>JBAIAA010000119.1:0-1200000 GCA_037893245.1 Crossaster papposus | reverse complement strand
AATTCTTCTTTAAAGTACTATAACTTTCAGCATTGTAGGGCTACGAACAGCATCCGTCACTATGAGATTTATTCACGAGTCGGCTATAATACATTGAAAGTGAGGTAAAATCTTCAGTTTTGGAACTTGCAGATAGAAATGAAAGCAATGACCTACATTTAATTACCACATAACTCCAGTCGTCTCTGATGAATAATTAAACATTTGTGAATAAACACACCTTAATGTTTGATGCCACATTTCAAAATAAATATTGAAAGTGAGGCTAGAATGCAAAAATAGTCTGGCACCATCCCGTTCAACAGATACATCCGGGGAACACAACCCGAATGTCTTCTTTTTGAATAAGGTCCATAATAACGGAACGTTGTGAAAACTGTTCTTGCTAAATTATAAATACAGCGTATGTGAAAACAATATGTTACTTGGATTTCAATTATAGTTTGACAAGTGCTGTCAGCTTAGAGAATAAGTGTTATTCGTACATGAATGCATTAATAATATTTGTATTGCACGAATATGTTGCACAAAATGACATCAGCTTAGAATTTGTAGCAAGTGTTATTCCTCTTATAAAAAATATTATAAATATTCACATAATGTTTTACCCCAGTTACGTCCCCACGAAAATACTCTAAAGCCACAAAGGAATCTGAAGTTCATATTTATTTATTTGTTCTGATGTCATTATTTATTATATGTCTGCACAATTTTAAAATATGAAAGTTGATGGTTGTTCCTTGTGACAAAAAAAAAGGAAATTAAAAAACAATTCCTTTTTTACATTATTCTTTGCATTTGGGAAACTAGGTTTTATTATGGGCGTGTCATTTGTTTAAAACGCAAGTAAGAAATGTGGTAATCATTTAAAACAATTTCACTAAATCGCAATTATAACATTATACATTGTTTGGAGCGCCTTCTCTTAAGTGAGCGCTTATAATTGAAATTAATTTAATATTACCAAAACCACATCAATACCGTGGAAGAGGGCAACAAATAATCATAATTAATAAGCACATTTTACTTTTTGCTTGTATATTGCGATACAAAAATGGTTCCAATACAAAAATACCAATGACGTTGAATAAACTGAGCGACAAGAACCAATCCACGATTAATTTGTCTCAGTTTATTTAGGTTGTTCGTGTTGAGTTTACGAGTGTGTAATTATCGCAGCGTGATTGGCAGGTGTAAGGCCGCTGGGGTTTATGCTTCAAACACCTGTCCCTGTTTGTAATATGCCATTAAGGAGTTTACATAGTATTATACAAATGCAGATTCTCAACTTCGTCTTCGCCGCCCTGGCCGCGCCCTAGACGTTGAGTTTGGGAGCGAAAACATCGATCCGCGCATGTGTAAAACCGAACATGTCTCGCCTGTTGACGAAGTGGATCTCCAGCGATTCTCGGGAGCTGGCCCAAGCAGACAGGGAAATTCTTTGGTTAAAACCTGAGAGCCAACATTGTCTGTGTCACTCACATCTACACAAACCGAGCATGCACAACTTCACAACGATGATAAAATGCAATTACTTGTATCTGGCCCCTAAACAACTTTTGGCCTCTTGTTAATCTCAGATCACAGTCATGAACACGTTGTTGAATAAGATGGCTGCCCGTACGAGGGCGCTGTTCACAATTCTACAGGGCTACATTAACATGGCGAATCTACACAGAACTGGGCCATGTTCGAATTGTTGGCTTTGGCTATGACCGCCCAAAGCAACATCATAGCAACGGCCGAAGTCACAGCCAAAGCCAGCAATTCGGACAAGGCCTATGAAGACACCCTTGTCAGTGCATATTTCTGCGACATTTTGAACGATGATTTTTTGTATGACATCAATGCACCGAGTATTCCGTATTTCTAGTGTGAAAATGACGGCTATTGATTTTCAAATGTTTTCGCCCCCAAAATGATATCAAAATTGATGTTTTCCAACATACATTTTAGAACATGTAAATTCATATAAATTTAGCTTTTGAGGATCCCCAAACTGCTTTCATATCACTTCCAGGTCTTAGAAAACACCTGAGCCTGTTGTTTGAAATAGGCTCTGATAAAATCATGGAAACCCCTAAAAGGGGCGTGGCCTTCTTCTTTTAGAAGCTATTTTCAAACATAAAACATGATTTTTCACCATTTTTAAACTCCTGTGGAAATATTTCCAAAATCCTAAAAAAACAACTAAATCCTCAAAGAAATTTAGGAAACATAAAATATGTAAAGAATCCTAAACATTCTAAATCTTATTACATCTCACTTTTGGTTCTTAGAAAACACCTGATGACATAATGGATCCAACTAGTGTACACAATGTACCGCTCCGTAGTGCTTACAGACCGAACGCTATTTCACCCGAGAACCATTTCCAATTACACAACAGGACAGAGACGAGTTCGGTTTCGCGTTTGAGCGGCTCGATGTTTTCGCTCGGCTTACCGTTCTCTTTGTCTCCCGTCTCGAGACGAAAGCTCGCTGTGTCTGGGTTCCCAAACTCAACAAGCGAGACATAATTCGGTTTCACGCATGCGCGGATCGATGTTTTCGCTCGTCTTACTGTCCGATTCTCTTTGTCTCCCGTTCCGAATGGAAAGCTGGCTAGTACCAGGGAAGCGTACTGTGTGTTTGTTGTGGTTGAAACCATAGCAACAAAGTTGGGTCTATAATAGCACAATATTATTATTACATGAACCATGAACATTTGGTAGGTTTGTTGTTGTTGAAACCATAGCAACGAGGTGGGGGTCTATAGCGCAATAATATTAATACAAGAACCATGAACAATTTGTAGGTTTGTTGTTATTTTTTTCTATTTTTCGTTGAATACATACGAAAAAAACAATGGAGATTATTTTAACATACTAACACATAGACAAAGTATTTTGCGACTCCCGCAGGGTCCAAGGTCAAAGTACTTTTACGTGACGTCATGCTTATATTTCGCATATGTTTTCGTTCATTTAACGTCGAGGAACTTCTTACATTAAGAGCTTTAATCATTTATGTTCGGCCTTCCTAACCAGAGATACAGACGTCCAAGTGTAGTAAAAAATGACCCTTCAACTAAATTAATATCGTGCGCAGTTTGCTTCTAATGCTGCTTATTATAAAGGATCCCGCTTAAAGGTAGAATACACCATTTGCATATATCATAATTGTTGACTACCGAATTGTTAAATATAGATTCTAGGCATCCAACCAAATGATTAAGCCATAAAATTGTTGCGAACAAAACTGATTTTGTTTTCTTCAAACGATCGACGATCGCCGGGCGGCGATCGCAAAAAAGAAGAACAAGAACAACTGCCTGACGCCGGTTAAAAACTAACGCCGTTTCTCGTGTATTTTGCTCGGCATCCATGATGGTAACACTTCGGACAGGTCAGTTAAACGATAAAATACAACCCCCCAAATCTACCCATTCCTGATAATTCAAGCAATTACCAATGGTGTATCTATTATGAACGTCTTTATCGCTGATGTTCTTTTTTAAGTGTTGAGTATGGATTTCACGGAGTCACTGCATCTAGATACTGCATCTATCAGTTCTCAAGTTCCTTGGGCATCATAAATGAGTGAAGATTATGACAAAAGCTCTGGGAATATGATGGCATCACTAGACCACAGGGCATGGCTGCAAAATGTGCTCAGAAATCAATTTCCTTGGCGCACCTCTTGAATCTAAGTGGAATCACTGCAGTATGTTAGCTGGGATCATGTGGATCACGAAAAAACAAAATCCCCAATTGCAAGTTCACCAGTTAATTAAATATTTGCATTTTAATCACCTGTGTATAACGGGCGCCCTCTATTGACCAGGATTGGAAAGCTGTGTACATTTTCAATGGGAAAAGATTGCTTATTGCAGTTGCTTGCTCAAAAGGGATTCTACACAGACAGAATTCGATTAAAGAGGAATTAGGGTGTGTTTTAATGTCTTAATACAAATTTTCATTTTGTTCATTGCCATAATTTTAATAGAGTGTCATTTTTTTATTGTTATTGTTTGATTTTTGTGTTATAATTTATTTGGTTTTTTTTTTGGGGGGGGTTAAAAATCTAAATGTAAATTGTATGAAAAAAATATATACACGACCAGATTTTTTGTTTAGCTTTAGTCTTTGATACATGTTTATTCGTGACGGTAAAACTGAAATTTGTTCATGTCTTTAACAATGTACATGTGAGTGGGTGAACAACAACTCGTACCGATTTACATTTAATACACAATTCTGTTATAACAAACATTTTGCCCATTTCCAGCTGAATTTATATTAGGGAGAGTCAGATGGAAAGCAGACTGTGTGATACAATGTTTCTGTGGTGACAAGATCCTTCCCTTCGACCTGTGAGAGCAGCCACTGATCTTCTTTTTTCCTCGCTGCTTCCAGAAGCTTTCCTGCAGTCAGCGTCTGGCATTGTGAAAGTTTGTCAAGGACAGTTGTTCGGGGTTTTTTGTCCAAACTCCACCTCTGTTCTATTTTTTAACGGCATATACTCAACTACATCACGTACTGTTGACAATGCGGATTCCTGCGGTACATCAACCAGTGCGTGTACGATTGGAATGCCGATATGATCATCTCCGCTTTTTCGGCGATTTTTGCTTGGGTACATTTTTCCACCTACCGGCACAAGCGTGGAATGTTTTTAAACTCTTTTCAGAGAACAACAAAACCCTGGAATCTGCATCTGAACCGTGCATAATACACTTTTTTTTGTTCAAATCGCTATCATCTGAGCAGCTCGTGTCAACAGCGCCTACGCTCGCTCTATTTCACAACGCCCGCTATTGGTCCATTTTCCCACTATTCGCACAAACGTGCCGCACCACGACAGAAGGGCGTCGTTGATTGGTCGTTGAAAAACATGAATTTTAAATTGAGATTTTATCGAGTACTGGTTCGCGGACCGTTTGGGGATTTTATTTGTGAGTTTCCCAACAACTTCCTAAGTAGTTTAAAGTAAAATGTATATAGATTCACGATATGCGTCAAGAAGGTGCAAGATAATCGGCCATGCCCTGTGGTCTACACGTACTGCTGCATGTGGTGGGTTGGCACCTGATTCCAGACAGGCGATTCCACGTAGCATTGGCACAAATTCGAAAATATTGTTGACACTGGATCGTCGATTCTGAAGAGCGCCCTCTGTTGTCAATTCAAATAAACAACTGGTCCATTAAAAGCTGTCATCCCCCAACCCGGTCAATTATAACGCAGTAATGACCGGGTCCTCGCACTGTTAATCCCTAAGTATGGGTGCACGCTCTCGGGTGCACGCTCTCGCGCGCGCGCAAGATAGTACGGCGGTTGTCAACTTTACTTTTGACTGTGATGCAGATTTGTTAGTGGACATTGTTGGCGTTTCCTTTAATTCTTCGCCGGCCCATGTCCAACCTTCAAGTTGTCATCAACGGTGGTTGGTTAGCGTGACATAACAACTTGAACTTCAGGCAAGAAGGGAACATAAATCAGATTTAGGGCACCGTTAGGTTTTTAGTCATTCCATTTGTGAGCTCCCTGGAGTTAACGTTAACTCTTCTGCTTTCCTGAATACATGTACATAGCCCATTACAATGTAGCTGCAATTGTTACCTATTTACATGTCATGTACCCATGCATTTATCGGTGCTGTTTTGCACAGCTTGGCTGGCATCAGTTGGGGACGTCACAGGGTAAGTAAAATCTTTACCGTTTCAATAAAGCGCAGCTTGAATTGTGAAATTTAATTCTTGTACAAGTTGGATAGCAGTGTTTTTTTCCAATACTTGTGTAGCCAAATTAGGAGGAATCCAATGGGGCGATTCCATGAATGTGGTCGAGGCTACTCAAATAATAAATAAAGATGTGGAACTAGAAGTTGTATTTACAGTTATTTACAAAAACTTAAATTTCCAAAAGAACTAAAAGGCGCCGAAAGAACGTGCAGGCGCCGAAAGAACGACAGCCAATTGGATGTCTGTAATCAAGTCTAAAATTAAAGATAACAAAATGGACAGTTCATTAATTTCTTATTCTAAAATTACAAGTCAGTATCATTGCATGTATTTATAAGACTTCAACAAAAATCATTTAGAATAAGATAATTGAAAAATATAATAAACCAGTGTGTACTCAACCGCCTTGGCCGACCAAGCTCGTGCCACACAACCCGTGTACGAATGTATCAGTATTAAGGTGTGGCTAGAACAAAAAGTCAAAGGACCATTGCCCCAAACACTGCCTTGCGCCAACAAGAAAACTAAGCAAACAATTAACAAAGCAAACGAATGTAAAGTATGCAACAATGGGCCTATTGTTGAATGCAGCACGCGAGGGCGCAATTACAAACAAAGTTTTTAAAGCTGTAGAAGGCAGTATTTATAGAGGGAGCTATATTTATAGCGAAGTCTAGTTGAAACTCTCTCTATATATATATATGGGAAAATAGTCCTGGGGCCTGTCGAGGAAGGCGACTGGTCACACTTGTTTAAATTAAAGTCGACATTGTCCGTTTCACCCTGGGTTAGCTCCGATACAGGCTTAACTTGATGATGCTATTTTTATTGAATGTATATTAAAAATGTACACAAGATTTCAGTAAACAGAATTGTTAGATATATTGCAATAAAGTTAAATTAATGCTCAAATGAATAGCAATATGTGTTAATAGTATTTCTATTTCCTTTATTTATTTGCAGACACCTTTGGCTGTCATTTTTTATATCGTAAATTGTGGGTATATTGCGCGGGAGATTGTTCGTACTAAATAAAATAATCTAACTTCAAGAACACTAAACACTTTTGTCACCACCCCTTCTGTTTCCTGATTTTCTTAAAATTGTATCGTTACCAAACCACCTCTAGGTTACAATTAGTACAAAAGAATAGGTTTTATTTAAAGCAACTCACAATATTTGTGACTTTATTTAATTCCAGGCTGTCAGTTCACTGGAACTTAATAATTTCTTAATCTACTGACGGTAAAAACTCCTTTTCGAATCGTCTTCATCACTGAAAACGTCCATAATAATTACGAGAGTTGGGATACATGTATTTGGCAACTACATTTGTGTAAAGTACATTTTGTAAAGCCGCTTATTGTTGGAACAATTGAATTGCTTTGAATTGCTTATTACATTTTGAGAATGAAATCAACCAGCGTGAAATTGACTCGGTTATGAACGTATACGCTATTTTCTAATTATCGATGTCTTTATTTATACGGTGGTGCATTCCGTTTGACGACATTTAATTTAAAAAAGACCAAACACCAATGGTCTGCAGCTGACGTTTATCCGATTAGGTAATGAGCTTTACAAACCTCCGCCAATCAGGGGCTACGGTTTATGACTAGCCAATTACCAGCCACTGATCTGGAATGACGTATTAACTGTGATAACCAATCAGAGAGATACACCTCGTCTGCTTCACCATCAATGCTTTCTGTAAATTATAAAACCCCATCATCGCCAGACCTCTGTCACTAGAGCAAACCAGTGGTGTAAAGAAGACACGCAAAAACTCGGTCGCAAAATGGGAAACTCTTCATGAGTACAAATGAATACGGATTGTTGTGAACGCAACTTAACTTACAAAATTCGTGATTTAGTTTCAGGCTGTCAATTCAAGTTTGGTAATCGTTCACCGTCTGTGTCTGCGTCACCCCATTCCTTTCTGTAAACTACCAAGTCCCAGCATCACCAGGCCTCTGAGTGCAATCTGGCAGTTGTGCCAAGAAGACATCTACGGGTAACAGTGTGCCTTGAAATTGTAGTATTTTTTCAACCGTTGTTGAAATCCTACATGATAAATCGCTGAATGTGGACCTATGCAGTTTTATGAAATTGGCAACATAACGAAACTGAAATCTTCTGTTATAACGTGGCCTTAACTTAATTCACGGGATGGCAAAACAAATCATCTGTTTTGAACTATTTCACATAATATTCATCATTTTCCAGGGAGCTACCTCGCCCGTCTTTGGGTATGAAACATCTTCATATACAAAGAAACATACATTTTATGCCGCCGAAAATCGCGCACTGGAAGAATTTGCGTATGCAACAAAAACTGTGCAATCTCGTGTCATCTGCGGACGGGAATGCGGCATGGATGAACGTTGCAGGTCGTTTAACTTTAACGACTGCAGTAAAATGTGCGAGTTGAACCTTGCCACAAGACGAGAGCATCCCGAAGACTTCAATGAAACTCAAGGGAGCGTGTACTTTGAAGTAGACGAGGACACACCTCTCTACTCACTGGCTGATAGTTCCTTGAATCGCTACAGAAGTTGCAAGATGCTCTTAGATGCTGGTTATCGTTCAAGCTGTATACACAATCTTCCCAGAGGGATTCGGCAATTGCGGTCTTCGTGTCTACTGTGACATGGAAACTGACGGCGGGGGATGGATCGTGTTTCAGAGGCGACAAGATGGCAGCGTGGACTTTTACCGTAACTGGGCCGACTACCAGTCTGGCTTTGGCGATCTGTCCGGTGAGTTCTGGTTGGGTAACGACAACTTGGTGACTCTGACGTCTGGTGATTCACGTGCAACATGGGAGCTACGAGTTGATTTAGAGGACTGGGAGGGCAACACGGCATGGGCAAAATACTCAGATTTTCAAATATCCCCGGGCGAGTACAATCTGAATTATGACCAATACGATGCCAACAGCACTGCCGGCGACTCTCTTGGGTATCAGGGAAATAGTATGTACCTTTATCAAAAAGGATATCCCTTTTCAACGAAGAATCGTGACAACGATGCGTGGTTAGGGCGCAATTGTGCACAAAGGTACGCAGGAGCCTGGTGGTTTAATAACTGTTGGTATTCTCACTTGAATGGTCGATATTACCCAGACAAGAATGCAGATAGTAGCCAAGGCGTGCAATGGGCGTCATGGAAAAACGATTATTCCATGAAAGCATGTAGCATGAAAACGCGCGAAATTGGACCATGAAGGTTGCACTGTTAATATTTATTCGAAATGTACTTGTTTCAGTTAGCACCTGTAAATCATTGCACAACCATATTATTTATTATTAACCATAAAACTGCCCAAAATGTGTTTCGCAGTTAATCGAAATGTTAATATCACTTTGTCAACAAGTTAAGTGGTTAACTGGTTTTTGTTTTGCTTATTACAGAATACCCATTATATTTTGTACATCTGACGAAACAACAGCTACATTTAATCATATCGCAATGTTAAATTATTACCGAGTTTAACCGAAGCTGCCTCGAATTTAGACTAAGTTTATTTTCACTCCGATTTTTAACAGCGACGTTGTAGGCGCAATCACACACACAAGGGTTCACTGATATATGTGACCTGTCATCACAAAATGAGCGTAAAGTCGGCAAAATTGAAATGTGGGTATTTCTAAATTCTGTGAAAACAGAGCGTTCCAATGGTATATAACACTTGGAGGTTTGATACTCAATATTGTTTTTTTTTAGTTTTTTTTAGTCTAGAGACTTAATAAAGAGATTATGAGAAAACGGGCATTTCTTGCGAGAAATTGTGTGAAAGGCATAGAAAGGCATAGTCAAAATTGTCTCAAAAACTAATTTTGTTTTTATCTGATCGTCCTGAAAAATTGGGAATTGATTGTTGGGGATTTAGTCTTAAAAAAAAACCATATACATGTAATCTCAAAATCGACCACCCCTTCAAATTTTGACTTTGACTGGCCGTACTGGGAAATCACTCCGTGCGACTTGACGCTCATTTTGTGATGACAGGTCACATATGTATACAACAACCTGTCGGTTGCATTATTTAAACAAGAAAAGACATGGTGGTCTTTTTAAAATTGAAGTTAAATTCTCCTTTAAAGAGGTATAACTTTCGCCAATATTGCAGGGCTACGAACAGCATTTGTCACTGTTATTTAGTAAACAAGTATTGTTTTCTCTTTTTATATGCCACTAATAACATGTTATAAAATGAACAGTAAGAAATGCTATGGAGGGGGTTATTCTATATTTTCGCCATCAGAAGGAGTAATTCACAGGCCTACAACTCACTCCTATGATTTTAAAAGGCGCCAGATTCATGCAAGTATTCTTTTTCTGTGTAATATTACTTTAAACTAAACGACAACTGCCTCCAATGTCATTTGTTCTTTTTTTCCTTTTGAAAATGACAATTTTTGATGCAGTATAGGCCTAATGCCTAAAGAAGATACAACCCAAAACCTTTCTCACCAAATATGAAAAGAACAAAGTTGGCTCTAATCTAATCCAAAATAAAAATATTCTGAGACCCCTGGCTAGTTGACTTTGTCAGGAACAAATTTAGGGTAAGATTTTCAATTTACAAGTTCTAAAAACATGCTTAACGCATGATCTCAAATAACATAAGGGTGACATTTAAAACATTGTTTTCTCAAGTAAGGGCAAAGATGATACTTTGTAATAGTTGATTTTGTGATATTATTTTTTATTTTAGCTGTGTGTTTGTTTTTTAAATAAGCTAAAAACCAGTTTTGCGGCCCCAAAACTGGCAAAAATTTACCAAAACACAAAATGGTCTTTAACCATGGCAACGAGCCTTAGAAAAGAAGAATTATAAGTTATACTTTGGTTACTTGCTTAACATGTCCTTTTTATATTACAAAGAAATAAAGAAAAAATACCAAGGACACATGTTAAAATTTACGTGGACCCACTCTTAATGGGCACAAAAGACCTTGTAAACGCAACTTAACTCACAATATTCGTAATTTTGTTTCAGGCTGTCAATTCAAGTTTGGTAATTGTTCACGTTAAAGGACACCATTGGTAACTGCTCAAATTATCAGGAATGGGTGGATTTGGGCGGTTGTATATTACAGTAAATATCGTTTAACTGACCTGTTTAAAGTGAAAACAGCGTTTGTTTTCAACCAGCGCCAGCAGTTATTTTTATGTTGTTTGTGTTTTTCGCGATCGCCGTCTATTTTTTAGAATTACAGGATATCTAGCGCAATCATTGCTGGATGCCTAGAATCATTATTTACTTTCAGATGAGTAAGATATTTCCTAATAATTTGGCAGTAAATATTTTCGATATCTGGAAATGGTGTATCATACCTTTAAGCTTATGGCCTTAAGCGATTTGTTTCCTCCCAATCTCATTTGATTCACTGGTACCAAATCAATACCCTCATGCCATGGACAGTTAGTGTTGTCATTTCTAAAGCTACAACGGCGATAAAGACCCCTCATATGATTATTCCTATCGCTGAATTAACGCTTGTAAGCCTGTGGCCATCGGCAAGAGTTGCATGGTAACCAGAGAAGTGCCCCTCAAGAACAATTCCATCTAAATCTCATTATATTCACTGGAATTAAATCAATATCGCCACAGTTTGTGTCTGCGTCACCCCATTCCTTTGTATACTACTAAGTCCCAGCATCACCAGGCTTCTGAGTGCAATCTGGCAGTTGTGCCAAGAAGACATCTACGGGTAACAGTGTGCCTTGAAATTGTAGTCTTTTTACAGTTGTTGAAATACTACATAATTATATCGCTGAATGTCAACCTATGCAGATTTATGTAATTGGCGACATAACAACAATTACTGAAATTTAGAATTAGGGCTACGAACAGCATCCGTCACTTTGAGATTTATTCACGAACATCGGCCATAATACATTTAAAGTGAGATAAAATCTTCAGTTTGGGAACTTGCAGATAGAAATTAAAGCAATGACCTCAAGTTAAATATCAAATAACACCAGTCATCTCTAGTGAATAATAAAAAAATTGTAATTAAACATACCTTAATATTTTATGCCACATTTAAAATAAATATTGAAAGTTAGGCTATAATTCAAAAATAGTCTGGCACCCATCTTATTCAACAATTCACAATTTATAAGATACATCCAGGGAACACAACCAAAATGTCTTCTTTTTGAATAAGGTCCATAATAACGGAACGTTGTGAAAACTGTTCTTGCTAAATTATAAATACAGCGTATGTGAAAACAATATGTTACTGGTATTACAATTATAGTTTGACAAGTGCTGTCAGCTTAGAAAATAAGTGTTATTCGTACATGTATACATAGATAATGTTTGTATTGCGCGAATAGAATGTTGCACAAAATGGCATAAGCTTAGAATTTGTGGCAAGTGTTATTCCTCTTATTAAAAAACATTCAAAATATTCATCTTATTACTTTCCCACGAAAATACTCTATACCACAAAAGAATCGGAATTTTACATATTAATTTGTTCTAATGTCATTACTTATTATTTGTCTGCACAATTTTAAAATATAAAGGTTTGTTTAGAGCTCGCTGTCTTAAGTGAGTGCTTATAATTGAAATTCATATAAAATTACACAAACCACATCAATATCATAATTAATAAAAATAATAATAATATAAAGCATTTATAATGCGCCATCTATCTAGAGAAAACCTATTCCTATTCCTATTCCTAAACCTATTAATCATAATTAATAAGAACATTTTACTTTTTGCTTGTATATTGCGATACAAAAATGGTTCAAATACAAAAAGACCAATGACGTTGAATAAACTGAGCGACAAGAACCAATCCACGATTAATTTGTCTCAGTTGATTTAGGTTGTTCGTGTTGAGTTACGAGTGTGTAATTATCGCAGCGTGATTGGCAGGTGTAAGGCAACTGGGGTTTATGCTTTAAACACATGTCTCTGTATGGGATATGCAGTTAAGGAATTTGCAAAGTATTCTACAGATGTAGATTCACAACTTCTGGCCGCGCCCTGGCCTCGTTCTAGCCCTCGCCCTGGACCTCGCCCTGGACCTCGGGGGAGACCTCCCCCTGGAACACGCCCTGGACCTCGCCCTGGTACTCGTCCTGGACCTCGCCCTGGACCTCACCCTGGACCTCGCACTCTGATGGCCTCGCCCTAAACCTCGCCCTGATGGACCTCGCCCTGATGGACCTCGCCCTGGTAGACCTCGCCCTGATGGACCTCGCCCTGATGGACCTCGCCCTGATGGACCTCGCCCTGATGGACCTCGCCCTGATAGACCTCCCCCTGGTAGACTTCGCCCTGATGAACCTCGCCCTGGTGGACCCCGCCCCGGTGGACCCCGCCCCGATGGACCCCGCCCCGATGGACCCCGCCCCGATGGACCCCGCCCCGATGGACCCCGCCCCGATGGACCCCGCCCCGATGGACCCCGCCCCGATGGACCCCGCCCCGATGGACCCCGCCCCGATGGACCCCGCCCCGATGGACCCCGCCCCGATGGACCCCGCCCCGATGGACCCCGCCCCGATGGACCCCGCCCCGATGGACCCCGCCCCGATGGACCCCGCCCCGATGGACCCCGCCCCGATGGACCCCGCCCCGATGGACCCCGCCCCGATGGACCCCGCCCCGATGGACCCCGCCCCGATGGACCCCGCCCCGATGGACCCCGCCCCGATGGACCCCGCCCCGATGGACCCCGCCCCGATGGACCCCGCCCCGATGGACCTCGCCCCGATGGACCTCGCCCCGATGGACCTCGCCCCGATGGACCTCGCCCCGATGGACCTCGCCCCGATGGACCTCGCCCCGATGGACCTCGCCCCGATGGACCTGTCTTTGTCAACCAGATTCTCAATACTTGACCCCACGAGGTGAATTGACCTTTTTTACTGATAATTTTCCTTTTAGGCGCACATTCGCGTAATTGACTTGGAGGGAAGAAACCAAAACGGTCCATTGAAATTGTAAGGGGGAAAAACATTCTGGTCGATTAGCTAATTTTGTCAAAGATTTGTTTATGTTTTTATTTAGAAAACCCCTGAAATGTTTTTCAGCATCACTTTCTGGTCTATAGAGCACAACAAAGTGGAACCCCCGTCTTGATCCCGTACTCATTACCAGGGTAAAAATAAAAGAGCGGGTAGGGTAATGGAAGCGTACTGTTTACACCATAGGAACAAGGTTGAGGTATGTAACACAATAGTCTTAATACATGAAACATGAACAATTGGTATAATCGAATTTAGTTTTCAAAAAATACAGAATTTTACGAATGAGTACATAAGATATGGGAATTACCAAGGGTGTATCCTACCTTTACATCCATCCATTCCTGATAATGGTATATCCTATCTTTAAATCCACCCATTCCTGATAATTCAAGCATTTATCAGTGGTGTATCCTACCTTTACATCCACCCATTCCTAATAATTTATCACTGACGTTCTTTTTTTAAGTGTTGAGTATGGATTTCATGGAGTCGCTGCATCTTGATATTGACGTAAACGAAGCCCCGGCTTTATGCGCTTCATGTCATACGTTAATCCATCTGTTACGTACTGTACCAATGATGTTATAAGCCTACGGTAAAACGTGAAACAGTTTGTGACGTAACGGTTTGTGATTGGCGGGAAAACACTAAATATGTTAAGACGCATTAACTTTAATAACCAATTGGGGAAATACACATCGTCTGCCTCACCCCATTGCTTTGTGTATTTTTACCAAATCCCATCATCGTCAGGCCTCTGTGTTTCCAGAGCCACTCATTCAGTTGTGTAAAGAAGACAGCTACCGTAAGCAGTGTGGCTTGAATCTTTAGTCGTGGCGACAATAAAACCAGACATGACAAATCGCTGAATTTTGTTCCGCGCAATTTAACTACATGTACCGATTAAACATTATAAGAAAGAAACCAATGGCGAAACCAATCTTACGTTCAAAATTGTTTTACCTAATATACATCATATTCCAGGTCGTCTGTCTCTGGATTTAATACTTTATCTTATGCAGAGAAACAAATGTTTTTTATGCTGCTGAAAATCGCGCACTCAAAGGGTTAGATACTTCACTAAAATTATCAGATCTCGTGTAACTGATAGGCCCCAAAAGGTTGTCAATAATCGTGCCTGTCCAACTTGCACACTCTCGTTTTTCCAAGTATGGAGGGAAGAGTACTTCTCTCGGACTACAAGCACCACCCGAGACGGAATGACTAGCCCGACGGCTTCAACATCAGTGTCATAACACCCGATGTAGGGCGTGGAAGCACCGTTAGCAGATACAAGGGTGAACGGCTCTGGTATACCTTGAAGTTTGAAGCCCAGCGGTTCGACAAACCGACTGAAGAACCGTTCTCCCACGGTGGTGACTTGGGACCTTGGATCTAGAAGACAAGTAACTTTGACTTTCACAAATTAAACGTCAACTGAAAAACATTCTCCAATGCCTTCTGCATGAACTCTGGGGAAGCCTTTGATTCAGCCTATAGTATCAATCTTCACGGTACGGCTCTCTACAGCGGAAAGTTGCGGTTTAACACATCTCTCTGGAATGCTGATGTCTTCTTCAGTTCTTTCTTGGGCATCATAAATGAGTGAAGATTATGACAAAAGCTCTGGGAATATGATGGCATCACGTACTGTTGCATGTGGTGGGTTGGCACCTGATTCCAGACAGGCGATTCCACGTAGCATTGGCAGCAAATTCGAAAATATTGTTGACACTGGATCGTCGATTCTGAATAGCGCCCTCTGTTGTCAATTCAAATAAACAACTGGTCCATTAAAAGCTGTCATCCCCCAACCCGGTCAATTATAACGCAGTAATGACCGGGTCCTCGCACTGTTAATCCCTAAAGCCATGTTCGCACTGGACTTAAAATGATAAAACATACCTAGACGATGGGTCCTTTTCCCATTTTAAGTCCAGTGCGGACAGCCTAGGACGTTTTTCTCTCAGGTACTTCTCCCGAGTCCAGTGGGTACTTCTACCGGCCAACTGCTGCTCGGGAAAACGTCCCTGGTCACTTTTCCCTAGACGATAAGTCCAGTGCGAACAGCGCGACTCGGTAAAAACGTCCCACCCGGCCCTCCAGTGCAAGGTCACGCTATACAAAAGGCACTGCGCATGCGCTCTTTGCATTGTTTACATGCGGGCACCACTGACCTCTACACCTGGACGGATCATTGTCCATATTCTGCTGTGCTAACACTTAAAGTCGGCGCGAACTGAAAGTGCAACATGGCGGACCCGAGACGTCATTGCTGTGAGCCAATGAAATGTCCAGGTGTAGAGGTCAGTGGATTTACTCTGTACATTTTGTATTTATAAACATTACGTAATACGTATCGTACCAACACCTGGACATTTCATTGGCTCATAGAGTGACGTCGTGGGTCCGCCATGTTGCACTTCTCCGCATGCCGACTTCAAAATGAAACAATGATGATCTGTCCATGTATAGAGGTCAGTGGCGGGCACGCTGATACATGCAAATCGCATCGTGATCACATTCGCACGTGCAAAAAGGTCACACAAAGCGCCCTCAAGAGTCATTATAATGACAGCTTGGCTACTTCTCCCACGGTCTCGGTAAAAGTTTCCCTTGTCGAAAGTCCAAGTGCGAACAGTGGTAACATTTGACCATTTTTTATTTTACCATCGTCTCAGTAAAACCTTCCCAAAAAAATGTCCAGTGCGAACACGGCTTAAGTATGGGTGCACGCTCTCTCGCGCGCGCAAGATAGTACGGCGGTTGTCAACTTTACTTTTGACTGTGATGCAGATTTGCTAGTGGACATTGTTTGCGTTTCCTTTAATTCTTCGCCGGCCCATGTCCAACCTTCAAGTTGTCATCAACGGTGGTTGGTTAGCGTGACATAACAACTTGAACTTGAGGCAAGAAGGGAACATAAATCAGATTTAGGGCACCGTTAGGTTTTTAGTCATTCCATTTGTGAGCTCCCTCGAGTTAACGTTAACTCTTCTGCTTTCCTGAATACATGTACATAGCCCATTAAATGTAGCTGCTAATGCAATTGCTACCTATTTACATGTCATGTACCCATTAATTTATCGGTGCTGTTTTGCACAGCTTGGCTGGCACGAGTTGGGGACGTCACAGGGTAAGTAAAGCGATCTTTACCGTTTAAATAAAGCGCAGCTTGAATTGTGAAATGTAATTATTGTGCAAGTTGGATAGCAGTGTTTTTATACCAATACTTGTGTAGCCAAATTAGGAGGAATCCACTGGGGCAATTCCATGAATGTGCTCGAGGCTACTCAAATAATAAATGAAGATGTGGAACGGGAAGTTGTATTTACAGTTATTTTATTAAAAAAACTTAAATTTCCAAAAGAACTAAAAGGCGCCGAAGGAACGACAGCCAATTGGATGTCTGTAATCAAGTCTAAAATTAAAGATAACAAAATGAACAGTTCATTAATTTCTTATTCTAAAATTACAAGTCAGTATCATTGAAAGTATTTACAAGACTTCAACAAAAATCATTTAGAATAAGATAATTGAAAAATATAATAAACCAGTGTGTACTCAACCGCGTTGGCCGACCAAGCTCGTGCCACACAACCCGTGTACGAATGTATCAGTATTAAGGTGTGGCTAGAACAAAAGTCAAAGGACCAATGCCCCAAACACTGCCTTGCGCCAACAAGAAAACTAAGCAAGCAATTAACAAAGCAAAAGAATGTAAAGTATGCAACAATGGGCCTATTGTTGTAGCACGCGAGGGCGCAATTAAAAACAAAGTTTTTAAAGCTGTAGAAGGCAGTATTTCCTAAATTATAGAGGGAGCTATATTTATAGCGAAGTCTAGTTGAAACTCTATATATATATATATATGGGAAAATAGTCCTGGGGCCTGTCGAGGAAGGCGACTGGTCACACTTGTTTAAATTAAAGTCGACATTGTCCGTTTCACCCTGGGTTAGCTCCGATACAGGCTTAACTTGATGATGCTATTTTTATTGAATGTATATTAAAAATGTACACAAGATTTCAGTAAACAGAATTGTTAGATATATTGCGATAAAGTTAAATTAATGCTCAAATGAAAAGAAATATGTGTTATTAAACTACTCTTGTGACGTCACTCTATTCAGAAAAGTGTCGATTATTTTAAAGAATGTACAGTTAACTGTACATTCTTTTAAGAATTAACAGAAAAAGAACGACTCAGTGGACACGGAAATTGCTATTGTTATATTTATTACAACTTAGTAAGAGCTATGTTGACAGTTTCTTTAGAGCTTTCAACAGTTAATTGTCTTGGAGGTCTCTTTGCCGTGTCGACGCGCTTATGCAGTTTCAAGCCCGGCTGACTGCTCTCCTATGATCCTCACTGGTTCTGGCCACCGAAGCCCTTGTTGTAGAGACGAGATGCTGCCATGCTCGATCGTATGGAGTGGTTCGTCCAAAAGCCTTGTTGCACAGATTTGCCACAACCTGGGATATCAACAATAACAAAAATAAAATAAGATGGATGCGCCAAACCGCATGTAACAAATTGCATCAAGGTTTGTCTAAAACATTCGAAAATGAAAATGGCCCAAGAACTTATTACCACTAAGAAAACAAATGGAGGATAAACCTTTTTATTAGCAAGGTCGAAGCGATGGTTTGCAATTTAAAATATGTACATTTCTTGTAAATGGGAATAATTTTCGACGGAGATAGGTCATAGTTATGTCATACGTTCGAAGGTCCTAAAAAGTACTACTAATGCACAACTTTAAAATGGCTGGTTTACGTATAACACGTACATGTACTTTACATTCGCTAACTCGCCCATGTTGTCCTGTCCTGTCGTATACCTGTGTAGCAAAAACGGCAGAAAAACCAACAGAAATTAGTTTTGTTCCGAGTCTGGTTTGACGTGTGATAATGAAACCGTTCAGGGTTTAACAAAAGGCTGGTATACTTTCGACACGGAATAATGACTACTGACGATATTGTTACACCATAAAAAGGGCTAAAATTGGTAAAAATATTAAGCCAAAATGAGCTGCTGATGAGAGCCAAGCCAAATGTTGGGAATAACAAGTTCTTGTTTCCTTTTCTTGCTTATTTTCCATCATTACCTGATCCGTTAGGGGTCCAAATCAGCCACGAGTAGTAGGAAGTTTCTTCACCTCTGAATTTGCCGCTTTAGTATAAATCCTCATTGGAGTATAAAATCCTCATCGAATATGACCCAAAATACTGGTGTAAATCACCATCAAAATAAATTGGCGAGTCAGTTCTTGAAGTGACACAACATATCTCCCAACGTATTCCTACTCAAAAATATGTACGGATCCTCACTGGAAGACATATTAGCGGAGTTAGCAGAGACACACCCGACGCACAACAATGTATGGCATCAAATGACTTCGAAGTCGAATGTACTGGGCATTTTAAACACCCTCATTTTACCCAACTTTTATTCACTTGTTTGGTTACGCAACACGGAGACTAGACAGGACAAAGCTTTCACATTCCTTAGTAGCTTGCACCACTGAACAATGGAATTAAATCGTCTCATACTTTAAAGCATTAGTAAGAATTGACACTTGTTGTTCCTTTTAAATATTGACAATGGGTGTAAAAGGGACGTAGTTTAAGTCGGAGAAACGACTCAAAAGGTGGACATTCTTTGATTCAAATTGGGCTCGGACGCTGCGCGTCCTCGCCCATTCGAATCAAAGAATGTCCACTTTTTCGTCATTTCTCCTTAACTTAAACCATTGCTATGACGTCACGCTATTGTTAAAAGTGTGGATTCGTATCTACGAATCAACGCTTTGGACAATAACAGTGGATTCGTATCTACGAATCTTTAGTAAAGTGTGGGTTCTGAACGGTTTTTATCTTGCCTACATTTGTAACAATTACGAATCCACGGTTATTCAATTCCTCAACCCTAATCCAACCCTAATTACGTAAGAGCCTCGAGAACCTCCCTTTAGGCCAAATAATAAAATAAAACATGTTTGTCTTTTTTTTAATAGGAAGGAGGAGGCCTTTTTTTTTTTTTTTTTCAATAGCCGCTCGACACATTTTAATATGGGTCATGTAGTAAACATGTCACGCCCTATCTTTCTATTTGAAATTAAAACATGTCTCACCCACGAATAAAAACAAAATTCATGTGGGTCGATCATGTATGCACCATACACGTCACACCCTAGCCTTCCCATTAGAAACAAATATATTTTCACAGCATGTACACAGTGATGCTAAAGTCCAAATTACGATCTTAAAATTGTATTATCTTTTTTAATTGGCTTTTTCGCAATTTTGCAAAAAAGCCTTTGTTTTTGTTCTGATTTTTGTTTTAATTCTTTTTTCTTTTTTCTTTTTGGGACCAAAATGCAATAGACTTTGTACACGTTCTTTCGTACAAGCACTTTTCATAACAAGTCGTATCCAAACAAAACTTTACCCAAGTGAAGACCCTATAGTGAGCTCGTGTCTAGCAGACAGACATCATGGTGACGTCATCAGGGGGTAACGTGACGTCATATTAAAGGTTCAATTTATTTAATCTTTGAAAATCAATAACAAATCACGCGCAAAAGACCGGGACCTTAGGTTTGTGGCAATTGATAGGATAATCCAGGATCTTCATTTTATCTCGTGTGTGAGAAATCACGTGACCCTTCCTTTCGGTCCAAACCGAAAGTGCCTTATAATTTGAAAGTGAAAAATGATATGAACTTACTTTAAACGATGTTAGTGTTTGGCTAGATGTACTTTTCAAAGAAATTACCGGCGACGTCATAACATGTTATAGCACCCTCTGGCGGCAGGTTCAAAATTAATATTCAGTTGATGTGTGTGGCGAAGTTTGCTGAATCACTTTATAATTGATGTATATAATAGCTTCATGTTAGAAACAATTTGACCGGAAGAAAAAAAATATGACGTCACCAGACCGGAAGTTAGAATGAAAAGACTTGAAGCCATCATTCAATTGTATGTGATTTATTACGTTTTAAGACCTTGAAGCCATATATCAGCAACGGATCATGCTAAAATAAAAATAATTGTGTATTGGGTTGGTTAGGTAGTTTACCAACAGTTTACAAATGTGTGACGTTATCGTTTTAATCACTTTAAATTACCTTTAATCTGTTTAAATAACCTAAATTCGTTTTGATTACTTTTAATGTGTTTAACATTCCTTTTGAATGGTTTTTAAGGGGGGGGGGGGAATGCGAAAAGGCCCTATATGTTCTGTTCCTCGAACAGACGTAGTTCTAGTTATTATTATTATTATTATTATTTTGTAAGATAATAAAGTATTGTTGTGAAGAAAAAAAAGGAGGCGGCCTCTAAAAAAAGAAGCGGGCGGTGACACTAAACCCTTTTTTTTTTTAGTTGGCCTTATGTAAATTACGTCTATGGCCACGATACATGCATGCCTTTTCATCTCCACTCAACTGGGTAGTTAATGACAATACCTCTTTTGACGCAATGGTTTAAGTCAGAGAATACACTCGCAAGTGTGGATTCGTATTTAAGAATCCACTCGGCGCTTCGCGCCTCGTGAATTCGTAATTACGAATCCACACTTTCTCGTGTATTCTCCTATACATAGTATTTCTATTTCCTTTATTTATTTGCAGAAACCTTTGGCTGTCATTCTTTTATATCGTAAATTTGGGGTATATTGCGCGGGAGATTGTTCGTACTAAATAAAATAATCTATACTTCACGAACACTAAACACTTTTGTCACCACCCCTTCTGTTTCCTTATTTTCTTAAAAATGTATCGTTACCAAACCACCTAGGTTACAATTAGTACAAAAGAATAGTTTTTTTGAAAGCAACTCACAATATTTGTGACTTTATTTAATTCCAGGCTGTCAGTTCACTGGAACTTAATAATTTCTTAATCTACTGACGGTAAAGACTCCTTTTCGAATCGTCTTCATCACTGAAAACGTCCATAATAATTACGAGAGTTGGGATACATGTATTTGGCAACTACATTTTTGTCAAGTACATTTTGTAAAGCCGCTTATTGTTGGAACGATTGAATTGCTTTGAATTGCTTATTACATTGTGTGAATGAAATCAACCAGCGTGAAATTGACTCGGATATGAACGTATACGCTACCTCCTAATTATAGATGCCTTTATTTATACGGTGGTGCATTCCGTTTGACATCATTTAATTTAAAAAAAGACCAAACACCAATGATCTGCAGCTGACGTTTATCCGATTAGGTAATGAGCTACAAACCTCCGCCAATCAGGGGCTACGGTTTATGAATAGCCAATTACCAGCCACTGCTCTGGATGACGTATTTACTGTGATAACCAATCAAAGAGATACACATCGTCTGCTTCACCATCAATGCTTTCTGTAAATTATAAAACCCCATCATCGCCAGACCTCTGACACTAGAGCAAACCAGTGGTGTAAAGATGACACGCTTAACAAGAAAAACTCGGTCACAACGAAGACTTCAATTAATACTCAAAATAGAAAACAAAGGACAAAAGTACAACAGAATATGGATTTTTGTGAACGCAACTTAACTCACTATATTCGTGATTTAGTTTCAGCCTTAATTCAAGTTTGGTAATTGTTCACCGTTAAGCTTATGGTCTTCAGTAGAAGTGGGCATGGTAACCAGCGAATTGTCCCCTCCATATGTCATATTCACTGGTACAAAATCAATAACCTGGACTGTTTGTGTCGTCAGTTCTAAAGCTACAATGGCGGTTTATTGGATTATTTTTATCGCTGAATAACGCTTGTATTAAGCTTGTGGCCATCGGCAAGAAAGAGTTGGCATAGTAACCAGATAATTGCCCCTCATAAACAATCCCATTTAAATCTAATTGGATTCACTGAAACTAAATCAATATCGCCACAGTTTGTGTCTGCGTCACCCCATTCCTTTCTGTAAACTACCAAGTCCCAGCGTCACCAGGCCTCTGAGTGCAATCTGGCAGTTGTTTCATGAAGACATCTACGGGTGACAGTTTGCCTTGACAAATTGTGTTATTTCACAACAGTTGTAATTAGCAACATAACGAAAAACTGAAATCTTCTGTCATAACGTGCCCTTAACTCGATCGACGTGATGGCGAAACAAATCAACTGTTTTGAACTATTTCACATAATATTCATCATTTTCCAGGGCGCTACCTCGCCCGTCTCTGGATTTGAAACATCTTCATTTACAGGAAAACATACGTTTTATGCCGCCGAAAATCGCGCACTGGAAGAATTTGCGTATGCAGCAAAAACTGTACGATCTCGTGTCATCTGCGGACGGGAATGCAGCATGGATGAACGTTGCAGG
The DNA here is from genome assembly GCA_037893245.1 of Crossaster papposus. Lineage (NCBI taxonomy): Eukaryota > Metazoa > Echinodermata > Asteroidea > Velatida > Solasteridae > Crossaster > Crossaster papposus. Next base: position 1,176,941 of record JBAIAA010000119.1, on the reverse strand, counting down.
TCGTTTAACTTTAACGACTGCAGTAAACTGTGCGAGTTGAACCTTGCAACAAGACGAGAGCATCCCAAAGACTTCAATGCAACTCAAGGAATGGTGTACTTTGATGCAGATGATGACACACCTCTCTACTCACTGGCTGATAGCTCCTTGAATCGCTACAGAAGTTGCAAGATGCTCTTAGATGCCGGTTATCGTTCAAGCGGTATCTACACAATCTACCCCGAGGGATTCGGCAATGGCGGTCTTCGTGTCTACTGTGACATGGAAACTGACGGCGGGGGATGGATCGTGTTTCAGAGGCGACAAGATGGCAGCGTGGACTTCTACCGTAACTGGGCCGACTACCAGTCTGGCTTTGGCGATCTGTCCGGTGAGTTCTGGTTGGGTAATGACAACTTGGTGACTCTGACGTCTGACGATTCGCTTGGAACATGGGAGCTACGAGTTGATTTAGAGGACTGGGAGGGCAACACAGCATGGGCAAAATACTCGGATTTCCAAATATCCCCGGGTGATTACAAGCTGAATTATGACCAATACGATATTAGCAGCACTGCCGGCGACTCTCTTGGGTATCAGGGAAATAGTAGGTTTTATCAAAAAGGACATTCCTTTTCAACAAAGGATCGTGACAATGATGCGTACCACACAAATTGTGCCCAAAAGTTTTTAGGAGCCTGGTGGTTTAATAGCTGTTATTATTCTCACTTGAATGGTGTATATTATTACCCATATGAAAAAGCAGGTGATTACCAGGGTGTGCAATGGTCCTCATGGAAATATGACTATTCAATGAAAGCATGCAGCATGAAAACGCGCGAAATTGAACCATAAACGTTACATTGTTAAAATTAATTTTGAAATGTACTTGTTTTAGTTGGCACCTGTAAATCATTGCACAACCATATTATTCATTAATACCTCGAGTCTTTTAGAATTGTTATAAATCTGAAGAAAAAAATGTTTCTATGGAATAATGTGTTTCGCAGTTAATCGAAATGTTACTATCACTTTGTCAACACGGGGTAGCATACACCATTTGCAGATATCAAAATATTTTATTACCAAATTATTTAGAAATAGCTCTTTTATTTGAAAGTAAATAATAATTCAAGGCATCTATCAACATAACTTCGCTAAAAATCCTGTAATTGTTCCGAAAAATTAAATAAACAAAAATTACGATCGCCACTAGGCATTCGAAAAATAACAAGAACAACAAGAACAACTGCCTGATAGTTGAAAATAAACGCCGTTTTCTTTTGCTTTTTTCTCGGCATCCATGATTGTAAAACTTCAAACAGGTCAGTTAAACGATATTTACTATAAAGTTTTTTGGTGTGTTTTTTTTTTTTTTTTTTACAAAAGGTACGTACTAAACTTTCAACCAAAACAGTTAAGCATGAGGGTCCTAAGCTGTGGAACTCGTTGGACATTTCCTTGAAAACTACATCCAGCCTGTCTCTCTTTAAATGTAACTATAAGAAATATTTGTTAAATAATTATTTGGAAAAAGATTAACTCTCACGGGGTCGCGGGTCACAGGTTTTGTTTGTAAGTTCCTTATTTTTGTGTGAATAATCGTGTTAACTTAATAACTGTTTTGTCTTAATGTGTAAGTTGTGTGTATATGTATGTGGGGGGCCCCTACTCGACAAGCTCTGCTTCCTAGGGACCCCCTTCCACATTTATCCTAAATTATGTGGTGGTGTTTGCTTATTGTGCAACGTTATGTGGTAAATAAAGTTAATTGAAATTGAAAAAAAAAAATTGGATACCCATTATATTTTGTACATCTGACGAAACAACGGCTACATTTGATTATATCGAAATGTTAAATTGTAGCCGAGTTTAACCGAGACTAAGAATAAGTTTAATTTCACTCTAATTTTCCTCTTTTTTTAAGGTAGGATACGCCATTTGTAATTGTTTGAATTATCATGAATGGGTAAACTTGGGGATTGTATTATAGTAAACACCGTTCAACTGACCTGTCCGAAGTTTTACAGTCATTGATGCCGAGAAAAAGCACGAAAAACAGCATTCGAGCAGTTATTCTTATGTTGTTATTTTTTTCGCGATTGCCGTGGGGCGTTTTCAAAAAAATATTATAAAATTATATTTTTCGAAATAATTACAGGATATCTAGCGCAATCATTTTGCTGGATGCCTAGAATCATTATTTACTTTCAAATGAGTAAGATATTTCTTAATAATTAAATACGGGGATTACTCATATTTCCAAATATGACATTCCTTTTCAACAAAGAATCATGACAATGATGCGGCGTCAGGGCGCAACTGTGCAAAGCAGTTCACAGGAGCCTGGTGGTTTAATAACTGTTGGTATTCTCACTTGAATGGTCTATATTATTACCCAGATGAGAATGCAGGTACTGACCGGGGTGTGCATTGGTATTCGTGGAAACCAGGTGATTATTCCATGAAAGCAAGTAGCATGAAAACGCGCGAAATTGAACCGTGAACGTTGCATTGTTAATAATTATTCTAAATTTCCTTTTTTTTATTTGCACCTGTAAATCATTGCACAACCATATTCATATTTTATTAATACCCCGAGTCTTTTAGAATTGTTATAAAACTGCCAACAAAAAATATATGGAATAATGTGTTTCGCAGTTAATCGAAATGTTACTATCACTTTTTCAACACGTTAAGAGGTTAACTGGTTTTTGTTTTGCTATTACAAAAGGATACTTATTATATGTTGTACATCTGACAAAACAACGGTTACATTTAATCATATCGCAGTGTTAAATTATAGCCGAGTTTAACCGAAGCTGCCTCGAATTTAGACTAAGTTTATTTTCACTCCAATTTTTAACAGCGACATTATAGGGGCAATCACACACACAAGGGTTCACTGGTATATGTATACAACAACCTGTCGGTTGCATTATTTAAACAAAAACAGACATGATGATCTTTTTAAAATTGAAGTTAAATTCCCCTTTAAAGGGGTATAATATTCGCCAGCATTGCAGGGCTACGAACAACATCCGTCACTGTGAGATTTATTCACGAGTCGGACATAATACATTGAAAGTGAGGTAAAATCTTCAGTTTGGGAACTTGCAGATAGAAATGAAAGCAATAAACTCAAATTAATTACCAAATAACACAAGTCGTCTCTGATAAATAAATAAAAATTTGTGATTAAACTTACCTTGATGTTTGATGCCACATTTCAAAAAAATATTGAAATTGAGGCTAGAATTCAAAAATAGTCTGGCACCATCCCATTCAACAATTCACCGTTTTATCAGATACATTCAGGGAACACGACCCAAATGGCTTCCTCTTGAATAAGGTCCATATAACGGAACATTGTGAAAACTGTTCTTGCTAAATTATAAATACAGCGTATTTGAAAACAATATGTTGGATTTCAATTATAGTTTCACAAATAATGTCAGCTTATGAGAATAAGTGTTTTTCGTACATATATGCATTGATTATTTGTATTGCACGAATAGAATGTAGCACAAAATGACATCAGCTTAGAATTTGTGGCAAGTGTTATTTCTCTTATAAAGAAATATTCAAAGTATTCATCATATTGTTTTACTCCAGTTACTTTCCCACGAAAATACTGCTGTGATACCACAAAATCAAGAGAATTTGAATTTCGCAGATTTATTTGTTCTGATGTCATTATTCATTAGTTGTCTGCACAATTTTAAAATATGTGACACGATCAAGCGAATCCAGTCGGATGTCGGCCCCTGTCAAAAAATGAGTTTTCATGTAGTTTCAAAGAGGGCATCTGTACGTTTTAAAAACTGAAAACCCCATGTTGATACGATGTTTTGTTGTCAAGTTATGTAAATTTGTTTAAATACCAACGAAGAACATAGTGCATTTTTGGGATTCCCCGACATCCGACTCATTCGGCTTGAAGGTTTATAGTTGTTTCTTTTGACAAAACAAAAATTAAAAACAATTCCTTTTCTACATTCTTCGTTGCCTTGTTAGAATTTGTTCACTAGTGATCATGATTTGGAAACTAGGTTTTATGGGTGTGTCATTTTCATTAAAACCCAAGTAAGAAATGTGGTTGTAACAATCTAACTAAATCGCAATTATGACATTATGCATTGTTTGGAAGGAGCGCGTTGTCTTAAGTGAATGCTTATAATTGAAATTAATTTAAAATTACCCAAACTACATCAATATCGCGGAAGAGGGCAAACAAAAATCTTAATTAATAAGCACATTTTACTTTTTGCTTGTATATTGCGATACAAAAATGGTTCCAATACACAAAGACCAATGACGTTGAATAAACTGAGCGACAAGAACCAATCCACGATTAATTTGTCTCAGTTGATTTAGGTTGTTCATGTTGAGTTTACGAGTGTGTAATTATCGCAGCGTGATTGGCAGTTGTAAGGCAACCTTGTATTATGCTTTAAACACCTGTCCCTATATGGGATATGCAATTAAGGAGTTTGCACAGTCGGCTTTATGCGCTTCGTGTCATACGTTAATCCATGGAGGTTAATCCATCCCTTCCGTGTGTGCCACTGCCGTTATAAGCCTACGGTAAAACGTGAAACAGTTTGTAACGCAACGGTTTCACTGGCGGAAAGACTAAACACTAAATGTGGAAAGACACATTAACTTTAATAACCAGTTACGTACTGTACCACTGCTGTTATAAGTCTAAGGTAAAACGTGAAACAGTTTGTGACTGGCTGGAAGACTAAACACTAAATGTGAAATGACACATTAACTTTATTAACCAATCAGGGAAATACACATCGTCTGCCTCACCCCATTGCTTTGTGTATATTACCAAATTCCATCATCGTCAGGCCTCTGTGTCTCCAGAGCCATTCAGCAGTTGTGTAAAGAAGACAGCTACCGAAAGCAGTGTGGCTTGAATCTTTAGTTGTTTAACAACGTGGCGACAGTAAAACCAGACATGAAAAATAGCTAAATTGTGTTTCTCGCAATTTAACTACATGTACCGATCAAACATTATAAAGGTTATAAAACAATGGCGACACAAATCTTTCGTTCAAAATTGTTTTACATACTTTTTTGTAAGAGGTGACATGCTTAAAGGTAGGATACACCATTTGCAGATTTCAAAAATATTTACTACCGAATTATTGAGAAATATCTTACTCATTTGAAAGTAAATAATGATTCTAGGCATCCAGCAAAATGATTGCGCTAGAGATCCTGTAATTATTCCGAAAAATTTGATTTTATAAAGAAAAATTCGCGATCGCCGGACGGCGATCGCGCAAAAGTAAAAGATAACATTAGAATAACTGCTCGACGCCGGTTGAAAACAAACGCTGTTTTTCGTGCTTTTCTCGGCATCCATGATTGTAAAACTTCGGACAACTCAGTAAAACGGTATTTACTATAAAATACAACCCCCCAAATCTACCCATTCATGATAATTCGAGCAATTGCCAATGGTGTATCCTACCTTTAAAAGAGCCGTTGGGTTCTGTATAAATAATGCTTTAGTTGGGTTCTGTATAAATAATGTGTTAGTTCACAACAAATATTGTTTTCTCTTTGTATGTGCCACTAATAACATGTTATAAAATGGACAGTAAGAAATGCTATGGAGGGGGTTATTCTATATTTTCGCCATCAGAAGGAGTAATTCACAGGCCTACAACTCACTCCTATGATTTTAAAAGGCGCCAGATTCATGCAAGTATTCTTTTTCTGTGTAATATTACTTTAAACTAAACGACAACTGCCTCCAATGTCATTTGTTCTTTTTTCCCTTTTGAAAATGACAATTTTTGATGCAGTATATGCCTACTGCCTAAAGAAGATACAACCCAAAACATTTCTCACCAAATATGAAAAGAACAAAGTTGGCTCTAATCAAATCCAAAAGTAAAATATTCTGAGACCCCTGGCTAGTTGACTTTGTCAGAAACAAATTTAGGGTAAGATTTTCAATTTACAAGTTCTAAAAACATGCTTTAACGCATTTTCTCAAATAACATAAGGGTGACATTTAAAACATTGTTTTCTCAAGTAAGGGCAAAGATGATACTTTGTAATGATATAGTTGATTTTGTGATATTATTTTTTATTTTAGCTGTGTGTTTGTTTTTTAAATAAGCTAAAAACCAGTTTTGCGGCCCCAAAACTGGCAAAAATTTACCAAAACACAAAATGGTCTTTAACCATGGCAACGAGCCTTAGAAAAGAAGAATTATAAGTTATACTTTGGTTACTTGCTTAACATGTCCTTTCATATTACAAAGAAATAAAGAAAAAATACCAAGGACACATGTTAAAATTTACGTGGACCCACTCTTAATGGGCACAAAAGACCTTGTAAACGCAACTTAACTCACAATATTCGTAATTTTGTTTCAGGCTGTCAATTCAAGTTTGGTAATTGTTCACGTTAAAGGACACCATTGGTAACTGCTCAAATTATCAGGAATGGGTGGATTTGGGGGGTTGTATTTTACAGTAAATATCGTTTAACTGACCTGTTTAAAGTTTTACAATCATGGATGCCGAGAAAAGCATGAAAACAGCGTTTGTTTTCAACCAGCGCCAGCAGTTATTTTTATGTTGTTTGTGTTTTTCGCGATCGCCGTCTATTTTTTTGAATTACAGGATATCTAGCGCAATCATTGCTGGATGCCTAGAATCATTATTTACTTTCAGATGAGTAAGATATTTCCTAATAATTTGGCAGTAAATATTTTCGATATCTGGAAATGTTGTATCATACCTTTAAGCTTATGGCCTTAAGCGATTTGTTTCCTCCCAATCTCATTTGATTCACTGGTTCCAAATCAATACCCTCATGCCATGGACAGTTAGTGTTGTCATTTCTAAAGCTACAACGGCGATAAAGACCCCTCATATGATTAATCCTATCGCTGAATTAACGCTTGTAAGCTGGTGGCCATCGGCAAGAGTTTCATGGTAACCAGAGAAGTGCCCCTCAAGAACGATTCCATCTAAATCTCATTATATTCACTGGAATTAAATCAATATCGCCACAGATTGTGTCTGCGTCACCCCATTCCTTTGTATACTACTAAGTCCCAGCATCACCAGGCCTCTGAGTGCAATCTGGCAGTTGTGCCAAGAATACATCTACGGGTAACAGTGTGCCTTGAAATTGTAGTCTTTTCACAGTTGTTGAAATTCTACATAATTATATCGCTGAATGTCAACCTATGCAGATTTATGTAATTGGCGACATAACAACAATTACTGAAATTTTCTGTTATAACGTGGACTTAACTCAATCGACGGGATGGCGAAACAAATCATCTGTTCTGAACTATTTCACATAATATTCATCATTTTCCAGGGAGCTACCTCGCCCGTTTTGGGATTTGAAAAATCTTCATATACAGAGAAACATACGTTTTATGCCGCCGAAAATCGCGCCTTGGAAGAATTTGCGTATGCAACAAAAACTGTGCGATCTCGTGTCATCTGCGGACGGGAATGCAGCATGGATGAACGTTGCAGGTCGTTTAACTTTAACGACTGCGATAAAATGTGCGAGTTAAACCTTGCAACAAGACGACAGCATCCCGAAGACTTCAATGCAACTCAAGGAATGGTGTACTTTGATGCAGATGAGTACACACCTCTCTACTCACAGGCTGATAGCTCCTTTAATCGCTCCAGAAGTTGCAAGATGCTCTTAGATGCTGGTTATCGTTCAAGCGGTATCTACAAAATCTACCCAGAGGGATTCGGCAATGGCGGTCTTCGTGTCTACTGTGACATGGAAACTGACGGCGGGGGATGGATCGTGTTTCAGAGGCGACAAGATGGCAGCGTAGACTTCTACCGTAACTGGGCCGACTACCAGTCTGGCTTTGGAGATCTGTCCGGTGAGTTCTGGTTGGGTAATGACAACTTGGTGACTCTGACGTCTGATGATTCACGTGGATCGTGGGAGCTACGAGTTGATTTAGAGGACTGGGAGAACAACACGGCATGGGCAAAATACTCGGATTTCCAAATATCCCCGGGTGATTACAATCTGAATTATGACCAATACGATGCCAACAGCACTGCCGGCGACTCTCTTGGGTATCAGGGAAGTTCCGTGTATCATAACGGATATCCCTTTTCAACAAAAGATCGTGACAATGATGCGTCGTCAGCCCGCAATTGTGCACAACTGTATCCAGGAGCTTGGTGGTTTAATAGCTGTTGGTATTCTCACTTGAATGGTCGATATTTATATCCAGACAAGAATGCATACACTAAGCAAGGCGTGCAATGGGCCTCAAGGAAATCGGGTTATTCCATGAAAGCATGTAGCATGAACACGCGCGAAATTGGACCATGAATGTTGCATTGTTAATAATAATTTCGAATTGTACTTGTTTTAGTTGGCACCTGTAAATCATTGCACAACCATATTATGTATTAATACCTCGAGTATTTTAAAATTATTTAAAAAGTTGTTGTGGAATAATGTGTTTCGCAGTTAATTGAAATGTTACTATCACTTTGTCAACACGAGGCAGGATACACCATTTGCAGATATCGAAATATTTTACTACCAAATTATTTAGAAATATCTCTTTTATTTGAAAGTAAATAAATGATAATAATAATAATGTTCGTGATTGTATAGCGCTTTACATCGTATCAACGATCTCAAAGCGCTTTACACATGATTCAAGGCATCCAGCAAAATAACTGCGCTAAAAATCCTGTAATTGTTCCGAAATTTTAATTTTATAAACAAAATTCACGATCGCCAGACGGCATTCGCGAAATAACAAGAACAAGAACAACTGCCTTACGCCGGTTAAAAATGAATGCCGTTTGTCTCGCTTTTTTCTAGCCATCCATGATTGTAAAACTTCAAACAGGTCAGGTAAATGATATTTACTATAAAATACAACCCCCCAAATCCACCCAGTCCTGATAGTTCTAGCAATTAATAATGGTGTATCCTAACTTTAAGAGACCAAATCTGTTTTGGAGTGTGTTTTTTGTTTATTACAAAAGGATACCCATTATTTTTTGTACGAAACAACGGCTAAAATTTATTATATCGCAATGTTAAATTGCAGCCGAGTTCAACCGAGACTGAGACTAAGTTTATTTTCACTCTGATTTTCCTTTTTTTAACATCGACATTACAGGCGCAATCACACACACAAGGGTTCACTGATATAATAATTATGTACAACAACCTGTCGATTGCATTATTTGAACAAAATAGGCACGATGGCCTTTTTAAAATTGAAGTTAAATTCTCCTTTAAAGAACTATAACTTTCGCCAACATTGCAGGGCTACGAACAGCATCCGTCACTTTGAGATTTATTCACGAACATCGGCCATAATACATTTAAAGTGAGATAAAATCTTCAGTTTGGGAACTTGCAGATAGAAATGAAAGCAATGACCTCAAGTTAAATATCAAATAACACCAGTCATCTCTAGTGAATAATTAAAAAATTGTAATTAAACATACCTTAATATTTTATGCCACATTTAAAATAAATATTGAAAGTTAGACTATAATTCAAATAATAGTCTGGCACCCATCTTATTCAACAATTCACAATTTATAAGATAAATCCCGGGAACACAACCAAAATGGCTTCCTCTTGAATAAGGTCCATATAACGAAACATTGTGAAACTGTTCTTGCTAAATTATAAATACAGCGGATGAGAAAACAATATGTTACTAGGATTACAATTATAGTTTGACAAGTGTTGTCAGCTTAGAAAATAAGTGTTATTCGTACATGTATGCATTAATAATATTTGTATTGCACGAATAGAATGTTGCACAAAATGGCATAAGCTTAGAATTTGTGGCAAGTGTTATTCCTCTTAGTAAAAAACATTCAAAATATTCATCTTATTGTTTTACTCTGGTTACTTTACCACGAAAATCCTCTTTACTACAAAAGAATCAGAATTTCACATATTAATTTGTTCTGATGTCATTACTTATTATTTGTCTGCACAATTTTAAAATATAAAGGTTTGTTTAGAGCGCGCTGTCTTAAGGCTGGCTCACACTATGACGACTAGGGGGGTACGGCAAGCTACGGTAAGCTGCGAATTTCAATTTTGAATTTGCCGCCACTCATCGTGTGTTGCCGTCAGTTGTCGCTGACAAATCCGCTAGCGACCGCAGACGACCGAAATCATCAGTCGCGTCCGTCGGCAAATTTTCAGCTTGTTGGTAATTTTGTGGCGGCAACAAAATTCGTTGTGATTCCGTTTAGATTTCGTTAGAGACCGCAACCCTCATTTCTTTGACGTTTCCATGCCGTGCGATTCCGTCTCTAGTCGTTTTAAGGTCGTCACAATTTCGTTGGTAGTCGTTGTCAACGACCATTGACGGCAAAACAACGGCAAGTGACGTCACATCTCGAACCCTGACGACACATTGCGGCAAGTAACGAAATTGTAACGACCTTGGTGCGACGATGGATTGCGAATTTTGGCCGGAGGGTGACGGGTGATGACTAATGATGGCGGGTCGTTTGCGAGTACCTGCGGCATTGCAACGGTGGTCTGCGATGGGTTACGATTTTGCAACGATGGTCCACGATTTTAAACTTTTAGTGCGTTTGTTCATGTTTTGTGATGCCAGAACGTTGTGAAGAGTGGGAACGCCAAACTCGACTATTTATACGACCCGCACACACACAGGCTTTGATGTCGGCCGCTGAGTCACGTCATCGTCGCCGCAACCCACCGTAATATAGCGGAGCCCGGGCGGCGTGTTCGATTTCTAGGCATCGGCCGGCGTGTAGAGGTCGGCGAAAGATCGTGTGATATGGCGGTCACAGTCACAATTAAAAGTGCCCCGTACGCTGCCATGACGGGGCCCGGGGGGTCGCCGACCGGCGATCGGCAGACTTTCTTGGAAATGGGGTCGAATTATTGGCCCGTTTATCGGCCGGTGTCCGGCAGGCACTCGTCCGGTGCTCTGCTTATGTCCTTGCGATACCCCTGCAGTATCCGGCAGGGTGCCAACCAATTCGTACAGGTCGTACGGCGGCCGGACGGGCATCTGTAGTGTGCCTGTCGAGTGGCCAGCGATCAACGGCCGGCGGCAGAAGCTCTCCTCTGACCTTCTTAATGGCCCTGTCACACTATAACGTTTTAGGCCAACGCGTGAGTAGCGCGTTAAAAATAGTTGATATGCTGGCAAACGCTGAACTTCCACAGAAAAAGTCAAGTTGAACCGTGATTTCAGCGTGACCATAACGCGTTAATAACGGGTTCATAGCGTTCGCCAGCGCGCGAATAGCGCGTTAGTAACGCGCTCGACGACTGATGAACGACTGCCCAGCGCGTAAGTAGCGCGGTCCAACGCGCGCCAGCGTACGGCAACGAACACATGATTAGTTGTACAAAAAGATGACGCGCTACTACAGTAATGGCCCTTTCACACCAGAACGTTTTAGGCCAACGTGTTGAAATTTCAGCAACACGCGGGTAAACGCTGACCAACGCTAGGCCAGCGTTCGCAACGCGCTGAGCGCGTTACCCACACGCTGGAACACGCTGTCACACGCTGAGAAAAAAATACGTTTTTCAACATACCTAACAAAATTGAGCGTTTGCCAGCGTGTGACTGCACACGCTAGCGGCGCGCAAGAAGGCCGTTACTTACGCGTCGAACGCGCTAGACGATCGTTACCAACCCACTACTCTCACGCTGGCGACCCGCTGTCGTATTTTTTATATAAATCAGTGATGCGTTTATTACACGCTGAGCGCGTTCCTCACACGCTACTTACGCGCCGGCATACGCTATGAACCCGTTATCAACCTGTATGAACACGCTGAAATCACGGTTCTACTTGACTTTTTTTGTGAAAGTTTAGCAATTGCCAGCGTATCAACTATTTTTAACGCGCTACTCATGCATTGGCCTAAAACGTCCTGGTGTGGCAGGGCCATGACCAGCATGTCGCAAGCGTACGCCGGCGTACGCCAGCGTGTGAGTAGCGGGTTGATAACGATCGCCTAGCGTGTTCGACGCGTGAGTAACGAATCTAAAACGCGCCGCCAGCGTGTGCAGTCACACGCTGGCAAACGCTGAAAATTGTAGCTATTTTGAAGAAAACCATTTTCCTCAGCTTATGACAGCGTGTCCCAGCGTGTGAGTAACGCGCTTATCGTGTTGCTAACGCTGGCCTAGCGTTGGTTAGCGTTTGCCAGCGTGTTGCCAAAATTACAACACGCTACTCACGCGTTGGCCTAAAATGTTCTGGTGTGACAGGGCCATAAAGAAGAGATGTAGTACTTGCACTATGAAACTTGTGTGATAAACTGTGTGTAGATGTAGATGAGCCGCTTTGTTTACCCTGCGAGCCCCGGCCGATGCATGACCGATTTCAGGCTGGGCGCCGCCAGGGCGCCGTCTGCCCCCCGGCCGATTTCCGGCCAGGCACCGCCAAGTCGGCCGGACGCCTGGCGGGACCCGGCCGGCGTGTGGGCAGCGCCTGGCCGATATATTGATTGTCTGGGTTGTCCAAATTTCGGCTCGGCGCCGGCCTGACGTGTACGATGCCCTGCCGGACATCGGCTAGGCATCGACCGATTTATTGGCGATCAGTTTGCGATGCGAAACGCCGCACCAGGTTTTAAGTCCGAGTTAAAAGTAACTCGATGCCCGCCCGATGCCAAACAATGACCCGGCAGCCGCAAGGAGTCCCGTGGGGCCCCGGCCAAAAATGCCTAGAAATCCGCCGCAAACTAATCGCAAACCCATCGCAATTCATTCGTCCCTTGCCGTCGTGTTGTCGTTGAAGGTCGGCCCCACTCGTCAGCGAATCTTGGTTTTTCCCTTTTGCCGTCGCTTTGCCGCCAAAACTTTGTGCTTTTCACGTCCGTCGCCTTTCGCGGGGTCCTTGCCGCTACTATGTGAGCCAGCCTTTAAGTAAGTGCTTATAATTGAAATTCATATAAAATTACACAAACCACATAAATATCACAATTAATCATAAATAATAAGAACATTTTACTTTTTGCTTGTATATTGCGATACAAAAATGGTTCCAGTACAAAAAGACCAATGACGTTGAATAAACTGAGAGACAAGAACCAATCCACGATTAATTTGTCTCAGTTTATTTAGGTTGTTCATGTTGAGTTTACGAGTGTGTAATTATCGCAGCGTGATTGGCAGGTGTAAGGCAACTGGAGTTTAAGCTTTAAACACCTGTCGCTGTATAGGATATGCAGTTAAGGAATTTGCACAGTATTCTACAGATGTAGATTCACAACTTCTGGCCGCGCCCTGGCCTCGTTCTAGCCCTCGCACCGGACCTCGCCCCGGTCCTCGCCCCGGACCTCGCCCCGGACCTCGCCCCGGACCTCGCCCCGGACCTCGCCCCGGACCTCGCCCCGGACCTCGCCCCGGACCTCGCCCCGGACCTCGCCCCGGACCTCGCCCCGGACCTCGCCCCGGACCTCGCCCCGGACCTCGCCCCGGACCTCGCCCCGGACCTCGCCCCGGACCTCGCCCCGGACCTCGCCCCGGACCTCGCCCCGGACCTCGCCCCGGACCTCGCCCCGGACCTCGCCCCGGACCTCGCCCCGGACCTCGCCCCGGACCTCGCCCCGGACCTCGCCCCGGACCTCGCCCCGGACCTCGCCCCGGACCTCGCCCCGGACCTCGCCCCGGACCTCGCCCCGGACCTCGCCCCGGACCTCGCCCCGGACCTCGCCCCGGACCTCGCCCCGGACCTCGCCCCGGACCTCGCCCCGGACCTCGCCCCGGACCTCGCCCCGGACCTCGCCCCGGACCTCGCCCCGGACCTCGCCCCGGACCTCGCCCCGGACCTCGCCCCGGACCTCGCCCCGGACCTCGCCCCGGACCTCGCCCCGGACCTCGCCCCGGACCTCGCCCCGGACCTCGCCCCGGACCTCGCCCCGGACCTCGCCCCGGACCTCGCCCCGGACCTCGCCCCGGACCTCGCCCCGGACCTCGCCCCGGACCTCGCCCCGGACCTCGCCCCGGACCTCGCCCCGGACCTCGCCCCGGACCTCGCCCCGGACCTCGCCCCGGACCTCGCCCCGGACCTCGCCCCGGACCTCGCCCCGGACCTCGCCCCGGACCTCGCCCCGGACCTCGCCCCGGACCTCGCCCCGGACCTCGCCCCGGACCTCGCCCCGGACCTCGCCCCGGACCTCGCCCCGGACCTCGCCCCGGACCTCGCCCCGGACCTCGCCCCGGACCTCGCCCCGGACCTCGCCCCGGACCTCGCCCCGGACCTCGCCCCGGACCTCGCCCCGGACCTCGCCCCGGACCTCGCCCCGGACCTCGCCCCGGACCTCGCCCCGGACCTCGCCCCGGACCTCGCCCCGGACCTCGCCCCGGACCTCGCCCCGGACCTCGCCCCGGACCTCGCCCCGGACCTCGCCCCGGACCTCGCCCCGGACCTCGCCCCGGACCTCGCCCCGGACCTCGCCCCGGACCTCGCCCCGGACCTCGCCCCGGACCTCGCCCCGGACCTCGCCCCGGACCTCGCCCCGGACCTCGCCCCGGACCTCGCCCCGGACCTCGCCCCGGACCTCGCCCCGGACCTCGCCCCGGACCTCGCCCCGGACCTCGCCCCGGACCTCGCCCCGGACCTCGCCCCGGACCTCGCCCCGGACCTCGCCCCGGACCTCGCCCCGGACCTCGCCCCGGACCTCGCCCCGGACCTCGCCCCGGACCTCGCCCCGGACCTCGCCCCGGACCTCGCCCCGGACCTCGCCCCGGACCTCGCCCCGGACCTCGCCCCGGACCTCGCCCCGGACCTCGCCCCGGACCTCGCCCCGGACCTCGCCCCGGACCTCGCCCCGGACATCGCCCCGGACATCGCCCCGGACATCGCCCCGGACATCGCCCCGGACATCGCCCCGGACATCGCCCCGGACATCGCCCCGGACATCGCCCCGGACATCGCCCCGGACATCGCCCCGGACATCGCCCCGGACATCGCCCCGGACATCGCCCCGGACATCGCCCCGGACATCGCCCCGGACATCGCCCCGGACATCGCCCCGGACATCGCCCCGGACATCGCCCCGGACATCGCCCCGGACATCGCCCCGGACATCGCCCCGGACATCGCCCCGGACATCGCCCCGGACATCGCCCCGGACATCGCCCCGGACATCGCCCCGGACATCGCCCCGGACCTCGCTCCGGACCTCGATCCGGACCTCGATCCGGACCTCGCCCTGATATCCTCGCCCCGGACCTCGCCCCGGACCTCGCCCTGATATCCTCGCCCTGGACCTCGCCCTGGACCTCGCCCTGGGCCTCGCCCTGGACCTCGCCCTGGTAGCCTCGCCCTGATAGCCTCGCCCTGGTAGCCTCGCCCTGATAGCCTCGCCCTGATAGCCTCGCCCTGATAGCCTCGCCCTGATAGCCTCGCCCTGGTAGCCTCGCCCTGGTAGCCTCGCCCTGGTAGCCTCGCCCTGGTAGCCTCGCCCTGGTAGCCTCTCCCTGGTAGCCTCGCCCTGGTAGCCTCGCCCTGGTAGCCTCGCCCTGGTAGCCTCGCCCTGGTAGCCTCGCCCTGGTAGCCTCGCCGTGGTAGCCTCGCCGTGGTAGCCTCGCCGTGGTAGCCTCGCCCTGATAGCCTCGCCCTGGTAGCCTCGCCCTGGTAGCCTCGCCCTGGTAGCCTCGCCCTGATAGCCTCGCCCTGATAGCCTCGCCCTGATAGCCTCGCCCTAATGGACCTCGCCCTGATAGCCTCGCCCTGATGGACCTCGCCCTGATGGACCTCGCCCTGATAGCCTCGCCCTGATGGACCTCGCCCTGATGGACCTCGCCCTGATGGACCTCGCCCTGGTGGACCTCGCCCTGGTGGACCAGGTCGTCTGTCTCTGGATTTAATGCTTTATCTTATGCAGAGAAACAAATGTTATATGCTGCTGAAAATCGCGCACTGAAAAGTTTGTATATTCCACAAAAATTATCCGATCTCGTGTCACTGAGAGCACCAAAGGGTGTCCACATAATCGTACCCGTCCAACTTGTCCATGCTCTGCATCTAACGATGTCAACCGCCAATCAATCGTCTACATATTGCCTTCTGCCAAACTGGATCTGGGGTTGGTCATGGGATCTTTCTCAGTGGGGAATTTTGTTTGGTAGACACGAGTCTCTCCCAGCAATCTTGGAGAAAATTCATTCCAAGAATGCCATGCACACTCTCGTTTTTCCAAGTATGAAGGGAAGACGGCTTTAACATCAGTTTGTTTCAAACCACCCGATGTAGGGCGTGGAAGCACCGTAAGCAGATACCAGTTCGAACGACTCTGGTATACCTTCAAGTTTGAAGCCCAGTCGTTCGACAAACCGACTGAAGAACCGTTCTCCCACGGTGGTGACTTGGGACCCTGGAGACAAGTTACTTTGACTTTCGAAAATTAAACGTCAACAGAAAAACATTCCCTTACAGCCTCCTACATACGATCAGGGGAAGCCTCTCCAGTCCAGTCTACAGTATCAATCTCCACGGTACGGCTCTCTACAGCGGAGAGTTGCGGTTTAACACATCTCTCTGGGAGGCTGGTGTCTTCTTCAGTTCTCAAGTTCCTTGGGCATCATAAATGGGTGAAGATTATGACAAAAGCTTTGGGAATATGATGGCATCACGTACTGCTGCATGTGGTGGGTTGGCACCTGATTCCAGACAGGCGATTCCACGTAGCATTGGCAGCAAATTCGAAAATATTGTTGACACTGGATCGTCGATTCTGAATAGCGCCCTCTGTTGTCAATAAAAAGAAACAACTGGTTCATTAAAAGCTGTCATCCCCCAACCCGGTCAATTATAACGCAGTAATGACCGGGTCCTCGCACTGTTAATTCCTAAGTATGGGTGCACGCTCTCGCGCGCGCGCAAGATAGTACGGCGGTTGTCAACTTTACTTTTGACTGTGATGCAGATTTGCTAGTGGACATTGTTGGCGAGTTTCCTTTAATTCTTCGCCGGCTCATGTCCAACCTTCAAGTTGTCATCAACGGTGGTTGGTTAGCGTGACATAACAACTTGAACTTGAGGCAAGAAGGGAACATAAATCAGATTTAGGGCACCGTTAGGTTTTTAGTCATTCCATTTGTGAGCTCCCTCGAGTTAACGTTAACTCTTCTGCTTTCCTGAATACATGTACATAGCCCATTAAATGTAGCTGCTAATGCAATTGCTACCTATTTACATGTCATGTACCCATTAATTTATCGGTGCTGTTTTGCACAGCTTGGCTGGCACGAGTTGGGGACGTCACGGGGTAAGTAAAGCGATCTTTACCGTTTCAAAAAAAGGTAGCTTGAATTTTGATATTTAATTCTTGTACAAGTTTGATAGCTTGTTTTTATACTAATACTTGTTTAAATTAAAGTCGACATTGTCCGTTTCACCCTGGGTTAGCTCCCATACAGGCTTAACTTGATGATGCTATTATTATTGAATGTATATTAAAAATGTACACAAGATTTCAGTAAACAGAATTGTTAGATATATTGCGATAAATTAAAGTTAAATTAATGCTCAAATGAAAAGAAATATGTGTTAATAGTATTTCTATTTCCTTTATTTATTTGCAGAAACCTTTGGCTGTCATTCTTTTATATCGTAAATTTGGAGTATATTGCGCGGGAGATTGTTCTTACTAAATAAAATAATCTATACTTCAAGAACACTAAACACTTTTGTCACCACCCCTTCTGTTTCCTGATTTACTTAAAATTGTATCGTTACCAAACCAATTACAATTAGTACAAAATATTTTTTTGGTGTGAAAGCAACTCACAATATTTGTGAATTTATTTAATTCCAGGCTGTCAGTTCACTGGAAGTTAATAATTTCTTAATCTACTGACGGTAAAGACTCCTCCTCGAATCGTCTTCATCGCTGAAAACGTCCATAATAATTACGAGAGTTGGGATACATGTATTGGGCAACTACATTTTTGTAAAGGACATTTTGTAAAGCCGCTCAATTTGTTGACAAATAAACGACGATGGCCTTGGCCAAGGCTACCTATTGTTGGAACGATTGTGATGTTTTGTGATATTGATGTATTTCATATCTTTAAACAATGTACTATCAGGGAAAAAATAGTTTTCGTTGATTTGGACTTTAGTCTGATCAGTATTAATAAAATAATGGTAAAAAAAACTGAAAATAAAGACATTCTAGAGTAAAAGATGCCAAATATCTCAAAATAGTGTTATAGTGTTGTATTTATTTTTTAAACGTGGGTTAATCTTTAAAACAAATATCAGAGCACTATACAATTGACTTGATAGACCTTATGACATATCATAACACTTTTACCATTACAGTAAGGTTGAATTTTAACCTTAAAGGTGCATGTCGATATTATAAAATCTTGTTATCAATTACACACAAAAAACACAAATTTGAAAATGTTGTCAACAAATTTACTTTTGTAAGCTTGATTAAGTTATACTTACTCACCCACTCCCCCACCCACACAATCCCCCCCCCCCCCCCCCACACTCACCCTATCACTCACTAGATAGTAAGAGGGTATGTGCCTGTAACTTAGGGTGTTTAACTTGGGTTCAAACAGCCGTCTGCACCACATCCACAAGCAGTCATACATTGCTGGCCGCTCTTAAAGCATTTACAATTTGCTGTCTTGCATTTTGATCCACACCCACATGTTATCAACTCTAAACACTTGGTAGGTATATTTGGAAGTCTATTCCAGACAACTGTAAGACCATCAGGGCTTTTTTGCCATCCCAATGTAGTTGATGGAGGATCCATATCCATGTCTAGTTCATTGGCTCGGAGCCATACCCAGTTTGCTTGGTAGTTGGCACGAGAGAGGTGTAACTGTAATGCATCCTCAGATGGAGGCAACATTTCTAACTCCACTTTCCCCTTGTCAAACATCCGTGCTCTTGCATTGTTCACACCGTTGTTGACATCCTCTGCACTGTACAGCCTGCATACAAACTCTTCAACATCTTTCATATCGCCATCTCTACCAACACCACCTAGTAGCTCTGGATATTTACAGTATACTTTCCAGCACGTTTTCTTGCCATGGCCACTAAAGGATGAGACTGTGTCACACCCAGTAAGTGCATGGAATCCAAGGATGTTTGGAGTCGCTTCTTGGGGTAATTGTTGAGCAATGGTGTGAATAGGGTAGCACTTCATTTTGAGCGATGTTCCACTAACCATCCACACTTCCACAGCCTGCCCTACAAAGTTATGTATGAGGAGGAGAAGGACATCAGTATCTGCACACATAACAATTAGCCTCTCATATTTTGAACGCATAACTGCATCTTTGGCATGCAGGATAAGGCGAGTATCGGCTTCCTCGTGTTTCCCTGCTAGTTGTGGTATTGCGTCCTGGTCGGATGACTTCGCAAGAGTTTCATCAACGAAACCACCTCCTGTAACCAACTGACAATTTGGATTGAGAAGAGGGCCATGAGCAATCAGTCTCTCACTCAGGAATCGGGCTAAATCAGCTTTGTTATCCTCGAGACTAATGTAATTGGACCACACTTCAGGAAGTGGTGTGTCGCCATCGCCAATAATCTTCCTTATCGGTTTCCTCTTGCCGGTCCTCTTGGTTCTAGTTGTAGATTTAATTGAACTATTTCCAATGTATCTGTCAAAGACAACATCCACCCTGCTTACTCTACCCTTGAAGTTTTTGCAGACACGCTTGATGAACACTCCAGCATAATCATTGAATGATGTGCACTTGCTTGGTTTCCTTAAGGCCTGGATTAATGCATGTCCATCGATGAGAACGCATGTTGGTGGTGTTTCCTGCGATAACGGAACTTCAGTTGGTATATCTATTCCAGAAGACAGGGTTGATAGGATGTGTGACTTAGAAGTGGAGTTCATTTGTCCATTTGATTTTGCCAACGATGGAGGATATTTTGAAAGTTCATGGGTTAGTATGTCATTCATATCCACATCACGACCAGCTCTGGAAGCATTGAACAGCTTTTGTACAAGGTTGCCATGGTTTTTTAATTGTGTCGCTTGGTGGATTTATAGAAATCTGTTGATTTGTTGACCAACTTTTCATTGACTTCAGTTACTAGTGCTTCCTTCCCACGCTCATAAGCAGTCAACAAGTCTTGCTCTATTTCGTCTGAGGCTACATCCTTGGTGGTGAGTGCTGTCAGTTTATTAGTTAAAGTAGATGTATCTTCTTCAGAGTGGACATGGACATCAAATACTTTGAAACGATCAAACTGCTCGACAAGGCTTTGAACAGCCTTTTCATCTGTGGTGATCCGAAAATTTCAGATTTAACTGATACGAATCATGGTATGACTTTGAAGATGATGGTGAAATTGGGTTTTTTTCTACCAGATGTATCTTTAATACAATGCCCAGTGTGGTAAGTACTTATGTTCCACTTTGATCTGTTTTTTTAAATAATATTGAAACTATTTACATTCAGTCATGCCGTTTGTCTTTCAGATCATACAATGAGGTAATAATACTTCAATTAAAATGATGTAGTGACAATAAAAACACCCGGGATCAAAATGGATACAAGGGGACACCTTTAATGTGACAAAAACGAAAGATAAGGCAAGCTGTACCTTACCTCACTTAATTTCAGATTATAATCATAGCCAATCTTATTTCAACATTGATCTTACTTTTCAGAATTGAATTTCCACTGAACCTGATCTTCACTAAAGAAGTGTTATGTCCTGCTAAACTTGTCTGCTTATGAGCGTGGGAAGGAAGCGCTAGTAACTGAAGTCAATGAAAAGTTGGTCAACAAATCAACAGATTTCTATAAATCCACCAAGCGACACAATTCAAAAACCATGGCAACCTTGTACAAAGTGGTGTGCAAAACAAAAGACAACAAAACCAAAACCATCAAAGCTGACCGCAAACTCATCCAAAAGCTGTTCAATGCTTCCAGAGCTGGTCGTGATGTGGATATGAATGACATACTAACCCATGAACTTTCAAAATATCCTCCATCGTTGGCAAAATCAAATGGACAAATGAACTCCACTTCTAAGTCACACATCCTATCAACCCTGTCTTCTGGAATAGATATACCAACTGAAGTTCCGTTATCGCAGGAAACACCACCAACATGCGTTCTCATCGATGGACATGCATTAATTCAGGCCTTAAGGAAACCAAGCAAGTGCACATCATTCAATGATTATGCTGGAGTGTTCATCAAGCGTGTCTACAAAAACTTCAAGGGTAGAGTAAGCAGGGTGGATGTTGTCTTTGACAGATACATTGGAAATAGTTCAATTAAATCTACAACTAGAACCAAGAGGACCGGCAAGAGGAAACCGATAAGGAAGATTATTGGCGATGGCGACACACCACTTCCTGAAGTGTGGTCTAATTACATTAGTCTCGAGGATAACAAAGCTGATTTAGCCCGATTCCTGAGTGAGAGACTGATTGCTCATGGCCCCCTTCTCAATCCAAATTGTCAGTTGGTTACAGGAGGTGGTTTCGTTGATGAAACTCTTGCGAAGTCATCCGACCAGGACGCAATACCACAACTAGCAGGGAAACACGAGGAAGCCGATACTCGCCTCATCCTGCATGCCAAAGATGCAGTTATGCGTTCAAAATATGAGAGGCTAATTGTTATGTGTGCAGATACTGATGTCCTTCTCCTCCTCATACATAACTTTGTAGGGGAGGCTGTGGAAGTGTGGATGGTTAGTGTAACATCGCTCAACATGAAGTGCTACCCTATTCACACCATTGCTCAACAATTACCCCAAGAAGCGACTCCAAACATCCTTGGATTCCATGCACTTACTGGGTGTGACAAAGTCTCATCCTTTAGTGGCCATGGCAAGAAAACGTGCTGGAAAGTATACTGTAAATATCCAGAGCTACTAGGTGGTGTTGGTAGAGATGGCGATATGAAAGATGTTGAAGAGTTTGTATGCAGGCTGTACAGTGCAGAGGATGTCAACAACGGTGTGAACAATGCAAGAGCACGGATGTTTGACAAGGGGAAAGTGGAGTTAGAAATGTTGCCTCCATCTGAGGATGCATTACAGTTATACCTCTCTCGTGCCAACTACCAAGCAAAGGTATGGCTCCGAGCCAATGAACTAGACATGGATATGGATCCTCCATCAACTACATTGGGATGGCAGAAAAGCCCTGATGGTCTTACAGTTGTCTGGAATAGACTTCCAAATATACCTACCAAGACAGTGTGTAGAGTTGATAACATGTGGGTGTGGATCAAAATGCAAGACAGCAAATTGTAAATGCTTTAAGAGCGGCCAGCAATGTATGACTGCTTGTGGATGTGGTGCAGACGGCTGTTTGAACCCAAGTTAAACACCCTAAGTTACAGGCACATACCCTCTTACTATCTAGTGAGTGATAGGGTGGGTGGGTGGGGGGGGGGGGGGGGGTGGGTGGCGTTGGGTGGGGGTGGGTGGCGTTGGGTGAGTGGGGGGGGGGGGGAATTGTGTGGGTGGGGGAGTGGGTGAGTAAGTATAACTTAATCAAGCTTACAAAAGTAAATTTGTTGACAACATTTTCAAATTGTGTTTTTTGTGTGTAATTGATAACAAGATTTTATAATCTCGACATGCACCTTTAAGGTTAAAATTCAACCTTACTGTAATGGTAAAAGTATTATGATATGTCATAAGGTCTATCAAGTCAATTGTATAGTGCTCTGATATTTGTTTTAAAGATTAACCCACGTTTGAAAAATAAAAACAACATTATAACACTATTTTGAGATATTTGGCATCTTTTACTCTAGAATGTCTTTATTTTCTGGTTTTTTTTACCCTTATTTTATTAATACTGATCAGACTAAAGTCCAAATCAACGAAAACTATTTTTTTCCTGATAGTACATTGTTTAAAGATATGAAATACATCAATATCACCAACAAATATTAGCCCAAAAAACCTTTAAAAACGATTTGTATATTTGTCATCCCCCCTCAAATTAATCCTTACTATATATAGACTTGATCTAGCATGGGTGACTGCTTGTACTAAAAAATGCCCACATAAATGTTTTCGAAGGCCTTTTTGTGCCCATGGCTGGCCGTCTGTAATAAGATTGAAACAAACACACTCTCAAAAAGACGAGTACACAAATATTAGGTAAAAATAATATAAGTAAAAATCAACATAATTTCGGTAAAACTTGCCGGAAAATAAGTATCTCGCAGATACGTAAATCGTTTATTACATGTTGAATGAGTAAAGAAGCCAATTGACATAAATTATGTAAAAACGTACTAAATTAGGTACACATTTACTAAAGTTAGGTAAAAACGTAGGCCAACACGCGCGCAGCGCAGAGAAGCAAGATGGACAACATAAACACCAGACGTTTGTTAGAACGACGTAACGGGGCATGCCACAACTTGCAGTCTTTGAAGGTAACGTTTTTTTCTAAACCTCTTGTGATTGTTATACTCTTCCCAATAACGAGAAATGCCTGGGCCACAAGATACTACAGGATATTGCTATTTGTGTAGTGAAGGCCACACAATTACCTCATTATGATTGCATTGTGTTAGGCATATGTGTGCACATGACTAGATGTGTGTAGTACAAATGAGTGCATATGCATGTAAACGTGTACGTTGATCTTTGGTTGTACACACAACCTGTAGGCCTATGTGAAACCTTTCCGATTTAAATTTAGATTCCGACTTTTTTTCAAAATTATGCAGACGATGTTGTCTTCCTGGACGAAAAAAAAACCAAGCATGGAGTGAACCACCTCCGTCCAGCCAGTAGCGGCAGAGAAACTGAAAGTCGACGTAGACTGAGTTTATTCTTGAACCACGGAGACAGACTCGCATAATATACATAGTCCTGCAGATTACTACAATAATATTGCCTTTAGTGATACAAGCACCAAAATTGGCACACATGCTTATTTTGGGTCACTTTACACAAACAAACCGTTAGCCAAATTAAAATCCAAGATGGCCGCCATTTCTTAAGATGGCCGCCAATGAAGGCCAAATATATTACCTAAATATTTATGTTACGGATGGATAGAATGGCAATACAAGCACAAAACTTGGCATTTAACATCTGTTTGGTCTCCCTGTTGTTGGCATATCCAAAACAGTATTATTAGGCACTTGAACATTCAAGATGGCCGCCATTTTCCAAAATGGTCGCCACTGAATGGCTAGTAGTAGTGTTACCAAGGATCAAACAGTAATACAAGGACTAAAATGGGCATTTAATCTCCATTTGAATCCAATATTATGCTAAAATTGTCAACCACTTGGTAATTCAAGATGGCTACAATTTTTAAAGATGGCCGCCACAAGATGACTCAGCCTATATGTTACACAAAGTGACACATAAATCGTAACATATCTGGTACAAAGACATACAACACTAAAAACAGATTGGTTGAAAATAACCAATATATTGGTCGATTTCAACCAATCCAGTTGGTAGATATGTGGATAACCAAAAAATTTTCTCACTTCTGATTGGTCAGTTGCTGTAGGTACATGACTGTCCTACATTATGAATAACCAATAGATTGGTAAATACCTTGGTTACAAGCTCAACCAATATGACTGGTTGAAGGACAACCAACATAGTGGTTATGAATAACCAATAGATTGGTTGATACCTTGGTTGCAAGCTCAACCAATATGACTGGTTGAAAGACAACCAACATTGGTTATGAATGACCAATATAATGGTTGGTACCTTGGTTGCAAGCTCAACCAATATAACTGGTTGAAGGATAACCAATATATTGGTTAATACCTTGGTTACAAGCTCAACCAGGACTGATGAGATTAATTTGCTCTATGCATGGGATGTTAAAACACGGACTGTAAGCATAAAAAAGCATCAAAGTATGTCTTCAAATGTTCAGTAACGCAAATACAAAATAAAGAGTTAATCTTGGAAAGCAATTAAAACAGTAATGGTAAGAATCAGTCAGGTCGCAATTCTTGTAACCATTTTCTTCTTTACTAACACCCGCTATTGTTTTAAATTGGTATTGCACGTACGTGTTGGCAGCCATTTTAAAAAATGGCGGCCATCTTTGATTTCCAGTGATTTATGATTTGTTAATTATAAATGACCAACGAGAGGTAAACTGCAGCTTTATTGTATGACCATTTGGTTTCTTTTGTAAAATAACCAATGTATGTCATTCAATGAAAGCAATCTTGGAAAACATGGCCGCCATCTTGAAATAAAATGGCCGCCATCTTTAATGTTTAAGTTGTTTCTATTTTTGAATTGTTAAGGGGTACATTTGGTGGATAGTTGCAACTGTTGGTGCTTGTATGACCAATTAATCCAATGTAACATTAAGTGTTACCATTTAGTGGTGGCCATCTTGAAAAAATGGCCGCCATATTGGATTTTAATTTGGCTAACGGGTTTGTTGTGTAAAGTGACCCCAAAAGAGTAGTTATGCCAATTTTGGTGCTTGTATCATCAAATGCAATATTGTGGTGAAAAATGTTATTAATCTGCAGGACTACTTGAATTGCTTATTACATTTTGAGAATGAAATCAACCAGCGTGAAATTGACTCGGTTAAGAACGTACACGCTACCTCCTAATTATAGATGCCTTTATTTATACGGTGGTGCATTCCGTTTGACGACATTTAATTAAAAGGAAGACCAGTTAATGGTCTGCAGCTTACGTTTATCCAATTAGGTAATGACCCTCTACAAACCTCCGCCAATCAGGGGCTACGGTTTATGACTAGCCAATTACCAGCCACTGATCTGGAATGACGTATTAACTGTGATAACCAATCAGAGAGATACACATCGTCTGCCTCACCATCAATGCTTTCTGTAAATTATAAAACCCCATCATCGCCAGACCTCTATCACTAGAGCAAACCAGTGGTGTAAAGATGACACGCAAAAACTCGGTCGCAAAATGGGAAACTCTTCATGAGTACAAATGAATACGGATTTTTGTGAACGCAACTTAACTCACAATATTCGTGATTTAGTTTCAGGCTGTCAATTCAAGTTTGGTAATCGTTCACCGTTTGTGTCTGCGTCATCCCATTTATTTCTGTAAACTACCAAGTCTCAGCATCACCAGGCCTCTGAGTGCAATCTGGCAGTTGTGCCAAGAAGACATCTACGGGTAACAGCGTGCCTTGAAATTGTAGTCTTTTCAAAACAGTTGTTGAAATCGTACATGATAACTTGCTGAATGTCGACCTATGCAATTGGCAACTTAACGAAAAACTGAAATCTTCTGTTATATAACGTGGCTTTAACTCAATCGGCGGGATGGCGAAACAAATCATCTGTTTTGAACTATTTAACATAGTATTCATAATTTTCCAGGGAGCTACCTCGCCCGTCTTTGGATTTGAAACATCTTCATATACAGGAAAACATACGTTTTATGCCGCCGAAAATCGCGCCCTAAAAGAATTTGCGTATGCAACAAAAACTGTGCGATCTCGTGTCATCTGCGGACGGGAATGCAGCATGGACGAACGTTGCAGGTCGTTTAACTTTAACGACTGCGGTAAAATTTGCGAGTTGAACCTTGCCACAAGACGAGAGCATCCCGAAGACTTCAATGCAACTCAAGGAATGGTGTACTTTGATGCAGATGAGGATACACCTCTCTACTCACTGGCTGATAGCTCCTTGAATCGCTACAAAAGTTGCAAGATGCTCTTAGATGCTGGTTATCGTTCAAGCTGTATCTACACAATATACCCAGAGGGATTCGGCAATGACGGTGTTCGTGTCTACTGTGACATGGACACTGACGGCGGGGGATGGATCGTGTTTCAGAGGCGACAAGATGGCAGCGTGGACTTCTACCGTAACTGGACCGACTACCAGTCTGGCTTTGGGGATCTGTCCGGTGAGTTATGGTTGGGTAATGACAACTTGGTGACTCTGACGTCTAATGATTCACGTGCAACATGGGAGCTACGAGTGGATTTAGAGGACTGGGAGGGCAACACGGCATGGGCAAAGTACTCAGAATTTCAAATATCTCCGGGTGATTACAAGCTGAATTATGACCAATACGATGCCAGCAGCACTGCCGGCGACTCTCTTGGGCATCAAACAATAAACCACTATCAAAAAGGATTTCCCTTCTCAACGAAGAATCGTGACAATGATGCGTACTACAATAACTGTGCACAACTGTACACAGGAGCCTGGTGGTTTAATAACTGTTGGTATTCTCACTTGAATGGTCGATATTACCCACACACGAATGCAGATAGTAACCAAGGCGTGCAATGGGCCTCATGGAAATTGGATTATTCCATGAAAGC
Organism: Crossaster papposus; assembly: GCA_037893245.1. Taxonomy (NCBI): domain Eukaryota; kingdom Metazoa; phylum Echinodermata; class Asteroidea; order Velatida; family Solasteridae; genus Crossaster; species Crossaster papposus. Next base: position 1,149,631 of record JBAIAA010000119.1, on the reverse strand, counting down.
ATGTAGCATGAAAACGCGCGAAATTGAACCATGACCGTTGCATTGTTAATTAATTTTGAAATGTACTTGTTTTAGTTGGCACCTGTAAATCATTGCACAACCATATTATTCATTAATACCTCGAGTCTTTTAAAATTATTTAAAAAGTTGTTGTGGAATAATGTGTTTCGCAGTTAATCGAAATGTTACTATCACTTTGTCAACACGAGGCAGGATACACCATTTGCAGATATCGAAATATTTTACTACCAAATTATTTAGAAATATCTCCTTTATTTGAAAGTAAATAAATGATTCAAGGCATCCAGCAAAATAACTGCGTCAAAAATCCTGTATTTGTTCCTTTTATTTTTTTTTTTTATAAACAAAATTCACGATCGCCAGACGGCATTCGCGAAATAACAAGAACAAGAACAACTGCCTTATGCAGGTTGAAAATGAACGCCGTTTTTCTTGCTTTTTTCTAGGCATCCATGATTGTAAAACAGGTCAGGTAAACGATATTTACTATAAAATACAACCCCCAAATCCACCCATTCCTGATAGTTCTAGCAATTAATAATGGTGTATCCTAACTTTAAGAGACCAAATCTGTTTTTGGGTGTGTTTTTTGTTTATTACAAAAGGGTACCCATTATATTTTGTACATCTGACGAAACAACGGCTAAAATGTATTATATTGCAATGTTAAATTGTAGCCGAGTTCAAATGAGACTAAGACTAAGTTTATTTTCACTCTGATTTTCCTTTTTTTAACATCGACATTATAGGCGCAATCACACACACAAGGGTTCACTGATATAATAATTATGTACAACAACCTGCCGATTGCATTATTTAAACAAAATAGGCACGATGGTCTTTCTTAAAATTGAAGATAAATTCTTCTTTAAAAGGACTATAAATTTCGTTAACATTGCAGGGCCACGAACAGCACCCGTCACTACGAGATTTATTCACGAGTCGGCCATAATACATTGAAAGTGAGGTAAAATCTTCAGTTTGGGAACTTGCAGATAGAAATGAAAGCAATGACCTCAAGTTAAATATCAAATAACACCAGTCATCTCTAGTGAATAATTAACAAATTGTAATTAAACATACCTTAATATTTTATGCCACATTTAAAATAAATATTGAAAGTTAGGCTATAATTCAAAAATAGTCTGGCACCCATCTTATTCAACAATTCACAATTTATAAGATACATCCAGGGAACACAACCAAAATGGCTTCCTCTTGAATAAGGTTCATATAACGGAACATTGTGAAAACTGTTCTTGCTAAATTATAAATACAGCGGATGTGAAAACAATATGTTACGGGATTACAATTATAGTTTGACAAGTACTGTCAGCTTAGAAAATAAGTGTTATTCGTACATGTAAGCATAGATAATATTTGTATTGCGCGAATAGAATGTTGCACAAAATGGCATAAGCTTAGAATTTGTGGCAAGTGTTATTCCTCTTATTAAAAAACATTCAAAATATTCATCTTATTGTTTTACTCTAGTTACTTTCCCACGAAAATACTCATACCACAAAAGAATCAGAATTTCACATATTAATTTGTTCTGACGTCATTACTTATTATTTGTCTGCACAATTTTAAAATATAAAGGTTTGTTTAGAGCGCGCTGTCTTAAGTGAGTGCTTATAATTGAAATTCATATAAAATTACACAAACCACATCAATATCATAATTAATCATAATTAATAAGAACATTTTACTTTTTGCTTGTATATTGCGATACAAAAATGGTTCCAGTACAAAAAGACCAATGACGTTGAATAAACTGAGCGACAAGAACCAATCCACGATTAATTTGTCTCAGTTGATTTAGGTTGTTCATGTTGAGTTTAGGAGTGTGTAATTATCGCAGCGTGTTTGGCAGGTGTAAGGCAACTGTGGTTTATGCTTTAAACGCCTGTCTCTGTATGGGATATGCAGTTAAGGAATTTGCACAGTATTCTACAGATGTAGATTCACAACTTCTGGCCGCGCCCTGGCCTCGTTCTAGCCCTCGGCCTGGACCTCGCCCTGGACCTCGATGAGACCTCTCCCTGGACCTCGCCCTGAACCTCGCATTGATGGCCTCGCCCTGGACCTCGCCCTGATGGACCTCGCCCTGATGGACCTCGCCCTGGTGGACCTCGCCCTGATGGACCTCGCCCTGGTGGACCTCGCCCTGGTGGACCTCGCCCTGGTGGACCTCGCCCTGGTGGACCTCGCCCTGGTGGACCTCGCCCTGGTGGACCTCGCCCTGGTGGACCTCGCCCTGGTGGACCTCGCCCTGGTGGACCTCGCCCTGGTGGACCTCGCCCTGGTGGACCTCGCCCTGGTGGACCTCGCCCTGGTGGACCTCGCCCTGGTGGACCTCGCCCTGGTGGACCTCGCCCTGGTGGACCTCGCCCAGGAGGACCTCGCCCTGGTGGACCTCGCCCTGGTGGACCTCGCCCTGGTGGACCTCGCCCTAGTGGACCTCGCCCTGGTGCACACCCCTGGCCCCGGCACACCCCTGGCCCCGGCACACCCCTGGCCCCGGCACACCCCTGGCCCCGGCACACCCCTGGCCCCGGCACACCCCTGGCCCCGGCACACCCCTCTAATGTTAAGACTTGACTGCGACTGTGACTGCGACTGGCTCCTCTGACTGCGACTGGTGCCTTCGACTGCGGCTGGCTCTTGCGACTGCGACTGTGGTTCCTGCGACTGCGACTGCGGCTGGCTCCCGCGACAGCGACTGGCTCCTGCGACTGCGACTGGCTCCTGTATCTGGTGCCTGCGACTGCGACTGGCTCTTGCGACTGCGACTGTGGTTCCTCCGACTGCGACTGCGCCTGGCTCCTGCGACTGCGACTTGCTCCTGCGACTGCGACTGGCTCCTGTGGCCGCGACTGTGACTGCCTCTTGCGACTACGACTGGCTCAGAGAGCGTGGGCGTCCCGGCGAGGCCCCGCCCCCGCTGCGCCGACGGACCCGGCTCGGAATCGTTCCGAGTGGAACAAAACGTCTGCCGCGCCGCCGTTCACAGCATGGGCCGCCCCCCCCCCCCCCCCCCCCCGGACTCTGTTTAATTCCTGCAGAAGATCCAGAGAATGTCTAGACGAGGCCCCGCCCCCCACTGCATCCACGGGCACAGCTCGGAATCGCCCCGTGTGGAGCAAGACGTCTGCTGCGCCACCGTCTACAGCATGGGGCGCCCCCCCCCCCCCCCCCCCCCCTCGACACAAACCTGGTAGCGGACCCGGACAAATATGGGGAAGGGCGCCCTCTCTCCAAATCGGAGTGGACGCACTGAAGCCCCCAGCCATAGGCGCATGTCCCGAAATTCCCCGCCATCCTTCTCTAACTCCTCCCCCAGGAAACATCCAGACTCCCAGGTCCCCATAACCTCCCTAGAGAAGGCCTCTAACTCCGCCAGCGTGGTGTACGGAATGCACCGGCTCCTGGGCCCCGCTCCCCGGGCCCGCACTCCAGCTCGCCTCCCCGCCGCAGGGCGAGTCGGCCGCCACACCATCATGGTTTCGTGAAAACATGAAACAACTTCACCTGGTTTCCTTAGTCCTCCTGCATCCCACCGCTGCCACCAATGTAACGAAAAGCGTTGTCTGGGGTCGACACACACACAGGAAGGAAACTGACACAAGTATTCTGTGGTTTCGGTGATTCTAAGGTCGTTTTAATGCACTCCTTCTCTGGTCACAAACACTGACATGACGCTTACCGCTATCGCGCGGCCCTGGAACTGGTCTAAACCAGTTCGGCGTATGCGCTATCCAGAACGGGTTTCCCTGGCGTACCGTCAGGGGATTACACCATGGAATCGCTCTAGTGCCCTCTATCGGCCAACCGGCACAAACGTTACAATACATTAAAAATCGCTAAATTTCGTTCCGCGCAATTTAACTACATGTACCGATCAAACATTATAAGAAAGAAAAGAATGGCGAAACCAATCTTACGTTCAAAATTGTTTTACATAATATCCATCATATTCAAGGGAGTTACCTCGTCTGTCTCTGGATTTAATACTTTATCTTATTCAAAGAAACAAATGTTTAATGCTGCTGAAAATTGCGCACTGAAAGGCTTTGTATATTCCACTAAAATTATCCGATCTTGTGTTACTGAGAGCACCAAAGGTCGTCCACATAATCGTGCCCGTCCACCTTGTCCATCCTCTGCATCAAACGACGTCAACCGCCAATCAACCGTCTTCATATTGCCTTCTGCCAAACTAGGGTTGGCCATGGGATCTTTCTCAGTGGGGAATGTTGTTTGGTAGACACGAGTCTCTCCCTGCAATCTTGTCGAACAATCATTCCTAGAATGTCAAGCACACTCCAGTTTTTCCACGTATGGAGGGAAGTGGAAGAGCATTTCTCTCAGATTACAAGCACCACACGAGACGGAATGACCAGTCCGACGGCTTCAACATCAGTGTCAAAACACCCGATGTAGGGCGTGGATGCACCGTTAGTAAATACATGTACCATGGTGAACGGCTCAGGTATACCTTGAAGTTTGAAGCCCAGCGGTTCGACAAACCGACTGAAAAAAACGTTCTCCCACGGTGGTAACTTGGGACCCTGGATCTAGAAGACAAGTAACTTTGAATTTCGAAAATTAAACGTCAACTGAAAAACATTCAGCCTATAGTATCAATCTCCACGGTACGGCTCCCTACAGCTGAGAGTTGCGGTTTAACACATCTCTCTGGAATGCTGGTGTCTTCTTCTGTTCTTCCGTTGGGCATCATAAATGAGTGAAAACTAAGACAACAGCTCTGGGAATATGATGGCATTACGTACTGCTGCATGTGGTGGGTTGGCTATATCACGAATATTGACGTCAATATTCGCGACAAATTTCACGACTTTCCTTTGACGACTTTCATTTGAGCAATAAAAACAAACTTTTTGCTCATTATTTAGCACGCAATTTAAGCAATGAAAAAAAAAAAAATTTTAAAACTGCATTTTAGAAGGTCTGCCAATGCAAACAAACAAATGTATTCGTTATAGTACATCGTTATAATTTATTTATAGGCTGGACCTTCGAAATTCTAAATACAAAGTACGAGCACACTCAAGTAATAGTAGGCCTAGGCCTACCGGTATATAATGGGGATTTATTAATGGGGCCTACTACTAATTCAAACAGTTCGATCAACAGGAAACGGGCACAATTTATTCTGGGTCCAGCCCAAATAATATTTGTTCGATTACAAAAATATATAATTATCCATACCAAAGTACTCGAATGTTAATGTTGTCTCCCCATATTACCTAGAAATAAATCATAGTAGGTCAAGTCATATCAAGACTAACCTTCCATTATCTATACTATAAAAGATGAAAAATGCGCCATCTTGTCCCTGGGCGCCGCCATCTTGGCGCGTGGTTGGCGCCATGTTGGAAAGACGCGGCGCTTTTGGTCGGGCGACTCGTCGCCGCGCGCGTGTGCCGCCGGCGTCGGTGCGGCGGGGTGCCGGATCGTTCGCGACGACGAAAGAAAAACTCATATTCGTCCCGTAGTGAGATTTGGGAGAAACGGGCGTTACTGATAAACGTGCAGTCGCTTTTCGATTGCCTGTTGATGTGTGTGGGCCTTTTTGCGTAAACTATTGCATTATTTTTGCATTGTCCTTGCCCGGAGTTCGGGCCGAAGCCCTCCCGAAATCGTATACCGTATTATTGTTGGCTGTTCGCGATTAAGCGGCAGCTACTGCGTTACGCGAAGCCTTCGCAAATTAATTCTATCCGCCTTGCTCGCTCGGTGGCCAAGTTGTTGCCGAGTTCGTTGTTCGTGATTGGGCGGCGCATACCTTGGTTATTGCGGAGTTTGAGCCCAGCTTCGTTTTCGGCATCGAATTCCGTGCGCGCCGACCACTTTCAGTCACAGTTTGGGAACGTAAAAACAATGATTAATTCCTTTCGTGTTGCCTTTTGGACAAATTTCTCTCTTGCACACTGTTAATACTTAAATATTACAACATTATCTCTGTAAAAACACTCCGAAACATATTGCTATTGCGCAAATGTTAACGTTCATCGTGCAAAAATGTCGCGAAATTGTATGGCGATCGTGGATATGAATATGCAATTCAGAAACGTGACTAGGTTTCGGCTTCGGCTTTGCCTCCGAATTCCTGCGCGTCGACCATTTTGTAGTCACAGTTTTGGAACGTAAAAACAATGATTTATTCCTTTCGTGTTGCCTTCTGGAAAAATTTCTTCCTTTCACATTGTCAATACTGAAATATTACAACATTATCTCTCTAAAAACACTCCGAAACATATCGCTATTGCCTCAATTTTAACTTTGATCGTGCAAAAATGTCGCGAAATTGTATGGCGATCGTGGATATGAATATTCAATTTAGAAACGTTACTGCATTACGCAGATTGTTTTTATTCAGAGTCAATGGTATCCTACGGAGCCCCTAAAGGGACATATGACGAATACAAATCACCGTGACGAAATCATTTGATTATTTCATTTCGTGCCCACGAAATCATTTTGTGCACTCGAAATAACTTATTTCGTGAGCTCGAAATGATTTCGTGCCCTCAAAAATAATATTTTCGTGAGCTCGAAATTTGTCTCGGTTTGTTTGTCATACAATCCATTATGTTTTTAGGACGTCAACAAGGTGTATCTATAAGTTACGATTCCACCCAGCTAGCGGGTGCCGCGGGAAAGGGGGGCATCCCGCTAGTAACTATTAAAACTGAAGCATAACACCGTACAGGGCGCCCTTTGTTGTGTACGACATGATAATTTCATTTTCTGCACACCCGTACATAGAATGGTATATGCCAACAACCGTGCTTGTTAGAGAAATGTTTTTCGCGTGAACATTTTACAATATAAATGTAACCTCAAGCATAATGACACTCGTTTGTATTGTAAGAAGCAGAATCATTGTCAAAAAGATCGGACGTGTTTTACAACTCGGATGCTTTCCTAATTCGGATGCATTCCTAATTTGGATGCTTTTCGCAAACTCGGATGAATCCGTAATTCGGATGCTTTTTGTAAACTCGAATGCTTTTTTAATTCGGATGCTTTTTTAATTCGGATGCTGTTTGTAATCTTTTGAGAATAGACGGTACCACAGCGTTTCGCAATCGCAGCCTCGAAACTGTAATACATTGAACAATTAAATTCCAAAAGGTGTACTGCCTATTGTTGGCATTGATAAATATACCATTGGTAAGCTTTGAGAACTTGCGGCAAATGTGGTTTATATGTGCACGAAGAATGAAACATTTCAAACACCCTTCTTATAATTAGATAGACTCGATTACTTCTCACTCTCTCACTAGCCAATCAGTTGGCAAGGAATAAATGAATACATCTAAATTATTCAAAACAATCAGATACCACTGGAAAACAAATAAGGGCACTACAGTATGATGACGCAACACCAGGAGATATAATTTTCTGAAACACCAATACATGTGGCTCGTAGTCGTAAGATAATTTGTCATTACTACACGTTAATATTAAAAGCTAATTACGTTAATATTAGCTTACCTAAACATTTTGATGACCTAAAATCTTTCCTTTGTTCTTTAAGTCATGGCTTTTCTGTTATTGGATTAACTGAAACTTGGCTAACTTTAAATTCTTGTATAAATCAATATAATATACCGGGCTACACATTAACGACGAAAAGTAGAGACGTCAGAGCTGGTGGTGGGGTTGCTCTCCACATATCGGATGACTTACAATATATTCCTAGATCAGATTTAAATGACATTGGTAATGATTCTTTTGAGTGTAAATTTGCCGAGATTATTACCTCGAATAACACCAAAAACATTATTGTCGGAGTTGTATATAAACCCCCGGACGCAAACTTTGAGAATTATTCGATATGTTCTCAAGCATCATGTGTCTAACGAGAACAAATTTGTCCTTGTAACTGGTGATTTTAATTTGAATTTGCTTACTTCTGATTGTATTGGCCACCCACAATAATTTTTAGATACAGTCTATTCCTCTTCATGTTTGCCATTAATTCTTAGACCAACAAGGGTTACAAATACTTCAGCCACCCTTATTGACAACATTTTTTCAAAATAATTCCGACTTCGGGCATTATTGTTACTGATCTGTCTGATCATTTTCAAATATTCACCTCTTTTCCACTCAATTTAAATCAACATAACCCCCAACATATTTTTACTCGGGATTACACATGTAATAACCTTGATTATTGTAAACATGAACTTCTTACTTACAATTGGGAATCGGTTTTAAATGCTAGTGGTGTTAATTCTGCCTTTGTTAATTTTAACGATATTTTCGACGCTTGTCAAAATAACCATATTCCAGTTAAACAAAATAAATCTAAATCACGCAAATTAACTCCTAAATGTCCATGGGTTACAGTTAGTTTATGCAAATCAATATGTCACAAAAATAAGCTTTATCATAGGTATATTGCCAGGCCTACAGATACTAATCGCTCTGAGTACGTGCGCTTTAAAAATATACTTCCTAAAGTCCTTCGTAATTCAAAGCAGGCTAAACAGTTTGAGAAAGAAAAAGATAATATTAAAAATACTTGGAAAATAATTAATAGTGTGTTCCAAAATAAATTACAATCAAAAATTAGTTCAATTGATATTGATGGTATAAATGTTAGTAATCCTCACTTTATTGCAGATCATTTTAATAGTTATTTTATTAACATCGGAAAAAAACTTTCCAGTACAATAACATATAGCAGTAAAGACCCTAGTTTCAATGATTACTTAGTCAACTCAAATCCTAATTCTATTTTCCTTTCTCCAGTTTCTGAGGAAGAATTACTGATATTGTACGCAATTTACCTAATAAAACTAGTGCAGGCTTCGATCAGATTAGTTGTTGATTGCTCAAACAAGTGATCCAGGCAATATTCAAACCTCTTGCATATATTATTAATCTTTCCATTTTATCAGGTGAAGTACTAGCCTTGGTCAAGGCGTTCATCGTTACCCGTCCGTACGTACAGCGCAGCGGTAATCAGAGCTCAAACAACGACCTCACGCGGCCACTATTATATGCAAACTAACTGAGGATACTCGAACGCCTTGGATCATTAGGTTTTGGGGGTGGTGCTCATTATGCTAATAGATTAAGCTGACCTTTATAGTCGTTTTCTTATTGGTCGATCGTTGCGTAGAAACTGCATAATTTGAGCTAGCGGTCAAAGGTCATAGCTAGCTCGCAAGTGTTTACGAACACCGCCATCCTTGACATATTTTATCGGAGAAAGTTAAGTGATTTTTACGAAGGCTTGTATGAATTACACATGAAGATTTTCAACTGTAGTGCTTGATCGGTGAGGGTCGCAGGTATTTTCGCTCGTTTTCCTGGGTATTTTCTTGAATGTTGACAATGTTATGGTCCAAACTAGTTGCGTTTAGCTGCTTAGTTTTGAGTTTTCAACCGCGGTGACTGGAGAAGACCGCGACTCTATTGAAACGTGTCGAACTGGGCCCTACATTATATCGCACGCATCTAATCCAGCAGATCTGAAAACCGTGGCTCGGTAAAACGCGGAACTCTGATAATTAAATGCCTTGCCGGCTGAATTTTGCCAAGAAAATAACCTGAGGAGTTATTGAGGATATAAGACACTTGTCCCTGTTTAAATTACGATATCACTTTGAAGGTTGGTTCTGCAGTCGTAAACATGCCCCCTCCCCACAGCGTTGGACCATGCTTGGACCATACAATGTGGCGATAACGCACAGACCAGCATGCCTGGGTTAATGCCGATTATGCGGCGATAAGAAACTGACCGAACACGCTGAAAACTGACGCTGAGTACCTGGCCGTACGTGCGAGCTCCGAGCAAAATGGGGCTCAGGCTGCCTGAAAAATGACGGATTTCCCATAACCTGTCGGAAAATTCACAAAAACACCGTGACCACAAAGAAGGGATTCTAATGGCCTTTCGCTGCTCGGGTCTAAAATCATTGAAGGATAATATTTTCGCTGCAAAATTCAAACAACACGACAGATCTTCGGACGACAGACGACGCTGAATATCTGCCATTTTGTGTTAAATGTCATGCTGCATCAAATTTGATGACGTCGGGATTCAACCGCGTTGTGATTGGACACTTCACATCTTAGCCCCGCCTATACTTATCTGTATTCGCATACGAGGTCATGCGCCGGAAATGTAGCGCAAAATATAGGAAAAACATAAGATTTCAAAAACCCAATGATCCAAGGCGAAAAAGTAGCCTCAGTAGATTTGCATAAATAGTGGCCATATGAGGTCGCTGTTCGGGCTGTATCTTTGCATGGGGCGCAAGCTAGCAGCATGCGGGGCGCGGCGTGCGCAGTGTATTTCTGGACGGATAATGACGGACGGATAACGACGAACTCGTCTTGACCAAGGCTAGGTTTGGGAACGGTTCTCGGGTGAAATAGCTTCCGGTCTGTGAGCACGACGGAGCGGTATATTTTGTACACTAGTAGGCGGTCCTTTTGTCGTCAGTTGTTTTCTAAGACCTAGAAGCGAGCTGAAAACAGATTTGGAATGCTTAAGACTTTTTACACATTTGTATGTTTCCAACAATTATTTTTGAGGACTTGGGTTATTTTTGCGGCCTTGAAAAACATAATTTGTCCATAGATAAATTATCTAAACTTGGTGGTTATGCAAATATTGAAAAAAACAAATCACAGGATTTTTAAATAGTGACGAATCATGTTTTATGTTTGAAACTGTGCTTCTAAAAGAAGAAGGCCACGCTCCTTTTAGGGGTTTCTAGGATTTTACTTGAGCCTATTTCAAACAACAGTCTCAGGTGTTTTCTAAGACCTAGAAGTGATATGAAACCAGTTTGGGGAATCCTAAAAGCTCTATTTATATGAATTTGCATGTTTTCAAAATGTTATGTTGGAAAACATATGAACTGGCAGTAAGGTCACTGGAGCACGTCTATTCCCCCGAGAGACTGTGAGTGACCAGAAGGGGCCATATTTCCCGAGGCCTTAGGCCGAAGAAAATAGGTCCCCCTTCTGGTTACTCACAGGCCCGAGAAGGGGGAAGGGGGGAGGGGGGTGTAGACGTGCTCTAGTGACCAAATCATACCAGTCCATAATGTGTTATATAACACACCCCGGTTCAAAAGATCCAGACGCCGCCTTTTTTCATATTAAGATGAGCCTGGCAAACATCTTGAGAGCGCTGTAACCAGCCAACATTTTAATTCTTTTTGCCCGCTTCGGGAACTATTTCCCGTAAAATTCACGGTGGCGCAAATAATAATACATGGTAATAATACACAAAGCAATGGGGTAAGGCAGACGATGTGTATTTCCTTGATTGGTTATTAAAGTTAATGCGTCTTTCCACATTTACTCTTTAGTCTTCCCGCCAGTCACAAACTGTTGCTTTAAAAACTGTGTTTTCGTTTTACCGTAGACTTATAACAGCAGTGTTGCAGTATACGTAACAGATGGATTAACGTATGACACGAAGCGCATAAAGCCGGGGCTTCGTTTACGTCAATATCAAGATGCAGTGACTCCATGAAATTCACACTCAACACTTAAACAAGAACGTAAGCGATAACGACGTTCATAATTTAAAGGTAGGAAACACCATTGGTAATTGCTTGAATTATTAGAAATGGCTGGATTTGGGGGGTTGTATTTTATACAGTAAATATCATTTAACTGATCTGTCCGAAGGTTTACAATCATGAATACTGATAAAAACGGCGTTAGTTTTCAACCGGCGTCAGGCAGTTTTTCTTGTTCTTCTTCTTTGTCCGGCGAATTATACTATAATTTCTTCATAAACATTAAATTTTTCGGAACAATTGCAGAATATCTAGCTCAATCATTTGTATGGGTGCCTAGAATCATTATTTAACTATTAACTTCTGCAGCGCGCGGGTAGATTTCGGGAAAATAAACGACGATGGCCTTGGCCAAGGCTGCTTATTGTTGGAACGATTGAATTGCCTTGAATTGCTTATTACATTTTGATGAAATCAACAAGCGTGAAATTGACTCGGATATGAGCGTATACGCTACCTCCTAAATATAGGCGCCTTTATTTACACGGTGGTGCATTCTGTTAGACGACATTTAATTAAAAAGAAGACCAGACACCAATGGTCTGCAGCATGGAGCAAGTTCGGGCGCGAACTATAGTTAACCATAGTTCGACTAACGTCGCTCGAACGCAGAATGGTTGGACTATCTAGTCGACTATTTGGAACCAGACCCCAGAGCACGGTTGCCGCTGGTTGACAGTAGCCTATTTTCATAGGAAAACATGGAGAGAACCAGTGACGTAGGAAAAGGTGATGTCAGTAGTCGGACTGAGGGAAAGGCAGACGTTAAGTGAAAATCTGGCGGGCCTAATGTAATTTTTGTATTGTTTTTGGACCAACACGACTAACGTTATGGCTTATCCTACTTATATGCGTTGAAGAATAGTGGCAAAACCCATTTCATTCATGTCGCAACTGTAAACAAAGCGGTTGCCATCTTTTCAACAATAGTTCGACTAGAGCCGTTCGAGCGAACTGCATTTGAGCATGCGCATTGGTAAAGCAAAGACTGACTAATGGTTAACTATAGTTCGCGCTCGAACTTGCTCTTACGTTTATCCGATTAGGTAATGAGCTTTGAAAACCTCCGCCAATCAGGGGCTACGGTTTGTGACTAGCCAATTACCAGCCACTGATCTGGAATGACGTATTAACTGTGATAACCAATCAGAGAGATACACATCGTCTGCCTCACCATCAATGCTTTCTGTAAATTATAAAACCCCATCATCGCCAGACCTCTATCACTAGAGCAAACCAGTGGTGTAAAGATGACACGCAAAAACTCGGTCGCAAAATGGGAAACTCTTCATGAGTACAAATGAATACGGATTTTTGTGAACGCAACTTAACTCACAATATTCGTGATTTAGTTTCAGGCTGTCAATTCAAGTTTGGTAATCGTTCACCGTTTGTGTCTGCGTCATCCCATTTATTTCTGTAAACTACCAAGTCTCAGCATCACCAGGCCTCTGAGTGCAATCTGGCAGTTGTGCCAAGAAGACATCTACGGGTAACAGCCTGCCTTGAAATTGTAGTCTTTTCACAACCGTTGTTGAAATCCTACATGATAAATCGCTGAATGTCGACCTATGCAGTTTTATTTAATTGGCAACTTAACGAAAAACTGAAATCTTCTGTTATATAACGTGGCTTTAACTCAATCGGCGGGATGGCGAAACAAATCATCTGTTTTGAACTATTTAACATAGTATTCATAATTTTCCAGGGAGCTACCTCGCCCGTCTTTGGATTTGAAACATCTTCATATACAGGAAAACATACGTTTTATGCCGCCGAAAATCGCGCCCTAAAAGAATTTGCGTATGCAACAAAAACTGTGCGATCTCGTGTCATCTGCGGACGTGAATGCAGCATGGACGAACGTTGCAGGTCGTTTAACTTTAACGACTGCGGTAAAATTTGCGAGTTGAACCTTGCCACAAGACGAGAGCATCCCGAAGACTTCAATGCAACTCAAGGAATGGTGTACTTTGATGCAGATGAGGATACACCTCTCTACTCACTGGCTGATAGCTCCTTGAATCGCTACAAAAGTTGCAAGATGCTCTTAGATGCTGGTTATCTTTCAAGCGGTATCTACACAATCTACCCGGAGGGATTCGGCAATGACGGTGTTCGTGTCTACTGTGACATGGACACTGACGGCGGGGGATGGATCGTGTTTCAGAGGCGACAAGATGGCAGCGTGGACTTCTACCGTAACTGGACCGACTACCAGTCTGGCTTTGGCGATCTGTCCGGTGAGTTCTGGTTGGGTAATGACAACTTGGTGACTCTGACGTCTAATGATTCACGTGCAACATGGGAGCTACGAGTTGATTTAAAGGACTGGGAGGGCAACACGGCATGGGCAAAATACTCATATTTCCAAATATCTCTGGGTGGGTACAATTTGAATTATGACCAATACGATGCCAGCAGCACTGCCGGCGACTCTCTTGGGTATCAGGGAAATAGTATGTACCTTTATCAAAAAGGATATCCCTTTTCAACGAAGAATCGTGACAACGATGCGTGGTTAGGGCGCAACTGTGCACAACTGTACACAGGAGCCTGGTGGTTTAATAACTGTTGGTATTCTCACTTGAATGGTCGATATTACCCAGACAAGAATGCAGATAGTAGCCAAGGCGTGCAATGGGCGTCATGGAAAAACGATTATTCCATGAAAGCATGTAGCATGAAAACGCGCGAAATTGAACCATGACCGTTGCATTGTTAATATTAACTTTGAAATGTACTTGTTTTAGTTGGCACCTGTAAATCATTGCACAACCATATTATTCATTAATACCTCGAGTCTTTTAAAATTATTTAAAAAGTTGTTGTGGAATAATGTGTTTCGCAGTTAATCGAAATGTTACTATCACTTTGTCAACACGAGGCAGGATACACCATTTGCAGATATCGAAATATTTTACTACCAAATTATTTAGAAATATCTCCTTTATTTGAAAGTAAATAAATGATTCAAGGCATCCAGCAAAATAACTGCGTCAAAAATCCTGTATTTGTTCCTAAAATGTTATTTTATAAACAAAATTCACGATCGCCAGACGGCATTCGTGAAATAACAAGAACAAGAACAACTGCCTTATGCAGGTTGAAAATGAACGCCGTTTTTCTTGCTTTTTTCTAGGCATCTATGATTGTAAAACAGGTCAGATAAACGATATTTACTATAAAATACAACCCCCAAATCCACCCATTCCTGATAGTTCTAGCAATTAATAATGGTGTATCCTAACTTTAAGAGACCAAATCTGTTTTGGGGTGTGTTTTTTGTTTATTACAAAAGGATACCCATTATTGTGTACATCTGACGAAACAACGGCTAACATTTATTATATCGAAATGTTAAATTGCAGCCGAGATCAACCGAGACTAAGACTAAGTTTATTTTCACTCTGATTTTCCTTTTTTTAACATCGACAATCACACACACAAGGGTTCACTGATATAATAATTATGTACAACAACCTGTCGATTGCATTATTTGAACAAAATAGGCATGATGGCCTTTTTAAAATTGAACTTAAATTCTCCTTTAAAGAACTATAACTTTCGCCAACATTGCAGGGCTACGAACAGCATCCGTCACTTTGAGATTTATTCACGAACATCGGCCATAATACATTTAAAGTGAGGTAAAATCTTCAGTTTGGGAACTTGCAGATAGAAATGAAAGCAATGACCTCAAGTTAAATATCAAATAACACCAGTCATCTCTAGTGAATAATAAAACAAATTGTAATTAAACATACCTTAATATTTTATGCCACATTTAAAATAAATATTGAAAGTTAGGCTATAATTCAAAAATAGTCCGGCACCCATCTTATTCAACAATTCACAATTTATAAGATACATCCAGGGAACACAACCAAAATGACTTCTTTTTGAATAAGGTCCATAATAACGGAACGTTGTGAAAACTGTTCTTGCTAAATTATAAATACAGCGTATGTGAAAACAATATGTTACTGGGATTACAATTATAGTTTGACAAGTGCTGTCAGCTTAGAAAATAAGTGTTATTCGTACATGTATACATAGATAATGTTTGTATTGCGCGAATAGAATGTTGCACAAAATGACATCAGCTTAGAATTTGTGGCAAGTGTTATTCCTCTTATTAAAAAACATTCAAAATATTCATCTTATTGTTTTACTCTAGTTACTTTCCCACGAAAATACTCTATACCACAAAAGAATCGGAATTTCACATATTAATTTGTTCTAATGTCATTACTTATTATTTGTCTGCACAATTTTAAAATATAAAGGTTTGTTTAGAGCTCGCTGTCTTAAGTGAGTGCTTATAATTGAAATTCATATAAAATTACACAAACCACATCAATATCATAATTAATCATAATTAATAAGAACATTTTACTTTTTGCTTGTATATTGCGATACAAAAATGGTTCAAATACAAAAAGACCAATGACGTTGAATAAACTGAGCGACAAGAACCAATCCACGATTAATTTGTCTCAGTTGATTTAGGTTGTTCGTGTTGAGTTACGAGTGTGTAATTATCGCAGCGTGATTGGCAGGTGTAAGGCAACTGGGGTTTATGCTTTAAACACATGTCTCTGTATGGGATATGCAGTTAAGGAATTTGCAAAGTATTCTACAGATGTAGATTCACAACTTCTGGCCGCGCCCTAGCCTCGTTCTAGCCCTCGCCCTTGACCTCGCCCTGGACCTCGGGGGAGACCTCCCCCTGGAACACGCCCTGGACCTCGCCCTGGTACTCGTCCTGGACCTCGCCCTGGACCTCGCCCTGGACCTCGCACTCTGATGGCCTCGCCCTAAACCTCGCCCTGATGGACCTCGCCCTGATGGACCTCGCCCTTGTAGACCTCGCCCTGATGGACTTCGCCCTGATGGACCTCGCCCTGATAGACCTCCCCCTGGTAGACTTCGCCCTGATGAACCTCGCCCTGGTGGACCCCGCCCCGGTGGACCCCGCCCCGATGGACCCCGCCCCGATGGACCCCGCCCCGATGGACCCCGCCCCGATGGACCCCGCCCCGACGGACCCCGCCCCGACGGACCCCGCCCCGACGGACCCCGCCCCGACGGACCCCGCCCCGACGGACCCCGCCCCGACGCACCCCGCCCCGACGCACCCCGCCCCGACGCACCCCGCCCCGATGGACCCCGCCCCGATGGACCCCGCCCCGATGGACCCCGCCCCGATGGACCCCGCCCCGATGGACCCCGCCCCGATGGACCCCGCCCCGATGGACCCCGCCCCGATGGACCCCGCCCCGATGGACCCCGCCCCGATATACCCCGCCCCGATGGACCTCGCCCCGATGGACCTCGCCCCGATGGACCTCGCCCCGATGGACCTCGCCCCGATGGACCTCGCCCCGATGGACCTCGCCCCGATGGACCTCGCCCCGATGGACCTCGCCCCGATGGACCTCGCCCCGATGGACCTCGCCCCGATGGACCTCGCCCCGATGGACCTCGCCCCGATGGACCTCGCCCCGATGGACCTCGCCCCGATGGACCTCGCCCCGATGGACCTCGCCCCGATGGACCTCGCCCCGATGGACCTCGCCCCGATGGACCTCGCCCCGATGGACCTCGCCCCGATGGACCTCGCCCCGATGGACCTCGCCCCGATGGACCTCGCCCCGATGGACCTCGCCCCGATGGACCTCGCCCCGATGGACCTCGCCCCGATGGACCTCGCCCCGATGGACCTCGCCCCGATGGACCTCGCCCCGATGGACCTCGCCCCGATGGACCTCGCCCCGATGGACCTCGCCCCGATGGACCTCGCCCCGATGGACCTCGCCCCGATGGACCTCGCCCCGATGGACCTCGCCCCGATGGACCTGTCTTTGTCAACCAGATTCTCAATACTTGACCCCACGAGGTGAATTGACCTTTTTTACTGATAATTTTACTTTTAGGCGCACATTCGCGTAATTGACTTGGAGGGAAGAAACCAAAACGGTCCATTGAAATTGTACAGGGTACAAACATTCTGGTCGATTAGCTAATTTTGTCAAAGATTTGTTTATTTTTTTATTTAGAAAACCCCTGAAATGTTTTTCAGCATCACTTTCTGGTCTATGGAGCACAACAAAGTGGAACCCCCGTCTTGATCCCGTACTCATTACCAGGGTAAAAATAAAAGAGCGGGTAGTAATGGAAGCGTACTGTTTACACCATAGGAACAAGGTTGAGGTCTGTAACACAATAGTCTTAATACATGAAACATAAACAATTGGTACAATCGAATTTAGTTTTCAAAAAATACAGAATTTTACGAATGAGTACATAAGATATGGGAATTACCAAGGGTGTATCCTACCTTTACATGCACCCATTCCTGATAATTCAAGCCACTAATGGTGTATCCTACCTTTACATCCACCCATTCCTGATAATTCAAGCAATACCAATGGTGTATCTTACCTTTACTTCCACCCATTCCTAATAATTTATCACTGACGTTCTTTTTTTAAGTGTTGAGTATGGATTTCATGGAGTCGCTGCATCTTGACATTGACGTAAACGAAGCCCCGGCTTTATGCGCTTCATGTCATACGTTAATCCATCTGTTACGTACTGTACCAATGATGTTATAAGCCTACGGTAAAACGTGAAACAGTTTGTGACGTAACGGTTTGTGATTGGCGGGAAAACACTAAATGTGTTAAGACGCATTAACTTTAATAACCAATCGGGGAAATACACATCGTCTGCCTCACCCCATTGCTTTGTGTATTATTACCAAATCCCATCATCGTCAGGCCTTTGTGTCTCCAGAGCCACTCATCTCAGTTGTGTAAAGAAGACAGCTACCGAAAGCAGTGTGGCTTGAATCTTTAGTCGTGGCGACAATAAAACCAGACATGACAAATCGCTGAATATTTTCCGCGCAATTTAACTACACGTACCGATTAAACATTATAAGAAAGAAAACAATGGCGAAACCAATCTTACGTTCGAAACTGTTTTACCTAATATACATCATATTCCAGGTCGTCTGTCTCTGGATTTAATGCATTATCTTATGCAGAGAAACAAATGTTTTATGCTGCTGGAAATCGCGCACTCAAAGGGTTAGATACTTCACTAAAATTATCAGATCTCGTGTCACTGAGAGGCCCCAAAGGGTTGTCAATAATCGTGCCTGTCCAACTTGCACACTCTCGTTTTTCCAGGTATGGAGGGAAGAGTACTTCTCTCGGATTACAAGCACCACCCTGGACAGAATGACCCGACCGACGGCTTCAACATCAGTTTCAAACCACCCAATGTAGGGCGTGGAAGCAACGTAAGCAGATATAGTCCAGTCAAAATACATACTTTTGTTTTGTTGACCTCAAACAAATTGCAACAGATTGTTTTTCACCACAGTGCACTTCTATAAGGTCCCTAGAATGACATACTAAAAATCTACAAAAATCCAAGTGGTGGAAATATGACTAATTTGCATAAATTGTTAATCCCTGCCGCGTAATATATGTATTCCCATATTTGGGTATATATATATATATTTCATTTTTTGAAAAGTTTATTTTGGTGATTCTACTTACATATCCTTACTTTAATAACATTTGCTAAATCATATAAGTGACTGAATAATTATGAGAACATAGTAATTATCAAAAATAACAACTTCGTGACCCTATAAATGTGCGCATATTACACTGTCTCCAGATATCATCAAGTAGTCAGTATTGACGTACTTCAAATTCACCAAGTTGCTCACTGGCACAGTTATCTTATTAAAACCTTATGGAAAATCATATAAACAATGATAACATTTAGCCCAGCAAACACAAACTGGGAGAAAATGGTGTGTCCCTAAATTGGGCTAACAAGTAGGGGAAGGTTTGCCTAAGGTGAGAGACTTGAACAAGTTCAAGGAAACCTCCCAAATTAAAGATTGTTGTTGCTTACAATAATCCTATCTACGTTAAAATGTATTTTTGGGATTTCCTTGAACTTGTTCAAGTCTCCCATGTTAGGCAACCCTTTAACTACTTTTTTTCGCCCAATTTATGGACACACCATTTTCCTCCAAATATCACAATGTTATCATTGTTCCTATGATTTTTTCATAAGGTTTAAATATGATAACTGTGCCAGTAAGCAACTTGGTGAATTTGAAGCTCACCAATACTGACTACTTGATGATATCTGGAGACAGTGTAATGTGCGCACATTTATAGGGTCACGAAGTTGTCATTTTTGATAATTACTATGTTCTCATAATTATTCAGTCACTTATATGATTTAGCAAATGTTATTGAAGTAAGGATATCTAAGTAGAATCACCAAAAAACACTTTTTAATTGTTTTGTTTTATATATATATACCCAAATATGGGAATAATAATATTACGCGGCAGGGATTAACGATTTATGCAAATTAGTCATATTTCCACCACTTGGATTTTTGTAGATTTTTAGTATGTCATTCTAGGGACCTTATAGAAGTGCACTGTGGTGAAAAACAATCTGTTGCAATTTGTTTGAGGTCAAAACGTATTTTTCCTGGACTAATACCAGGTCGAACGGCTCTGGTATACCTTCAAGTTTGAAGCCCAGTCGATCGACAAACCGACTGAAGAACCGTTCTCTCACGGTGGTGACTTGGGACCCTGGATCCAGCAGACAAGTAACTTTGACTTTCGAAAATTAAACTTCAACAGAAAAACATTCTCTTACAGCCTCCTACATACGATCAGGGGAAGCCTCTTCAGTCCAGTCTACAGTTATCAATCTCCACGGTACGGCTCTCTACAGCGGGGAGTTGCGGTTTAACACATCTCTCTGGGAGGCTGGTGTCTTCTTCAGTTCTCAAGTTTCTTGGGCATCATAAATGAGTGAAGATTATGACAAAAGCTTTGGGAATATGATGGCATCACGTACTGCTGCATGTGGTGGGTTGGCACCTGATTCCAGACAGGCGATTCCACGTAGCATTGGCAGCAAATTCGAAAATATTGTTGACACTGGATCGTCGATTCTGAATAGCGCCCTCTGTTGTCAATAAAAAGAAACAACTGGTTCATTAAAAGCTGTCATCCCCCAACCCGGTCAATTATAACGCAGTAATGACCGGGTCCTCGCACTGTTAATTCCTAAGTATGGGTGCACGCTCTCGCGCGCGCGCAAGATAGTACGGCGGTTTTCAACTTTACTTTTGACTGTGATGCAGATTTGCTAGTGGAATTGTTGGCGAGTTTCCTTTAATTCTTCGCCGGCCCATGTCCAACCTTCAAGTTGTCATCAACGGTGGTTGGTTAGCGTGACATAACAACTTGAACTTGAGGCAAGAAGGGAACATAAATCAGATTTAGGGCACCGTTAGGTTTTTAGTCATTCCATTTGTGAGCTCCCTCGAGTTAACGTTAACTCTTTTGCTTTCCTGAATACATGTACATAGCCCATTAAATGTAGCTGCTAATGCAATTGCTACCTATTTACATGTCATGTACCCATTAATTTATCGGTGCTGTTTTGCACAGCTTGGCTGGCACGAGTTGGGGACGTCACGGGGTAAGTAAAGCGATCTTTACCGTTTCAAAAAAAGGTAGCTTGAATTTTGATATTTAATTCTTGTACAAGTTTGATAGCTTGTTTTTATACTAATACTTGTTTAAATTAAAGTCGACATTGTCCGTTTCAACCTGGGTTAGCTCTCATACAGGCTTAACTTGATGATGCTATTATTATTGAATGTATATTAAAAATGTACACAAGATTTCAGTAAACAGAATTGTTAGATATATTGCGATAAATTAAAGTTAAATTAATGCTCAAATGAAAAGAAATATGTGTTAATAGTATTTCTATTTCCTTTATTTATTTGCAGAAACCTTTGGCTGTCATTCTTTTATATCGTAAATTTGGAGTATATTGCGCGGGAGATTGTTCTTACTAAATAAAATAATCTATACTTCAAGAACACTAAACACTTTTGTCACCACCCCTTCTGTTTCCTGATTTTCTTAAAATTGTATCGTTACCAAACCACCTAGGTTACAATTAGTACAAAAGAATAGTTTTTTTGTAAGCAACTCACAATATTTGTGACTTTATTTAATTCCAGGCTGTCAGTTCACTGGAACTTAATAATTTCTTAATCTACTGACGGTAAAGACTCCTTTTCGAATCGTCTTCATCACTGAAAACGTCCATAATAATTACGAGAGTTGGGATACATGTATTTGGCAACTACATTTTTGTCAAGTACATTTTGTAAAGCCGCTTATTGTTGGAACGATTGAATTGCTTTGAATTGCTTATTACATTTTGAGAATGAAATCAACCAGCGTGAAATTGACTCGGATATGAACGTATACGCTACCTCCTAATTATAGATGCCTTTATTTATACGGTGGTGCATTCCGTTTGACATCATTTAATTTAAAAAAAGACCAAACACCAATGATCTGCAGCTGACGTTTATCCGATTAGGTAATGAGCTACAAACCTCCGCCAATCAGGGGCTACGGTTTATGAATAGCCAATTACCAGCCACTGCTCTGGATGACGTATTTACTGTGATAACCAATCAAAGAGATACACATCGTCTGCTTCACCATCAATGCTTTCTGTAAATTATAAAACCCCATCATCGCCAGACCTCTGACACTAGAGCTAACCAGTGGTGTAAAGATGACACGCTTAACAAGAAAAACTCGGTCACAACGAAGACTTCAATTAATACTCAAAATAGAAAACAAAGGACAAAAGTACAAAAGAATATGGATTTTTGTGAACGCAACTTAACTCACTATATTCGTGATTTAGTTTCAGCCTTAATTCAAGTTTGGTAATTGTTCACCGTTAAGCTTATGGTCTTCAGTAGAAGTTGGCATGGTAACCAGCGAATTGTCCCCTCCATATGTCATATTCACTGGTACAAAATCAATAACCTGGACTGTTCGTGTCGTCAGTTCTAAAGCTACAATGGCGGTTTATTGGATTATTTTTATCGCTGAATAACGCTTGTATTAAGCTTGTGGCCATCGGCAAGAAAGAGTTGGCATAGTAACCAGATAATTGCCCCTCATAAACAATCCCATTTAAATCTAATTGAATTCACTGAAACTAAATCAATATCGCCACAGTTTGTGTCTGCGTCACCCCATTCCTTTCTGTAAACTACCAAGTCCCAGCGTCACCAGGCCTCTGAGTGCAATCTGGCAGTTGTTTCATGAAGACATCTACGGGTGACAGTTTGCCTTGAAAAATTGTGTTATTTCACAACAGTTGTAATTAGCAACATAACGAAAAACTGAAATCTTCTGTCATAACGTGCCCTTAACTCGATCGACGTGATGGCGAAACAAATCAACTGTTTTGAACTATTTCACATAATATTCATCATTTTCCAGGGCGCTACCTCGCCCGTCTCTGGATTTGAAACATCTTCATTTACAGGAAAACATACGTTTTATGCCGCCGAAAATCGCGCACTGGAAGAATTTGCGTATGCAGCAAAAACTGTACGATCTCGTGTCATCTGCGGACGGGAATGCAGCATGGATGAACGTTGCAGGTCGTTTAACTTTAACGACTGCAGTAAACTGTGCGAGTTGAACCTTGCAACAAGACGAGAGCATCCCGAAGACTTCAATGCAACTCAAGGAATGGTGTACTTTGATGCAGATGAGGACACACCTCTCTACTCACTGGCTGATAGCTCCTTGAATCGCTACAGAAGTTGCAAGATGCTCTTAGATGCTGGTTATCGTTCAAGCTGTATCTACACAATCTACCCCGAGGGATTCGGCAATGGCGGTCTTCGTGTCTACTGTGACATGGAAACTGACGGCGGGGGATGGATCGTGTTTCAAAGGCGACAAGATGGCAGCGTGGACTTTTACCGTAACTGGGCCGACTACCAGTCTGGCTTTGGCGATCTGTCCGGTGAGTTTTGGCTGGGTAATGACAACTTGGTGACTCTGACGTCTGACGATTCGCTTGGAACATGGGAGCTACGAGTTGATTTAGAGGACTGGGAGGGCAACACAGCATGGGCAAAATACTCGGATTTCCAAATATCCCCGGGTGATTACAAGCTGAATTATGACCAATACGATATTAGCAGCACTGCCGGCGACTCTCTTGGGTATCAGGGAAATAGTAGGTTTTATCAAAAAGGACATTCCTTTTCAACAAAGGATCGTGACAATGATGCGTACCACACAAATTGTGCCCAAAAGTTTTTAGGAGCCTGGTGGTTTAATAGCTGTTATTATTCTCACTTGAATGGTGTATATTATTACCCATATGAAAAAGCAGGTGATTACCAGGGTGTGCAATGGTCCTCATGGAAATATGACTATTCAATGAAAGCATGCAGCATGAAAACGCGCGAAATTGAACCATAAACGTTGCATTGTTAATAATAATTTTGAAACATACTTGTTTTGTTGGCACCTGTAAATAATTGCACAACCATATTATTCATTAATACCTCGAGTCTTTTAGAATTGTTATAAAACTGCCAAAGAAATGTTTCTATGGAATAATGTGTTTCGCAGTTAATCGAAATGTTACTATCACTTTGTCAACACGGGGTAGCATACACCATTTGCAGATATCAAAATATTTTATTACCAAATTATTTAGAAATAGCTCTTTTATTTAAAAGTAAATAATAATTCAAGGCATCTATCAACATAACTTCGCTAAAAATCCTGTAATTGTTCCGAAAAATTAAATTGTATAAACAAAAATTACGATCGCCACTAGGCATTCGAAAAATAACAAGAACAACAAGAACAACTGCCTGATAGTTGAAAATAAACGCCGTTTTCTTTTGCTTTTTTCTCGGCATCCATGATTGTAAAACTTCAAACAGGTAAGTTTAACGATATTTACTATAAAGTTTTTGGGTGTGTTTTTTTTGTGTTTTTTTACAAAAGGTACGTACTAAACTTTCAACCAAAACAGTTAAGCATGAGGGTCCTAAGCTGTGGAACTCGTTGGACATTTCCTTGAAAACTACATCCAGCCTGTCTCTCTTTAAATGTAACTATAAGAAATATTTGTTAAATAATTATTTGGAAAAAGATTAACTCTCACGGGGTCGCGGGTCACAGGTTTTGTTTGTAAGTTCCTTATTTTTGTGTGAATAATCGTGTTAACTTAATAACTGTTTTGTCTTAATGTGTAAGTTGTGTGTATATGTATGTGGGGGGCCCCTACTCGACAAGCTCTGCTTCCTAGGGACCCCCTTCCACATTTATCCTAAATTATGTGGTGGTGTTTGCTTATTGTGCAACGTTATGTGGTAAATAAAGTTAATTGAAATTGAAAAAAAAAATTGGATACCCATTATATTTTGTACATCTGACGAAACAACGGCTACATTTGATTATATCGAAATGTTAAATTGTAGCCGAGTTTAACCGAGACTAAGAATAAGTTTAATTTCACTCTAATTTTCCTCTTTTTTTTAAGGTAGGATACGCCATTTGTAATTGTTTGAATTATCATGAATGGGTAAACTTGGGGATTGTATTATAGTAAACACCGTTCAACTGACCTGTCCGAAGTTTTACAGTCATTGATGCCGAGAAAAAGCACGAAAAACAGCATTCGAGCAGTTATTCTTATGTTGTTATTTTTTTCGCGATTGCCGTGGGGCGTTTTCAAAAAAATATTATAAAATTATATTTTTCGAAATAATTACAGGATATCTAGCGCAATCATTTTGCTGGATGCCTAGAATCATTATTTACTTTCAAATGAGTAAGATATTTCTTAATAATTAAATACGGGGATTACTCATATTTCCAAATATGACATTCCTTTTCAACAAAGAATCATGACAATGATGCGGCGTCAGGGCGCAACTGTGCAAAGCAGTTCACAGGAGCCTGGTGGTTTAATAACTGTTGGTATTCTCACTTGATTGGTCTATATTATTACCCAGATGAGAATGCAGGTACTGACCGGGGTGTACATTGGTATTCGTGGAAACCAGGTGATTATTCCATGAAAGCAAGTAGCATGAAAACGCGCGAAATTGAACCGTGAACGTTGCATTGTTAATAATTATTCTAAATTTCCTTTTTTTTATTTGCACCTGTAAATCATTGCACAGCCATATTCATATTTTATTAATACCCCGAGTCTTTTAGAATTGTTATAAAACTGCCAACAAAAAATATATGGAATAATGTGTTTCGCAGTTAATCGAAATGTTACTAGGCCTATCACTTTTTCAACACGTTAAGAGGTTAACTGGTTTTTGTTTTGCTATTACAAAAGGATACTTATTATATGTTGTACATCTGACAAAACAACGGTTACATTTAATCATATCGCAGTGTTAAATTATAGCCGAGTTTAACCGAAGCTGCCTCGAATTTAGACTAAGTTTATTTTCACTCCAATTTTTAACAGCGACATTATAGGGGCAATCACACACACAAGGGTTCACTGGTATATGTATACAACAACCTGTCGGTTGCATTATTTAAACAAAAACAGACATGATGATCTTTTTAAAATTGAAGTTAAATTCCCCTTTAAAGGGGTATAATATTCGCCAGCATTGCAGGGCTACGAACAACATCCGTCACTGTGAGATGTATTCACGAGTCGGCCATAATACATTGAAAGTGAGGTAAAATCTTCAGTTTGGGAACTTGCAGATAGAAATGAAAGCAATAAACCAAATTAATTACCAAATAACACAAGTCGTCTCTGATAAATAAATAAAAATTTGTGATTAAACTTACCTTGATGTTTGATGCCACATTTCAGAAAAATATTGAAATTGAGGCTAGAATTCAAAAATAGTCTGGCACCATCCTATTCAACAGATACATCCAGGGAACACAACCCAAATGGTTTTCTCTTGAATAAGGTCCATATAACGAAACATTGTAAAAACTGTTCTTGCTAAATTATAAATACAGCGTATGTGAAAACAATATGTTAGATTTCAATTATAGTTTCACAAATAATATCAGCTTATGAGAATAAGTGTTATTCGTACATGTATGCATTAATAATATTTGTATTGCACGAATAGAATGTAGCACAAAATGACATCAGCTTAGAATTTGTGGCCAGTGTTATTTCTCTTATAAAGAAATATTCAAAGTATTCATCATATTGTTTTACTCCAGTTACTTTCCCACGGAAATACTGCTGTGATACCACAAAATGAATAGAGTCTGAATTTCGCAGATTTATTTGTTCTGATGTCATTATTTATTAGTTGTCTGCACAATTTTAAAATATGTGACACGATCAAGCGAATCCAGTCGGATGTCGGCCCCCGTCAAAAAATGAGTTTTTTTATGTAGTTTCAAAGAGGGCATCTGTACGTTTTAAAAACTGAAAACCCCCTGTTGATACGATGTTTTGTTGTCAAGTTATGTAAATTTGTTTAAATACCAACGAAGAACACAGTGCATTTTTGGGATTTCCCGACATCCGACTCATTCGGCTTGACCGTGTCACATATGAAGGTTTATAGTTGTTTCTTGTGACAAAACAAAAATTAAAAACAATTCCTTTTCTACATTCTTCGTTGCCTTGTTAGAATTTGTTCACTAGTGATCATGTTTTGGAAACTAGGTTTTATGGGTGTGTCATTTTCATTAAAACCCAAGTAAGAAATGTGGTTGTAACAATCTAACTAAATCGCAATTATGACATTATGCATTGTTTGGAAGGAGCGCGTTGTCTTAAGTGAGTGCTTATAATTGAAATTAATTTAAAATTACCAAAACCACATCAATATCGCGGAAGAGGGCAACAAATAATCTTAATTAATGAGCACATTTTAATTTTTGCTTGTATATTGCGATACAAAAATGGTTCCAATAAAAAAGACCAATGACGTTGAATAAACTGAGCGACATGAACCAATCCACGATTAGTTTGTCTCAGTTTATTTAGGTTGTTCATGTTGAGTTTACGAGTGTGTAATTATCGCAGCGTGACTGGTAGGTGTATTAAGACAACTGGAGTTTATGCTTCAAACACCTGCCCCTGTATGGGATATGCAATTAAGGAGTGTGCACAGTCGGCTTTATGCGCTTCGTGTCATACGTTAATCCATGGAGGTTAATCCATCCCTTCCGTACTGTGCCACTGCCGTTATAAGCCTACGGTAAAACGTGAAACAGTTTGTAACGCAACGGTTTCACTGGCGGGAAGACTAAACACTAAATGTGGAAAGACACATTAACTTTAATAACCAATCAGGGAAATACACATCGTCTGCCTCACCCCATTACTTTGTGTATTATTGCCAAATCCCATCATCGTCAGGCCTCTGTGTCTCCAGAGCCATTCAGCAGTTGTGTTAAGAAGACAGCTACCGAAAGCAGTGTGGCTTGAATCTTTAGTCGTTTAACAACGTGGCGACAGTAAAACCAGACATACAAAATCGCTGAATTGTGTTCCGCGAAATTTAACTACATGTACCGATCAAACATCATAAGAAAGAAAACAATGGCGAAACAAATCTTACGTTTAAAATTGTTTTACATAATATCCATCATATTCCAGAGAGTTACCTCGTCTGTGTCTGGATTTAATACTTTATCTGATGCAGAGAAACAAATGTTTTATGCAGCTAAAAATCGCGCACTGAAAGGGTTTGTATATTCCACTAAAATTGCCCGATCTCGTGTCACTTAGAGCACCAAAGGGTGTCCACATAATCGTGCCCGTCCACCTTGTCCATCCTCAGCATCTAACGACGTCAACCGCCAATCAATCGTCTACATATTGCCTTCGGCCAAACTGGATTTGGGGTTGGCCATGGGATCTTTCTTAGTGGGGAATGTTGTTTGGTAGACACGAGTCTCTTCCTGCAATCTTGGCGAACATTCATTCCTAGAATGCCATGCCCACTCTCGTTTTTTCAAAGAATGGAGACAAGACGGCTTCAACATCAGTTTTAAACCACCCGATGTAGGGCGTGGAAGCACCGTAAGCAGATACAAGGGTGAACGGCTCTGGTATACCTTGAAGTTTGAATCCCGGGGGTTCGACAAACCGACTGAAGAACCGTTCTTCCACGGTGGTGACTTGGGACCCTAGATCCAGCAGACAAGTAACTTTGACTTTCGAGAATTAAACGTCAACATAAAAACATTATCTTAAAGCCTTCTGCATAAACTCAGGGGAAGCCTCTCCAGTCCAGCCTACAGTCGCGAGCTTTCGATTCGGGACGGAAGAAAAGAGGACGGTAAGCCGAGCGAAAACTACGGAAGCCCAATAGGGCCAGGTACCTCTTTCTCTTTCACAGAGCTGCGTTTCTCTTTTGCGGTGGTGTGTTTCTCTTTCACAGTAGCCCATCTCTCTTTCAGACCGTGTGTCTCTCTCTTTCAAGGGGCAAGTCCATTTTTTCACAGGGGTGTATTTCTCATTTATTGCGATTAGTTTAGGATGAATTGAGGCATGATTCGGTCACTAGAGCACATCTATCCCCCCCCCCCCCTTCGGGCCTATGAGTGAGCAGAAGTGGGGCCTATTTACCTCGGCCTTCGGCCTCTGGAAATAGGCCCCCCTTTTGGTCACTCACAGACCATCGGGGGAATAGACGTGCTCTAGTGAATGCTCATTGCCAGTCCATATGTGTAAAATGTTTTCCAACATGAACATTTGGAAATTCATATAATTTTATAGAAATTCAAATTCATATAAATAGAGATTTTAGGATTCCCAAAACTGGTTTCATATCACTTCTAGGTCTTAGAAAACACCTGAGACTGTTGTTTGAAATAGGCTCGAATAAAACCACTAAAAGGGGCGTGGTCTTCTTCTTTTAGAAGCACAGTTTTAAAAATAAAACATAATTCATCACTATTTAAAAATCTTGTGATTTTTGTCTTCAATATTTGCATAACCACCAAGTTTAGATAATTTATCCATGGACATTATGAAGTTTTTTTAATGCCGCCAAAAAAACAAAAAAAATGGTTTTGGGAAACATATACATGTGTAAAAAGTCCTAAGCATTTCAAATCTGTTTCAGCTCACTTCTGACGACATAAGGACCGCCTACTAGTGTACACAATATACCGCTCCGTCGTGCTTACAGACCGGAAGCTATTTCACCCGAGAACCGTTCCCAAACTCAACAGGACGGAGACATGTTCGGTTTCGCGCACGCGCAGATCGATGTTTTTGCTCGGCTGATCGCCGCCTTTGTCTCCCGACCCGAATCGAAAGCTCGCTAACAACTCAACAGGTACGGGCCGGAGGCGATTTTTCTTTCCGTACCACTAACGCGTCAATTTGTCCGTTTCATTGGAATGGGGCGACTTGAATAGAGACTTTTATACCTTTTTCCAAAGACCCTATCTAGATGAGATTATTAACCAATAATTTGGGTTAATAGAAAAAGGTATAAAAGTCGTGTGTACGAAAAACTAGGGACTGTATACAATTAACTAGGGACTGTATCCATTAATTTTGGTGAATTATGGAGCAAGTTCGGGCGCGAACTATAGTTAACCATTAGTCAGTTTCTGCTTTACCAATGCGCATGCTCAAATGCAGTTCGCTCGAACGGCTCTAGTCGAACTATTGTTCAAAAGATGGCAACCGCTTTATTTACATTTGCGACATGAATGAAATGGGTTTTGCCACTATTCTTCCACGCATATAAGTAGGATAAGCCATAACGTTAGTCATGTTGGTCCAAAAACAAGACAAAAATTACATTAGGCCCGCCAGATTTTCACTTAACGTAGTGCCTTTCACCTTTTTCTACGTCACTGGTTCTCTCCATGTTTTCCTATGAAAAGAGGCTACTGTCAACCAGCGGCAACCGTGCTCCGGGGTCTGGTTCCAAATAGTCGACTAGATAGTCCAACCATTCTGCGTTCGAGCGACGTTAGTCGAACTATGGTTAACTATAGTTCGCGCCCGAACTTGCTCATGGCTGTCAACGTCGCTGGTCTTCATACGTTCCGCGCGTATCAAAATCGATTCGTATTGAAGCGCGCGCTTTGGTCTCTATTCAAATCGCCCAATTCGAATGAAACGGGCAAATTGACGCGTTAGTGGTACGGAAAAAAAATCGCGGGCCGGAGACATGTTCGGTTTCGGGCATGCACAGATCGATGTTTCCGATCGGCTTACCGCCCTCTTTGTCCTTAGCTTAGGTCAAGGCGCGTTCGTCGTTATCCGTCTGTCGTTGTCCGTCTAGAAATACACGCCACGCGCGCCCTGCACATGCTAGCTTGCGCTCATAGCGCGCGGTTCTAATGCTGCGTTCCAATCGCGTCGTGTTCACGAGTCGTATAATGGCGTTCTAATCGCCTGGTAACTCGTGTTCACGAGTGCTGAACTCGAGGTGGATTTATTTATCCATGTTCACGACTTCATAACAAATGAAATACTCGCACATGCGTGTTCGTTCACGTACGAGTTCTTGCGCGATAACGAATGTCTTCACCGCACGACTAACTCGATGTGCGCGTGCGTCTTGGTAAGTAGCGTTTGGAACGCAACCCACTCGTGAACATGGAGAAATTCACGGTGAACACGATAAAAACGACGCGATTGGAACGCAGCAAAAAATACAGCGCGAACAGTGACCTCACACGGCCACTATTTATGCAAATCAACTGAAGCTACTTTTGCCTTGCATATAGGCCCTAATAGTGGCTGCATGAGGTCGTTGTTTGAGCTCCGATTACCACCGCAGCAAAGGTTTTTTTGTCGTAACACTGGCAATTCCACTCTTGAAAGGAGACTCACAAATACAAAGGAGACTCACACAGCGCGCGCGAAAAATACGATCGGGTATGTATGCACATCGTACATTGTACAATCAAAGTAACGTACAATTAACGTACAATTCACAACCTGGCCGTATTCATCAGACGGATCCATCCGGGATTTTCAAAAAGGAGGGGTCTAAGGCACTTCCCCCCACCCCCCCCCCCCCCCCCCCCGGAAAGGAATTAATCATTGTTTTTACGTTCCAAAACTGTGACTGAAAAAATGGTCGGAGCCCAGGAATTCGGAGGCAAAGCCGAAGCCGAAGACGCAGTCACGTTTCTAAATTGCATATTCATATCCACCATCGACCTACAATTTCGAGACATTTTTGCACGATGAACGTTACATTTTGCGCAGAAGCGATAGGTTTCGGAGTGTTTTTAGAGAGATAATGTTGTAATATTTAAGTATCGACAATGTGAAGCAAAGAAATTTGCCCAAAAGGCAACACGAAAGCAATAAATCATTTTTTTAACGTTCCGAACCTGTGACTGAAAAGTGGTCGGCGCGCATGGAATTCGAAGCCGAAAACGAAGCTGGCGCTTAACTGGTACTATGTTTCCAGGAAACTCCGCAATAACCAAGAGAGTATAAAGCGGGGCACCAGCTCAAATAACACGCGATTCGCCGCCCAATCGCGAACAACCAACTCGGCAACAATTCGGCCACCGAGCAAGGGATACAATCACTGACCTCTATGGATACAATTTGCGAAGGCTTTGTGTAACACAATATCTGCCGCCCAATCGCGAACAGCCATCAATTCGGCAACCAAGCAACGGGATACGATTTCGGGAAGGCTTCGGCCCGCACTCCGGCAAGGATCGATAATGCAAAAATAACGCAATAGTTTACGCAAAAAGGCCCACCCACAACAACAGGCAATCGAAAAGCGACGTCTGTTTATCCTAAATCTCACCGCGGACGAATATGAGGTGTTTTTTTAATCTTATACCCGGGGGGATTCGTCGTCGCGAACGATCTGGCACCCCGCCGCACCGACGCCGGCGGCACACAAGGACGGCGCCGAGTCGCCCGACCAAAAGCGCCGCGTCTTTCCAATAGAAGATTTGGACACTGAACCGTCAATTCTGAATAGCGCCCTCTGTTGTCAAAAAATAACTAAAAAGATATCACAACATTTCTGATTAAAACTCTCTTTTGTGCATTGTGCATAATAATGACAGAATTAAACCAATCATGCACAAGCTAACGACGTGATAATGTGCTTTATCTAAATTGTCTTAATCTTGTGAATTAGAAATGTTGTTTGAAACAGTTACAACGGTTGTAAGTTTTTATATATATGAATATATAAAATATAAATCACGTGCAAAGTATATGTATGTGAAATTAGACTGCGCCTAGATACGCACGTAACGCAACAGTTGGTTTGAGCGATACGTTTGGACATAGAGGGCGCCAATGTAAAGGACCACACGTTTTGCACTTGTTGTTGTGCACCCATATAGAGCTATCTTCTGCTCTCCTGAATATATGTACATAGCACATTAAATGTAGCTGCTAGTGCAATTGCTACCTATTTACATGTTATATACCAATTCATTTATCGGTGCTGTTTTGCACACCTTGGCTGCCACAAATTGGAGACGTAAAAGGATCTTTACTATTTCAATAAAACGCAGCTTGAATTGTGATATTTAATTATTGTGCAAGTTGGATAGCTTGATTTTATACTACTACCTGTTTAAATTAAAGTCGACATTGTCAGTGTGAGCCTGGGTTAGCTCCGATACAGGCTTAATTGTCTTAATGATGCTATTTTTATTGAATGTATATTAAAAGTGAACACAGGATTTCAGTAAACAGAATTGTTAGATATATTGCGAGGAATTTAAATTAAAGCTCAAATGAAATGAAATATCAGTAATAGTGACTATATTTAATTCTAGGCTCTCAGTTTACTGGAACTTAATCATTTCCGACGGTAAAGACTCCTCCTCAAATCATCTTCATCACTGAAAACGTCGATACAAATTACAAGAGTTGGGATACATGTATTTGGCAAATACATTTTTGTAAAGGACATTTGTAAAGTCGCTTATTGTTTAGACTTGGCCAAAGCCATTGTCGTGTATTTGTTCGAAATCCACCTGCGCGGGAATAGTTTGGCTTGGAAAGTGCAAACATAAATCGAGAACAGCGACCTCACGCGGCCACTATACAAATCCACTAGAACTCTGAGGCCGTTATATAGTGACCGCCAAGGCTACTTATTGTTGGAACGATTGAATTGCCTTGAATTCCTTATTACATTTTGAGAATGAAATCAACCAGCCTGAAATTGACTCGAATATGAACGTATAGGCTATTTTCTAATTATCGGTGCCTTTATTTATACGGTGGTGCATTCCGTTTAACGACATTTAATTAAAAAGAACACCATACACCAATGGTCTGCAGCTGACGTTTATCCGATTAGGTTATGAGCTTTACAAACCTCCGCCAATCAGGGGCTACGGTTTATGACTAGCCAATTACCAGCCACTGATCTGAATGACGTATTAACTGTGATAACCAATCAGAGAGATACACATCGTCTGCCGCACCATCAATGCTTTCAGTATAAAACCCCATCATCACCAGACCTCTGTCACTAGAGCAAACCAGTGGTGTAAAGAAGACATGCAAAAACTCGGTCGCAAAATGGGAAACTCTTCATGAGTACAAATGAATAGGGATTTTTGTGAACGCAACCTAACTCACAATATTCGTGATTTAGTTTCAGGCTGTCAATTCAAGTTTGGTAATCGTTCACAGTTTGTGTCTGCGTCACTCCATTCCTTTCTGTAAACTACCAAGTCCCATCATCACCAGGTCTCTGAGTGCAATCTGGCAGTTGTGCCAAGAAGACATCTACGGGTAACAGTGTGCCTTGAAATTGTAGTCTTCTCACAACAGTTGTTGAAATCATACATGATAAATCGCTGAATGTCGACCTATGCAGTTTTATGTAAATGGCAACATAACAAAACACTGATTTTTTTGTTATAACGTGGCCTTAACTCAATCGATGGGATGGCGAAACAAATCATCTGTTTTGAACTATTTCACATAATATTAATCATTTACGAGGGAGCTAATTCACCCGTCTTTGGATTTGAAACATCTTCATATACAGGGAAACATACGTTTTTTGCCGCCGAAAATCGCGCCCTGGAAGAATTGGCGTATGCAACAAAAACTGTGCGATCTCGTGTCATCTGCGGACGAGAATGCAGCAAGGATGAACGTTGCAGGTCGTTTAACTTTAACGACTGCAATAAAATGTGCGAGATGAACCTTGCAACAAGACGAGAGCATCTCGAAGACTTCAATGCAACTCAAGGAATGGTGTACTTTGATGCAGATGAGGACACACCTCTCTACTCACTGGCTGATAGCTCCTTGAATCGCTACAGAAGTTGCAAGATGCTCTTAGATGCCGGTTATCTTTCAAGTGATATCTACACAATCTACCCAGAGGGATTCGGCAATGATGGTCTTCGTGTCTACTGTGACATGGAAACTGACGGCGGGGGATGGATCGTGTTTCAGAGGCGACAAGATGGCAGCGTGGACTTCTACCGTAACTGGGCCGACTACCAGTCTGGCTTTGGAGATCTGTCCGGTGAGTTCTGGTTGGGTAATGACAACTTGGTGACTCTGACGTCTGACAATTTACATGGAATATGGGAGCTACGAGTTGATTTAGAGGACTGGGAGGGCAACACAGCATGGGCAAAATACTCGGATTTCCAAATATCCCCGGGTGATTACAAGCTGAATTATGACCAATACGATGCCAACAGCACTGCCGGCGACTCTCTTGGACATCAGGGAGATTATATGAACTATTATCAAAAAGGACATCCCTTTTCAACGAAGAATCATGACAATGATGCGGCGTCAGGGCGCAACTGTGCACAGCAGTTCACAGGAGCCTGGTGGTTTAATAACTGTTGGTATTCTCACTTGAATGGTCTATATTATTACCCAGATGAGAATGCAGGTACTGACCAGGGTGTGCAATGGTATTCGTGGAAACCAGGTTATTATTCCATGAAAGCATGTAGCATGAAAACGCGTGAAATTGAAACATGAACGTTCATTGTTAATATAAATTTTGAAATCATTGCACAACCATATTATTCATTAATACCTCGAGTCTTTTAGAATTGTTATAAAACTGCCAAAATATGTTTCTATGGAATAAAGTGATTTTCAGTGAATCGAAATGTAATCACTCTGTCAACGCGAGGCAGGATACACCATTTGCAGATATCGAAATATTTCACTACCAAATTATTTAGAAATATCTCCTTTATTTGAAAGTTAATATTGATTCAAGGCATCCAACAAAATAACTGCGCTAAAAATTCTGTAATTGACCCGAATTTTTTTATTTTATAAACAATTCACGATCGCCAGACGGCATTCGCGAAATAACAAGAACAACAAGAACAAATGCCCGACGCCGGTTGAAAATGAACGCCGTTTTTCTTGCTTTTTTAATGACGTATCCTACCTTTAAGAGGCGAAATCTGTTGTTGTTTTTGTGGTTTTATTTTGCTTATTACAAAAGGATACCCATTATATTTTGTACATCTGACGAAACAACGGCTATGATCATATCGCAATGTTAAATTATAGCCGAGTTCAACCGAGACTATAAGACTTAGTTTATTTTCACTCTGATTTTCCTTGTTTTAAACATCGACGCTATAGGCGCAATCACACACAGTTCGCTGATATTATAATTATGTACAACATGCTGCCGATAGCATTATTTAAACAAAATAGGCACGATGATGATCTTGTTTAAATTCTTCTTTAAAGTACTATAACTTTCGCCAACATTGCAGGGCTACGAGCAGCATCCGTCACTATGAGATTTATTCACGAGTCGGCCATAATACATTGAAAGTGAGGTAAAATCTTCAGTTTTGGAACTTGCAGATAGAAATGAAAGTGAGGCTAGAATTTAAAAATAGTCTGGCACCATCCCATTCAACAGATACATCCCACTGACCTCTACACCTGGACGGACCATTGTCCATATTCTGCTGTGCTAACACTTGAAGTCGGCGCGAACTGGAAGTGCAACATGGCGGACCCGAGACGTCACTGCTGTGAGCCAATGAAATGTCCAGGTGTGGAGGTCAGCGGATTTATTCTGTACATTTTGTATTTATAAACATTACGTAATGCGTATCGTACCAACACCTGGACATTTCATTGGCTCACAGAGTCACGTCGTGGGTCCGCCATGTTGCACTTCTCTGCATGCCGACTTCAAAATGAAACAATGATGATCTGTCCATGTATAGAGGTCAGTGATACATCCAGGGAACACAACCCAAATGTCTTCTTTTTGAATAAGGTCCATAATAACGAGACGTTGTGAAAACTGTTCTTGCTAAATTATAAATACAGCGTATGGGAAAACAATATGTTACTGGGATTACAATTATAGTTTCACAAGTGATGTCAGCTTAGAAAATAAGTGTTATTCGTACATGTATGCATTAATAATATTTGTATTGCACGAATAGAATGTTGCACAAAATGACATCAGCTTAGAATTTGTAGCAAGTGTTATTCCTCTTATAAAAAATATTCAAAATATTCACATAATGTGTTACCCCAGTTACGTCCCCACGAAAATACTCAAAGCCACAAAAGAATCTGAAGTTCATATTTATGTATTTGTTCTGATGTCATTATTTATTCTATGTCTGCACAATTTTAAAATATGAAAGTTGATGGTTGTTCCTTGTGACAAAAAAAACGGAAATTAAAAAACAATTCCTTTTTTTACATTATTCTTTGCATTGTTAGCTTTTGTTCACTATCGATCATGTTTTGGGAAACTAGGTTTTATTATGGGCGTGTCATTTGTTTAAAACGCAAGTAAGAAATGTGGTAATCATTTGAAACAATTTCACTAAATCGCAATTATAACATTATACATTGTTTGGAGCGCCTTCTCTTGAGTGCTTATAATTGAAATTAATTTAATATTACCAAAACCGCATCAATATCGCGGAAGAGGGCAACAAATAATCATAATTAATAAGCACATTTTACTTTTTGCTTGTATATTGCGATACAAAAATGGTTCCAATACAAAAAGACCAATGACGTTGAATAAACTGAGCGACAAGAACCAATCCACGATTAATTTGTCTCAATTGATTTAGGTTGTTCATGTCGAGTTTACGAGTGTGTAATTATCGCAGCGTGATTGGCAGGTGTAAGGCAACTGGGGTTTATGCTTTAAGCACCTGTCCCTGTATGGGATATGCAATTAAGGAGTTTGCATAGTATTATACAAATGCAGATTCTCAACTTCGTCTTCGCCGCCCTGGCCGCGCCTTAGACGTTGAGTTTGGGAACCCAAACACAGCAAGCTTTCGTTTCAAGACGGGAGACAAAGGGAACGGTAAGCCAAGCGAAAACATCGATCCGCGCATGCGTGAAACCGAATATGTCTCGCTTGTTAAGTTTGGGAACCCAGCTAGACACAGCAAGCTTTCGTTTCAAGACGGGAGACAAAGGGAACCGTAAGCCGAGCGAAAACATCGATCCGCGCATGTGTAAAACCGAACATGTCTCGCCTGTTGACGAAGTGGATCGCCAGCGATTCTCGGGAGCTGGCCCAAGCACACAGGGAAATTCTCTGGTTAAAACCTGAGAGCCAACATTGTCTGTGTCACTCACACCCACACAAACCGAGCATGCAAAACTTCACAACGATGATATTACAGGCAATTACTTGTATCTGGCCCTTAAAAAACTGTTGGGCTCTTGTTAATCTCAGATCACATGAACACGTTGTTGAATAAGATGGCTGCATGCCCCCATGCAATTTTCAGCATGCATACTTAACTGGCCCACTCTAACTCAACTATGTTTCTGCCAGTGTGTACAGCGACATACAGTTGTGCGCATGGGCCATTTTAAAATTTAGATTGAATAAAATGCATTATTCATGAGCAGTGACCCACGACAGAGGGACGATCAAAAAACGGAAATTACCGATGAATACTGACATTAGGGGCTTTTCAATTTTGATGAGTTCATTCATAAGAATATCCGTGATTTAATAAGCCCCCAAAACCAAACAAAATTGGTATGACAAGCGCAAATTTGACAATGAAGATGAGTTTTTCCAAACTCAAAAAGTGGTTTGTATAAAAAAGCAGATTGTGATCTCTTTGAATCATGTGTTTCCGATAGAGCAAACCCAGCAAGTGATAAACAAAACTAGGTTTAAATATTTGTTTTTTTCCATCTTGAACGGAGTTTTTCGCAATGCGACATTGCGGTCTAGCATGATACCCGTCCAATTGGGAATACACATATCGTTTGGGAATACGCGGTTCTAGATTTCGAATCCAAGTTGGCAATTCTCGGGCCGAATACGCGGCAAATATAAAAATTGTAAACAGTATTCAGCCTGATATTTGCCCACTCAGGTTCGAAATCTAGAACCGCGTATTCCCAAACGTGTTCTTAAACAATATGCGAGACTCATTTACACGGGTATCATACTAGGCCTCAATGTCGCGCTGCAGAAAATTCCGTTAAAGATATAACAAAATAAAGATTCGAACCTAGATTTTTGCATTACTTGTTGGGTTTGCTCTTACAAAAAAACAAGATTCAAAAAAATCACAGTCTGCTTTTTTATACAAACGATTTTTTGAGTTTGGAAAAAGTCATCTTCACTGTCAAATTTGTCCTGAAAATCATCTTTTACCTTAATGCCTAACAAAACGGAGCGTCTGTATTTTAGTTTAAATTTTGCGCTTGTCATACCATTTTTGTTTGGTTTTGGGGGTTTATTAAATCACGAATATTCTTATGAATAAACTGATAAAAATTGAAAAGCCCCTAATGTCAGTATTAATCGGTAATTTCCGTTTTTGTATCGTCCCTCTGTCGTGGGTCACTGCTCATGAATAATGCATTTCATTTGATCTGGATTTGAAAATGGCACATGCGCACAACTGTATGTCGCTTAAGAAACGGCGGTGAACTAAACGAGGGCGCTGCTCACAATTCTACAGGGCTACATTAACATGGCGAATCCACACAGAACTGGGCCATGTTCGAATTGTTGGCTTTGGCTAGGACTTCTGCCGTTGCTATGCTGTTGATAAGGGCGCGCAATGACCGCCCATAGCAACATCATAGCAACGGCCGAAGTCACAGCCAAAGCCAGCAATTCGGACAAGGCCTATGAAGACACCCTTGTCAGTGCATATTTATGCGACATTTTGAACGATGAACTTTTGTATGACATCAATGCACCGAGTAATCCGCATTTCTAGTGTGACGGCTATTGATTTTCAAATGTTTTCGCCCCCAAAATGCTATCAAAATTGATGTTTTCCAACATAAATTTTGGAACATGTAAATTCATACAAATTTAGCTTTTGAGGATCCCTAAACTGCTTTCATATCACTTCCAGGTCTTAGAAAACACCTGAGCCTGTTGTTTGAAATAGGCTCAGATACAATCATGAAAACCCCTAAAAGGGGCGTGGCCTTCTTCTTTTAGAAGCTATTTTCAAACATAAAACATGATTTTTCACTATTTTTAAACTCCTGTGGAAATATTTCCAAAATCCTAAAAAAAACACTAAATCCTCAAAGAAATTTAGGAAACATAAAATATGTAAAGAATCCTAAACTTTCAAAATCTTATTACATCTCACTTTTGGTTCATAAAAAACACCTGATGACATATGGACCTAACCAGTGTACACATGTACCTCTCCGTAGTGCTTACAGACCGGACGCTATTTCAACCGAGAACCATTCCCAATTACACAACAGGACACAGAGACGAGTTTGATTTCGCGCATCGCGGATCGATGTTTTCGCTTGGCTTATCGTTCTCTTTGTCTCCCGTCTCGAGACGAAAGCTCGCTGTGTCTGGGTTCCCAAACCCAACAAGCGAGACATGTTCGGTTTTACGCTTGCGCGGATCGATGTTTTCGCTCGGCTTACTGTCAGATTCTTTTTGTCTCCCGTTCCAAATGGAAAGCTTGCTAGTGCAGGGAAGCGTACTGTGTGTTTGTTGTGGTTGAAACCATAGCAACGAGGTGGGGGTCTATATCGCAATAATATCAATACAAGAACCATGACCAATTGGTAGGTTTGTTGTTCCTTTTTTCTTTTCTTTTTGAATACATACAAACAAAACAATAAAGATTATTTTAACATAGGCCTACTAACACATTTTCAAATTATGTTGAAAAAATACCGAATTTTACGAATGAGTACATAAGAGATGGGAATCGGTTCTTGTGACTCAAAATATTAGATATTCAATTTATATTTCCTAATGTCAGGCTAGCAATTTAGGTCCGCCAATTATTCTTATTATTCGCAATAAGCCTAAAGCTTCGGTGACAGTAGTAGGTGCATATAACCAATACAGTCATGTTGTACGTCTATAACGTGTATACGTATGCATGCATTATAATTGAAACGTGTACATCTTTAGACCTTTTTTATATTTTACAAGTTTTTAGACCTTTATAGACAAAATAGTTTGCGACTCCCGCAGGGTCCCAGGTCAAAGTACTTTTACGTGACGTCATGCTTATATTTCGCATATGTTTTTGTTCATTTAACGTCGGTGAACTTCTTACATTAAGAGCTTTATTCATTTATGTTCGGCCTTCCTAACCAGAGATACAGACGTCCAAGTGTAGTATAAAATGACCCTTCAACTAAATTCATATCGTGCGCAGTTTGCTTCTAATGCTGCTTATTATAAAGGATCCCGCTTAAAGGTAGAAAAAAACCATTTGCATACATCAAAATTGTTGACTACCGAATTGTTAAATAATTATTCTAGGCATCCAACCAAATGATTAAGCCATAAAATTGTTGCGAACAAAACTGATTTTTTTTTCATCAAACAATCGACGATCGCCGGGCGGCGATCGAAAAAAAGAAGAAGAAGAACAACTGCCTGACGCCGGTTATATGATTTTTCATAAGGTTTTAATATGATAACTGTGCCAGTAAGCAAGTTGGTGAATTTGAAGCTCACCAATACTGACTACATGATGATATCTGGAGACAGTGTAATGTGCGCACTTTATAGGGTCACAAAGTTGTCATTTTGGATAATTACTGTGTTCTCATAATTATTCAGTCACTTATATGCTTTAGCAAATGTTATTGAAGTAAGGATATGTAAGTAGAATCACCAAAATAAACTTTTCAAAAAATAAAATATAAACCCAAATATGGGAATAAACATATTACATGGCAGGGATTAACGATTTATGCAAACTAGACATATTTCCACCACTTGGATTTTTGTATATTTTTAGTATGTAATTCTAGGAACCTTATAGAAGTGCACTGTGGTGAAAAACAATTGTGTTGCAATTTGTTTGAGGTCAAAACATATTTTTCCTGGACTAATAGGGCAACATGCAGCATGATGCACATCATAGCTGGCAGGATAAACACAACAGAAAAGGCATGTAAAGAGTTATTAGGGTTAGTGACTTGGGTATTGACAACTTGAACATATGTCTCAAGGGCTGGTACACGATTCTTGGGGGGTACCCATACGCTCTTGACACGGAAGGGTTCTGGGTCAAAAGGGTCGGAGTCAAGAAAAAAATCACGGAGACGGATCCTACGATGGTATTCCGTGAGATCTTGGCTGAGCTGTACCTGGTTCACATTACGGGGAGTGGGACAGAAGTTGAGACCCTTGAATAAAAGTTTGTGTTCAGCATCTGATATGGATGAGGAGGAAAGGTTAACTACAGTATTTGCAGGGGGTAATGTCGATTGAGGCTTGGGACGTCTAAAACGTCTCTGTACTCTGCGTTGATGCTGAATGGCAAGCAAGCCACCGATATTCTTTTTTTCTCCTGTTGATAAGAACAGAGTCAAGGTTAGATAGGCCTTTATCAATCTCATCATGTAATTCCCTGTACCTCGTGTCCGTACAGCTGTATCTGAGTTCTGAGTCAAGGTGGGCTATATCCTGGTGGAGGTCCTGAAGTTCTCACTCCTTTGGTTTCCCCCTGTCTATTGTCCTAAACCCCCCTTCACATTTCTCTTAATAATACTTCTTTGTTAGTTCTTTCTTTGATCCTACTCACACGGACCTTTCCTTTAACCTTTCAGCCTAATCCTCCCTTTGTTGTTCCCACAGAACTCTGTACATGCCTTTTCTTGTGTGTTGCTCCTGCCAGCTATGATGTGCATCGTGCTGCATGTTGCCCTATATATGTTTGTTTTGTGTACACAGCCATTATGTCTCTGAAGAAGATCTTGTTAAGATCGAAATATTAGGCCCTCTTAACTTATTTGATTTGTATATTTCAGGTCATTCCAGCCAGTAAGCAGTTTGCAGCAGTTTTAATCTTATTCATCTTATTCACTAAAATTAATGTGGAAAGACGCATTAACTTTAATAACCAATCAGGGAAATACACATCGTCTACCTCACCCCATTGCTTTGTGTATATTACCAAATCCCATCATCGTCAGGCCTCTGTGTCTCCAGAGCCATTCAGCAGTTGTGTTAAGAAGACAGCTACCGAAAGCAGTGTGGCTTGAATCTTTAGTCGTTCAATAAGTGTGCGCCTAACACGCTGCCACTTCCTCCCTATCTCTCTGCTGATTCTTGTGTAATTTTACTGGTGAGAGGTGTTATTGTTTCTTTAATAATTTTTATACCATTGGATTTGTTATATCATTTGATTCTCTTCTTGGACAGTATACACTTTTACCACTGAGACATGAAGCCATTGTGCCTGTGCAGTAAAGGATTATGGCTATTAATCCAAGGACAACTGGAGTGTTCCTATTGCATGACACTGCTAATCTTACAGGCTGGACAAAGAGATTACACGGGTGACTCCTTCTTGACAAGCAGTGTGCAGTGTATGCAGTGTGTGTCACATGGCGGCATCAAGGAAGGCTGGTGCACCTTAGGTATCTGGGTTGTCGCCAGCCATACTATATGACAATTGCATGGCTACTTTTCAGATTGAACTTCTGATATCTGGGGATATCAATCCTAATCCTGGACCAGATTCAACTCCAATAACAGCTTCTCAATCTACAGCCATCTCCTACACCCGTGATAAACTTGTCCAATAATCAAAGACTTTGCC
The DNA here is from genome assembly GCA_037893245.1 of Crossaster papposus. Lineage (NCBI taxonomy): Eukaryota > Metazoa > Echinodermata > Asteroidea > Velatida > Solasteridae > Crossaster > Crossaster papposus. Next base: position 1,106,086 of record JBAIAA010000119.1, on the reverse strand, counting down.
TACTAAACATGTCTTGTCACCTACAGTACTGAACACATTAAATTGCCTTGGAATTTGTAATGTTTCTCCCTCCATGAGTAAACTAAGCTATCATCACAAAACACATAGAGGAAACAGAGCAGGTCGTCGTCGTCGACGTATCCCTATTTGTAACCCGGGTTCTGGCTTTCATGTGCCACAGACAACAGTTTGCAGTGACACCGGTGTTCTCTTTAAAACCCATCGAGCATTTGCCAAACAGCAGACTTTCATTTCCCCCATTATAACCGACAGAAATGTTCATCACTATCACCCTAATCGTGGAGTTAATCTGTCAAATTTGAAACAACTGGCTAATTCCAATACACCACCTCCTATATCAATCCTACACAATATCTCATAATGTACCGATAAACCAGAACAAAATGGCGGCTCGCATGACGGTAAGCGCAGTGCGAGAAAATCTCTGTTTTATATAATTACCGAAACCGATAAAAATGAAATAAAACTCAAGTCACAATGGCAATTGACACTCTTTAACATTACACCATTATAAACTATGGGTGGAGTTTCCCTTTAACCCTAACTCCCTCACCATTGTTATTGAACAATACAATTCCTTCAAAATCCTCCAACTTCCTTTGTTGTGTAAGGAGTTAGGGTTAATGCTTGTTTATGGAACATTCTTTCTGCCACTAATAAATCCGTTCAAATTGCGGATTATGTTGAAGAACATAATATTGATTTGTTAATATTGACAGAGACATGGCTTCGTGATGATGATACAGTCATCATCGGGGAGTTGACACCTTCTAGATATACGAACTGTAATGTACCTCGCCCCTCTGGTACCCGCGGTGGTGGGATTGGAATTGTCTCCAAAACCTCTCTCAAACTGCGTCAGATCCCACAAGAACGGCATACCACGTACTTTGAAAGTGTATGCACCACTGATTCCGCCAAGCATTATACTACATCTGAATGCCAACAAACTCACAGACCCTCTCCAGACCGCATATAAAGCTATGCATAGCACCGAGAGTGCACTTATCAAAGTTACAAAGGATATCATTTCTGAAATGGATTCTAAGAGAGTGGTGTTGATGGTGTTGTTGAATATGAGTGCTGCTTTCGACACTGTAGATCATAAAATTATATTAAGTCGACGTGAAAAGCGTTTTGCTGTATCTGGTGTCGCTCTCAAATGGGTTGCATCATATTTGCAGGGGTGGTTAATCAAGTCAACATAGGAGGTCACATGTCGGACCCATCTGCAGTTGACTTTTGAGTACCACAAGGATCAGTGCTCGGTCCCCTAAAATTCACTACCTACATTGCACCAGTTGGAGAAATTGCTCGAAAACACAATATAAACTATCATAATATACGCTGATGACACTTATTTGTACACATCATTTAATCCTCGTGTGCCTGGTGATCTCGAAGCCTCTCTTACCACTCTTAATGCCTGCATATTCAAAATTCGTTAATGGATGTCAGTAAATTACCTTAAACTGAATGACTCTAAAACGGAGTTTGTTGTGGCTGGTTCAACCTATAGTCTGAGACTACTTCCTCCACTGAAACTCACTATTGGTACATGAAATATTAAACCTTCCGATGTTATTCGAAACCTGGGGGTCTCCGCCAAACCATCAACTTTCAAACAAAAACTTATGGCGTATCCGTAGATTTATTGACATTGACACCTCCCACCATGTTGCGCGAGCTTTAATTACATCTCGGCTTGACTACTGTAATGTCCTTTTCACTCACTTGTCGTCCAAATACACTACTCTCCTTCAGCGTCTTCAAAATAGCGCTGCGAGGGCCGTTTTTGCAGTTGGGTGAAGAGTCGAGATGGCACCTTTACTGAACAAGCTCCACTGGCTTCCAATCTCTAAGCGGATCCTCTTCAAAGTTTTGGTGTATGTGTTTAAATGTTTGAACAATCATGCCCCATCGTATCTTTCGGACTATTTCACAAAATATGCTCCAGCTCGCCCACTAAGATCCTCCATGGACTCCACCCGCTTGACTGTGCAAAAAGTCAGTAACTCAGTCTTTGCAGAAAAAAGATTCAATATCATTGCTGTTAAGGCCTGGAAGGAACTGCCTTCTGCCATCAGATCTGCGCAATCTGTTGACAGTTTCAAGAAACTTTTGAAATCATATTTATTTTAATCATGTGTTTTGAATTTATTAATGGTTCACCTTTCTACACGCTTTGGTACTCTTGTGTAAAGCGTTCTAAATGCCCATTATCATTATTAATTAATTATTATTAATTATTAACAACGTGGCGGCAGTAAAACCAGACATGAAAAATTGCTGAATTTTGTTCCGCGCAACTTAACTACATGTACCGATCAAACATTATAAGAAAGAAAACAATGGCGAAACAAATCTTTCGTTCAAACCTGTTTTACATAATATCCATCATATTCCAGGAAGTTACCTCGTCTGTCTCTGGATTTAATACTTTATCTGATGCAGAGAAACAAATGTTTTATGCTGCTAAAAATTGCGCACAGAAAGGGTTTGTATATTCCACTAAAATTGTCCGATCTCGGTGTCACTCAGAGCACCAAAGGGTGTCCACATAATTGTGCCCGTCCAACTTGTCCATCCTCTGCATCAAACGACGTCAACCGCCAATCAACTGTCTGCATAACCTTCTGCCAAATATGGTGGCCCTGAAGGGACTACGCAGATCGTGAATATTGAGGTCAATATTCACGACAAATTTCACGACTTTCCTCAAAGTCGCGAATATTGACGTCAAATTTGACGTCGATATTCGCGTCAAATTTCACGACTTTCCCCGAAAGTCGCGAATATTGACGTCAATATTCGCGACAAAATTCACGACTTTCCTCAAAGTCGCGAATATTGACGTCAATATTGACGTCAATATTCACGACTTTCCCCAAATGTCGCTAATATTGACGTCAAATTTTACGTCAAATTTCGCGACTTGCCTCCAAAGTCGCGAATATTGACGTCAAATTTCACGACCGGACATAAATTTTGACGCAAATTTTTTTCAAGCAAGCTAGGTTGTCTTCTTATTCATCCATGGTTTTGGCTAGTCTTGCTCCAAGACTGATTTTTGTATTTGTTCCGGGGAGCGCCGTCCCCCTATGCAGTTCATCAATCATCAATAATCCGAAAACGGGCTTATTGAGGGCGCCCTCGATTGTCACAAGAGATCAGTGGATTTGTAGGATAGGATACACCATTGGTAATTGCTTGAATTATGATCATGAATGGGTGGATTTTGGGGGGTTGTATTTTATAGTAAATCTCGTTTAACTGACCTTTACAATAATTTATTGATGACGAGAAAATCACGAAAAACTGCGTTTTTTTTCAACCGCCGTCGGGAAGTTGAAGATTCTTGTTATTAGGGCCTACATGTATTCGGGTTTTTTGCGATCGCCGTCCGGTGATCGCGAATTTAGTTTGAGTAAAGAAAAAAATCGGAATAATTACAGGATATCTTGCGCGATCATTTTGCTGGATGCCTAAAATAATAATTTACCTTCAAATAAGTAAGATATTTCTTAATAATTCGGTAGTCAATAAATCCACTGATCTCTCGTGACAATCGAGGGCGCCCTTAATAAGTCCGTTTTCGGAGTATGGAGGATTAATGAACTGCATAGACAGACGGACGGCGCGCCCCGGACAAATGAACATCTCAGTCTTGGGGCAAGACTAGCCAAAACCTAGCTTGCTGGAACAAAATTCGCGTCAAAATATTCGCGACTTTGGGGCAAGTCGCGAAATTTGACGTCAAATTTGACGTGAAATTTGACGTAAATATTCGCGACTTTGGGAGAAAGTCGCGAATATTGACGTCAATATTGACGTCAATATTCGCGACTTTGAGGAAAGTCGTGAATATTGACGTCAATATTCACGATCTGCGTAGTCCCTTCAGGGCCACCATAGCCAAACTAGATCTGGGGTTGGCCATGAGATCGTACTCAGTGGGGAATGTTGTTTGGTAGACACGAGTCTCTCCCAGCAATCCTGGAGAACATTCATTCATAGAATGCCATGCACCCTCCCGTTTTTCCACGTATGAAGGGAAGTGGAAGAGCATTTCTCTCGGATTACAAGCACCACACGAGACGGAATGACCCGTCCGACGGCTTCAACATCAGTTTCAAACCACCCGATGTAGGGCGTGGATGCACCGTTAGCAGATACCAGGGTGAACGGCTCCGGTATACCTCAGTGGCCTGGGGTCAAGAATGGGTTGGGTGCCCCTGACCAAATGCGGGGGCCTGTTCATTTGTTATGAAGTCAGCTCAAATTGAACACCTGTATACCAGGTAGAAGTTAGAACGCATATTATAACTCCCCCGTTTAACCGTTATGGCTTGGCGGATTGAGGGCGCACAACATATTTACAATATGAACATTTAGTCCAAGGTGGATATTTCGATACCCAGTACTAATAGATATCAAAAGCTATGATCAGACAGCTTGATGTCTTCTCAAGATTTCGATAGTTATGGTCAAAAGTGTAATCCTATGCCAGGTGGGGAAAGGTTTCCACTTCCAAAATTCGATTGCAAAAAAAGTATCATCGTGGGTGCCAGACCCGCCGGGTGCCCCCTAGCCCGGGTGCGAATTCTTTTCTCAAACGACATCGCCATATAACTGGTTTTTAGCGCATCTGATTGGCTATCTGTTACGTCATGGTAGTAAATTTTGCTCTCAATTTATTGACCCCAGGATTCTCAACTTATTGACCCTAGGACTCTGGGTTTAATTGACCCTAGGACTTTCAACTTATTGACCCTAACCCTAACCCTAACCTTTTTTGACCCTAGTACACGTCATGCAATGCGACACATCGATGAATGAGTGACGTAATGTTAAACAACCAATCAGATGCCCTAAAAAACAGTTCTATTGCGATGTCGTTTGGGAATTTATTTTGTGCAGCCCGGGTGCCCGGGGTTCGCCCCCTGGAGTGCATAGGGGTTACGCCACTGGTATACCTTGAAGTTTGAATCCCAGTGGTTTGACAAACCCACTGAAAAAAAAACATTTTCCAACGGTGGTGACTTGGGACCCTGGATCCAGCAGACAAGTAACTTTGACTTTCAAAAATGTAACGTCAACAAAAAAACATTCTCAATACAGCCCTTCTGCATAAACTCTAGGGATCCTCTCCAGTCCAGCCTACACTATCAATCTCTACAGCTCTCTACAGCTCTCTCAAATCTGTCTAGGATGCTGGTGTCTTATTCTGTTCTTCCTTGGGCATCATAAATCAGTGAGGACTAGGACCAAAGCTCTTATATAACACTATTCGTGACTACATTTAATTATAGGCTCTCAGTTCACTGTAACTTAATCCTTTCTGAAGCTAAACTGGCGGTAAAGACTCCTCTTCGACTCATCTTCATCACTGAAAACGTCGGTAATACTTACAATAGTTGGGATACATGTATTTGGAAAACTACATTTTTGTAAAGGACATTTGTAAAGTCGCTTATTGTTTAGCCTTGGCCAAGGCCATCGTCGCTTATTTGTTCGAAATCCACCCGCCCGGGAATAGTTTGGCACGCACAGTAACTGTGCAAACATAAATCGCGAACAGCGACCTCACGCGGCCACTATACAAATCAACTAGAACTACTGAGGCCGTTATATAGTGACAGCCAAGGCTACTTATTGTTGGAACGATTGAATTGCCTTGAATTGCTTATTACATTTTGAGAATAAAATCAACCAGCCTGAAATTGACTCGAATATGAACGTATAGGCTATTTTATAATTATCGGTGCCTTTATTTATATGGTGGTGCATTCCGTTTGACGACATTTAACTAAAAAGAAGACCAGACACCAATGGCCTGCAGCTTACGTTTATTCGATTAGGTTATGAGCTTCAAAAACCTCCGCCAATCAGGGGCTACGGTTTATGACTAGCCAATTACCAGCCACTGATCTGGAATGACGTATTAACTGTGATAACCAATCAGAGAGATACACATCGTCTGCCTCACCATCAATGCTTTCTGTAAATTATAAAACCCATCATCGCCAGACCTCTGTCACTAGAGCTAACCAGTGGCGTAGAGAAAACACGCTTAACAAGAAAAACTCGGTCACAACGAAGACTTCAATACGCAAAATGTACGCAAAATGGGAAACTCTTCATGAGTACAAAATAATAGGGATTTTTGTGATTTAGTTTCAGGCTGTCAATTCAAGTTTGGTATTCGTTCACCGTCTGTGTCTGCGTCACCCCATTCCTTTCTGTAAACTACCAAGTCCCAGCATCACCAGGCCTCTGAGTGCAATCTGGCAGTTGTGCCAAGAAGACATCTACGGGTAATGGCCCTGTCACACCAGAACATTTTAGGCCAACGCGTGAGTAGCGTGTTGTAATTTTGGCAACACGCTGGCAAACGCTAACCAACGCTAGGCCAGCGTTAGCAACACGATGAGCGCGTTACTCACACGCTGGGACACGCTGTAATACGCTGAGGAAATTTTTTTTCTTCAAAATAGCTACAATTTCCAGCGTTTGCCAGCGTGTGACTGCACACGCTGGCAGCGCGTTTTAGATTCGTTACTCACGCGTCGAACACGCTAGGCGATCGTTATCAACCCGCTACTCACACGCTGGCGTACGCCGGCGTACGCTTGCGACACGCTGGTTATGGCCCTGCCACACCAGGACGTTTTAGGCCAATGCATGAGTAGCGCGTTAAAAATAGTTGATACGCTGGCAATTGCTGAACTTTCACAGAAAAAGTCAAGTGGAACCGTGATTTCAGCGTGTTCATACAGGTTGATAACGGGTTCATAGCGTATGCCGGCGCGTAAGTAGCGTGTGAGGAACGCGCTCAGCGTGTAATGAACGCATCACTGATTTATAAAAAAAAATACGACAGCGGGTCGCCAGCTTGAGAGTAGTGGGTTGGTAACGATCGTCTAGCGCGTTCGACGCGTAAGTAACGGCCTTCTTGCGCGCCGCTAGCGTGTGCAGTCACACGCTGGCAAACGCTCAATTTTTTTAGGTATGTTGAAAAACGTATTTTTGTCTCAGCGTGTGACAGCGTGTTCCAGCGTGTGGGTAACGCGCTCAGCGCGTTGCGAACGCTGGCCTAGCGTTGGTCAGCGTTTACCCGCGTGTTGCCGAAATTTCAACACGTTGGCCTAAAACGTTCTGGTGTGACAGGGCCATTACTGTAGTAGCGCGTCGGCTTTTTATACAACTAATCATGTGGTCGTTGCCGTATGCTGGCGCGCGTTGGACCGCGCTACTCACGCGCTGGGCAGTCGTTCATCAGTCGTCGAGCGCGTTACTAACGCGTTATTCACGCGCTGGCGAACGCTATGAACCCGTTATTAACGCGTTATGGACACGCTGAAATCACGGTTCAACTTGACTTTTTCTGTGGAAGTTTAGCGTTTGCCAGCATATCAACTATTTTTAACGCGCTACTCACGCGTTGGCCTAAAACGTTCTAGTGTGACAGGGCCATAACAGTGTGCCTTGAAATTGTAGTATTTTTTCAACCGTTGTTGAAATCCTACATGATAAATCGCTGAATGTCGACCTATGCAGTTTTATGAAATTGGCAACATAACGAAAAACTGAAATCTTCTGTTATAACGTGGCCTTAACTTAATTCACGGGATGGCAAAACAAATCATCTGTTTTGAACTTTTTCACATAATATTCATCATTTTCCAGGGAGCTACCTCGCCCGTCTTTGGGTATGAAACATCTTCATATACAAAGAAACATACATTTTATGCCGCCGAAAATCGCGCACTGGAAGAATTTGCGTATGCAACCAAAACTGTGCAATCTCGTGTCATTTGCGGACGGGAATGCGGCATGGATGAACGTTGCAGGTCGTTTAACTTTAACGACTGCAAAAAACGGTGCAAGTTGAACCTTGCATCAAGACGAGAGCATCCCGAAGACTTGAATGCAACTCAAGGAATAGTGTACTTTTATGCAGATGAGAACACACCTCTCTACTCACTGGCTGATAGTTCCTTGAATCGCTACAGAAGTTGCAAGATGCTCTTAGATGCTTATCGTTCAAGCTGTATCTACACAATCTACCCCGAGGGATTCGGCAATGGCGGTCTTCGTGTCTACTGTGACATGGAAACTGACGGCGGGGGATGGATCGTGTTTCAGAGGCGACAAGATGGCAGCGTGGACTTCTGCCGTAACTGGGCCGACTACCAGTCTGGCTTTGACGATCTGTCTGGTGAGTTCTGGTTGGGTAATGACAACTTGGTGACTCTGACGTCCGATGATTCACGTGCAACATGGGAGCTACGAGTTGATTTAGAGGACTGGGAGGGCAACACGGCATGGGCAAAATACTCAGATTTTCAAATATCTCTGGGTGGGTACAATCTGAATTATGACCAATACGATGCCAGCAGCACTGCCGGCGACTCTCTTGGGCATCAAACAGTAAACCAGTATCAAAAAGGATATTCCTTTTCAACAAAAGATTGTGACAATGATGCGTCGTCATCGCGCAATTGTGCACAAGAGTTCACGGGAGCCTGGTGGTTTAATAAATGTTGGCATTCTCACTTGAATGGTCCATATTACCCAGACAAAAATGCAGATAGTGACCATGGCGTGCAATGGGGGTCATGGAAATTGGATTATTCCATAAAAGCATGTAGCATGAAAACGCGCGAAATTGGACCATGAACGTTGCATTGTTAACATTTATTCGAAATGTACTTGTTTTAGTTGGCACCTGTAAATCATTGCACAACCATATTTTTCATTAATACCTCGAGTCTTTTAGAATTATTAAACAAATTGTTATGGAATAATGTGTTTCGCAGTTAATCGAAATGTTACTATCACTTTGTCAACACGAGGCAGGATACACCATTTGCAGATATCGAAATATTTTACTACCAAATTATTTATAAATATCTCCTTTATTTGAAAGTAAATTATGATTCAAGGCATCCAGCAAAATAACTGCGCTAAAATATATGTAATTATAAAATTGATCGCCAGACGGCATTCGCGAAATAACAAGAACAACAAGAACAACTGCACGACGCCGGTTGAAAATGAACGCCGTTTTTCCTGCTTTTTTCTCGGCATCCATAATTGTACAACTTCAAACAGTTCAGTTAATCAATATTTACTATAAAATACAACCCCCAAATCCATCCATTCCTGATAATTCAAGCAATTACTAATGGTGTATCCTACCTTTAAGAGGCGACAGTTTTATTTTTATTTTTATTTTATTTTTATTTTTTTCATTTCAAAAAGATACCCATTATAATTTGTACATCTGACGACACAACGGCTACATTTGATAATATCGCAATGTTAAATTGCATCCGAGTTCAACCGAGACTAAGACTAAGTTTATTTTCACTCTGATTTTCTTTTTTTTAATATTGACATTATAGGCGCAATCACACACACAAGGGTTCACTGATGTAATAATTATGTACAACAACCTGTCGATTGCATTATTTGAACAAAATAGGCATGATGGCCTTTTTAAAATTGAAGTTAAATTCTCCTTTAAAGAACTGTAACTTTCGCCAACATTGCAGGGCTACGAACAGCATCCGTCACTATGAGATTTATTCACGAACATCGGCCATAATACATTGAAAGTGAGGTAAAATCTTCAGTTTTGGAACTTGCAGATAGAAATGAAAGCAATATATGACCTCAAGTTAATTACCAAATAACTCCAGTCGTCTCTGATGAATAATTAAAAACTTGTGATTAAACATACTTTAATGTTTGATGCCTCATTTCAAAAAAATATTGAAAGTGGGGCTAGAATTCAAAAATAATCTGGCACATCCCATTCAACAATTCACAATTTATCAGATACATCCAGGGAACACAACCTAAATGGCTTCCTCTTGAATAAGGTCCATAAAACGGAACATTGTGAAAACTGTTCTTGCTAAATTATAAATACAGTGTAACAAAATGTTACTGGAATTACAATAAAAGTGATGTCAGCATAACATAATAAAAGTGATGTATGCATTGCACAAATAGAATGTTGCACAAAATGACATCAGCTTAGAATTTGTGGCAAGTGTTATTGTTTTTATAAAAATATTCATCATAATAATAATAATAATAATACATTCTTTTATAGCGCATTTCTGAACTTGGAGAACACTCAATGCGCTTTACATCACAAATTAATTAATACCCCTGGTCACTGGGCCATTTTCAATCCTTAAACCATCTCAGCTCCCTGGGGAGTATACAGCCTGTGCTGCAATATATGCGCTACTAGGCTAAATCAATCACAATAACCACCTCTGCCCTCACAGGTACCCATTTGCCCCTGGGTGGGGAGAAGCAATTATAGTTAAGTGTCTTGCTCAGGGACACAAGTGTCACGACCGGGACTCGAACCCACACTCTGGTGAATAGAACACCAGAGCTTGAGTTCGGTGTTCTTATCCACTCGGATACGACACCCTACAAAGTAGAGAGAAGACAATGAGAAGAAGGTACAGTTTTAGAGGTGGGAGGAAAACCCCAGAAGAATATCCTGGGGAAAACCCACGGAGTCAGGCAGGGACTGAAAACCCAATCCACATATTGGCCCAGGCGGGGTTCGAACCCGGGTCATAGTGGTGGAAGGCGAGGAAAGAACCGCTACGCCAACCTGACTCCCCATATTGTTTTACTCCAGTTACTTTCCCACGAAAATACTGCTGTGATACCACAAAATCAAGAGAATCTGAATTGTACAGATTTATTTGTTCTGATGTCATTATTTATTAGTTGTCTGCACAATTTTAAAATGTGAAGGTTAACAGTTTGGTTTTTTTGGACAAAACAAAAATTTTAAAACAATTCCTTGTTTTACATTCTTCTTTGCCTTGTTAGTTTTTGTTCCCTAGTGATCATGTTTTTGAAACTGGGTTTTATGGAAGTGTCATTTGTTTAAAACGCTAGTAAGAAATGTGGTAATCATTAATTTTGTAACAATTTAACTAAATCGCAATTATGACAATATTCATTGTTTGGGTGGAGCGCGTTGTCTTAAGTGAATGCTTATAATTAAAATTAATTTAAAATAACCAAAACCACATCATTAGTGCTTGTATATTGCTATACAAAAATGGTTCCAATACAAAAAGACCAATGACGTTGAATAAACTGAGCGACAAGAACCAATCAACTATTAATTTGTCTCAGTTGATTTTATGGAATTCCAAAGACGACAAAACTGCGTCGCGTAGTGCCGTCGTCCCGACGGCACGACGCGACGGCAAGGGGCGACGGAACGACGTCATCGTCGCATCGTGCCGTCGCCTATTTATATGCTACTTTTATGCAGTATGTATGCCTGCCGTCGCCCCGTGCCGTCGCCCCGTCGCGTCGTGTTGTCGCGTCGTGCCGTCGAGCCGTCGCAAATGCCCTTCGAGCCGTCGCGTCGTGCAGTCGACCCGTCGCGTCGTGTTTTCGCGTCGTTCTGTCGTGCCGTCGCGTCTTGCCTTCGAGCCGTCGCGTCGTGCCGTCGCCTCAAATTTGTTGAAATATGGGGCGCCCTTACAGACGTAGCCCTGTTCTATAATTTATTACCATACCATACCCAAAACCTCACGCGTAGGCTTCACTAATTATTTACAAAATGGAAGAAATACTCGGTTCATTAGGATTGGAAAAACACATTTTGGTGTTCCAAGAGAATCAGGTACGTCTATTCATGTTGTATAGGTTTTGAATTTAGGTTTTAAATATGTTTTAATTAATACAATAGTTAAACAAAATCCGGTGCCCCCAATCGGATATATTAAAACAACAGTATGTTGATTACTAGACAGATCGATGGTCTAAATATGCACTAGTGACTAATTTTACTTTAAAAAGGGGAGGGAGGTGCTCCAAATCTGTATTTCAAAAAACATTCACTTGTTTCCTGATTAACCCTTGCTCTATGAGTGTTGTTTCTTGCAAGTCACAGTGGTAAGCCAATGTACTCCAGCTGCATTGGAGGAATGCCAGACTATTGTCCTATCGCCGTTTACGAGTTAATTAACCACGCCCCTTAGACAACCCTATGTGAATTTGTTTGTTTGGGGGGTTTTTTGTCTCAAATGTTACGCGTACTACGTGGAATTATAATTGATGTAATTGGACAATCAGCTGCGTTGACGCGATTCGACCACGATAGGTCAATTTCAAAGCTGCTACTAGAGTGCATTGGAGGGCACTTGGGGGGTTGCTGGTCATTGTTGCTTACTTCACCAGAAAATCTTGATAGAAATTGCCATTGTTTTTATTATTAGTAACCTAATAATGTTAAACATTAACTTGAATTATTATAACATTATATAACATAACATAACAGATCATTAACATAATTCTTCTAAATAGGCACTTGGGGAGACAATTTAGCGTAAGTTTTTAGGTAATAAGGAGACAGTGGCACTTAGGGAGACATTTCAGTGTCTCCCTAAGTGTCTAGCTACCCTAACAAACGATATTTGGGAGTTATTGTCTTGGAACCACAGATTTTGGTCTAAATAGCATAAATCTCGAAGATCTTAGAGAAAAGGGTTAGGGTAAACAAGTTAGGACTGTTTTAAGTTTGTGTACATATATGGGATTGTCTCCCCAAGTGCCTATAACATTACATCAACCTGGAGTTCCAAAAGTACAAAGTGTTTTGTTTTACTTCACAGCCTATTAGATATACCCTCCATCTCACTCCAGAGGATTATGGCATGTGGCTTTGCTTATCAGTGCAATACATTGTTTACTCACGACGACGCGACGGCACGACGGCACGACAGCACGACGCGACGACACGACTCCACGACGCGACGGTACGACTCCCCGGGGCGACGGCACGACGCGACGGCACTACGATACAACACGATGCGACGGCACGACGCGACGCCACGACGACACGACGCGACTCCTTTGACACTGCATTAAAGCAGAGTTGTATGACTCGAGTCCATGACTCGGACTCGAGTCCGTCTCGAGTCACAATTTCGGTGACTCGGACTTGACTCGAGTCACGTCGGCAAAGGACTTGGACTCGGACTCGGACTCGGACTCGACTATCATGACTCGGACTTTCCCCCGAGGACTCGTGACTCGCGAGTCACGTATTTTCACCAACAATACCTTTTTTAAATATTAAAAACAATTCCGATGATCCGATCGTCATGCACATGGAGGAATATTAACGTTTAGCACACAAAATAAGTACACTGTCGTATGTTGTTGCAAGTAATAGTGTTCGTAATCATTTTGTAAATATGGCCATTGTATAGTACAGCGCATGTATGTTCAATACGCATAATAACACTGGGATATATTTCTTTAAAAGCATTATTGTGCACGACACCAACATTAACGCTGGTATTCTGTTAACATTAACACTATAGCCACTGCTTGTGCTTGATGCATATTACCAGGGAAATTGGAATTCGTCTCCGAAATCCGAATGACGGCTTTGGCTGGCTGCGGCTATATCTTTTTAATGTTATAACCTAACATAACATTTAAACTGCAGGTACAGAACTTTGTTTAAATGCCATTTCACTGAGAGGTACCTTTAGAAATTCATCGCATCATTGAACCACGAGTTACCTACTGTTTAGCCTTAATTGGTTTCTGAGACAATGGTTTCTGAGAAATAATGACCCATTACAAAATGCTTTCAAACCTGTAATAAAGATATCTACAGGTGATCGACCACCTCCCCTCCAAAACAAAATATAATATTGGATATAATATATACGTCTTTTTTTCGGGGGATACAAAATACAAATGTATTGCACGAGCTATAACAATATTGCACAAGGTATAACAATATTGCACGAGGCGAAGAATAATAATAATTTGGAAGGCTAATCATCCTTACTCGCAGCTCATCCAAAAATTATTGTTATCCATGGCTAGCTCCCTAACTTGTCGACGATGCGAGTAAAGACTGCTATTGCGTCTGTACCGTACAGCAAGCACTCAAATCAACGTGATGAGTGGGGTACACACCATTGCGTCTTTTTATAGTACCACAGGACCGAACCATTATGCGGTAGGGGGTGATACCACTAAAAAAAAACTATCGAAAGGTCCTGTCTAGTCTGTGAAGTCGTCGGCAGACGTTGCGCGTGAGTTGGTTTTTCTCGTGCGCGCTTGCGCGCGCAACTTGGGGAGCTGGAGGAGAGAATATAGGGTGCATGCACTGGCCTAATTCAAGTCCCATTGAAAACAGTGTAAAATCAACAATGTTTAGGACCAAGTTTCATGCACACCGACATCACTGTGGTTTCTCAAACAACAATCAGATTATTGTCTTGGTCTTTATCTTTCCATTTCTTTTCAATTTTTAGTAGGTTAGCAGATTACATTTTTTAATATTCACACCAAAAGAAACTCACCTTCCGAAAAGTGATACTTCCCGAGCCTGCAAGCAGCCATTTTACAAATGGCATCCCTCCACATTCTAGGGCAATTAGGACCCATTTTTCAACCGTAATTTTGTCAAGTCTGCCCTCAGATTGAAGCTCAGAAACCAGGGAGTTGATCCCATGCTATATTTACACAATCCCACCATTTCTTTCACCAAACGGCATCCTTTTTCAAAAGAAATTGTGGGGGGCACATTTCATGCAAATGACCTCGCGTAGAAATTCTCCTTTCAATTCGGGCGATTCACAATGCATTGCGCCACCAAGCGTTTGACTCAAAAGAGCCACTTTTAAACTTTACGGTCGACTTCTTCCGTATATCATACTGTAGTGAAATATTTATTCTTCATTGTTCACGCGAGGTACAACACAAACATAAATGTATCCGGAAGCGTCGTTGATTAAAACATTGTTATTTGCAGAACAAAATTGGAACTTTAATCGTGCGCGTCCAAAAAGACGTAAAAACTGATGAGTTCATGCAAAATGAATGAAGTTTTTCAAACTGATGCCGACTTTTTCCCATGATGCACTGCGGGTATAGCAGGATTTGCGCCTCCAACGGCAGCTTCTAGGTATTGTGAATCGCTCGAATTATGGTGGTGCACCCTGGAGGGCCCAGATTCCCAAATCATTACCATGTCGGCGAAATCATAACACTACCGCACGATGTCCTTCCTTTTTATAAGACTATATACGCGTATCTCATTCCACTCATTCTACTCCTCCTCCTCCTCAAACTTACTACTTACTACTCCTGTCAAACCGTATAATAGACTTACTAATGCGATACTGAGTGAGTTACGATACGATGTGAGTTAAGTTGCGTTCACAACAAGAATAGAGACCTTTGTGAACGCAACTTAACTTACAATATTCGTCATTTACCTTTAAGGCTGTCAATTCAAGTTTGGTAATCGTTCAACGTTAAGCTTATGGCCTTCAGTAGATGTTGGCATGGTAACCAGCGAATTGTCCCCTGCCAATCTAATTGGATTCACTGGTACCAAATCAATACCCCTTCTAAAGCTACAATGGCGGTAAAGAACCCTCATTTGATTAGTTTTATTGCTGAATAACGATAAGCTTGTGGCCATCGGCAAGAGTTGGCATATTAACCAGAGCATTGCCCCTCAAGAACAATGCCATCTAAATCTCATTAGATTGACTGGCATTAAATCAATATCGTTCACAGTTTGTGTCTGCGTCACCCCATTCCTTTCTGTAAACTACCAAGTCCCAGCATCACCAGGCCTCTGAGTGCAATCTGGCAGTTGTGCCAAGAAGACATCTACGGGTAACAGTGTTCCTTGAACTTGTAGTCTTTTCACAACCGTTGTTGAAATCCTACAAGATAAATCGCTAAATGTCGACCTATGAAGTTTTATATAATTGGCAACATAACGAAAAACTGAAATCTTCTGTTATAACGTGGCTTTAACTCAATCGACGGGATGGCGAAGCAAATCATCTGTTTTGAACTATTTCACATAATATTCATCATTTTCCAGGGAGCTACCTCGCCCGTCTTTGGATTTGAAACATCTTCATATACAGGGAAACATACGTTTTTTGCCGCCGAAAATCGCGCACTGAAAGAATTTGCGTATGCAACAAAAACTGTGCGATCTCGTGTCATCTGCGGACGAGAATGCAGCATGGATGAACGTTGCAGGTCGTTTAACTTTAACGACTGCAATAAAATGTGCGAGTTGAACTTTGCATCAAAACGAGAGCATCCCGAAGACCTCAATGCAACTCAGGGAATGGTGTACTTTGATGCAGATGAGGACACACCTCTCTACTCGCTGGCTGATAGTTCCTTGAATCGCTACAGAAGTTGCAAGATGCTCTTAGATGCTGGTTATCGTTCAAGCTGTATCTACACAATCTACCCAGAGGGATTCGGCAATGACGGTGTTCGTGTCTACTGTGACATGGAAACTGACGGCGGGGGATGGATCGTGTTTCAGAGGCGACAAGATGGCAGCGTGGACTTCTACCGTAACTGGGCCGACTACCAGTCTGGCTTTGGAGATCTGTCCGGTGAGTTCTGGTTGGGTAATGACAACTTGGTGACTCTGACGTCCGATGATTCACGTGCAACATGGGAGCTACGAGTTGATTTAGAGGACTGGGAGGGCAACACGGCATGGGCAAAATACTCAGATTTTCAAATATCCCCGGGCGAGTACAATCTGAATTATGACCAATACGATGCCAGCAGCACTGCCGGCGACTCTCTTGGGTATCAGGGAAGTGGTATGTACCTTTATCAAAAAGGATATCCCTTTTCAACGAAGAATCGTGACAACGATGCGTGGTTAGGGCGCAATTGTGCACAAAGGTACGCAGGAGCCTGGTGGTTTAATAACTGTTGGTGGTCTCACTTGAATGGTGTATATTACCCAGATAAGAATGCAGATAGCCAAGGCCTGCAATGGGCCTCATGGAAACACGATTATTCCATGAAAGCATGTAGCATGAAAACGCGCGAAATTGGACCATGAACGTTGCATTGTTAATAATAATTTCGAAATGTACTTGTTTCAGTTAGCACCTGTAAATCATTGCACAACCATATTATTTATTATGAACCCGAGTCTTTAAGAATTGTTATAAAACTGCCCAAAACAATTATATGGAATAATGTGTTTCGCAGTTAATCGAAATGTTAATATCACTTTGTCAACAAGTTAAGTGGTTAACTGGTTTTTGTTTTGCTTATTACAAAATACCCATCTGACAAAACAACGGCTACATTTAATCATATCGCAATGTTAAATGGGTCCAAAACATAAGTTCCGTGACCATTCTGTGGCTAGTAAGGTTTGACGATGGATTTGACTTCTATGGACCATTTATAAAGAAATTAGCCCCCCGGTCCCTCCCAAAAATACCGGCATTTTTCGCTAGAGGGCCAAATCCAAGATGGCCGCCGGCGCCATCTTGGAAAATTAACGTTTGAACCAGAGCACCTAGAATCACGTCTGAAAACACTTTTTGGGGTAAGTGGACCTCGAGGATTCCGATTCCGACATCGGTTTCACAATATGACATCAACTTGACCTAGAAATCCAAGATGGCCGCCGGCGCCATCTTTAAAAAATTACTTTTGCACCAGAGCACCTACAACCATGTCTGAAGACACTTTTTCGTGTAAGTCGACCACAAGGATTCCGATTCAGACATCGGTTTGATGCTGTGAAATAATTTTGACCCAGAAATTATAGATGGCCGCCATACGATAGAGAAAAAAAACATATTTTTTGAAAGGGAACACCTAGAAACATGAATGAACACATTTTGTTTGGTGAAATCATTGCGCTGATGCAATTTGTGAAGGTCCTGGTCAGCCGGATATGATGAATAATGGTTCTAGGAGTGAGCTCCTAATGGTATAAGGGCCATATCGGCTGGATTTGTATGTGGGTACAAACGTATTTAGCACAATGAAGGTCTGATTTATTTTAACAATGCACACTTTCTTTTCAGTTTGTGTCTTCGCTGAATACACCAATCACCGTCACTACATAATCGTAGTGTTGGCACCAGATTAGTTTCTCTTTGTACAGTTTTGTATCACAAACATGATACTTCTTTCTGTTATTGTTCCACTGATGCTGTGGTTTCAGTAGCTGTGTTGTAAATTGAGAAATATCAGTTACATTCTCCCTGGTAATATTGGGTAAATGGGGTAATATCGGGTGACCTCAATTTACATGCTGACCCTAAGTGGGCGTGATAAACCGTGAAACAATTTTGTCACTTTTTCTACATGAACGTTATGTTTTGCGTAATAGCGATACGTTTAGGGTGTTTTCGTAGAGATAATTGTGTAATATTTATTTACTCAAAGTCTCAAAGAAACGAATTTGCCAAAAAGCCAACACACAAATAAATTAACAAAAAAATATCGGCAAACTGTGATTACAGACGGCGGTGATATTGGTCACATATATAGCGTTTACTACACGCTAAGATTGTAGGAGTGGCAGAAGAGTCATTGATGTTTATAATGTATACATTGTAGTATTGTTCCGGTAGTATCGTAATATAAGTATTAACTAATATAATTAACAAATTAACCAATATTGGGTAAATGGGATAATATCGGGTGGTAATAACGTGCAATGCCAGAAATATCGGTAACATTCTCCCTGGTAATATTAGATAATATCAGGTGGTAATAACAATACAATGCCAGAAATAACGGTTACACTCTCTCTGGTAATATTGGGTAAAGGGGGAAATATCGGGTGGTAATAACGATGCAATGTCGGAAATAACGGTTACATTCTCCCTGGTAATATTGGGTAATATTGGGTAATATTGGGTAATATTGGGTAATATCGGGTAATATCCGGTGGTAATAACAATGCAATGCCAGAAATAACGGTTACACTCTCTCTATTGTGAAAAGGGGGACATATCGGGTGGTAATAACGATGAAATGTCGGAAATAACGGTTACATTCTCCCTGGTAATATGGGGTAATATCGGGTGGTAATAATTAGCGTTATTACTTGTTACAACTCGGGTAATATCGGGTAAAATGCCCAGTGGGTAGTGCGCCCCCCTTTCTGAATTACCACCCCTCACTAATCGGACATGGTTGCAGGAGCTGATATATGTGACCTGTCATCACAAAATGAGCGTAAAGTCGACAAAATTGAGATGTGGGTATTTCTGAATTCTGTGAAAACAGAGCGTTCCAATGGTATATAACACTTAGAGGTTTGATACTCAATATTTTTTTTATTTTTTTTTTAGTTTAGAGTCTTAAAAGATTATGAGAAAATGGGCATTTTTTCTTGCGAGAAATTGTGTGAAAGGCATAGAAAGGCATAGTCAAAATTGTCTCAAAAACTAATTTTGTTTTTATCTGATCGTCCTGAAAAATTGGGAATTGATTGTTGGGGATTTAGTCTTTAAAAAAACCATATACATGTAATCTCAAAATCGACCATCCCTTCAAATATTGACTGGCCGTACTGGGAAATCACTCCGTGCGACTTTACGCTCATTTTGTGATGACAGGTCACATATGTATACAACAACATGTCGGTTGCATTATTTAAACGAGAAAAGACATGGTGGTCTTTTTAAAATTGAAGTTAAATTCTCCTTTAAAGGGGTATAACTTTCGCCAATATTGCAGGGCTACGAACAGCATCCGTCACAGTGAGATTTATTCACGAGTCGGTCATAATACATTCAAAGTTAGGTAAAATCTTCAGTTTTGAAACTTGCAGATAGAAATGAAAGCAATGAACTCAAGTTAATTACCAAATAACACAAGTCGTCTCTGATAAATAATAAAAAAATTGTGATTAAACTTACCTTGATGTTTTATGCCACATTTCAAAAAAATATTGAAACTGAGGCTAGAATTCAAAAATAGTCTGGCACCATCCCATTCAACAATTCACCGTTTTATCAGATACATTCAGGGAACACAACCCAAATGGCTTCCTCTTGAATAAGGTCCATATAACGGAACATTGTGAAAACTGTTCTTGCTAAATTATAAATACAGCGGATGTGAAAACAATATGTTACTGGTATTACAATTATAGTTGGACAAATGCTGTCAGCTTAGAAAATAAGTGTTATTCGTACATGTATGCATAGATAATATTTGTATTGCGCGAATAGAATGTTGCACAAAATGGCATAAGCTTAGAATTTGTGGCAAGTGTTATTCCTCTTATTAAAAAACATTCAAAATATTCATCTTATTGTTTTACTCTAGTTACTTTCCCACGAAAATACTCTATACCACAAAAGAATCAGAATTTCACATATTAATTTGTTCTGACGTCATTACTTATTATTTGTCTGCACAATTTTAAAATATAAAGGTTTGTTTAGAGCGCGCTGTCTTAAGTGAATGCTTATAATTGAAATTCACATAAAATTACACAAACCACATCAATATCATAACATTTTACTTTTTGCTTGTATATTGCGATACAAAAATGGTTCCAGTACAAAAAGAACAATGACGTTGAATAAACCGAGCGACAAGAACCAATCCACGATTAATTTGTCTCAGTTGATTTAGGTTGTTCATGTTGAGTTTACGAGTGTGTAATTATCGCAGCGTGATTGGCAGGTGTAAGGCAACTGGGGTTTATGCTTTAAGCACCTGTCTCTGTATGGGATATGCAATTAAGGAGTTTGCATAGTATTCTACAGATGTAGATTCACAACTCGCCCTGATGTACCTCGCCCTGATGGACCTCGCCCTGGTGGACCTCGCCCCGATGGACCTCGCCCTGATGGACCTCGCCCTGGACCTCACCCTGGTCCTCGCCCTGGTCCTCGCCCTGGTCCTCGCCCTGGTCCTCGCCCTGGTCCTCGCCCTGGACCTCGCCCTGGACCTCGCCCTGGACCTCGCCCTGGACCTCGCCCTGGACCTCGCCCTGGACCTCGCCCTGGACCTCGCCCTGGACCTCGCCCTGGACCTCGCCCTGGACCTCGCCCTGGACCTCGCCCTGGACCTCGCCCTGGACCTCGCCCTGGACCTCGCCCTGGACCTCGCCCTGGACCTCGCCCTGGACCTCGCCCTGGACCTCGCCCTGGACCTCGCCCTGGACCTCGCCCTGGACCTCGCCCTGGACCTCGCCCTGGACCTCGCCCTGGACCTCGCCCTGGACCTCGCCCTGGACCTCGCCCTGGACCTCGCCCTGGACCTCGCCCTGGACCTCGCCCTGGACCTCGCCCTGGACCTCGCCCTGGACCTCGCCCTGGACCTCGCCCTGGACCTCGCCCTGGACCTCGCCCTGGACCTCGCCCTGGACCTCGCCCTGGACCTCGCCCTGGACCTCGCCCTGGACCTCGCCCTGGACCTCGCCCTGGACCTCGCCCTGGACCTCGCCCTGGACCTCGCCCTGGACCTCGCCCTGGACCTCGCCCTGATGTACCTCGCCCTGATGTACCTCGCTCTGATGTAACTCGTCCTGATGTACCTCGTCCTGATGGACCTCGCCCTGATGGACCTCGCCCGGATGGACCTCGCCCGGATGGACCTCGCCCCGATGGACCTCGCCCCGATGGACCTCGCCCCGATGGACCTCGCCCCGATGGACCTCGCCCCGATGGACCTCGCCCCGATGGACCTCGCCCCGATGGACCTCGCCCCGATGGGCCTCGCCCCGATGGACCTCCCCCTGATTGACCTCGCCCTGGATCTCACCCTGGTCCTCGCCCTGGTCCTCGCCCTGGTCATCGCCCTGGACCTCGCCCTGGACCCCGCCCTGGACCTCGCCCTGATGTACCTCGTCCTGATGGACCTCGTCCTGATGGACCTCGTCCTGATGGACCTCGTCCTGATGGGCCTCGCCCTGATGGACCTCGCCCTGATGGACCTCGCCCTGATGGGCCTCGCCCTGATGGACCTCGCCCTGATGGACCTGTCTTCATCAACCAGAATCTCAATACTTGACCCCACGAGGTGAATTGACCTTTTACTGATGGACCTCGCCCTGGATCTCACCCTGGTCCTCGCCCTGGTCCTCGCCCTGGTCCTCGCCCTGGACCTCGCCCTGGACCTCGCCCTGGACCTCGCCCTGATGTACCTCGTCCTGATGGACCTCGTCCTGATGGACCTCGTCCTGGTGGACCTCGTCCTGATGGGCCTCGCCCTGATGGACCTCGCCCTGATGGACCTCGCCCTGATGGACCTCGCCCTGATGGACCTCGCCCTGATGGACCTCGCCCTGATGGACCTCGCCCTGATGGACCTGTCTTCATCAACCAGAATCTCAATACTTGACCCCACGAGGTGAATTGACCTTTTACTGATAATTTTACTTTTAGGCGCACATGAGCGTAATTAACTTGGAGGGAAGAAACCAAAACGGTCCATTGAAATTGTACAGAGTACAAACATTCTGGTCGATTAGCTAAGATTTGTTGCTTTTTTTTATTTAGAAAACCCCTGAAATGTTTTTCAGCATCACTGTCTGGTCTATGGAGCACAACAAGTGGAACCCCCGTCGTTATCCTGTACTCATTACCAGGGTAAAAGAGCCGATAGTGATGGAAGCGTACTGTTGACACCATAGGAACAAGGTTGAGGTCTGTAACACAATAGTCTTAATACATGAAACATGAACAATTGGTACAATCGAATTTAGTTTTCAAAAAATACCGAATTTTACGAATGAGTACATAAGATATGGGAATTACCAAGGGTGTATCCTACCTTTACATCCACCCATTCCTGATAATTCAAGCAATACCAATGGTGTATCTTACCTTTACTTCCACCCATTCCTAATAATTTATCACTGACGTTCTTGTTTAAGTGTTGAGTATGGATTTCATGGAGTTACTGCATCTTGACATTGATGTAAACGAAGCCCCGGCTTTATGCGCTTCATGTCATACGTTAATCCATATGTTACGTACTGTACCAATGATGTTATAAGCCTACGGTAAAACGTGAAACAGTTTGTGACGTAACGGTTTGTGATTGGCGGGAAAACTAAACACTAAATGTGAAAAGACGCATTAACTTTAATAACCAATCAGAGAAATACACATCGTCTGTCTCACCCCATTGCTCTGTGTATCATTACCAAATCCCATCATCGTCAGGCCTCTGTTTCTCCATAGCCATTCAGCAGTTGTGTAAAGAAGACAGCTACCGAAAGCAGTGTGGCTTGAATCTTGAGTCGTTTAGCAACGTGGCGACAGTAAAACCATATATTAAAAATCGCTAAATTTCGTTCCGCGCAATTTAACTACATGTACCGATCATCATAACATCATAAGAAAGAAAAGAATGGCTAAACCAATCTTACGTTCAAAATTGTTTTACCTAATATACATCATATTCCAGGGAGTTACCTCGTCTGTCTCTGGATTTATTACTTTATCATATGCAGAGAAACAAATGTTTAATGCTGCTGAAAATCGCGCACTGAAAGGCTTTGTATATTCCACTAAAATTATCCGATCTCGTGTTACTGAGAGCACCAAAGGGCGTCCACATAATCGTGCCCGTCCAACTTGTCCATCCTCTGCATCTAACGACGTCAACCGCCAATCAACCGTCTTCATATTATTGCCTTCTGCCAAACTGGATCCGGGGTTGGCCATGGGATCTTTCTCAGTGAGGAATGTTGTTTGATAGACACGAATCTCTCCCAGCAATCTTGGAGAACCTTCATTTCTAGAATGCCATGCACACTCTCGTTTTTCCAAGTATGGGGGGAAGAGTACTTCTCTCGGATTACAAGCACCACCCTGGACAGAATGACCCGCCCGACGGCTTCAACATCAGTTTCAAACCACCCGATGTAGGGCATGGAAGCACCGTTAGCAGATACCAGGGTGAACGGCTCTGGTATACCTTGAAGTTTGAAGCCCAGTCGTTCGACAAACTGACTGAAGAACCGTTCTCCCACGGTGGTGACTTGGGACCCTGGATCTAGAAGACAAGTAACTTTGACTTTCAAAAATTAAACGTCAACTGAAAAACATTCTCCCACTGCCTTCTGCATGAACTCTGGGGAAGCCTTTGATTCAGCCTATAGTATCAATCTCCACGGTACGGCTCTCTACAGCCGAGAGTTGCGGTTTAACACATCTCTGAAATGCTGGTGTCTTCTTCTGTTTTTCCTTGGCCATCATAAATGAGTGGAGATTAAGACAAAACCTCTGGGAATATGATGGCATCACGTACTGCTACATGTGGTGGGTTGGCACCTGATGTTATATAGGCGATTCCACGTAGCATTGGCTGCGAATTTGTGAAGAATTTGGACACTGAACCGTCAATTCTGAATATCGCCCTCTATTGTCAATAAACAAAATCAAAAATAACATAATTTCTGAT
This sequence comes from Crossaster papposus, assembly GCA_037893245.1. Lineage (NCBI taxonomy): Eukaryota > Metazoa > Echinodermata > Asteroidea > Velatida > Solasteridae > Crossaster > Crossaster papposus. Next base: position 1,081,798 of record JBAIAA010000119.1, on the reverse strand, counting down.
TGAGACTTTTTGGTATTGTGCATAAACAATAACACAAATACGCGAGATCCCGACCTTCTTTATTCCCCTGTTAAATTGCTCGAAAATGTACAAATATACAGAATTAAACCCATCGTGCACAAACCAACACCATGATAGTGTGCTTTCTTTAAATTGTCTTAATATTGTGAATTAGAAAAATAAATATTGTTTGTTCAAGTTTTTTTATTATGAATTATGAATCACGTGCAAAGTATGTAAAATTAGACCGCGGCTACATATGTGCGTAACGCAACAGGTGGTTTGAGCGATATGTTTGGACATAGAGGGCGCCATTGTGAAGGACCAAACATTTTGCACGTTTTGTGGTGCACCCATAATTATACAGCTCTATGGGTGCAACGCTCTCGCGCGCGTGTAAGATCAGTACGGAGGCTGTTAACTTTACTTTGACTGTAATGCAGATTTGCTAGTGGACATTTGTTCACGTTTCCTTTAATTCTTCGCCGGCTCATGTCCAACCTTCAAGTTGTCATCAACGGTGGTTGGTAATGCTAGGTTACTATTATCACGATTCTAGCCACGATTTAAATCGTGGTCTTAATCATGGAGTAACCGTGGTGATCCTATCAGATCTTATCAGATCTTCAGGTCAGTCGTGGCAATCGTGTTGATCGTGGACTATTTGTAACCCAGCGCGAGTAAATGAGACACTTTGCGGCAAAAATGAAAATTGAGATTTTGATTTCATCATTAGCTGTTTCGGTTTTTCACCGAAACAGCTTTTGTTTTCGTTAAAGTTTTTTTTTTCTTTTTAGCTGTTTCGGTTTTTCACCGAAACAGCTTTTGTAATCGTTAAAGTTTTTTTGTTTTCTTTTTTTTAGCTGTTTCGGCATTTCGGCCGAAACAGCTATTGTAATCGTTAAAGTTTTTTTTATTAGCTGTTTCGGCATTTCGGCCGAAACAGCTTTTGTTTTCGTTAAAGTTTTTTTTTTTAGCTGTTTCGGCATTTCGGCCGAAACAGCTTTTGTTTTCGTTAAAGTTTTTTTTTTTCTTTTTTTTTTTAGCTGTTTCGGTTTTTCACCGAAACAGCTTTTGTTTTCGTTAAATTTTTAGCTGTTTCGGCATTTCAGCCGAAACAGCTATTGTATTCGTTCTGATTTTTTTTTTTTTTTTTTTTTTTCTCCTTCAGACTCTTCTCCATAGGGTTTGTACACGTTTTTTGTTCGGACAATACACTTTGGCACTTTGTTAAATCCGATCGACTTGAGACTTGGCATACACTTAGACCACCACCCACAGATGATCCTAGAAGAAATTTGTCACGATTACGTCATTCGTGGTCACGTGACGTCACGTTAAAGGTGCAATTTTTCCCCAAAGGATTTGTACACGTTTTTCTTCAGAATATTGAATTTGACACTTCGGTAAATCCGATCGACTTGAGACTTAAGACACACCTCAACCACCATCCCCAGAGGGGCCAGAACAAAAATCGTCATGATGACGTCATCGTGGGTCATTTGACGTCACATTAAAGGTGCAGTTTATAAGACCCTCTATCTCTGGAAGTACAGGCCCGATTGGGGACAAACTTGATATGCAAGTATCCCGGGATGTGTTATAGACGAAAATTAAGATGACATTACGATGACGTCATCGGGTGTCATGTGACGTCACATTAAAGGCGCAGTTTCCCTATAGGTTTTGTACACGTTTTTCGTCAGACTATTGAATTTGACACTTTGGTAAATCCAATCGACTCGAGACTTAGTACACACCTCGACCACCATCTCTAGGAGGGCCACAAGGATAATCGCCATGATGACGTCATCGTGGGTCATGTGACGTCACTTTAAAGGTGTAGTTTTTAAGACCCTCTATCTCTGGAAGTAAAGGTCTGATTGGGGTCAAACTTGGTATGCAAGTATTCCAGGATGTGTTATAGACACAAATTAAGATGACGTCATGACGACGTCATCATGGGCCATGTGACGTCACATTAAAGGTGCAGTTTTCCCTATAGGTTTTGTACACGTTTTTCGTCAGACTATTGAATTTGACACTTTGGTAAATCCAATCGACTCGAGACTTAGTACACACCTCGACCACCATCTCTAGGAGGGCCACAAGGACAATCGTCATGATGACGTCATCGTGGGTCAGGTGACGTAACTTTAAAGGTGTACTTTTTAAGACCCTCTATCTCTGGAAGTAAAGGTCTGATTGGGGTCAAACTTGGTATGCAAGTATTCCAGGATGTGTTATAGACGGAAATTAAGATGACGTCATGACGACGTCATCGTGGGCCATGTGACGTCACGTTAAAGGTGCAGTTTTTCCCATAGGATTTGTACACGTTTTTTGCAACCAAGATATATTTGGCACTTTGGTAAATCCGATCGACTTCAGATCTGGTACACACATAGACCACCACTCACATATTCAAAGTCATTTTAGACAAGCGAAACAGCTCTGTGTTTGTCCACAAACACATTTCTAGTTTTTTTTTCTTTTTCTTTTTTGTCATTTTTTTCTGGCATAGCAATTTGACACTTTGGTAAATCCGATCGACTTGAGACTTGGCATACATTTAGACAACCACCCAAGGACGGTCCTAGAAGAAATTCGTCGCGATTACGTCTTTCAAGGTCATGTGACGTCATGTTAAAGGTAAAAATTTTCCCCATAGGTTTTGTACACGTTTTTCTTCAGATTATTGACTTTGACACTTTGGTAAATCCGACCGACTTGAAACTTGGCATACACCTAAAACACCACCCACAGATGGCTCTTGAAGACATTTGGCACGATTGCGTCATTTAAGGTCACGTGACGTGACGTTAAAGGTGCAATTTCTTCCCTATAGGGTTTGTACACGTTTTTCTTCAGACTATTGACTTTGACACTTTCGTAAATTTGATCGACTTGAGACTTAGCACACACCTCGACCACCATACCCAGGAGGGCCAAGTGGAAAATCGTCAGGATAACGTCATCGTGGGTCATGTGACGTCACATTAAAGAGGCAGATTTTAGGACACTCTATCTCTGGAAGTAGATGTCTGATTGGGGCCAAACTTGGTATGCAAGTATTCCAGAATGTGTTATAGACGAAAATTAAGATGACATCATGATGACATCATCGGGTGTCATGTGACGTCATATTAAAGGTGCAGTTTTTCCCATAGGATTTGTACACGTATTTTTCAACTTATATATCTTGGGAAAATTGGCAAATTCAATCGATTTCAGACTTGGCACACACATAATGAAAGTCATCTTAGACATCCGAAACAGCTCTGTGTTTGTCCACAAACACATGTCTAGTTTTTTTTCTTTTCCTTTTTCAGACTATTTCCCATAGGATTTGTACACGTTTTTTCTGACATAGCACTTTGACACTTTGGTAAATCCGATCGACTTGAGACTTGGCATACATTTAGACAACCACCCAAGGACGGTCCTAGAAGAAATTAGTCGCGATTACGTAATTCAAGGTCACGTGACGTCATGTTAAAGGTAAAATTTTCCCCATAGGTTTTGTACACGTTTTTCTTCAGACTATTGACTTTGACACTTTGGTAAATCCGACGGACTTGAAAATTGGCATACACTTAGAACCCCTCTCCCAGATGTCCTTGAAAGAAATTCGGCACGATTGCGTCTTTAAAGGTCACGTGACGTGACGTTAAAGGTGCAATTTTTTCCCCCATAAGGTTTGTACACGTTTTTCTTCAGACTATTGATTTTAACACTTTCGTAAATTTGATCGACTTGAGACTTAGCACACACCTCGACCATCATCTCCAGGAGGGCCAAGGGGAAAATCGTCATGATGACGTCATCGGGGGTCATGGGACGTCACATTAAAGGTTCAGTTTTTAGGACCCTCTAACTCTGAAAGTACAAGTCCGGTTGGGGTCAAACTTGGTTTGCAAGTATTCGAGGATGTGTTATAGACGAAAATTAAGATGACGTAATTATGACATCATCGGGTGTCATGTGACGTCACATTAAATGTTCAATTTTCTCCATAGGTTTTGTACACGTTTTTCTTCAGACGATTGAATTTGACAATTTGGTAAATCCGATCGACTTCAGACTTAGCACACACCTCGACCACTATACCCAGGAGGGCCAAGTGGAAAATCGTCAGGATAACGTCATCGTGGGTCATGTGACGTCACATTAAAGGGGCAGATTTTAGGACCCTCTATCTCTGGAAGTAGATGTCTGATTGGGGCCAAACTTGGTATGCAAGTATTCCAGAATGTGTTATAGACGAAAATTAAGATGACATCATGATGACATCATCGGGTGTCATGTGACGTCATATTAAAGGTGCAGTTTTTCCCATAGGATTTGTACACGTATTTTTCAACTTATATATCTTGGGAAAATGGCAAATCCAATCGATTTCAGACTTGGCACACACATAATGAAAGTCATCTTAGACATCCGAAACAGCTCTGTGTTTGTCCAAAAACACATGTCTAGTTTGTTTTTGTTTTTTTTGGCTTTTCTTTTCCTTCTTCAGACTATTTCCCATAGGATTTGTACACGTTTTTTCTGGCATAGCACTTTGACACTTTGGTAAATCCGATCGACTTGAGACTTGGCATACATTTAGACAACCACCCAAGGACGGTCCTAGAAGAAATTAGTCGCGATTACGTAATTCAAGGTCACGTGACGTCATGTTAAAGGTAACATTTTCCCCATAGGTTTTGTACACGGTTTTTTTAAGACTATTGAATTTGACACTTTGGTAAATCCGATCGACTTGAGACTTGGCATAGACTTAGAACACCACCCACAAATGATATTGGAAGAAATTCGGCACGATTGCGTCTTTCAAGGTCACGTGACGTCACGTTAAATGTGCAAATTATTCCCCCATAGGTTTTGTACACGTTTTTCTTTAGACTATTAACTTTGACACTTTCGTAAATTTGATCGACTTGAGACTTAGCACACACCTCAACCACCATCCCCAGGAGGGCCAAGGGGAAAATTGTCATGATGACGTCATCGTGGGTCATGTGACGTCACATTAAAGGTGTAGTTTTTAAGACCCTCTATCTCTGGAAGTACAAGTCCAATTAGGGTCAAACTTGGTGTTCAGGTATTCCGGGATGTGTTATAGACGAAAATTAAGATGACATTGTGATGATATCATCGGGTGTCATGTGACGTCACATTAAAGGTTTAATTTTTCCCCATTGGATTTGTACACGTTTTTTTCAACCAATATATCTTTGGCACTAAATTCGATTGACCTTAGACTTGGCACACACTTAGACCAACACCCAAATATTGAAAGTCATTTTAGACATGCGAAACAGCTCTGTGTTTGTCCACAAACACATTTCTAGTTCTTTTTAGCTGTTTCGGTTTTTCACCGAAACAGCTATTGTTTTCGTTCTGGTTTTTTTTTTTTTTTAGCTGTTTCGGTTTTTCACCGAAACAGCTTTTGTAATCGTTAAAGTTTTTTTTTTTCTTTTTTTTCTTTTTAGCTGTTTCGGTTTTTCACCGAAACAGCTTTTGTTTTCGTTAAAGTTTTTTTTTTTCTTTTTTTTTTTTTTTTAGCTGTTTCGGCAATTCAGCCGAAACAGCTATTGTAATCGTTAAAGTTTTTTTTTTTTTTTTTTTTCCTCCGTTTCAGACTCTTCTCCATAGGGTTTGTACACGTTTTTTCTTCAGCCAATACACTTTGGCACTTTGGTAAATCCGATCGACTTGAGACTTGGCATACATTTAGACAACCACCCACAGATGGTCCTAGAAGAAATTCGTCACGATTACGTCATTCATGGTCACGTGACGTCACGTTAAAGGTACAATATTTCCCCATAGGTTTTGTACACGTTTTCCTTTAGGCTATTAACTTTGACACTTGGGTCAATCCGATTGACTTTAGACTTGATAGAAACCTCAACCACCATCCTCATGAGGGCCAAGAGGAAAATCGTCATGATTACGTCATCGGGGGTCATGTGACGTAACGTTAAAGGTGCAGTTTTTAGGACCCTCTATCTCTGGAAGTACAGGTCCGATTGGGGTTAAACTTAGTATTCATGTATTCCAGGATGAGTTATAGACGATAATTAAGATGACATTATGATGACGTCATCGGGTGTCATGTGACGTCACATTAAAGGTGTAGTTTTTAGGACCCTCTATCTCTGAAAGTAAGTGTCCGATTGGGGTCAAACTTGGTATACGAGTATTCCGGGATGTGTTATAGACGACAATTAGGGTGACATCATGATGACATTATCGTGGGTTATGTGACGTCACATTAAAGGTGTAGTTTTTAAGACTCTCTATCTCTGGAAGTACAAGTCCAATTAGGGTCAAACTTGGTATTCAGGTATTCCGGGATGTGTTATAGACGAAAATTAAGTTGACGTCATGATGACGTCATCAGGTGTCATGTGACGTCAAATTAAAGGTGCAGTTTTTCCCATAGGATTTGTACACATTTTTGTTCAATCAATATATTGTTGGCAATTTGGTAAATCCGATCGACTTGAGACTTGGCACATACTTAGACCAGCATATGTAGATGGTCCTAGAAGAAATTCGACACAATTGCGTCATTCAAGGTCACGTGACGTCACGTTAAAGGTTTAATTTTCCCCCCATATGTTTTGTACACGTTTTCTTTAGACTATTGACTTTGACATTTTCGTAAATTTGATCGACTTGAGACTTAGCACACACCTCAACCACCATCTCCGGGAGGGCCCAGAGGAAAATCGTCATGATGACGTCATCGTGGGTCATGTGACGTCACATTAAAGGTTCAATTTTTAAGACCCTCTATCTCTGGAAGTACAGGCCCGATTACGATCAAACTTGGTATTCAAGTATTCTATGATGTGTTATTCACGAAAATTAGGATGAAATAATGATGACGTCATTGGGGGTCATGTGACGTCACATTAAAGGTTCAGTATTTAAGACCCTCTATCTCTGGAAGTACAGGCCCGATTAGGGCAAAATTGGTATGCAAGTATTCCAGGATGTGTTATAGACGCAAATTAAGATGACGTCTTGATGACATCACCAGGTGTCATCTGACGTCACATTAAAGGTGCAGTTTTTCCCAATAGGATTTGTACACGTTGTTTTTTAACCAATATATCTTTGGCACTTTGGTAAATCCGATCGACTTTAAACTTGGCACACACTTAGACCACCACACACACACACATAATGAAAGACATTTTAGACACCCGAAACAGCTCTGTGTTTGTCCACAAACACATGTCTAGTTTTTTTTTTTTTTTTTTTTTCAGACTTTTCTTCATAGGATTTGCACACGTTTGTTCAGACAGGGCACTTTGACACTTTGGGAAATCCGATCGACTTGAAACTTGGCATACATTTAGACAACCACCCAAGGACGGTCCTAAAAGAATTTTGTCACGATTACGTAGTTCAAGGTCACGTGACCTCACGTTAAAGGTGAAAATTGTCCCATAGGTTTTGTACACGTTTTTCTTCAGACTATTGACTTTGGCACTTCCGTAAATCCGACCGACTTGAAACTTGGCATACACTTAGAAGACCACTCCTAGATGTTTCTGAGAGAAATTCGGCACGATTGCGTCATTCAAGGTCACGTGACGTCACATTAAAGGTGCACATTTTTCTCCCATTGGTTTTTACACGTTTTTGTTTAGACTGTTGACTTTGACACTTTAGTACATCCGATCGACTTGAGACTTGGCACACACTTAGACCACCATCCACAGACGGCCCTAAAAGAAATTTGGCACGATTACGTCATTCAAGGTCACGGGGCGTCACGTTAAAGTTTCATTTTTCCCCCATAGGTTTTGTACACGTTTTTCTTTAGACTATTGACTTTGACACTAGTAAATCTGATCGACTTGAGACTTGGCACACACAAAAGACCATCACACAAATATTAAAAGACACTCGAAACAGCTCTGTGTTTGTCCACAAACACATGTTTCTCCAATAGGATTTGCACACGTTTATTCAGACAATACACTTTGACACTTTGGTAAATCCGATGGACTTGAGACTTGGCATACACTTAGACAACTACCCAAGGACGGTCCTAGAAAAAAATCGGCACGATTACGTCATTCAAGGTCACGGGGCGTCACGTTAAAGGTTCAATTTTTCCCCATAGGTTTTGTACACGTTTTTCTTTAGACTGTTGACCTTGACACTTTCGTAAATTTGATCGACTTGAGACTTGGCACACACATAGACCACCACACACACATATTGAAAGTAATGTAAGACACTCGAAACAGCTCTGTGTTTGTCCACAAACACATGTCTAGTTTTTTAGCTGTTTCGGTTTTTCACCGAAACAGCTTTTGTAATCGTTAAAGTTTTTTTTTTTCTTTTTTTTTTTTTTTTTTTTTTTTTTCTCCTTTTTCAGACTTTTCTCCATAGGATTTGCACACGTTTATTCAGACAATACACTTTGACACTTTGGTAAATCCGATGGACTTGAGACTTGGCATACACTTAGACAACTACCCAAGGACGGTCCTAGAAGAAATTCGTCGCGATTACGTCATTCAAGGTCACGTGACTTTGCGTTAAAGGTGAAATTTTTCCCATAGGTTTTGTACACGTTTTTCTTCAGACTATTGAATTTGACACTTCGGTAAATTCGACCGACTTGAAACTTGGCATGCCCTTAGAACAACACCCCCAGATGTTCCTGAAAGAAATTAGGCACGATTGCTTCATTGAACGTCACGTGGCGTCACGTTAAAGGTTCACATTTTTCTCCCATTGGTTTTGTACACGTTTTTCTTTAGACTATTGACTTTGACACTTTAGTAAATCCGATCGACTTAAGACTTGGCACACACTTAGACCACCATCCACAGACAGTCCTAGAAAAAAATCGGCACGATTACGTCATTCAAGGTCACGGTTTTGTACACGTTTTTCTTTAGACTATTGACTTTGACACTTTAGTAAATCCGATCGACTTAAGACTTGGCACACACTTAGACCACCATCCACAGACAGTCCTAGAAAAAAATCGGCACGATTACGTCATTCAAGGTCACGGGGCGTCACGTTAAAGGTTCAATTTTTCCCCATAGGTTTTGTACACGTTTTTCTTTAGACTATTGCCTTTGACACTTTAGTAAATCTGATCGACTTGAGACTTGGCACACACATATTGAAAGTAATGTAAGACACTCGAAACAGCTCTGTGTTTGTCCACAAACACATGTCTAGTTTTTTGTTGTTTTTTTTGCCTTTTGTTCTCCATAGGATTTGTACACGTTTGTTCAGACAATACACTTTGACACTTTGGTAAATCCGATGGACTTGAGACTTGGCATACACTTAGACAACCACCCAAGGACGGTCCTAGAAGAAATTCGTCGCGATTACGTCATTCAAGGTCACGTGACTTAGCGTTAAAGGTGAAATTTTTCCCATAGGTTTTGTACACGTTTTTCTTCAGACTATTGAATTTGACACTTTGGTCAATCCGACCGACTTGAAACTTGCCATACACTCAGAACACCACCACCAGATGTTTCTGAAAGAAATTCAGCACGATTGCGTCATTCAAGGTCACGTGACGTCAAGTTAAAGGTTCAATTTGTCCCCCATAGGTTTTGTACACGTTTTTCTTTAGACTCTTGACTTTGACACTTAGTTAATCTGATCGACTTGAGACTTGGCACACACATAGACCACCATCCACAGACGGTCGTAGGAGAAATTTGGCACGATTACGTCATTCAAGGTTACGGGGTGTCACGTTAAAGGTTCAATTTTCCCCCATAGGTTTTGTACACGTTTTTCTTTAGACTATTGACTTTGACACTTTAGTAAATCTGATCGACTTGAGACTTGGCACACACAAAAGATTACCACATACATATTGAAAGTAATTTTAGACACTCGAAACAGCTCTGTGTTTGTCCACAAACACATGTCTAGTTTTTTATTTTCCACTTTCAGACTTTTTAGCTGTTTCGGTTTTTCACCGAAACAGCTCTTGTAATCGTTAAAGTTTTTTTTTTTCTTTTTTTTTTACTCCTTTTTCAGACTTTTCTTCATAGGATTTGTACACGTTTGTTCAGACAGGTCACTTAGGTACTTTGGTAAATCCGATCGACTTGAGACTTGGCATACATTGAGACAACCACACAAGGACGGTCCTAGAAGAAATTCGCCGCGATTACGTCACTCAAGGTCACGTGACTTCGCGTTAAATGTGAAATTTTGCCCATAGGTTTTGTACACGTTTTTCTTAAGACTATTGTCTTTGACACTTTGGTGAATTCGATCGACTTGAGACTTGGCATACCTTTAGAACATCACTCATAGATGGTTCTGGAAGAAATTCGGCACGATTGCGTCATTCAAGATCATGTGACGTCACGTTAAAGGTTCAATTTGTCTCCCATAGGTTTTGTACACGTTTTTCTTTAGACTATTGACTTTGACACTTTCGTAAATTTGATCGACTTGAGACTTGGCACACACATAGACCACCACACACACATATTGAAAATAATGTAAGACACTCGAAACAGCTCTGTGTTTGTCCACAAACACATGTCTAGTTCCCATAGGATTTGTACACGTTTCGTTCAGCCAATACACTTTGACACTTTGGTAAATCCGATCGACTTGAAACTTGGCATACAATAAGAACACCACCCACGGATGGTCCTAGAAGAAATTCGTCGCGATTACGTCATTCATGGTCACGTGACGTCACGTTAAATGTGCAATTTTCCCCCATAGGTTTTGTACACGTTTTCATCAAGACTATTGACTTCGACACTTTAGTACATCCGATTGACCTAAAAGTTAGCGCACACCTCAACCACCATCCTCAGAAGGGCCAAAATGAAAATCGCCATGATGACGTCATCGGGGGTCATGTGACGTCACATTAAAGGTTCAGTTCTTAGGACCCTCTATCTCTGGAAGTACAAGTCCGATTAGTGTCAAACTTGGTATACAGGTATTCCGGGATGTGTTATATACGAAAATTAAGGTGACGTCATAATGACGTCATAACGACGTCATGTGACGTCACATTAAAGGTGTAGTTTTCACCATAAGATCTGTACACGTTTTTTCACCCGATATATATTTGGCACTTTGGTAAATCCGATCGACTTCAGACTTGGCTAGCTACTCTTAGCATACTACCCACGGATGATTCTAGAAGAAATTCGTCACGATTACGTCATTCGTGGTCACGTGACATCACGTTAAAGGTGCAGTTTTTTCTCCATAGGTTTTGTACACGTTTTTCTTCAGACTATTGACTTTGACACTTTGGTAAATCCGATCGACTTCCGACTTAGCACACACTTCGATCACCATCCCCAGGAGGGCCAAGATAAAAATCGTCATGATGACGTCTTCGTGGGTCATGTGACGTCACATTAAAGGTGCATTTTTTTGGACCCTCTATCTCTGGAAGTACAGGTCCGATTGTGCTCAAACGTGGTTTACAGGTATTCCGGGATATGCTATAGATATAAATGGAGGTGATGGCATGATGACGTCATCGGGTGTAATGTGGCGTCACCTTAAAGGTGTAGTTGTTAAGACCCTCTATCTCTAGAAGTACAGGTCCGATTGGGGTCAAACATGGTATGCACGTATTCCGGGATGTGTTATAGGTATAAATTGAGCTGACGTAATGATAACGACATCGGGTGTCATGTGACGTCACATTAAAGGTGAGTTTTCAAGACCATCTATCTCTGAAAGTACAAGTCCGATTTGGGTCAAACTTGGTACGCAAGTATTTCGGGATGTGTTATAGGTATTAATTGGGGTCACGTCATGATTATGTCATCGGGTGTAATGAGATGTCACATTAAAGGTGTATTTGTTATAGTTTTAGATGAATGTTTTTGTCATTTTTGTCACATTTGTTATCAATAAAAGTATGTTGTGATGGTGTCATAGAATCATTTAACACTGCCGAAACAGCTAGTGTTTGTCCACAAACACATCTAGTTAGCTGTTTCGGTTTTCCACCGAAACAGCTTTTGTTTTCGTTAAAGTTTTTTTTTTTCTTTTTTTTTTTTTTTTTCCTTTTTTTTTTTTTTTCCACTTTCAGTGTTTTTACCCATAGGATTTACACACGTTTGTTCTGCCAATACACTTTGGCACTTTGGTGATTCCAATCGACTTGAGACTTGGTGTACACTTAGACCTCCACCCACATATGGTCCTAGAAGAAATTTGGCTCGATTGCGTCATTCAAGGTCACGTGACGTCACTTTAAAGGTTTAATTTTCCCCATAGGTTTTGTACACGTTTTTCTTCAGACTATTGACTTTGGCACTTCAGTAAATCCGACCAACTTAAAACTTGGCATACACTTAGAACACCACCCCCAGATGTTTCTGAAAAAAAATTGGCACGATTGCGTCATTCAAGGTCACGTGACGTCACATTAAAGGTTCACATCTTTCTCCCATTGGTTGTGTACACGTTTTTCTTTAGACTATTGACTTTGACACTTTAGTAAATCCGATCGACTTCAGACTTGACACACACTTAGACCACCATCCACAGACGGCTCTAGAAAAAAATTGGCACGATTACGTCATTCAAGGTCACGGGGCGTCACGTTAAAGTTTCATTTTTTTCCCATAGGTTTTGTACACATTTTTCTTTAGACTATTGACTTTGACACTAGTAAATCTGATCGACTTGAGACTTGGCACACACAAAAGACCACCACATACACATTGAAAGTAACTTTGGACACTCGAAACAGCTCTGTGTTTGTCCACAAACACATGTCTATTTTTTTTTAGCTGTTTCGGCCTTTCAGCCGAAACAGCTTTTGTTTTCGTTAAAGTTTTTTTTTTTTTTTTTTGTCACTTTTTCCCATAGGATTTGTACACGTTTTTTCTGCCAATACACTTTGACACTTTGGTAAATCCGATCGACTTGAGACTTGGCATACATTTAGACAACCACCCAAGGACGGTCCTAGAACAAATTCGTCGCGATTACATAATTCTTGGTCACGTGACGTCACGTTAAAGGTGCAATTTTCCCCCATAGGTTTTGTACACGTTTTTCTTCAGACTATTTAATTTGACAGTTTGGTGAATCCGATTGACTTGAAACTTAGCACACACCTCGACCACCATCCCCAACATCGTCATGATGACGTCATCGTGGGTCATGTGACGTTACACAAAAGGTGCAGTTTTTAAGACCCTCTATCTCTGGAAGTACACGTCCGATTGGGGTCAAATTTGGTTTGCAAGTATTCGAGGATGTGTTATAGACGAAAATTAAGATGACGTAATTATGACATCATCGGGTGTCATGTGACGTCACATTAAAGGTTCAATTTTCTCCATAGGTTTTGTACACGTTTTTCTTCAAAATATTGAATTTGACACTTCTGTCAATTCGATCGACTTGAGACTTAGCACAGACCTTGACCACCATCCTTAGGAGGGTCAAGAACAAAATAATCAAGATGACGTCATCGGGGGTCATGTGACGTCACATTAAAGGTGTAGTTTCGACCGTCTAACTCTGAAAGTACAAGTCCGGTTGGGGTCAAACTTGGTTTGCAAGTATTCGAGGATGTGTTATAGACAAAAAATAGGATGACGTAATTATGACATCATCGGGTGTCATGTGACGTCACATTAAAGGTTTAATTTTCTCCATAGGTTTTGTACACGTTTTTCTTCAGACTATTGAATTTGACAATTTGGTAAATCCGATCGACTTCAGACTTGGCACACACCTCGACCACCATACCCAGGAGGGCCAAGGGGGAAATCGTCAGGATGACGTCATCGTGGATCATATGACGTCACATTAAAGGGGCAGATTTTAGGACCCTCTATCTCTGGAAGTACATGTCTGATTGGGGCCAAACTTGGTATGCAAGTATTCCAGAATGTGTAATAGACGAAAATTAAGATCACATCATGATGACATCATCGGGTGTCATGTGACGTCACTTTAAAGGTGCAGTTTTTCCCATAGGATTTGTACACGTATTTTTCAACTTATATATCTTGGGAAAATTGACAAATCCAATCGATTTCAGACTTGGCACACACATAATGAAAGTTATCTTAGACATCCGAAACAGCTCTGTGTTTGTCCACAAACACATGTCTATTTTTTTTTTTTTTCACTTTCAGTGTTTTTACCCATAGGATTTACACACGTTTGTTCTGCCAATACACTTTGGCACTTTGGTAAATCCAATCGACTTGAGACTTAGTATACACTTAGACCTCCACCCACAGATGGTCCTAGAAGAAATTTGGCTCGATTGCGTCATTCAAGGTTACGTGACGTCACGTTAAAGGTTTAATTTTTCCCATAGGTTTTGTACACGTTTTTCTCCAGACTATTGACTTTGGCACTTCGGTAAATCCGACCGACTTGAAACTTGGCATACACTTAGAACACCACCCCTAGATGTTTCTGAAAGACATTCGGCACGATTGCGTCATTCAAGGTCACGTGACGTCACATTAAATGTTCACATTTTTCTCCCATTCGTTTTGTACACGTTTTTCTTTAGACTATTGACTTTGACACTTTAGTAAATCTGATCGACTTGAGACTTGGCACACACTTAGACCACCATCAACAGACGGCCCTAGAAGAAATTCGGCACGATTACGTCATTCAAGGTCACGGGGCGTCACGTTAAAGTTTCTATTTTTTCCCATAGGTTTTGTACACGTTTTTCTTTAGACTATTGCCTTTGACAGTTTAGTAAATCTGATCGACTGATCGACTTGAGACTTGGCACACACTTAGACCACCATCCACAGACGGCCCTAGAAGAAATTCGGCACGATTACGTCATTCAAGGTCGCGGGGCGTCACGTTAAAGTTTCTATTTTTTCCCATAGGTTTTGTACACGTTTTTCTTTAGACTATTGCCTTTGACAGTTTAGTAAATCTGATCGACTTGAGACTTGGCACACACAAAAGACCACCACACACATATTGAAAGTAATGTAAGACACTCGAAACAGCTCTGTGTTTGTCCACAAACACATGTCTAGTTTAAAGCTTGTTTAGCTTTAAATGATTAAATCAAAATCTCAATTTTCATTTTTGCCTCAAAGTGTCTCATTTACTCGCGCTGGGTCACATTTTTGGACGGTTCAAACATTTTCTACGATCGACACGATTCATTTTCAATCGTAATCATGAGATGTTGAGATGCGCTGCGATCTGATTGTGGGTTGTAGTCTTCACTCTGTAGAAGTTCAAGAAACTAATGCTAGGTTCCCACTGTCGTGCGATCCGTTACGAACGCCACGATTGGCCATTCGTAGCTGATCGTGGAATTGTTGTTTTCTTTTCTGAAATTTCACGTTTAGATACGAGTTGATGCGAGTCGATACGTTCTGGTACGATTTGGTGCGCTTGGATGCGATATAGTCACGATTGGTCAATTTCATGTGACACGATCTGTCACGATCTGGTCTCCCGTTCAGATACGATCAGATACGTTCCGATAGGATTGTCCCGATTGAGTCCCCGATTGAGTCCCGATCTGACACGATAGCACGGTCGGGGTTCCCGATTTGGGACGATCTAGTACGTTCCGATACGTTCCGATACGATCATCACGAACTGATGCGCTCTGTTGCGATCTCATAGGGGCCTATGATTGTGGTCGCGGTGTCTTTCACGATTGGGATCGAGAGGGATCACGATTTGAGCCACGATTGGACCCCGACGGGTATATATATACAGCCCGATTAACTATGGACTTCATTGTTTTTTGAGCTTCTAAAGAGTGAAGACTA
This sequence comes from Crossaster papposus, assembly GCA_037893245.1. Taxonomy (NCBI): domain Eukaryota; kingdom Metazoa; phylum Echinodermata; class Asteroidea; order Velatida; family Solasteridae; genus Crossaster; species Crossaster papposus. The sequence continues at coordinate 1,065,995 of JBAIAA010000119.1, read as the reverse complement.
CAACCCACAATCAGATCGCAGCGCATCTCAACAGAGTTGGTGTTCGTTTTGTCCAAGGTTGATCCCGATCACCACGATTTGGAAGCACGATTAGATGCGATCTGTCGCGCTTTGTTACGAACCATTACGATCTGATGCGATGATTACGATTAAAAAGTAATCGTGTTGATCGTAGAAAAATGTTGAACCGTCCAAAAATCTTCTACGATCAACACGATTGCCACGACTGACCTTAAGATCTGACAAGATCTGATAGGATCACCACGATTACTCCACGATTAAGACCACGATTTCAATCGTGGCGCGAATCGTGATAGTGGGAACCCAGCATAAGTCCGTGGTCAGTCAGGCTGTATATTTATACCCGTCGGGGTCCAATCGTGGCTCAAATCGTGATCACTCTCGATCCCGATCGTGAAAGACATCGCGACCACAATCGTATCCGATCGCAACAGAGCGCATCGGTTCGTGATGATCGTATCGGAACGTACTGGAACGTATCGGAACGTATCGGAGCGTATCTGCACGTACCAGATCGTCCCAAATTGGGGACTCCGATCGTGCTGATCGTGTCAGATCGGGACCCAATCATGCACTCAATCAGGACAATCCTATCTGATCGTATCTAATACCCCAGTCACAATTAAAGCGGAGCCCGGGCGGCGTGTGCGATTTCTAGGCATTGGCCGGCGTGTAGAAGTCGGCGAAAGATCGTGCGATATGGCGGTCACAGTCACAATTAAAAGTGCCCCGTACGCTGCCATGACGGGGCCCGGGGGGTCGCCGACCGGCGATCGGCCGACTTTCTTGGAAATGGGGTCGAATTCTTGGCCCGTTTATCGGCCGGTGTCCGGCAGGCACTCGTCCGGTGCCCTGCTTATGTCCTTGCGATACCCCTGCGGTATCCGGCAGGGTGCCAACCAATTCTTACAGGTCGTACGGCGGCCGGACGGGCATCTGTAGTGTGTCTGTCGAGTGACCAGCGATCAACGGCCGGCGGCAGAAGCTCTCCTCTGACCTTCTTAATAGCCCTGTCACACTAGAACGTTTTAGGCCAACGCGTAAGTAGCGCGTTAAAAATAGTTGATACGCTGGCAAACGCTGAACTTCCACAGAAAAAGTCAAGTTGAACCGTGATTTCAGCGTGTCCATAACGCGTTAATAACGGGTTCATAGCGTTCGCCAGCGCGTGAATAACGCGTTAGTAACGCGCTCGACGACTGATGAACGACTGCCCAGCGCGTGAGTAGCGCGGTCCAACGCGCGCCAGCGTACGGCAACGACCACATGATTAGTTGTACAAAAAGATGACGCGCTACTACAGTAATGGCCCTGTCACACCAGAACGTTTTAGGCCAACGTGTTGAAATGTCGGCAACACGCGGGTAAACGTTGACCAACGCTAGGCCAGCGTTCGCAACGCGCTGAGCGCGTTACCCACACGCTGGAACACGTTGTCACACGCTGAGACAAAAATACGTTTTTCAACATACCTAACAAAATTCAGCGTTTGCCAGCGTGTGACTGCACACGCTAGCGGCGCGCAAGAAGGCCGTTACTCACGCGTCGAACGCGCTAGACGATCGTTACCAACCCACTACTCTCACGCTGGCGACCCGCTGTCGTATTTTTACTATAAATCAGTGATGCGTTCCTTACACGCTGAGCGCGTTCCTCACACGCTACTTACGCGCTGGCATACGCTATGAACCCGTTATCAACCTGTATGAACACGCTGAAATCACGGTTCCACTTGACTTTTTCTGTGAAAGTTCAGCAATTGCCAGCGTATCAACTATTTTTAACGCGCTACTCATGCATTGGCCTAAAACGTCCTGGTGTGGCAGGGCCATAACCAGCGTGTCGCAAGCGTACGCCGGCGTACGCCAGCGTGTGAGTAGCGGGTTGATAACGATCGCCTAGCGTGTTCGACGCGTGAGTAACGAATCTAAAACGCGCCGCCAGCGTATGCAGTCACACGCTGGCAAACGCTGGAAATTGTAGCTATTTTAAAGAAAAAAAAATTCCTCAGCGTATGACAGCGTGTCCCAGCGTGTGAGTAACGCGCTCATCGTGTTGCTAACGCTGGCCTAGCGTTGGTTAGCGTTTGCCAGCGTGTTGCCAAAATTACAACACGCTACTCACGCGTTGGCCTAAAATGTTCTGGTGTGACAGGGCCATTAAATAAGAAAATGCCGTTGATACCTCCACAACGCTTGCGGGCACCTGCACAGCGCGTGTAGGTCGCCCGGTTTAGGGAGAGGTTGGCGTTTGCACGCTATACCGCTACAACCTGGTTCTTGTTGCATTGGTGGCTGAGGAAGAGATGTAGTACTTGCACTATGAAACTTGTGTGATAAACTGTGTGTAGATGTAGATGAGCAGCTTTTTTTACCCTGCGAGCCCCGGCCGATGCATGACCGATTTCAGGCTGGGCGCCGGCAGGGCGCCGTCCGGCCCCCGGCCGATTTCCGGCCAGGCACCGCCAAGTCGGCCGGACGCCTGGCGGGACCCGGCCGGCGTGTGGGCGGCGCCTGGCCGATATATTGATTGTCTGGGTTGTCCAAAATTTGGCTCGGCACCCGCCCGACGTGTGCGATGCCCTGCCGGACATCGGCTAGACATCGACCGATTTATTGGCGATCAGTTTGCGATGCGAAACGCCGCACCAGGTTTTAAGTCCGAGTTAAAAGTAACTCGATGCCCGCCCGATGCCAAAAAATGACCCGGCAGCCGCAAGGAGTCCCGTGGGGCCCCGGCCGAAAATGCCTAGAAATCCGCCGCAAACTAATCGCAAACCCATCGCAAGCCAATTGTGACTGGGGTATAAACGGGAGACCAGATCGTGACAGATGGTGTCACCTGAAATTGGCCAATCGTGATTATATCGCATCCAACCTGATCGCATCCAGCCTGATCAGTCGTGTATACCTACAACCAGGTGCACGACTAATCGTGCGACTGTGGGACCCGCGATCACCAACGACCATACAAGACCTGTCTGCAACCTCTAAAGGCCCAGTCACACCGGGCTTGCGACCAGGTTACGACCTAGCTGCGATCAAAATCCTGTGCAAATCGTACAAAGAGCGTGCGACTGGTCTCCACAGCAAAATCAGTCGCAGCAAGGTCGCAGCAAGGACCTGCGATTCCAAATCGTAAGAGGTTGCAGAGAGGTCTTACGTGGTCGTACCACCAGTCCATCATGCTCGCACCACCAGTCGCGGGTCCCACAGTCGCACGATTAGGGGGTAATCACAATTAGGGGGTAATCAATCGTGTGTACCTGGGACTAGTCGCACGATTACCTGCGACTGATTTTGCGATCAATCTTCTCCAATCGCTTGTGATCGCAAGACTAAGCGTGCCACCAATCGTACGTATCAGTCCTAAGTGCAATCACAGCATACGACCGCTATGCGGAGATCTTCGCAAATATTGGCGATTGGTCGTACATGTATCTCTGCCAAATCGCACCAATCGCACGATCCAGAATTCGTACGATCCGGTGTGACTGGGCCTTTACGATTTGGAATCGCAGGTCAGAAGTTTTGAACATGACCATCGAGTTTATAATAAGTTGTACTAACTCTCAAGTCATGACATCCTCATTTTGTGAAAATTGATTTGTCTACAGACGAATCCGATATCACACAGTGGAGCGCAAGCAACTACATTGTAGGGGGCCAGACCAGCATTGCAAAGAAGGCTGTTTTCCAAACCATAGCCTAGGCTCAGGTACGCCTTCATTACTATTGCCAAACTGCATGAACGAAGCCAGACGGGGACGAAGCTGGAGTTTGGAAAACGGGCGAAATTAGCGTCGCATGGCCTACTAGTAAGAAACAGCGCCACCAACGACAAAGATAACAAATGCCTCCGTTAGATTTGTCTATAGAACAAAACAAGAGAAAAAACCGGTTTTTACCCACCACCATAACTTGTTTGTTTGACTAGATGACTACAAATATGTATTCATTGTTCAAATTAGTTGAAATAAGACGATAGACTTAAAAAAAAAAACACTTTGGCTGAGGAAACATGCCCCGACACGGACCTATAGGTCTTTTTTTTTACGGCACAGTAAACCATGACTATGCAATTTCTTATCAAATTTTGCTTCAATAATAGAATTCAAGAAAACAATCCAAAAGAAAGCAACAGTTGAGTTCTTTCTCGTTTTCCCTTCTTTGATTTTCCACCTTCTGTCGTACTCGTCTGGGGAGTGCTCCCGTTTGCTACTCACGGCACTGGTAATGCTGGTCATGCTGTCGACAGAGAAGGTTGACGTGTTAGAGTCGGAGTCCGAACATGGGTCCGAATCCGCGTCTTGGTCCGGGGCCGTATATTTGCCGTGGAACACCTCGGCCGCTTCCCGGCCAACTCGTCCTCCAACCCGTCGTTGGGTTTTAGATGCTACAGTCGATTGTTCCCACTCCAGCGTGCGCAATTTAGACGCCTCCTCGGGTGTAAAAATCTATTATTTTCGAAATTCCACTGTTCCCTCAACAACATGCCTGCCATATTGTGGTACTGCATAATATGTGCAGTCTGTAGAGTTGCAGGATGTGACGCTATCATCATGTTGAGTTTACGAGTGTGTAATTATGTGTGATTAGCAGGTGTAAGGCAACTGGGGTTTATGCTTCAAACACTTGTCTCTGTATGGGATATGCAATTAAAGAGTTTGCATAGTTTTCTACAGATGCAGATCTACAACTTCTTCTTTGCCGCCCTGGACGCGCCCCGGGGACGCGCTCCGGGGACGCGCCCCGGGGACGCGCCCCGGGGACGCGCCCCGGGGACGCGCCCCGGGGACGCGCCCCGGGGACGCGCCCCGGGGACGCGCCCCGGGGACGCGCCCCGGGGACGCGCCCCGGGGACGCGCCCCGGGGACGCGCCCCGGGGACGCGCCCCGGGGACGCGCCCCGGGGACGCGCCCCGGGGACGCGCCCCGGGGACGCGCCCCGGGGACGCGCCCCGGGGACGCGCTCGCTTTGCTCGTTTTCGTCAACCAGAATCTCAATACTCGACCGCACGAGGTGAATGGACTTTTTACTAATGATTTTACTTTTATGCGCGCATGCACATTAATGGACCCGACGGGAAGAAACCAAAACGGTCCATTGAAATTGTAATTGTGGTCCATTACAAACATTCTGGTCGCGATTAGCTAATTTTGTCAAAGATTGATGAACGCGTACTGTGATGAAAGCGTACTGTTGACACCACAGCAACGAGGGGGGGGGGGGGGGGGGGGGTCTATAGCGCAATATTATTAATACGTGAACCATGAACAATGGTATGTCTGTTGTTGTTGAAACCATAGCAACGAGGTTGGGGTCTATAGAGATATACTATTAATACATGAACCATGACAAATTGGTAGGTTTGTTGTTATTTTCTTTTCTTTTTCCTTTAAAACATAAGAAATTTGATCTATTAAGTCGTCTTTCCAGATCGTTTTTCTGGAATATCAAGTATGTATTTATTTTCCCGGCATACTGTTCAACCTTGGAAGTCATTTCAAACGACGAGAAAGGGTCGCAAAGTATATCATCATGTTTTAGTTTCTTCTAAACATATAAATAGAAAATTTATTGACAAATGGAACGCCACATTGAGTATTAATTTGATTTGTCAAAATGGCCTTTAATTTTTGATATTTCATATTTTTGTACTGTGGACACGACATTAAGATGGTTCCAGTTTCGATTAACCCATCGGATCTTGGGAACTAATTCATTTTTGTATAAAATTAATAAAACAGACACTAACCTATGTACATTTTGTAATAATGAAAAGGAGACACTGTCCATCTCTTCTGCTTTTGTACCCATATAATTTCGTTTGGGTCTTCGGTATTTTTATAAATCGAGGAGAAGACAAACTTCTCTATTGCAATTGGCAATGAAGTATTTATATTTGGTAATACCAATGTTAATAGTGAAGTGGTTAATTTGACATTACTGATTTATAAATTTCATGTGTATAAAATAAAAATGAATAGAAAATGTCTTTCACTTTTGGTGCTGAAACGAGATGTGAAAAATTATATTTCAAAGGAAAATGATGTATGTTCTCCATTAACGGAGTTGGCTTCAATTTTTATCAGAAATGGGACTCTTTCTTGATGTTGGGCCAAGGTTAATTTGTTTACAACATTAATGATTGTATCTTGTACTTGTCAGCTAGTAATGTTTGTACGGCTGTCAAGAAAATACAGTAAAGAATAAATAAGAATCCCTAGGGGAAAAACAAAAAACAAACAAACGAGCGCTCAATAAAAAAATGTAGTGCTTACAGACCGGGCGCTTTTTCACCCGAGAACCGGATTGATGTTTTCGCTCGGCTTACCGTTCTCTTTTTCTCCCGTCTCGCGCGAGACGAAAGCTCGCTGTGTTTGGGTTCCCAAACTCAACAGGCGAGACATGTTCGGTTTCCCGCATGCGCAGATCGATGTTTTCGCTTGTCTCCCGTTCCAAATCGAAAGCTCGCTAGTACCAGGGAAGCGTAATGTTGACACCACAGCAACGAGGTTGGGGTCTATAGCACAATAAATTAATACACGAACCATGAACAATTTGTATGTTTGTTGTGGTTGAAACCATAGCAACGAGATGGGGGTCTATAGCGCAATAATATTAATACACGAACCATGAACAATTTGTATGTTTGTTGTGGTTGAAACCATAGCAACGAGATGGGGGTCTATAGCGCAATATTATTAATACGTGAACCATGAACAATTGTGTGTTTGTTGTTGTTGGAACCATAGCAACGAGGTGGGGGTCTATAGCACAATAATATTAATACATGAACCATGAACAATAATGGTAGGTTTGTTGTTATTTTCATTTTTCCTTTAATACATAAAATGATTAAAGAACTGAATACGTCTTTCCATGCAGAATTTGTTGTTGGAATATCAAGTAGGCTATGTGATAATTTTCCCGTCATACTGTTCAACCTTGGAAGTCATTTCAAACGACGAGAAAGGGTCGCAAAGTATATTATCATGTTTTAGTTGCTTCTGAACATATAAATAGAAAATTCTGACCTGTCTGAAGTTTTACAATCATGGATGCCGAAAAAAGCACTAAAAACAGCGTTTGTTTTCAACTGGCGCCGAGCAATTATTCGCCGTCCTTTCATTTTGATGGATGCCTGGAATCATTATTCACTTTCAAATGAGTAAGATATTTCTTAATAATTCGGTAGTAAATATTTTCGATATCTGCAAATGGTGTATCCTACCTTTAAGTAGAGTGGACAAAATGCGTTGCTGCAAGGATAGACAGAGCATAGCATTTTCATTAATTTGGGTTAAAAGAAAGCCGCCATGGGGGGGGGGGGGGGGGCTTTAAAAAACGTTATTGCCTAATGACTGAAATATCTATAGTTGACGAAATTGCTAATTTGCGGCGCTAATACTAGTGAATAACACATAACCACTCAACTTGCTTCCAAGCTCGACGGTGGGTGCAAAGGCTTAATATTCCTCGCCTCTTTCCTTTTGTAATGTAAATAAGCCAACTCCAACCGCTCATTTTGAGGCGGTATAGGGCTACTTAAATTATTATGAGCGAACATTTTTAATCATTTTTTAACAAATTGACCCTCCCCCCTTTTTAAATTTCGCGGCCACTAAAAACTTAGTGACGTAAATCGAGGCAGGACCCGGACAAATTCTCGATAGTCGATATGCGACGTCTAGGTACGAGACGGGTTCGCGTGTACACGTACGCATTGGTGCACCCACAGTGTACGAATCGCGTACGCTTTGTGCACGGTAATCGAATTTCACATGGACGATCGTGAAATACGTTCTTCCTCGGTTTTTTGTGAATCCGTCGAAAACGTACTGATTCGTCTGATTCGAATCACAGTATTTCTTATTCAAACACGGACTCGAGCGAGGATAAAGATGGGGTCCCTCTAGTAGTTTTCTACACCTAGCATCTACACACCTAGTCGACATGACCGAAAACTGTTTTATTTTTACCCTGATTCAGAATGAAAAACCATATAAAGACGGACACTTGTTGCAATGCGCGCAGTCAGTATACGATAGGCCGGGTAGCAGCGCGTCGAGTATCTGCCTCGATTCTCTGCCTCGATTCTCTGCCTCGATTTTCGTCATACCCCACACGAGGTGTTATGTTAATGAGGCTTCCCTTCGAGGGGCGGAGTGGTTTGAACAACATTTTCAAAAATAATGTTCTCCCATTTATCACAGAAAATAAACACAACCACACACACACAGTCGTGAACCACATAACGACCGAGGATCGATATTGTTGTTGTCAACATTATACTTTACTGATTTAAGCAAAACAAATCCTTATTACATGTTTCCTTTTTTTATTCAATTCAATTCACTTTATTTACCACATAACGTTGCACAATAAGCAAACACCACGTAATTTAGGATAAATGTGGAAGGGGGTCCCTAGGAAGCAGAGCTTGTCGAGTAGGGGCCCCCCACATACATATACATATAACTTACACATTAAGACAAAACAGTTATTAAGTTAACACGATTATTCACACAAAAATAAGGAACTTGAAAACAAAACCTGTGACCCGCGACCCCGTGAGAGTTAATCTTTTTCCAAATAATTATTTAACAAATATTTCTTATAGTTACATTTAAAGAGAGACAGGCTGGATGTACTTTTTAAGGAAATGTCCAACGAGTTCCACAGCTTAGGACCCTCATGCTTAACTGTTTTGGTTGCAAGTTTAGTACGTACAGTGGAACGATGAAATTCACCAAACTGTCTTGTAAAATGGTGATGAATTTTATCATTTTTTATGAACATTGAATTAATATATTTAGGTACGTTAGTAGTATTATTTACTTGATGCATGAGGGTACCTAGCTGGGAATAATAAATATCACTGACTTTTAATGTTTTACATTGATAAAAAAGAGGATTACTATGTTCTTGAAAAGAAGTAAAGTTAATTATACGCAGAGCCTTTTTTGTAGTTTAAGTATTGTACTTATCTGGCCAATACCACAATTACCCCATACAAGTATACCATATGTTAAATATGGTAGGACTAAGGTGTTATATAATGTCAATAAAATATCCCGAGGAAAGAATGCTTTAAGCTTACATATCATTCCTATATTTCTTGATATGACTAAGCAAATATGATTAATATGTTTTTTCCAGTTAAGATCTTTGTCAATATACACTCCCAAAAATTTGATAGAGTCAGTTTTTGTAATTATAGTATTGTTGTGGCGATTTATTGTCACTGGGTTTCATCTGTTGTGGGTCGTATTAACAGCCACCCAACAATTTAGGGAATTTTAATCTATGAATGAAATGAATTTATACTCCTGTTTTCATACATGTTGTTGGTTGTATAGCAAATAATTTAAGGAATTTTAATCTGGAATGGGAACGCTTTGTGATCTCAGCTTGTCGTTTCTATAGAGCTGCCCTATGGTTCGATATGGCCTGATCATGAGGCGTCTCCTCTATTCAGGATCCTTTAAAAGGGAGATCGGATGTGAACACGTCGCACTCCGTGACGGGTCTCAAGCGGGTTCACATCACACAGGGAACTGGGTTCATCCACATTATGTAGGGACTGTTGTACATTACAGTATAGGGACAAGAAGGGTAAGATATTAGATATGGCAATTAGGGACGTTTCCTGACACGCAGTAAGTAAATAATTGTACATTTTCCGTTAGAATATAACTTTAAAATAAAAGCCGAAGTTGTAGTATAGAAACCATTCCTTTTCAATTCGAGTTATTTCAGTTGTTCAATTGACATTCAGAACTCAGGAAACCGGTACTGCTCTATCTGCTAATTCCCTAACGCCCGGTCTAATACAAAGTTCCATTTAAACAATAAGGGTCGGTATAACAGTATTGTCTTTAAAAAGGTCAGGCGTGAGATTACATGGCTTATTACTAAACAACATAAACTTAGTTTTCTTTTATAGTTAACTTATTTGCTTTAATCCATTTAGAGACTTGATTAAGTTCATCATTAACTATGTGAAAAAGTGTGTTTACGTCACTATGACTATAAAATAAATTACTGTCGTCTGCAAAAAAAATGAAAGAAAACAGGTCAGAAGATTTATCAAAATCATTAATATATATTGAAAATAAAAGGGGTCCTAAAATAGACCCTTGGGGTACTACACCGTGGGTGATTTTGCAAAAAGAAGACTGAATACCATTTATGCACACACATTGTTTACGATTTTGAAGGTAGCTCCTGAACCACTCTAAGGCAATTCCTCTGATGCCGTAATGATCGAGTTTGGACAAAAGTATGTCATGATTAACTGTATCAAATGCCTTTGAGAGGTCCAGGAATATACCGATTGTAGTAGATGAAATGTCTAAATCATTAGTTATTTTATCAATTAAATGAATAATAGCATGTGACGTTGAATGTTTTCTCTAAACCCATATTGATTATCCGAGAGTATGTTATGTTTGTCTAAGAAATGTATTGTACGATTATAAATAATACGTTCCATAATTTTGGAAAAGGAAGTGAGAACAGAAATCGGTCTATAATTGTTTACATAGTTATTATTACCACTCTTGAAGACAGGAGTGATCCTAGCAATCTTCATAGCTTCTAGCCTTTTGACAAGGCCTCGTGACTCTGGCTAAGCGGCTGAGATGAGTCTAGATACCGGGGGTGAACGCGCGACCGAGTGACGAATGTTACGAGGCCTTTTGCAATGTAGGTTTCACTGCTCGGCATGAATTATTCATAGATACATATTAGCATGCCAATACGCCCAATCAGAACGGCGATCTCCCAGTTGGCTTCGTTCGTGATTCGTTCAATATCAAAGCATGTAAGAAAAGGTAAAAAAACGTATATAAATTTTGCTTCCGAGTTGAATATATGAATGATAAATACAAGATATCACATTTAAATCTATTTAACATGCAAAATTGCAATAAATTAGGAAGCAACTAATTATTTGAGCTAAATATTGTAAGTGACATGATTGGACATTCCCTGTTTGTAAAATGAACTAGTCCAACTCAAATATAAGCTGACGTCACGCGGAGATACGTTCGCTGATTGGACGCTACCATTTCGGTAGCGATTCCAGTCGGAAACAAAGGTTAACATAAGAAATCCAAACCAGATTGATAAAGGCCACTTGTCTGGGCAATTCGCACTGGCGTTCACTCAGGTTTTCGCGATTAGTCTCTTTTTAGTCGCTCGGCGTCTATCAGACATGTGGCCTTGTTTAAAGGCTACATAGCTTCTGGCACTACACCCGTAGAAATAGACAGATTTATAATATGTGTTAAAGGCTTGGAGATGGCCTGGATCACTGCCTTAATCAATAAACTGTTAATTAGATCAACCCCTGCACACTTCTTATTTGACAGTTTACTTACTATATCAATAATCTTCTTCTGTAACGGGGGAGAAAAAAATTGACTTGGGATTGGGACTTATTAAATATTCTGAAAATGTATAGTCATTATCAGGAATTGCATCACAAAGATTTTTGTCAATATTAGAAAAGAAATTATTAAATAAGTTAGCAATATGTTTTGGATCATCAATAAGAACACCTTCTGAATCAATCTTTGTTATTTTAGATTGTGAATTACTGAGTAGTACACTGTTAATTATTTTCCATGTATTTTTAATATTACCTTTTTCTTTGTTAAACTGTTTAACATAATAGTTACGTTTACAGTTACGCAGAACATTAGTTAGTATATTTTTATATCGTACATAGTTAATGCGATTTATATCTGTAGGATTAGACTTAAACCTATGATATAGCTTGTTTTTATGATTAATATATTTGAATAGACTGACAGTGACCAAGGGGATTTAGGATTTTTTGTTTTGGGTCTTGATATGCAATGTTTTAGGGGAATATGTTTTTCAAGATTTATATTAAAGATATCCATAAAATTAGCAAAGGAACAATTTGTATCCTGTACATTAAAGATTGGGGTCCAGTCACAAGAATTAAGTTCCTGTTTTAGGTTTGCAAATTTTCATCTGAATATTCACATGTAGGGATACGATGGGAATTGGGACGATTTATGGTAAAAGGAAAAGAAGTAAATATGGGAAAGTGATCTGATATGTCGGTTACAAGAATGCCAGATTTTGGTAAAGGTAAAATGTTTGTGAATATATTATCTATTAGAGTGGCAGATACATTTGTGACTCGAGTAGGTTTACTGATGAGAGGTATACAGGAGAACGAATAAATTACATCCAAGAATTCCTGTGGCTGGCCTATTTGATCAGAACTAATTAAATTCAAATTAAAGTCGCCTGTTATTAATATGTGCTTATTTTCATTAGTAACGATTTGGAGTAATGATTGGGAGCAATTTAAGAAATTTTCAAAGTTAACATCAGGTGCTTTATATATGACCCCAATAATAATATTCGTGTGATTACTTGAAGTAATAATTTCAACACAAATACTTTCAAAAGAACAATCACCTATCGCATTTAGATCTGGCCTTGGAACATATTGAAGATAACTGGATATATATAAACCAACACCACCGCCAACTCTACCTTCTCTATTCTTCAAGCGCGATATGTGGCGGAGAAACCCCCCCCCCCCCCCCCCCCCCCCCCCTCTTTTGTGTTAATCATTGTGTTCCCTGGATCTCAGGAATTCTTGTTAGGTTTCAAGGGGGGGGGGTGTTAGGTAACAATAGTGTTGAGTGTGTATAAGGTATAGGGATACCTCTGCCACATATCGTGATGGGTATAGAATGCAAATGTCCACGCATGGTCTATCCTTGCAGCAACGCGTTTGTCCAGGCTACCTCAATTCCCCAATGACTCCAATACAAGGCATAGAAATTGAACAACTAGATGAGCATCTTAGCCATAGTCCCCTGTAGGCCAACATTGTTGTTATAAAACACCGCAGAAAAAGCTTCCTAAATTTAAATAAATTAATTCATGCTGAATATGTAACATTATCTTACCTTACTATTAATAATAACAAAAGCCTAATATCGTCACCGTTTTCACGAAGAGGCGAATTGAGCCTTTCACGGTCTGAACAAACTTTCAAGAAAATCGCTTGTAAAGTTCGTCCTTTTTTCGTTTGGCAGTTTGAAACATAAATATCCATATAATATACAAGATTAAGGTATCAGGAAAGAAGAGATTTCAATCTTTTTAAATATAGCAAACGTTAAGAAAAAAAGGTGATTAGTTTTTCAGAATTAGTCAATTAATAAAATTGCCTCTTCGTGAAAACGAAAAAACAATACATTAGCAAATTTGCCCGTGGCTGAGTCAGAATGTATACATTTCCCCATTGCGCCGCAAATTTGTCTCTTCGTGAAAACGCTAAAAGCCAGTACGCTCCCAATTCGCCTCTTCGTGAAAACGCTGAAGTCAATATGCGCACCAAAGTACCCCTTCATAAACACGTTGAAGTAAACGCTCTTTCGAATTCGCCTCTTCGTGAAAACGCAAAAGGGCACTTGAGGACCAATTCGCCCATTCGTTAATAAGGTTAATTAGGATTTTAATAATTGTTTGGATGTATAACCTCACCAGGTTGTAGAAATTGCAATATTTAATCGTTTTCATCAATAATAATTTCGATAACTAGACGATTTTTCATGAAATTCGCCCCTTCGTGAAAACGGTGACGATATGACGACCGGTGTCATCTGGCCAACGATTGGACGGGGCCCCGGTAGGAGGGCCTTATTGTTTGGCATGGCTTTTGATTGGATAGGAGACGTATACACGTATGTCATATGAAACCATCTAAAACGAAAAAACACATAAAAACATCTACGGGTAACAGTGTGCCTTGAAATTGTAGTCCTTTCACAACCGTTGTTGAAATCCTACAAGATAAATCGCTGAATGTCGACCTATGCAGTTTTATGAAATTGGCAACATAACGAAAAACTGAAATCTTCTGTTATAACGTGGCTTTAACTCAATCGACGGGATGGCGAAACAAATTATCTGTTTTGAACTATTTCACATAATATTCATCATTTTCCAGGGAGCTACCTCGCCCGTCTTTGGATTTGAAACATCTTCATATACAGGGAAACATACGTTTTTTGCCGCCGAAAATCGCGCACTGAAAGAATTTGCGTATGCAACAAAAACTGTGCGATCTCGTGTCATCTGCGGACGAGAATGCAGCATGGATGAACGTTGCAGGTCGTTTAACTTTAACGACTGCAATAAAATGTGCGAGTTGAACTTTGCATCAAAACGAGAGCATCCCGAAGACTTCAATGCAACTCAGGGAATGGTGTACTTTGATGCAGATGAGGACACACCTCTCTACTCGCTGGCTGATAGTTCCGTTAATCGCTACAGAAGTTGCAAGATGCTCCTAGATGCCGGTTATCGTTCAAGCGGTATCTACACAATCTACCCAGAGGGATTCGGCATTGGCGGTCTCCGTGTTTACTGTGACATGGAAACTGACGGCGGGGGATGGATCGTGTTTCAGAGGCGACAAGATGGCAGCGTGGACTTCTACCGTAACTGGGCCGACTACCAGTCTGGCTTTGGCGATCTGTCCGGTGAGTTCTGGTTGGGTAATGACAACTTGGTGATTCTGACGTCCGATGATTCACGTGCAACATGGGAGCTACGAGTTGATTTAGAGGACTGGGAGGGCAACACGGCATGGGCAAAATACTCAGATTTTCAAATATCTCTGGGTGGGTACAATCTGAATTATGACCAATACGATGCAAGCAGCACTGCCGGTGACTCTCTTGGGTATCAGGGAAATAATAAGGACAATTATCAAAAAGGATATCCCTTTTCAACGAAGAATCGTGACAACGATGGGTCGTCAGTGCGCAATTGTGCACAAGAGTTCACGGGAGCCTGGTGGTTTAATAACTGTTGGTATTCTCACTTGAATGGTGTATATTACCCACACAAGAATGCAAATAGTAACCAAGGCGTGCAATGGGCCTCATGGAAATTTGATTATTCCATGAAAGCATGCAGCATGAAAACGCGCGAAATTGGACCATGAATGTTGCATTGTTGATAATAATTTCGAATTGTACTTGTTTTAGTTGGCACCTGTAAATCATTGCACAACCATATTATTCATTAATACCTCGAGTCTTTTAGAATTATTTAAAAAGTTGTTATGGAATAATGTGTTTCGCAGTTAATCGAAATGTTACTATCACTTTGTCAACACGAGGCAGGATACACCATTTGCAGATATCGAAATATTTTACTACCAAATTATTTAGAAATATCTCCTTTATTTGAAAGTAAATAAATGATAATAATAATAATAATAATCGTGCTTATATAGCGCTTTACATCGTATCAACGATCTCAAAGCGCTTTACAAATGATTCAAGGCATCCAGCAAAATAACTGCGCTAAAAATCCTGTAATTGTTCCGAAAATTTAATTTTATAAACAAAATTCACGATCGCCAGACGGCATTCGCGAAATAACAAGAACAACAAGAACAACTGCCTTACGCCAGTTGAAAATGAACGCCGTTTTTCTTGCTTTTTTCTAGGCATCCATGATTGTAAAACTTCAAACAGGTCAGGTAAACGATATTTACTATAAAATACAACCCCCAAATCCACCCATTCCTGATAGTTCTAGCAATTAATAATGGTGTATCCTAACTTTAAGAGACCAAATTTGTTTTTGGGTGTGTTTTTTGTTTATTACAAAAGGATACCCATTATATTGTGTACATCTGACGAAACAACGGCTAAAATGTATTATATCGCAATGTTAAATTGTAGCCGAGTTCAACCGATACTAAGACTAAGTTTATTTTCACTCTGATTTTCCTTTTTTTAACATCGACATTATAGGCGCAATCACACACACAAGGGTTCACTGATATAATAATTATGTACAACAACCTGCCGATTGCATTATTTAAACAAAATAGGCATGATGGTCTTTCTTAAAATTGAAGATAAATTCTTCTTTAAAAGGACTATAAATTTCGTTAACATTGCAGGGCCACGAACTGCATCCGTCACTACGAGATGTATTTACGAGTCGGCCATAATACATTGAAAGTGAGGTAAAATCTTCAGTTTGGGAACTTGCAGATAGAAATGAAAGCAATGACCTCAAGTTAATTATCAAATAACACCAGTCATCTCTAGTGAATAATTAAAAAATTGTAATTAAACATACCTTAATATTTTATGCCACATTTAAAATAAATATTGAAAGTTAGGCTATAATTCAAAAATAGTCTGGCACCCATCTTATTCAACAATTCACAATTTATAAGATACATCCAGGGAACACAACCCAAATGGCTTCCTCTTGAATAAGGTCCATATAACGAAACATTGTGAAAACTGTTATTGCTAAATTATAAATACAGCGTATGTAAAAGCAATATGTAACTGGAATTGCAATTACAGTTTCACAAGTGCTGTCAGCTTAACAAATAAGTGTTATTCGTACATGTATGCATAGATAATGTTTGCATTGCACGAATAAAATGTTGCACAAAATGAGCTTAGAATTTGTGGCAAGTGTTATTCCTCTCATAAAGAATTCCTCTTATACATTGTTTTAGTCCAGTTACTTTTCCACTAAAATACTCTAATACTACAAAAGAATAAGAGTTTCACAGATTTGTTCTGATGTCATTATTTATTATTTGTCTGCACAAGTTTGAAATATGATAGTTGTTTCTTGTGACAAAAAAAAAAGGTAAAAAAAAATAAAAAATTCAAGCTTCATTATTGTTTGATTGTGTTCACTATCGTGATAATGCTTTTGGAAACTAAGTTTTATGGGGGTGTCATTTGTTTAACACGCGAGTAAGAAATGCGGTAATCTTTTGTAACAATTTCACTAAATTTCAATTATGATATTTTGCATTGTTTTGATGGAGCACGGTGTTTGTGAGTGCCTATAATTGAAATTAATTGAACATTACTAAAACTAAAAAACTTAAATAATCTTAATCAATAAACACATTTTACTTTTTGCGTGTATATTGCGATACAACAATTGTTCTAATATAGAAAGACCAATGACGTTGAATAAACTGAGCGACAAGAACCAATCCATGATTAATTTGTCTCAGTTTATTTAGGTTGTTCATGTCGAGTTTACGAGTGTGTAATTATCGCAGCGTGATTGGCAGGTGTAAGGCAACTGGGGTTTAAGCTTCAAACACCTGTAAAGGCTACTATCCCCGTATAGCAAATGCTATTAAGGAGTTTGCACACTAATCTACAGATGTAGATCCACAAATTCTGGCCCCGCCCCGGACCCCGCCCCGGACCCCGCCCCGGACCCCGCCCCGGACCCCGCCCCGGACCCCGCCCCGGACCCCGCCCCGGACCCCGCCCCGGACCCCGCCCCGGACCCCGCCCCGGACCCCGCCCCGGACCCCGCCCCGGACCCCGCCCCGGACCCCGCCCCGGACCCCGCCCCGGACCCCGCCCCGGACCCCGCCCCGGACCCCGCCCCGGACCCCGCCCCGGACCCCGCCCCGGACCCCGCCCCGGACCCCGCCCCGGACCCCGCCCCGGACCCCGCCCCGGACCCCGCCCCGGACCCCGCCCCGGACCCCGCCCCGGACCCCGCCCCGGACCCCGCCCCGGACCCCGCCCCGGACCCCGCCCCGGACCCCGCCCCGGACCCCGCCCCGGACCCCGCCCCGGACCCCGCCCCGGACCCCGCCCCGGACCCCGCCCCGGACCCCGCCCCGGACCCCGCCCCGGACCCCGCCCCGGACCCCGCCCCGGACCCCGCCCCGGACCCCGCCCCGGACCCCGCCCCGGACCCCGCCCCGGACCCCGCCCCGGACCCCGCCCCGGACCCCGCCCCGGACCCCGCCCCGGACCCCGCCCCGGACCCCGCCCCGGACCCCGCCCCGGACCCCGCCCCGGACCCCGCCCCGGACCCCGCCCCGGACCCCGCCCCGGACCCCGCCCCGGACCCCGCCCCGGACCCCGCCCCGGACCCCGCCCCGGACCCCGCCCCGGACCCCGCCCCGGACCCCGCCCCGGACCCCGCCCCGGACCCCGCCCCGGACCCCGCCCCGGACCCCGCCCCGGACCCCGCCCCGGACCCCGCCCCGGACCCCGCCCGGACCCCGCCCCGGACCCCGCCCCGTACATAGTATGTAGTACTACATTTGTACTACTACTACTACATTGTACTGGTAAACAAATATTGACTGCTTTGAGTGGTATAGTAAAACTAGCCTCCCTCGGTGATCCATGGAGCATTATATTTTCCCGAGGCGAAGCCGAGGGAAAATATAATGCTCCATGGATCACTGAGGGAGGCTAGTTTTACTATACCGCGAAATAAAGTAGTCAATATTTGTTTTATAACACCTCACTCATAAATTCTGCACAATTTAAGCTTCCTTAGTAGTACTAGTACTCTCCATTTTGTCAAATTGAACCTACGTGCAAGCAGTGCGTTGTTTACGAAAGAAATGTACGTTAAATTTGCGTTTTGAAAGGGCACCCGACTATTTGTATCTTCGTTCCCTTTTTCTCGATCATACGTGTACTTTGTTGCCTTGATGAACGGGTGCGAGGGTGATAGAGCAATGTTTACGCAATGCACCGAAACACACGTCTGGGTTTCAGTCACGCTTTCGTTGCAATGCGCATAGTACGTGTGTTTTTTCAGAAAGATCGGACGTGTTTTTACAACTCGGATGCTTTCCTAATTCGGATGTATTCCTAATTCGGATGCTTTTTGCAAACTCGGATGCTTTTTTAATTCGGATGCTTTTTTACTTCGAATGCTTTTCTAGTTCGAATGCTTTTTATAAACTCGGATGCTTTTTCAATTCGGATGCTTTTCTAGTTTGAATGCTTTTTGTAAACTCGGATGCTTTTTGAAAACCGAACATATTCGCAAAACGGATGCTTTCACAATCCGGCACTAAGGTAGCCCTGAAAGGACATTACACATCGCAGATTATGCGATTTCGCGCATTCTGCGCGAATTTGAACAATGACATGTTATCGTATATATCTGAGCATATATCCGAGATGTAGCCGATTTTATTGTAGATTTCTGCACAGATTTATGTGATGGTGAATATTTTCTGGGCAGATTTTTGAAAAGTCGCATATTTTTATTTTAGATTTCAAGTTCTGCGCAGATTTCTTAGTACGCAAATGTGTGCGGTGTCGCACGGATGGGCACTACATGTACATTTTCATTGCACATTTAACTCTTCGCAGCTATGTCGCACTCACGTACAGCAGATTTATATGCAGATTTATGTGCACATTTCTGCCGCCATGTCAGCACATACGACGTTTTGAAAGTTGAACCACGGCGTTTTGAAAGTTGAAGTGCGACGTTTTGAAAGTTTTGAATGTTATGGTGTTCTAAAACGGACAGGCAACGTCGTGGTTCAACTTTCAAAACGTCGTACTTTAACTTTCAATTAACGTCGTGGTTCAACTTTCGCGCGCTTTTACCTGGCTCAAGGTAGCCGCGTATTCTGGCTGCGGATTCAGCCATGCATTCACCAAAAGCCGAAAAATTTATAATACATGCTGCAAAAAGTGATGCATTTTTCAAAAGGTTTTATGTCATTTTATTTAAATAATTTTTCAAAATAAACGGTGAATAATAATACTTTTTCAAACCATTTCAAATCATACAACATAAGCTAAACTTGTTTAATGTTTCCTGTAATTCTGATGACAAATATCAGTTAAATTAGCTGCTTAATGGAAGTAATTCTACTTCGAGTTATTTGTCAAACCTTTTATAGAAATTTTAAACAATACGGCAACAGTGTGGTTTTACAAATTCAAGACCTGCTTTTATCATTGCTGTACTTTTCCTTTTCCCACATGAATTGCAATTGTACATTTCTGTAAAGCACACCTGCAAGGCAATCAGTTTCCGTGCCCCACTCTTTCTATCTGACAAGTGTTCTATCAAGCACGAGTGGCAGTACCGTTCCAAGATTCTTTTATATGCTAATTTTGACATCCTTTGTTCTTTATTTACATTTTATGTAGTTTTGATAATATCTGCTTATTTGCACTAGACCTTAGAAATTTACATTTAACCCAAGTGTGCTATATATCGCAAAGAATTATGGGGCGATATTAGGTGGAAATAAAAAAAATATAGACACGGTCTGAAACCGTCTTTTACCTAACGATCTAAGTTGACAAACTACTAGGATCCATATAATGATGCAGAACTATAGTTGAAGGGCTGTTGTGTTATTAAATAAAGTAACAGTTATCATTCTCATAAAATCTGGCGTGGTGAAATATTAATTGTTGAAATTGTTGATTGACGAAACTGATTCACCGAGAACATTGCAAATAAGCCCAACCAAGTGCGAGTGCACTTATTACTGTTCGGCTGAAGCCTATACCAACATTAAGTGTGCCCAGAAACATGATCTCGTAGATCATGAAATACAAATATGAGGTTTGAATAACATGTGATGTACACTTTGTTTTAAAAAGGCAGATATACTCGCAGCCGAAAAACGCATTACAATGCTGCATTGAAAAGGGGATTTATTTAACGGGCTAATTAGGCACTAATTAGTGTTCGGCTGAAGCCTATACCCACATAAAGTTTGCCCAGTAACATTATCTTGTAGATTATGATATAAAAGTATGAGTTTTTGAAACATGTGAGGTATATTTTGTTTTAAATGTTTCATTCTCATTTCCAAATCTATAAATATAATAAGTAGGATTACTGAGTTCATTAGGCAGCTAATTTAACTGTAATTTGTCATCAAAATTACAGGAAAGGTTAAACAAGTGTGGCTAATATGCTGTATGATCTACAAGGGTTTGAAAAAGTATTGTTATATTTACGGTTTATTTCGATTGGTTTATTTAAATTCTTTAAATAATTTACATAAACCTTTTTAGAAAATGCATCACCTTTTGCAGCATGTATTAAATATTTGTCGCCTTTTGGTGACTAATGCGAACTCTGCATCCGCGTGGAGAGATCCGGCCGAATACGCGGCTACCTTGAGCCAGGTATAAAAGCGCACGACGTTTTGAAAGTTGAAGTACGACGTTTTGAATGTTGAACCACGACGTTTTAAAAGTTGAAGTACGACGTTTTGAAAGTTGAACCACGACGTTTGAAAGTTGAACCACGACGTTTGCCTGTCCGTTTTAGAACACATGTAGGAACACTTACATCCGTGCGACATCGCACAAATCTGCGTACTGAGAAATGTTCGCAGAACTTGAAATCTAATATAAAAAAGGGCCTTTTCAAAAATCTGGCCAGAAAATATTCGCCTTCACATAAATCTGTGCAGAAATCTACAATAAAATCTTCCACATCTCAGAAAAATGCTTAGATATATGCGATAACATGTTTGTCATCGTTCAAATTCGCGCAGAATGCGCGATATCGCTGAATTATCTGCGATGTGTGATGTCCTTTCAGGGCCACCCTAGTGCCGGATTGGGAAAGCATCCGATTTGCAAATATGTTCGGTTTTCAAAAAGCATCCGAGTTTACAAAAAGCATTCAAACTAGAAAAGCATCCGAATTAAAAAAGCATCCGAGTTTATAAAAAGCATCCGAGCTAGAAAAGCATTCGAATTAAAAAAGCATTCGAGATTACAAAAAACATCTGAACTAGAAAAGCATCCGAATAAAAAAGCATCCGAATTAAAAAAGCGTCCGAGTTCACAAAAAGCATTCGAATTACAAATTCATCCGAATTAAAAAAGCATCCGAGTTTGCAAAAAGCATCCGAATTAGGAATACATCCGAATTAGGAAAGCATCCGAGTTGTAAAAACACGTCCGATCTTTTTGACACTGATTCTGCTTCATACGTTGCGCTATACGAAATCAGTGCCAACTCGGCCGCCGCGGCGTGTAGGGCGGGCGGCGTCAAACGTATCCCGTCCTCGCGGCCAGCTAGCTACGTATAGCACAATAGCTGTAAACAAGGTATAACCTGCCGAAGCAATCCTTTTGCCTTTGGAACAGTGGAATTTGTATCGCTTCTGATTTTAGTGTTGGAAATTCTTTCGAAATATTAGAAAACAACCCAAATGATATATTTTACTTTGCTGATTGTACGATACAAAATAAACAATTTAAAGTCGTACGCGGCCTCCGACCCCCCTCCCCCCGTCGTACGCTTTGTACGACCATTACAATGTTGAAAACCTTGGACGGCCCCTTAGAACCTACAAACTCCCCACCAAACTGCGGGTTCAAACTAGAGCACAAAATGCCCTGACATAGTGTCGGTCCTTACAAACTGGGACCCCGCACAAATTAGTAACTCATAATTCACAATTTGAATTTAATTAATTAATTACACGCTGTTGGCAATTTTTATTTTTTCATGGGATGTCTCATTCGAAAGCTCATAACAAATACAATGCTAGACAATTATCAATTTAATTTGAACATCTATTTTTTTAGGGTGCAACTCCCTAAAAGCACGGGCACACCAGCATCATGCATCTCTGATATTTTGTTCCTGGTATGTTCCCGACTAGAACAGGCCGTTCTTGAGTAAAGCATGCTTGGGTGTTCCCAATTTCTTTAAACATTCCAGACTTTTGGATAAGACTGCACAAAACGCTCACCAAGAGATGGTGAATAATCCTCTAATTCATCTTCTGCCCCAGGTGTGTTCGGGTCATACAGCTCTGACAACAGAAACGAAGCTGTGTCGTCAGTAAGGTCCAGTTTTATCTGGTTCAGAATTGTCGGGCCACCGTCTCTCATTTTGAAGTAAAATGGCCAGCTTCTTCCTTAAAGAGATGCTGAAAGTCTGCATCAATCTGGAGATGTAGTACATGGAAAACAAAATAAGCTTATTCCTACAAAAATGAATTGTTGTTTTACTAGGGGGGAATGGCCAGTTCTGTTTCAAATGTTATTTTGTACCTCGTATCTCTCTCCCTCTGACACATTTTTAGGGGGAATGGCCAGTTCTGTTCCAAATTGTATTTGTTGATCGTCTTTCTCGATCTGAATAAAAATATCATAAACATGTAATATGTAAACGCACAATGTCAATATGTGTATGGCTCAGGTAATGAAAACACACAGCGATAGGGAGTGACCTTTACTCTCAATATGTATAAACATGACATGTGTATTCCTAACATTAAACGCATATACCTATATATGTGTACGACACAGGTAATGAAAACATGCAGCGACAGAGTGAAAAATGCAGAATGACCTCGACCGCAATACCAGCAATTTAGGTACATGACAGATATCCTGCCAGTAAAATAAACAATAGGCCGTGACATTGAATATAAAGTAAATTCTATATCTTTATTATCTACACATATTTTGAGATCGTCTACGTCTTTTTCATCAAGTTATTAAATTTACTCTCTTCGCGTTTTATACCGCGTATATAATCTTGACGAGTACGCTTTTCTCGTTTGTAATGCGAGATGTTAAATTTGTCCGAGTATTTTTCTAACGTAGCTTTATTCCACTGGATGTACCCCCTTTCGGCGTTGGTTTGTTTTCTTCCCCCATATTTATATATAGGTATTAATATTTTAGAAAAAAGAAAACAACATTCTCATTTGTTTTTTAATTATATTTCAAAAAAGTTTTAAAAAGAATTTGACAAAAAATTGATTGAATTTATGAAGTTGATGTCATGCTGAAGCAGATACTTTCTAAGGCCAAAAATTCAATTAAAGTCATTACCTGTAAATCAACCAACTCAGTAGTGATGTTCTCTTTGAGATACTTTGTGAGAGAATCTCCAAGGACAAGAGCTTTTCCGTAGAGGCTTCCGACATGCTTGCGATGGCTGCAATAACTGCGGTGAGGACGGCGGTGGGCACGGCCATGGTGGTGGACGGCACCACATAAGAAACATTGGAAGACAGAAAAAGGAACTATGAAGTTTAGCAGTAACTATTATTTTATAATTTTGAACAAAACATAGGCCTAAGTCGTCACATAAGGAACAAAAATCTATTTTGTATGCATGACATAAAGGCAGAAGCCAAACTTTATCATACAAATAAGCCACACAAAACAAAACAATTACATGTGCTTGTTTGCATGAAGAAGTACACGCTCTGCGTATGTACAAGATGAAAGACATGGCCGACAAAAGTTGAAATCGCGCGCACGAAAATCGTCGCAGAAAACATGAGAAACATGTCACCACAGGCTAAAATGTATATCAAACGAAAGCTCATTGCTTTCTTTATCGATGTGTAGTGATAATCTTTGGCAATGTTTCTTAGTCCAGTCAGGGCGCAGAAACTAAACACACGACAATTTCTCTCACATTCAATTTTGTCCGAGAATATATTTTACACGCTTTTAACAAACCAATTTAGTCATTAATTGTTTTATCATTCAATTGCAAAGTTTTAAAAATATTGAAAATATTCGTCATTACAAATTAAATTCATCTAAGCTGTTAAATTAGTTTTGTTTGCTTGATTTAGGTACACTTTAGACTAATTTATTTAACATACACTTACATATTATGTGAATGTTGCCTTTGGGCAACAGCTTAGACGAATTTTATCTGTAACGACGAATATTCTCGAGACAATGTTCAAATGGATTGATCAAACTTTGAAATTGAATGATAAATGACTAAATTAGTTTGTTAAAAGTGTGTGGGTTGTTTTCTTAGACGAAAATTAACATTTGAATGATTAAAAATGATTTAAAAAATGGCCGGTAAAACCTATATTTAAAACTCGAGGTGTTCATTACGGTTGTGCAATGAATTATGGTCGTGCAAAGTGCCAACTAAAACAAGTGCATTTCAAAAATAATATTGTACAATATAATAATGCAACGTTCGTTGAATAACTTGTTCGTGCATTTTCATGCTACATGTACATGTTTTTATAAGCCGTTTCGCGGATACCGCCATCTTGGAATGAAAACCGGGTCATTTGATCAATACGGGCTAATCAGTTTTCACCTTTTTAGTGCAACGCAAAAAGGCATTGTGAAGTAAGATTTGCTCTGAACAAATTATTGTTTTTAATTAAAAACTAATAGATATTCCACGTAAAGTTGAAATAAGCTAAAAAAAAACAGTTTTGGCGGCCCCAAAACTGGCTAAAAATGCTCAAAGGACTAAATGACCTGTTACCATGGCAACGGGCCATATAACAAAAATTAGGTTATATTTTGGTTACTTGCGTACCAAGTCCTTTGCGTACAACCCGTAACTAAGGATTATGTGCTTACACTGTAAGCACATAATTTTTCTGCTAGCGCGGTTAGCGGAAAATGGTGACCGTTAGCGAGGAATTCTGTTGTTAACAGAGCCATGAAATTGGGCCCTGTTGAGTTGTTAGCGAGCTTTCATTCGGGACGGGAGACAAAGAGGGCGATAAGCTGAGCAAAAACATCGATCTGCGCGTGCGCGAAACCGAACATGTCTCCGTTCTGTTGAGTTTGGGAACGGTTCTCGGGTGAAATAGCTTCCGGTCTGTGAGCACAACGGAGCGGTATATTTTGTACACTAGTAGGCGTTCCTTTTGTCGTCAGTTGTTTTCTAAGACCTAGAAGCGAGCTGAAAACAGATTTGGAATGCTTAGGACTTTTTACACATTTGTATGTTTCCAACAATTATTTTTGGGGACTTGGGTTATTTTTGCGGCCTTGAAAAACATCATTTGTCCATAGATAAATTATCTAAACTTGGGGGTTATGCAAATATGGAACAAAAAATAACAAGATGTTTAAATAGTGATGAATCATGTTTTATGTTTGAAACTGTGCTTCTAAAAGAAGAAGGCCACGTCCCTTTTAGGGGTTTCTAGGATTTTACTTGAGCCTATTTCAAACAACAGTCTCGGGTGTTTTCTAAGACCTAGAAGTGATATGAAAGCAGTTTTGGGAATCCAAAAAAGCTCTATTTATATGAATTTGCATGTTTCCAAAATGTCATGTTGGAAAACATATGGACTGGCAGTAAGGTCACTAGAGCACGTCTATTCCCCCGAGGGGAGTCGGGTTGGTGTAGCGGTTCTTTCCTCGCCTTCCACCACTATGACCCGGGTTCGAATCCGGCCTGGGCCAATATGTGGATTGGGTTTTCAGTCCCTGCCTGACTCCGTGGGTTTTTCCCCAGGATATTCTTCTGGGGTTTTCCTCCCACCTCTAAAACTGTAACTTCTTCACATTAATTGTTGAATGAAATAAAAAATTGTTGAATGAAATTTGTTCCCGCCGTGAATATGGCCATTGATGCTGGTACGGCGTTAAACCCTAAAAACTCACTCACTCACTCTATTCCCCCGAGAGACTGTGAGTGTGAGTGACCAGAAGGGGCCCTATTTCCCGAGGCCTTAGGCCGAAGGAAATAGGTCCCCCTTCTGGTCACTAACAGGCCCGAGAAGGGGGAAAAGGGAGGGGGGTGTAGACGTGCTCTAGTGACCAAATCATACCATTCCATAATGTGTTTTATAACACACCCCGGTTCAAAAGATCCAGATGCCGCCATTTTTAATATTAAGATGAGCCTGGCAAACATCTTGAGGGCGCTGTAACCAGCCAACATTTTAATTATTTTTGCCCGCTTCGGGAACTATTTCCCGTAAAATTCACGGTGGCGCAAATAATAATACATGGTAATAATACACAAAGCAATGGGGTAAGGCAGACGATGTGTATTTCCTTGATTGGTTATTAAAGTTAATGCGTCTTTCCACATTTACTCTTTAGTCTTCCCGCCAGTCACAAACCGTTGCGTCAAAAACTGTTTTTTCGTTTTACCGTAGACTTATAACATTAACAGCAGTGATGCAGTATACGTAACAGATGGATTAACGTATGACATGAAGCGCATAAAGCCGAGGCTTCGTTTACGTCAATATCAAGATGCAGTGACTCCATGAAATTCACACTCAACACTTAAACAAGAACGTCAGCGATAAAGACGTTTATAATTTACAGGTAGGAAACACCCTTGGGCTATTGCTTGAATTATTAGAAATGGGTGGATTTGGGGGGTTGTATTTTATACAGTAAATATCATTTAACTGACCTGTCCGAAGTTTTACAATCATGGATGCCGAGAAAAAATAAAAGAAAAACGGCGTTAGTTTTTTCTTTGTTGCTATTTCTTGTTGTTCTGCTGGTTTTTTTTCCCGATCGAATTGTTTTAATTCAATTTTTTTGAACAATTGCAGAATATCTAGCTCAATCATTTGGTTGGATGCCTAGAATCATTATTAAACAATTCGGTAGTCAAAAATGTCGATATCTGCAAATGGTGTATTCTACCTTTAAGCGGGATTCTTTATAATAAGCAGCGTTAGAAGCGAACTGCGCACGATATTAATTTACTAGCAGGGTCAACTATTAAACTGCAGCACGCTGGTGGATTTCGGACAAATAAACGACGATATCCTTGGCCAATGCTACTTAGGCCTATTGTTAGAACGATAGGACGCTTTGAATTGCTTATTACAGTTTAAGAAAGAAATCAACCAGCGTGAAATTGACTCGGATATGAACGTATACGCTACTTCCGAACTATAGATGCCTTTGTTTATACGGTGGTGCATTCCGTTTGACGACATTTAATTAAAAAGAAGACCAAACACCAATGGTCTGCAGCTTAGGTAATGAGCTTTAACCCTAACCCCCTAGGTCGTTTTTGCTAGAAACCGTCCTCACTCCTTCAAAATCTTCGGATTGCCTTACTAAAAAAATGCATTCATCCTCAATCCTGAAAAAAACCTAAATTTGTTTTACTTGTGTTCAAAATAATCACAGGGTACCCACTGCCTCAATCCTCCAAAATCCTCAGATTGTCCTAATCGACAAAGTGCATTAATCCTCAATCCTTAAAAATCCTCCAATCTTTTTAACTTGTGTTCAAATCGAAGGGTACTCACTGCCTTAATCCAAATAATTTGGCCAATGGTCACCTAATGGTCAGTTGGGGTCAGAATTTGGCCAATGGTCACCTAATGTTCAGCGGGGTAATTACGAAATGCTTCTTCTCTCGAAGTCTTTATCCAATTAGTTTTTGCCAATGGTCACCGAATGGTCAGTTGGGGTCAGAATTTAGAAAATGGTCACATAATGGTCAGTAGGGGCTCATTTAATTGGTGTACTACTAATACCAGTAAATGAACTGTTTCCATATAACTGATACAATGCCCAGGATTGAGTACTAATTACCTTCGTATACAAAAACAAATCAATACATGTACATGTAGATCCATACCAGTAACATATACATGTACCACCCCGGCCTCAGTCAAACCAATCATTCAATACCATCCCATCTTTAAAGTCAATCCTCCAAAATCCTCATTTAAAAAAAAAAACATTCAGCCTCAATCCTCCAAAATCCTCATTTTTTGAAAACCCCATTCAGCCTCAATCCTCCAAAATCCTCCACACTTGAAACAACATTGTGTCTCAATCCTCCAAAATTTAAAAAATACCATTCATCCTCAATATTCGAAAATCCTCCAAAACTGTAATGATGATTCTGTAGGATTGAGAAAGGTCAATCTTCCAAAATCCTCATTTTTTGAAAAAAAAAAACATTCCTCTTTAATCCCTTTAATCTTTAAAACCTCCGCTACGGTTTGTGACTAGCCAATTACCAGCCACTGATCTCAATGACGTATTAACTGTGATAACCAATCAGAGAGATACACATCGTCTGCTTCACCATCAATGCTTTCTGTGAATTATAAAACCCCATCATCGCAGAACCTCTGTCACTAGAGCAAACCAGTGGTGTAACGATGACACGCAAAAACTCGGTCGCAAAATGGGAAACTCTTCATGAGTACAAATGAATACGGATTTTTGTTAACGCAACCTAACTCACTATATTCGTGATTTTGTTTCAGGCTGTCAATTCAAGTTTGGTAATCGTTCACCGTCTGTGTCTGCGTCACCCCATTCCTTTCTGCTAACTACCAAGTCCGAGTATCACCAGGACTCTGAGTGCAATCTGGCAGTTGTGCCAAGAAGACATCTACGGGTAACAGCGTGCCTTGAAATTGTAGTCTTTTCACAACAGTTGTTGAAATCGTACATGATAACTTGCTGAATGTCGACCTATGCAGTTTCATGTAATTGGCAACATAACGAAAAACTGAAATCTTCTGTTATAACGTGGCCTTAACTCAATCGACGGGATGGCGAAACAAATCATCTGTTTTGAACTATTTAACATAGTGTTCATAATTTTCCAGGGAGCAACCTCGCCCGTCTCTGGATTTGAAACATCTTCATATATAGAGAAATACGTTTAATGCCGCCGAAAATCGCGCACTGGAAGAATTTGCGTATAAAACCAAAACTGTGCGATCTCGTGTCATCTGCGGACGGGAATGCAGCATGGATGAACGTTGCAGGTCGTTTAACTTTAACGACTGCAATAAAAAGTGCAAGTTGAACCTTGCCACAAGACGAGAGCACCCCGAAGACTTCAATGCAACTCAAGGAATGGTGTACTTTGATGCAGAAGAGGACACACATCTTTACTCACTGGCTGATAGCTCCTTGAATCGCTACAAAAGTTGCAAGATGCTCTTAGATGCTGGTTATCGTTCAAGCGGTATCTACACAATCTACCCAGAGGGATTCGGCAATGACGGTCTTTGTGTCTACTGTGATATGGAAACTGACGGTGGGGGTGGATTGTGTTTCAGAGGCGACAAGATGGCAGCGTGGACTTCTACCGTAACTGGGCCGACTACCAGTCTGGCTTTGGCGATCTGTCCGGTGAGTTCTGGTTGGGTAATGACAACTTGGTGACTCTGACGTCTGACGATTTACATGGAACATGGGAGCTACGAGTTGATTTAGAGGACTGGGAGGGCAACACGGCATGGGCAAAATACTCAGATTTCGAAATATCCTCGGGTGATTACAAGCTGAATTATGACCGATATGATGCCAGCAGCACTGCCGGCGACTCTCTTGGGCATCAAACAGAAAACCAGTATCAAAAAGGATATCCCTTCTCAACGAGGAATCGTGACAATGATGCGTACTACAATAACTGTGCACAACAGTACACCGGAGCCTGGTGGTTTAATAACTGTTGGTATTCTCACTTGAATGGTCTATATTACCCACACAATAACACATATAGTTTCGAAGGCGTGCAATGGGCCTCATGGAAATGGAAGTATTCCATGAAAGCATGTAGCATGAAAACGCGCGAAATTGAACCGTGAACGTTGCATTGTTAATAATAATTTTGAAACATACTTGTTTTGTTGGCACCTGTAAATAATTGCACAACCATATTATTCATTAATACCTCGAGTCTTTTAGAATTGTTATAAAACTGCCAAAGAAATGTTTCTATGGAATAATGTGTTTTGCAGTTAATCGAAATGTTACTATTACTTTGTCAACACGAGGCAGGGTACACCATTTGCAGATATCGAAATATTTTACTACCAAATTATTTAGAAATATCTCCTTTATTTGAAAGTAAATAAATGATTCAAGGCATCCAGCAAAATAACTGCGCTAAAATATCTGTAATTATAAAATTGAATTTTATAAACAAAATTCACGATCGCCAGACGGCATTTGCGAAATAACAAGAACAAGAACAACTGCACGACGCCGGTTGGAAATGAACGCCGTTTTTCCTGCTTTTTTCTCGGCATCCATAACTGTACAACTTCAAACAGTTCAGTTAAACAATATTTACTATAAAATACAACCCCCAAATCCACCTATTCCTGATAATTCAAGCAATTACTAATGGTGTACCCTACCTTTAAGAGGCAAAATCTTTTTGTTTTGTTTTTTTGTTTATTTCAAAAAGATACCCATTATATTTTGTACATCTGACGACACAACGGCTACATTTATTATATCGAAATGTTAAATTGCAGCCGAGATCAACCGAGACTAAGACTAATTTTTTTTTCACTCTGATTTTCCTTTTTTAACATCGACATTATAGGCGCAATCACACACACAAGGGTTCACTGATATAATAATTATATACAACAACCTGCCGATTGCATTATTTAAACAAAATAGGCACGATGGCCTTTTTAAAATTGAAGTTAAATTCTCCTTTAAAGAACTATAACTTTCGCCAACATTGCAGGGCTACGAACAGCATCCGTCACTTTGAGATTTATTCACGAACATCGGCCATAATACATTGAAAGTGAGGTAAAATCTTCAGTTTGGGAACTTGCAGATATAAATGAAAGCAATGACCTCAAGTTAAATATCAAATAACACCAGTCGTCTCTGATGAATAATTAAAAACTTGTGATTAAACATTTTAATGTTTGATGCCTCATGCCTCATTTCAAAAAAATATTGAAAGTGGGGCTATAATTCAAAAATAGTCTAGCACCATCTCATTCAACAATTCAAAATTTATGAGATACATCCAGGGAACAAAACCCAAATGGCTCACTCTTTAATAAAGTCCATATAACGGAACATTGTGAAAACTGTTCTTGTTATTAAAATTATTAAAACAGCGTATGTGAAAACAATATGTTACTGGGATTACAATTATAGTTCTACATGTGATGTCAGCTTAGAAAAAAAAGTGTTATTTGTACATGTATGCATAGATAATATTTGTATTGCACGAATAGAATGTTGCACAAAATGACATCAGCTTAGAATTATAAAACAATGTCATGCTTCTCTGCATTGTTAGCTTTTGTTCACTAGTGATCATGTTTTTAAAACTAGGTTTTATGAGGGTGTCATTCGTTTAAAAGGCAAGTAAGAAATGTAGTAATCCTTTGTAACAATTTCACTAAATCGTAATTATGACATTATGCATTGTTTGGATAGAGCGCGTTGTCTTAAGTGAGTGCTTATAATTGAAATTAATTTAAAATTACCAAAACCACATCAATATAATAATCATAATCAAATAATCCTAATTAATAAGCACATTTTACTTTTTGCTTGTATATTGCGAAACCAAAATGGTTCAAACACAAAAAGACCAATGACGTTGAATAAACTGAGCGACAAGAACCAATCAACGATTAATTTGTCTCAGTTTATTTAGGTTGTTCATGTTGAGTTTACGAGTGTGTAATTATCGCAGCGTGATTGGTAGGTGTATTAAGGCAACTTGAGTTTATGCTTCAAACACCTGTCCCTGTATGTGAGATGCAATTAAGGAGTTTGCACAGTATTCTAGAGTTATAGATCCACATCTTCATCTTCCATGCCTGGGCCGCGCCCTGTCCGCGCCCTGGACCCGCCCTGGTCCCGCCCTGGACCTAGCCTCGCTCGTCTTTGTCAACCAGAATCTAAAATCCTAATACTTGACCGCACGAGGTGAACGGACCTGTTACTACGCATTAATGGACCTGACGGGAAGAAACCAAAACGGTCCATTTAAATTGTACAGGGTACGAACATTCTAGTAGATTCGCTAATTTTGTTAAAGATTTGTTGCTTTTTTATTTAGAAAAAAAAACATGAAAAGGGTAAAGGAGTCGATAGTGATGGAAGCATACTGTTGACACCATAGAAACGAGGCTGAGCTCTTTAGCACAATCATATTAATACATGAACCATGAATAATTCGTAGGTTTGTTGTTATTTTCTCTGTTTTTGCTTGAATACTTAAGAAAATACAAAATGGCAATTATTGTAACATACTAAAAATATGTTCGAATTTCGTTTTCAAAAAAATACCGAATTTTACGAATGAGTACATAAGAGATGGGAATCGGTTCTTGTGACTCAAAATATTAGATACTCAATTTATATTTCCTAACGTCAGGCTAGCAATTTAGGTCTGCCAATTATTCTTATTATTCGCAAAAAGCCTAAAGCCTCGGTGACAGTAGTAGGCGCATGTAACCAATACAGTCATGCTGTACGTCTATAACGTGTATACGTATGCATGCACTATAATTGAAACGTGTACATCTTTAGACCTTTTTTATATTTTACAAGTTTTTAGACCTTTATAGACAAAATATTTTGCGACTCTCGCAGGGTCAAAGGTCAAAGTACTTTTACGTGACGTCATGCTGAAATTTCGCATATGTTTTCGTTGATTTAACGTCGAGGAACTTCTTACATTAAGAGCTTTATTCATTTATGTTCGGCCTTCCTAACCAGAGATACAGACGTCCAAGTGTAGTAAAAATAGACCCTGCAACTAAATTAATATCGTGCGCAGTTCGCTTCTAATGCTGCTTATTATAAAGGATACCGCTTAAAGGTAGAATACACCATTTGCAGATGTCGATATTGTTGACTACCGAATTGTTAAATAATGATTTTAGGCATCCAACCAAATGATTAAGCCAGATATTCTGCAATTGTTACAAACGATATTTACTATAAAATACAACCCCAAAAATCCACCCATTCCTTATAATTCAAGCAATTACCAATGGTGTATCCTACCTTTAAATTATGACGTTTTAAGTATGGATTTCATGGAGTCACTGCATCTTGATATTGACGTAAACGAAGCCCTGGCTGTATGCGCTTCATGTCATACGTTAATCCACATGTTACGTACTGTACCAATGATGTTATAAGTCTACGGTAAAACGTGAAACAGTTTGTGACTGGCGGGAAGACTAAAGACTAACTTAAATAACCAATCAGGGAAATACACATCGTCTGCCTCACCCCATTGCTTTGTGTATATTACCAAATCCCATCATCGTCAGGCCTCTGTGTCTCCAGAGCCATTCAGCAGTTGTGTTAAGAAGACAGCTACCGAAAGCAGTGTGGCTTGAATCTTTAGTCGTTTAACAACGTGGCGACAGTAAAACCAGACATGAACAATCGCTGAATTTTGTTCCGCGCAATTTAACTACATGTACCGATCAAACATCATAAGAAAGAAAAGAATGGCAAAACCAATCTTTCGTTCAAAATTGTTTTACATAATATCCATCATATTCCAGGGAGTTACCTCGTCTGTCTCTGGATTTATTACTTATGCAGAGAATATCTTATGCTGCTTAAAATTGCGCACTGAAAGGGTTTATATATTCCACTAAAATTATCTGATCTCGTGTCACTGAGAGCACCAAAGGGTGTCCACATAATCGTGCCCGTCCAACTTTTTCATCCTCTGCATCTAACGACGTCAACCGCCAATCAACCGTCTTCATATTGCCTTCTGCCAAACAGGATCTGGGATTGGCCATGGGATCTTTCTCAGTGGGGAATTTTGTTTGGTAGACACGAGTCTCTCCCAGCAATCTTGGAGAAAATTCATTCCTAGAATGCCATGCCCACTCTCGTTTTTCCAAGTATGGAGGGAAGACGGCTTCAACATCAGTTTCAAACCACCCGATGTAGGGCGTGGAAGCACCGTTAGCAGATACCAGGGTGAACGGCTCCGGTATACCTTCAAGTTTGAAGCCCAGTGGTTCGACAAACCGACTGAAGAACTGTTCTCCCACGGTGGTGACTTGGGACCCTGGATGCAGCAGACAAGTTACTTTGACTTTCGAAAATTAAACGTCAACAGAAAAACATTCCTTTACAGCCTCCTACATACGATCAGGGGAAGCCTCTCCAGTCCAGTCTACAGTATCAATCTCCACGGTACGGCTCTCTACAGCGGAGAGTTGCGGTTTAACACATCTTTCTGGGAGGCTGGTGTCTTCTTCAGTTCTCAAGTTTCTTTGGCATCATAAATGAGTGAAGATTATGACAAAAGCATTCCACGTAGCATGGGCAGCAAATTCGAAAATATAGTTGACACTGGATCGTCGATTCTGAATAGCGCCCTCTGTTGTCAATAACAAGAAACAACTGGTCCATAAAAACCGTATAAACGTGTTTTTCATGCTAAGCAAAAAAACAGCTGATTATCAATCAAAAACAATAAAGATCACGTGAAAATTTGGTCTGAAACCTTGTTTTTACCAAGGACAATTTTTCATGCAAAGCACATTTTTGTGTTAAACAGCTCGATCGGTGAAATTGGCTCCGGGTCCTCGCACTATTAATCCCTAAGTATGGGTGCACGCTCTCGCGCGCGCGCAAGATAGTACGGCGGTTGTCAACTTTACTTTTGACTGTGATGCAGATTTGCTAGTGGACATTGTTGGTGTTTCCTTTAATTCTTCGCCGGCCCATGTCCAACCTTCAAGTTGTCATCAACGGTGGTTGGTTAGCGTGACATAACAACTTGAACTTGAGGCAAGAAGGGAACATAAATCAGATTCAGGGCACCGTTAGGTTTTTAGTCATTCCATTTGTGAGCTCCCTCGAGTTAACGTTAACTCTTCTGCTTTCCTGAATACATGTACATAGCCCATTAAATGTAGCTGCTAATGCAATTGTTACCTATTTACATGTCATGTACCCATTAATTTATCGGTGCTGTTTTGCGCAGCTTGGCTGGCACAAGTTGGAGACGTCACAGGGTAAGTAAAACGATCTTTACCGTTTCAATAAAGCGCAGCTTGAATTGTGAAATGTAATTCTTGTGCAAGTTGGATAGCATTGTTTTTATACTAATACTTGTGTAGCCAAATTAGGAGGAATCCACTGGGGCGATTCCGTAAATGTGGTCGAGGCTACTCAAATAATTAATGAAGATGTGGAACTAGAAGTTGTATTTACAGTTATTTGATTACAAAAACTTAAATTTCCAAAATAAATAAAAGGCGCCGAAAGAACGGAAAAACGCCGAAAGAACGACAGCCAATTGGATGTCTGTAATCAAGTCTGAAATTAAAGATAACAAAATGGACAGTTCATTAATTTCTAAAATTACAAGTCAGTATCATTGCGAGTATTTACAAGACTTCAACAAAAATCATTTAGAATAAGATAATTGAAAAATATAATACACCAGTGTGTACACACAGCCTTGACCGACCAAGCTCGTGCCACACAACCCGTGTACGAATGTATCAGTATTAAGTATGGCTAGAACAAAAGTCAAAGGACCAATGCCCCAAACACTGCCTTGCGCCAACAAGAAAACTAAGCAAACAATTAACAAAGCAAAACAATGTAAAGTATGCAACAATGGGCCTATTGTTGAATGCAGCACGCGAGGGCGCAATTACAAACAAAGTTTTTAAAGCTGTAGAAGGCAGTATTTCCTAAATTATAGAGGGAGCTATATTTATAGCGAAGTCTAGTTGAAACTCTCTCTATATATATGGGAAAATACTCCTGTAGTCAGGTGGCTTAGCAAATTTAACGTTACCGGCCGGACAAAAGTACAAAATTTGGCATGGAGTTTCTTTTCGACCTATCTATTGATTTTATCCGTGGAACCCACTTGATCGGTTCCGATTTTCCAAGATGGCGGCCAAAATCCAAGATGGCCGCCAGAAACAAAGGAAATGTCATATATCTGGCTGTAAAAGTCGGAAATGAACAAATGAGGTGTCAATTCAGGTGTTTCCGGGGTCACTGAAACAGATGCTGGTCATGGCATGTTGCTCGGATCACCCATTTTCAAGATAGCGGCCAAATTTTAAAATGGCCGCCAAAAAAAAAGGAAATTACGTATATCTGACTGTGAAAATCGGAAATGAACAAATGAGGTGTCAATTCAGGGGTTCCTGGGGTCACTGAAATATATGCTGGCCATGGCATTTTGCTCAGGTCACCCATTTCCAAGATGGCTGCCAAATTTCGGAATGGCCGCCAATACTACATTTAAGATGTATGACAGAAATTTGTATATAGAGGTGTAAAATCATTTTTAGATTCAGCACAGCTGAATCTTATAAAGTGGTAAGAATATGTTAATGTGATGTAGGATGTGACGGATTAACTCCGACAAAACTGGCGGTCAAAACTGGCGCTTCTTCTTGCACCAGCTTGCCGTCCAAATAGGTGTTCCTTGGTGATGGCTAACCTAATCCCTATATCTGGCGGGAAGCCTATGCTTCCTCTCAGGATACCTTCTTGCAGGTTTCCTAGAGTGTCACACCGAGGAAGTGGCCCCAGCAAGTCCACAGCCACTTTCTCCATGGGCTCGACCACCAAATACTGTTTGAGCGGGGAAACTCTTTACTTCGCAGGAGATTTCCTCCTCCCACACAGCTCGCAACATCTAGTCTGATAAATGACCTCACACCCGCGGTCATTCCGGGCCAATAGTATAGCAACAACTTGACCTTGGCAAAAGTCTTATTAACCCCTAAATGGCTACTCGTCTGGCCACTCGTCCGGCCACCATGCAGCTCCTGAAGTACGACCTAACTTTCTCAGGAAGTACTAGTCGCAACCTCACGGACTTCCCATCGCCGAACTCCAAATTTTTAGGACACCGTCCTGCACCTCCAACTGATCCCAAGAGGACCAGAGGTCTTGTGTGCCGAGGAGGTGCCCGACTCCTTTGCCCTAATCATCCAACCAATACTTCCGTCTCCAAGTTGACCCTCTCTGACTGCATCCTTAGGTAAGTGTGGTTGAGCAAAGATGCCCCTCACCCTCGCCTCTGGGATCGGCACGTCAGAGTCAACCTCATGGCGACATTCGTCAACCTCACTGATCGTTGTCACATTGGCCTTATTCGAAGCCTCAACGGTCTCTGGCGTTTCATCAGCGTCAGCACGACCACACTGTTTGCAGGCCTTCCGGGACAACCCATCAGCATTTCCATGCTTCCGCCCAGGTCTGTGTTGAATCGTCAAATCGTACTCGCTGATCACTTCCAGCCACCTGGCAAGCTGATCCTCGGGGTCCTTAAAATTAAGCAACCATCTAAGAGCAGCATGGTCGGTTCGGAGTAGCACCTTCTGACCATACAGGAACTGTCTAAACTTCCTGAGGTAGACAACTCCCGCCAGAAGTTCTCTCCGGGTAGCACAGTAGTTCCTCTCTGCCTTGCTGAGTTTACAGCTCGCAAAGGCAGGACCTTCTCTTTCCCATCATGGATCTGAGACAAAACTGCCCCAATCCAATCCCTTACTAGCATTTGTATCTAAGATGTAGTCGCTACCAGGAACGGGGTTTGCCAACACCGGTGCTGTCTACAGCCTCTGCTTAAACTCAGCAAATGCCTGTTGGAAGGCATCTGTCCACTGGAACTCACGCGACCTTTCAGTCAGCGCATGCAACGGTGAATCAACCTCTGCAAATCCCCGGACAAACTTCCGATAATAGGAAGCGAGGCCTAAAAAGCTTCGAACTTTCTTAACACACTTAGCTGTTGGCCAATTGGCCACGGCCCGAACCTTCTCAGGGTCGGTAGCCACACCTTCAGGCGACACAATATGTCCCAAATAGCCCACTAATCTCTGAAACAAGACGTACTTACTAGGCTTCAACTTTAAACCAGCTCGCCTCAACCTGGAGAAGACGACTCAGTCGTTCAATCTCCTCTTTCACAGTCTTGCCAAACACCATGACATTGTCCAGGTATATCAGCAGGATGTCCCAATAAAGACCTGTCACCACCCTCTTCATCAACCTTTCAAATATCGCAGGGGTGTTGCACAGACCAAAGGGCATGCAGCGCAAGCTGTATAAACCGTTCCGCACTGCAAAGGTTGACTTCTGGTTGGCATCCTCATCGAGGTCGACCTGCCAATACCCGGACGCTAAATCGAGAGTGGAAAACCACTCTGCACCCACCAACGCATCTAGTGTCTCGTCGATACGAGGGACAGGGTAAGCATATTTAATTGTTACCTTATTCAGACCCCGATAGTCGACACAAAATCGCTTAGTTCCGTCCTTCTTCCGGACTAACACAACATTTGCAGCCCAGGGACTCGATAAACCCTCGCTTCTTCAAATCTCCAACCTGCCTCTATATTTTCTCCTGATTACACAAGGGATGGCGCCGAGTCCTATCCTTGAAAGGCCTCGCATCGCCCGTACTGATCATGTGGTGCTTTAGAAGAAAATACATCCTGAAATTCTATCAGGCATGCCTTCACCTCCTCATGATATTCCTCAGCGAGGTTAATCTTACTACGGTCGTATTATACCATGCAGGTAACTTGGCAAGCCTCCTTAAACCTCACACCCACGACTCTCACCGGCACCACTACCGAGTCAACCTCAACTGTTGCAATTGTGCCCACAGTAATTCTGTGGGTACTTCAGGTACTTCTTCTAGCATTGACGCCATCCACCGAACTGACTAGAAACGGCGCAAAAGGCCCCAGAAGTCGCGAAAATGCGCTACGGCGATTGTTCACCACGCGCTAACTTATGCAGTCACCGGGCAGAAGCTACGTGAACCGGTAATTGGTTGCTTAACCCTGATCATGCAGCCGTGCGTTGATGATTGGCCGCTGCGCCATGTATCACGCAGTATGAGCGCGTGATCCTATACAAGAGCAATATATTTTTAGATTAACTAGACGTGCATACGAGTCGGCATAATAGGCCCTACCCAGTTCCGTTACAATAAATTGTATTGCAAAATTGTAGATAAAATTCCTCAATACTACCAGTATGTACTTAACAGTGACAATGTGTATTTTTTGTTATATTGGCCGCCATCTTGGAAATGGGTGACCCGACCAAAATGCCATGACCAGCATCTGTTTCAGTGACCCAAGAAACCCCTAAATTGACACCTCATTTGTTCATTTCCGATTTTCACAGTCCGATATACTTAATTTCTTTTTTTTTGGTGGCCATTTTAAAATTTGGCCGCCATCTTGGAAATGGGTGACCCGAGCAACATGCCATGACCAGCATCTGTTTCAGTGACCCTGGAAACACCTGAATTGACACCTCATTTGTTCATTTCCGATTTTTAAAGCCAGATATATGACATTTCCTTTGTTTTTGGCGGCCATCTTGGATATTGGCCGCCATCTTGGAAAATCGGAACCGATCAATTGGGTTCCACGGATAAAATCAATAGATAGGTCGAAAAAAAACTCCATTCCAAATTTGGTACTTTTGTCCGGCCGGTAACGTTAACCCTGAAAATTGTCGCTAAGCCACCTGACTACTGGGGCCTGTCGAGGAAGGCGACTGGTCACACTTGTTTAAATTAAAGTCGAATTGTCCGTGTAAGCCTGGGTTAGCTCCGATACAGGCTTAACTTGATGATGCTATTTTTATTGAATGTATATTAAAAATGTACACAAGATTTCAGTCAACAGAATTGTTAGATATATTGCGATAAAGTTAAATTAATGCTCAAATTAATAGAAATATGTGTTAATAGTATTTATACTTCCTTTATTTATTTGCAGAAACCTTTGGCTGTCATTTTTTATATCGTACATTTTGGGTATTATTGCGCGGGAGATTGTTCGTACTAAATACAATAATCTATACTTCAAGAACACTACACACTTTTGTCACCGACCCTTCTGTTTCCTGATTTTCTTAAAATTGTATCGTTACCAAACCACCTCTTGGTTACAATTAGTCCAAACGAATAGTTTTTGTGTACAAGCAACTCACACTATTTGTGACTTTATTTAATTCCAGGCTGTCAGTTCACTGGAACTTAATAATTTATAAATCTACTGACGGTAAAGACTCCTCCTCGAATTATCTTCATCGCTAAAAACGTCGATAATAATTACGAGAGTTGGGATACATGTAGGCCTATTGGGCAACTACATTTTTGTAAAGGACATTTTGTAAAGCCGCTCAATTTTTTGACAAATAAACGACGATGGCCTTGGCCAAGGCTACTTATTGTTGGAACGATTGAATTGCTTATTACATTTTGAGAAGGAAATCAACCAGCGTGAAATTGACTCGGTTATGAACGTACACGCTACCTCCTAATTATAGATGCCTTTATTTATACGGTGGTGCATTCTGTTAGACGACATTTAATTAAAAGGAAGACCAGTTAATGGTCTGCAGATTACGTTTATCCAATTAAGTAATGACCCTCTACAAACCTCCGCCAATCAGGGGCTACGGTTTATGACTAGCCAATTACCAGCCACTGATCTGGAATGACGTATTAACTGTGATAACCAATCAGAGAGATACACATCGTCTGCCTCACCATCAATGCTTTCTGTGAATTATAAAACCCCATCATCGCCAGATCTCTGTCACTAGAGCAAACCAGTG
Source organism: Crossaster papposus (assembly GCA_037893245.1). NCBI lineage: Eukaryota > Metazoa > Echinodermata > Asteroidea > Velatida > Solasteridae > Crossaster > Crossaster papposus. The sequence goes on along the minus strand of JBAIAA010000119.1, from coordinate 1,025,011 downwards.
GTGTAACGATGACACGCAAAAACTCGGTCGCAAAATGGGAAACTCTTCATGAGTACAAATGAATACGGATTTTTGTGAACGCAACTTAACTCACAATATTCGTGATTTAGTTTCAGGCTGTCAATTCAAGTTTGGTAATCGTTCACCGTTTGTGTCTGCGTCATCCCATTTATTTCTGTAAACTACCAAGTCTCAGCATCACCAGGCCTCTGAGTGCAATCTGGCAGTTGTGCCAAGAAGACATCTACGGGTAACAGTGTGCCTGGAAATTGTAGTCTTTTCACAACAACAGTTGTTGAAATCGTACATGATAACTTGCTGAATGTCGACCTGTGCAGTTTTATTTAATTGGCAACCTAACGAAAAACTGAAATCTTCTGTTATAATAACGTGGTTTTAACTCAATCGGCGGGATGGCGAAACAAATCATCTGTTTTGAACTATTTAACATAGTATTCATAATTTTTCAGGGAGCTACCTCCCTCGTCTTTGGATTTGAAACATCTTCATATACAGGAAAACATACGTGTTATGCCGCCGAAAATCGCGCCCTAAAAGAATTTGCGTATGCAACAAAATCTGTGCGATCTCGTGTCATCTGCGGACGGGAATGCAGCATGGACGAACGTTGCAGGTCGTTTAACTTTAACGACTGCGGTAAAATGTGCGAGTTGAACCTTGCATCCAGACGAGAGCATCCCGAAGACTTCAATGCAACTCAAGGAATGGTGTACTTTGATGCAGATGAGGACACACCTCTCTACTCACTGGCTGATAGTTCCTTGAATCGCTACAGAAGTTGCAAGAGGCTCTTAGATGCCGGTTATCGTTCAAGCTGTATCTACACAATCTACCCAGAGGGATTCGGCAATGGCGGTCTTCGTGTCTACTGTGACATGGAAACTGACGGCGGGGGATGGATCGTGTTTCAGAGGCGACAAGATGGCAGCGTGGACTTCTACCGTAACTGGACCGACTACCAGTCTGGCTTTGGCGATCTGTCCGGTGAGGGCTGGTTGGGTAATGACAACTTGGTGACTCTGACGTCTGACGATTCACGTGCAACATGGGAGCTACGAGTTGATTTAGAGGACTGGGAGGGCAACACGGCATGGGCAAAATACTCAGATTTTCAAATATCTCTGGGTGGGTACAATCTGAATTATGACCAATACAATGCCAACAGCACTGCCGGCGACTCTCTTGGGCATCAAACAGTAAACCAAAATCAAAAAGGACATCCCTTTTCAACGAAGAATCGTGACAACGATGCGTTTTTAGAGGGCAATTGTGCACAAAAGTACGCAGGAGCCTGGTGGTTTAATAGCTGTTGGTATTCTCACTTGAATGGTGTATATTACCCAGACACGAATGCAGATAGTAGCCAAGGCGTGCAATGGGCCTCATGGAAATTTGGTTATTCCATGAAAGCATGTAGCATGAAAACGCGCGAAATTGAATCATGAACGTTGCATTGTTGATATTAATTTTGAAATGTACTTGTTTTAGTTGGCACCTGTAAATTATTGCACAACCATATTAATCATTAATACCTCGAGTCTTTTAAAATTATTTAAAAAGTTGTTATGGAATAATGTGTTTCGCAGTTAATCGAAATGTTACTATCAATTTGTCAACACGAGGCAGGATACACCATTTGCAGATATCGAAATATTTTACTACCAAATTATTTAGAAATATCTCCTTTATTTGAAAGTAAATAAATGATAATAATAATAATAATATTCGTGCTTATATAGCCCTTTACATCGTATCAACGATCTCAAAGCGCTTTACAAATGATTCAAGGCATCCAGCAAAATAACTGCGCTAAAAATCCTGTAATTGTTCCGAAAATGTAATTTTATAAACAAAATTCACGATCGCCAGACGGCATTCGCGAAATAACAAGAACAACAACAACTGTCTTATGCAGGTTAAAAATAAACGCCGTTTTTCTTGCTTTTTTCTAGGCATCCATGATTGTAAAACTTCAAACAGGTCAGGTAAACGATATTTACTATAAAATACAACCCCCAAATCCACTCATTCCTGATAGTTCTAGCGATTAATAATGGTGTATCCTACCTTTAAGAGACCAAATCTGTTTTTGGGTGTGTTTTTTGTTTTTTACGAAAGGATACCTATTATTTTGTACATCTGACGAAACAACGGCTAACATTTATTATATCGCAATGTTAAATTGTAGCCGAGTTCAACCGAGACTAAGACTAAGTTTATTTTCACTCTGATTTTCCTTTTTTTAACATCGACATTATAGGCGCAATCACACACACAAGGGTTCACTGATATAATAATTATGGACAACAACCTGCCGATTGCATTATTTAAACAAAATAGGCATGATGGTCTTTCTTAAAATTGAAGTTAAATTCTCCTTTAAAGAACTATAACTTTCGCCAACATTGCAGGGCCACGAACAGCATCCGTCACTTTGAGATTTATTCACGAACATCGGCCATAATACATTTAAAGTGAGGTAAAATCTTCAGTTTGGGAACTGGCAGATAGAAATGAAATCAATGACCTCAAGTTAAATATCAAATAACACCAGTCATCTCTAGTATGTGTATAATAAAAAAATTGTAATTAAACAAACCTTAATATTTTATGCCACAATTAAAATAAGTATTGAAAGTTAGGCTATAATTTAAAAATAGTCTGGCACCCATCTTATTCAACAATTCACAATTTATAACATCCATCCAGGGAACACAACCAAAATGGCTTCCTCTTGAATAAGGTCAATATAACGAAACATTGTGAAAACTGTTCTTGCTAAATTATAAATACAGCGTATGTGAAAACAATATGTTACTGGGATTACAATTATAGTTTGACAAGTGCTGTCAGCTTAGAAAATAAGTGTTATTCGTACATGTATGCATAGATAATATTTGTATTGCTCGAATAGAATGTTGCACAAAATGGCATAAGCTTAGAATTTGTGGCAAGTGTTTTTCCTCTTATTAAAAAACATTCAAAATATTCATCTTATTGTTTTACTCTAGTTACTTTCCCACGAAAATACTCTATTCCACAAAAGAATCAGAATTTCACATATTAATTTGTTCTGATGTCATTACGTATTATTTGTCTGCACAATTTTAAAATATAAAGGTTTGTTTAGAGCGCGCTGTCTTAAGTGAGTGCTTATAATTGAAATTCATATAAAATTACACAAACCACATCAATATCATAATTAATAAGAACATTTTACTTTTTGCTTGTATATTGCGATACAAAAATGGTTCCAGTACAAAAAGACCAATGACGTTGAATAAACTGAGTGACAAGAACCAATCCACGATTAATTTGTCTCAGTTGATTTAGGTTGTTCGTGTTGAGTTTACGAGTATGTAATTATCGCAGCGTGATTGGCAGGTGTAAGGCAACTGGGGATTTATGCTTTAAACACCTGTCTCTGTATGGGATATGCTTGCACAGTATTCTACAGATGTAGATTCACAACTTCTGGCCGCGCCCTGGCCTCGTTCTAGCCCTCGCCCTGGACCTCGCCCTGGATCTCGCCCTGGACCTCCCCAGAGTCCTCGCCCTGGACCTCGCCCTGGACCTCGACCTGATGGCCTCGCCCTGGACCTCGCCCTGATGGACCTCAACCTGATGGACCTCGCCCTGATGGACCTCACCCTGATGGACCTCGCCCTGGTAGACCTCGCCCATGTAGACCTCGCCCCGGTGGACCTCGGCCCGGTGGACCTCGCCCCGGTGGACCTCGCCCCGGTGGACCTCGCCCCGGTGGACCTCGCCCCGGTGGACCTCGCTCCGATGGCCCCGCCCCTATGGACCTCGCCCCGATGGACCTCGCCCCAAAGGACCTCGCCCCGATGGACCTCGCCCCGATGGACCTCGCCCCGATGAACCTCGCCCTGGTAGACCTCGCCCTGGTAGACCTCGCCCTGGTAGACCTCGCCCTGGTAGATCTCGCCCTGGTAGACCTCGCCCTGGTAGACCTCGCCCTGGTAGACCTCGCCCTGGTAGACCTCGCCCTGGTAGACCTCGCCCTGGTAGACCTCGCCCTGGTAGACCTCGCCCTGGTAGACCTCGCCCTGGTAGACCTCGCCCTGGTAGACCTCGCCCTGGTAGACCTGTCTTCGCAACCAGATTCTCAATACTTGACCCCACGAGGTGAATTGACCTTTTACTTTTAGGCGCACATGCGCGTAATTGACTTGGAGGGAAGAAACCAAAACGGTCCATTGAAATTGTACAGGGTACAAAGATTCTGGTCGATTAGCTAATTTTGTCAAAGATTTGTTGCTTTTTTTATTTAGAAAACCCCTGAAAAGTTTTTCAGCATCACTTTCTGGTCTATGGAGCACACAAAATTGGAACCCCCGTCTTTATCCTGTACTCATTACCAGGGTAAAAGAGCCGATAGTGATGGAAGCGTACTGTTGACAGCATAGGAACAAGGTTAAGGTCTGTAACACAATGGTCTTAATACATGAAACATGAACAATTGGTACAATCAAATTTTGTTTTTTTAAATACCGAATGTTACGAATGAGTACATAAGATATGGGAATTACCAAGGTTGTACCTTTACATCAACCCATTCCCGTTCAGCAGTTGTGTTAAGAAGACAGCTACCGAAAGCAGTGTGGATTGAATCTTTAGTCGTTTAACAACGTGGCGACAGTAAAACCAGCCATTAAAAATTGCTGAATTTTGTTCCGCGCAACCAAACTACATGTACCGATCAAACATTATAAGAAAGAAAACAATGGCGAAACAAATCTTACGTTCAAAATTGTTTTATATAATATCCATGAATTTAATACTTTATCTTATGCGGGGAACACATGTTTTATGTAACTGAAAATCGCGCACTTACAGGGTTTATTTAACTAAAATTAGCCGATCTCGTGTCACTGAGAGCACCAAAGGGCGTCCACATAATCGTGCCCGTCCAACTTGTCCATCCTCTGCATCTAACGACGTCAACCGCCAATCAACCGTCTTCATATATTGCCTTCTGCCAAACTGGATCTGGGGTTGGCCATGGGATCTTTCTCAGTGAGGAATGTTGTTTGGTAGACACGAGTCTCTCCCAGCAATCTTGGAGAACCTTCATTCCTAGAATGCCATGCACACTCTCGTTTTTCCAAGTATGGGGGGGGGGAGAGTACTTCTCTCGGATTACAAGCACCACCCTGGACAGAATGACCCGCCCGACGGCTTAAACATCAGTTTCAAACCACCCGATGTAGGGCATGGAAGCACCGTTAGCAGATACCAGGGTGAACGGCTCTGGTATACCTTGAAGTTTGAAGCCCAGTGGTTCGACAAACCGACTGAAGAACCGTTCTCCCACGGTGATGACTTGGGACCCTGTATTTAGCAGACAAGTAACTTTGACTTTTGAAAATTAAACGTCAACAGAAAAACATTATCCTACAGCCTTCTGCATAAACTATGGGGCTCTCCAGTCTACAGTAGCGAGCTTTTCGGGACGGAAGACAAAGCGGACGGTAAGCCGAGCGAAAACATTTATCTGCGCATGCGCGAAACCGAACATGCCTCTTTTCTGTTGAGTTTAGGAACCCCAAAACACTGTTATGACCTCTGGTCTCCATAGGACTTTTTACAGGGCAGACGCAGGTGCAAAGCGGTGCATTGAACAGTGACCAGTTATTGATGTTTTCCAACATGGAAACATGCAAATTATAGGATTCCCAAAACTGCTTCCATATCACCATATTCTAGGTCTTAGAAAACTCCTGAGACTGTTGTTTGAAATAGGCTCAAGTAAAATCCTGAAAACCCCTAAAAGTGGCGTGGCACAGTTTCAAACATAAAACATGATTCATGACTATTTACAAATCTTGTGATTTCTTTTCTCCATATTTGCATAACCACCAAGTTTAGATACTTTATCAATGGACATTATGAAGTGTTTCAAGGCCGCAAAAATAACCCAAATCCCAAAATATTATTGTTGGAAACATGTAAATGTGTAAAAAGTCTCGCTTCTAGGTCTTAGAAAACAACTGACGACATAAGGAACGCCTACTAGTGTACAAAATATACCGCTCCGTCGTGCTCACAGACCTGACGCTATTTCACCCGAGAACCGTTCCCAAACTCAACAGAACGGAGACATGTTCGGTTTCGCGCACGCGCATATCGATGTTTTTGCTTGGCTTATCGCCCTCTTTGTCTCCCGTCCTGAATCGAAAGCTCGCTAACAACTCAACAGGTACGGGCCGCGAATTTTTTTTCCGTAGGTGGGCGAGTCAAGATTTATGAATTATTCAGTAGTTTGGATGAGAAGTTATGATTATTTATCAGAATAAAACATGACGTCACAGCATTGTTGTTATAGTTAACTAGTTACATTAAATCGCTTTTAAGAACAGCTGTTGTCGAGCTGCTACGTAGTGTAGTGGTAAGTGGGATGGGCTATGAATCAAAGATCCCTGGTTCGAATCCTGCTGTAGGTCATTCGTTTTTTCTAGTCAAATTGATATCTTTGGAGTATTTTAAATTTAAGGGAAAAAAGAGACCTAGAACCTAAGTGTTGTACAGCGATCAATGCAACTACTGAATAATTCATGAATTTGGACTCACCCACCTACGGAAAAAAATTCGCGTACGGGCCAGAGACATGTTCGGTTTCGGGCATGCGCAGATCGATGTTTTCGCTCGGCTTACCGCCCGCGTAATTTTTTTTCCTATGAGGGTTAGGGGTAATTATCATAAATGGGCGTTTCTACACCACACTGAGTGGAAGACACTTAGGTTCTCAGATCCTTATTTTCCCTTAAATTAAACTCACTCCAACAACAAACTTGGAGACCAAAATAGTCAATGACAAATAGACAGAGAGCGAATTCGAACCCCAGTCGAACGATCTATAACCTAACCCATTATCCACTATAGCTACTGGGAGAGGTCGACAGAAGCCGTTTTTCAAAGTGCTTTGATGTACCTCTGGGCTATGTGTAACTAGTTGATTTAGCAATAACAATGTATTAGCGTCATTGTTAAAACTACTGAATAATCATGACGTGAGGGGTCTAGAGCCGCCCATTTATGATAATTACCCCTAACCCTCCTAGGAAAAAAATTACGCTTACCGCCCTCCTTGTCCCTAGCCTTGGTCAAGGCGCGTTCGTCGTTATCCGTCTGTCGTTGTCCGTCCAGAAATAAACGCCACGCGCGCCCTGCACATGCTAGTTGCGCTCATAGCGCGCGGTTCTAATGCTGCGTTCCAATCGCGTCGTGTTCACGAGTCGTATAATGGCGTTCTAATCGCCTGGTAACTCGTGTTCACGAATGCTGAACTCGAGGTGGATTTATTTCTCCATATTCACGACTTTATAACAAATGAAATACTCGCACATGCGTGTTCGTTCACGTACGAGTTCTTGCGCGATAACGAATGTCCTTACCGCACGACTAACTCGATGTGCGCATGCGTCTTGGTGAGTAGCGTTTGGAACGCAACCCACTCGAGAACATGGAGAAATTCACAGTTAACACGATAAAAACGACGCGATTGGAACGCAGCAAAAAATACAGCGCGAACAGTGACCTCACACGGCCACTATTTATGCAAATCAACTGAAGCTACTTTTGCCTTGCATATAATAGTGGCCGCATGAGGTCGTTGTTTGAGCTCCGATTACCGCCGCTCGCGTACATTTTTTTTTTACACCGCAGCAAAGTTTTGTTTGTCGTAACACTGGCAATTCCACTCTTGAAAGGAGACTCAAAAATACGAAGGAGACTCACACAGCGCGCGCGAAAAATACGATCGTGTATGTATGCACATCCACATGCACATCGTACATTGTACAATCAAAGTAACGTACAATTAACGTACAATTCACAACCTGGCTGTATTCATCAGGACGGATCCATCCGGGATTTTCAAAAAGGAGGGGTCTAAGGCACTTACCGCCCCCCCCCCCCCCCCCCTACCCCACCCAACTTACCCTTTTTTTGGCATGTTTACAGTCAATGGAAACCCGTAATTTATCAAGATGCAAAATGTATTACCACCAGTAAATGCAAAAATTATCAAATTCGAAGTGAACCCTTTGCATGATGTTGATTTACATCATCGTGAAAATCATGATTAAAAAACCAACAGGCCGGCCGTCCGACAGTGCGCCCTCAACTGACGTAATGCAGTCACGTTTCTAAATTGCATATTCATATCCACGATCGACATACAATTTCGCGACATTTTTGCACAACTACATTAATATTTGCGCAATAGCGATATGTTTCGGAGTGGTTTTACAAAGATAATGTTGTAATATTTAAGTATTGACAATGTGAAAGAGAGAAATTTGCCGAAAAGGCAACACGAAAGGAATTAATCATTGTTTTTACGTTCCAAAACTGTGACTGAAAAATGGTCGAAGCCCAGGAATTCGGAGGCAAAGCCGAAGCCGAAGACGCAGTCACGTTTCTAAACTGCATATTCATATCCACCATCGACCTACAATTTCGAGACATTTTTGCACGATGAACGTTACATTTTGCGCAGTAGCGATAGGTTTCGGAGTGTTTTTAGAGAGATAATGTTGTAATGTTTGAGTATCGACAATGTGAAGCAAAGAAATTTGCCCAAAAGGCAACACGAAAGGAATAAATCATTTTTGTAACGTTCCGAACCTGTGACGGAAAAGTGGTCGGTGCGTATGGAATTCTAAGCCGAAAACGAAGCTGGCGCTTAACTGGTACTATATTTCCAGGAAACTCCGCAATAACCAAGGGAGTATAAGGCGGGGCACTAGCTCAAATAACACAGGATTCGCCGCCCAATCGCGAACAACCAACTCGGCAACAACTCGGCCACCGAGCAAGGGATACAATCACTGACCTCTATGGATACAATTTGATACTACAATTTGATACTACACGTTTATCAGTAACGTCTGTTTATCCTAAATCTCACCGCGGACGAATATGAGGTGTTTTTGTAATCTTATACCCGGGGGGGTTCGTCGTCGCGAACGATCTGGCACCCCGCCGCACCGACGCCGGCGGCACACAAGGACGGCGCCGAGTCGCCCGACCAAAAGCGCCGCGTCTTTCCAATAGAAGATTTGGACACTGAACCGTCAATTCTGAATAGCGCCCTCTGTTGTCAAAAAACTAAAAAATATCACAACATTTCTGATTAAAACTCTCTTTTGTGTATTGTGCATAAACAATATCAAAAATATATATCTACGAGTAATGTACAAATAATGACAGAATTAAACCAATCATGCACACGCTAACGACGTGATAATGTGCTTTATCTAAATTGTCTTAATCTTGTGAATTAGAAATGTTGTTTGAAACAGTTACAACGGTTGTAAGTTTTTATATATATGAATATATAAAATGTAAATCACGTGCAAAGTACATGTATGTAAAATTAGACTGCGCCTAGATACGCACGTAACGCAACAGTTGGTTTGAGCGATACGTTTGGACATAGAGGGCGCAAATGTAAAGGACCACACGTTTTGCACTTTTTGTGGTGCACCCATAGAGCTATCTTCTGCTCTCCTGAATACAATGTACATAGCCCATTAAATGTAGACTGCTAGTGCAACTGCTACCTGTTTACATGTCATGTACCCATTAATTTATCGGTGCTGTTTTGCAGAGCTTGGCTGGCACAAGTTGGGGACGTTACAGGGTACCCACCTGCGCGGGAATAGTTTGGCATGCACAGTGCAAACATAAATCGTGAACAGCGACCTCACGCGGCCACTATACAAATCAACTAGAACTCTGAGGCCGTTATATAGTGACCGCCAAGGCTACTTATTGTTGGAACGATTGAATTGCCTTGAATTGCTTATTACATTTTGAGAATGAAATCAACCAGCCTGAAATTGACTCGAATATGAACGTATACGCTATTTTCTAATTATCGGTGCATTTATTTATACGGTGGTGCATTCCGTTTGACGACATTTAATTAAAAAGAAGACCAGACACCAATGGTCTGCAGCTTACGTTTATCCGATTAGGTTATGAGCTTTAAAAACCTCCACCAATCAGGGGCTACGGTTTATGACTAGCCAATTACCAGCCACTGATCTGGAATGACGTATTAACTGTGATAACCAATCAGAGAGATACACATCGTCTGCCTCACCATCGATGCTTTCTGTAAATTATAAAACCCCATCATCGCCAGACCTCTGTCACTAGAGCAAATCAGTGGTGTATAGAAGACACGCAAAAACTCGGTCGCAAAATGGGAAACTCTTCATGAGTACAAAAGAATATGGAATTTTGTGAACGCAACCTAACTCACAATATTCGTGATTTAGTTTCAGGCTGTCAATTCAAGTTTGGTAATCGTTCACAGTTTGTGTCTGCGTCACTCCATTCCTTTCTGTAAACTACCAAGTCCCAGCATCACCAGGCCTCTGAGTGCAATCTGGCAGTTGTGCCAAGAAGACATCTACGGGTAACAGTGTGCCTTGAAATTGTAGTCTTCTCATCACAACAGTTGTTGAAATCCTACATGATAAATCGCTGAATGTCGACCTATGCAGTTTTATGTAAATGGCAACATAACAAAACACTGATTTCTTTTTGTTATAACGTGGCCTTAACTCAATCGATGGGATGGCAAAACAAATCAATTGTTTTGAACTATTTCACATAATATTAATCATTTACGAGGGAGCTAATTCGCCCGTCTTTGGATTTAAAACATCTTCATATACAGGGAAACATACGTTTTTTGCCGCCGAAAATCGCGCCCTGGAAGAATTGGCGTATGCAACCAAAACTGTGCGATCTCGTGTCATCTGCGGACGAGAATGCAGCAAGGATGAACGTTGCAGGTCGTTTAACTTTAACGACTGCAATAAAATGTGCGAGATGAACCTTGCAACAAGACGAGAGCATCCCGAAGACTTCAATGCAACTCAAGGAATGGTGTACTTTGATGCAGATGAGGACACACCTCTCTACTCACTGGCTGGTAGCTCCTTGAATCGCTACAGAAGTTGCAAAATGCTCTTAGATGCCGGTTATCGTTCAAGCGGTATCTACACAATCTACCCAGAGGGATTCGGCAATGATGGTCTTCGTGTCTACTGTGACATGGAAACTGACGGTGGGGGATGGATCGTGTTTCAGAGGCGACAAGATGGCAGCGTGGACTTCTACCGTAACTGGGCCGACTACCAGTCTGGCTTTGGAGATCTGTCCGGTGAGTTCTGGTTGGGTAATGACAACTTGGTGACTCTGACGTCTGATGATTCACGTGCAACATGGGAGCTACGAGTTTATTTAGAGGACTGGGAGGGCAACACAGCATGGGCAAAATACTCAGATTTACAAATATCTCCGGGTGATTACAAGCTGAATTATGACCAATACGATGCCAGCAGCACTGCCGGCGACTCTCTTGGACATCAGGGAGATTATATGAACTATTATCAAAAAGGACATCCCTTTTCAACGAAGAATCTTGACAATGATGCGGCGTCAGGGCGCAACTGTGCACAGCAGTTCACAGGAGCCTGGTGGTTTAATAACTGTTGGTATTCTCACTTGAATGGTCTATATTATTACCCAGATGAGAATGCAGGTACTGACCAGGGTGTGCAATGGTATTCGTGGAAACCAGGTCATTATTCCATGAAAGCATGTAGCATGAAAACGCGTGAAATTGAAACATGAACGTTCATTGTTAATATAAATGTTGAAATCATTGCACAACCATATTATTCATTAATACCTAGAGTCTTTTAGAATTGTTATAAAACTGCCAAAATATGTTTCTATGGAATAATGTGATTTTCAGTGAATCGAAATGTAATAACTCTGTCAACGCGAGGCAGGATACACCATTTGCAGATATCAAAATATTTTACTACCAAATTATTTAGAAATATCTCCTTCATTTGAAAGTTAATATTGATTCAAGGCATCCAACAAAATAACTGCGCTAAAAATTCTGTAATTGACCCGAAAAATTTAATTTTATAAACAATAAACGATCGCCAGACGGCATTCGCGAAATAATAAGAACAACAAGAACAACTGCCCGACGCCGGTTGAAAATGAACGCCGTTTTTCTTGCTTTTTTAATGATGTATCGTACCTTTAAGAGGCGAAATCTGTTGTTGTTTTTGTGGTTTTATTTTGCTTATTACAAAAGGATACCCATTATATTTTGTACATCAGACGAAACAACGGCTATGATCATATCGCAATGTTAAATTATAGCCGAGTTCAACCGAGACTAAGGCTTAGTTTATTTTCACTCTGATTTTCCTTGTTTTGAACATCGACGCTATAGGCGCAATCACACACAGTTCACTGATATTATAATTATGTACAACATGTTGCCGGTTGCATTATTTAAACAAAATAGGCACGATGGTCTTGTTTAAATTCTTCTTTAAAGTACTATAACTTTCGCCAACATTGCAGGGCTACGAGCAGCATCCGTCACTATGAGATTTATTCACGAGTCGGCCATAATACATTGAAAGTGAGGTAAAATCTTCAGTTTTGGAACTTGCAGATAGAAATTAAAGCAATGACCCACATTTAATTACCACATAACTCCAGTCGTCTCTGATGAATAATTAAAAATTTGTGAATAAACACATCTTAATGTTTGATGCCACATTTAAAAAAAAAAAAATTGAAAGTGAGGCTAGAATGCAACAATAGTCTGGCACCATCCCATTCAACAGATACATCCAGGGAACACAACCCAAATGTCTTCTTTTTGAATAAGGTCCATAATAACGAGACGTTGTGAAAACTGTTCTTGCTAAATTATAAATACAGCGTATGGGAAAAACAATATGTTACTGGGATTATAATTATAGTTTCACAAGTGATGTTAGCTTAGAAAATGAGTGTTATTCGTACATGTATGCATTAATAATATTTGTATTGCACGAATAGAATGTTGCACAAAATGACATCAGCTTATAACAAATATTCAAAATATTCACATAATGTGTTACCCCAGTTACGTCCCCACGAAAATACTCAAAGCCACAAAAGAATCTAAAGTTCATATTTATTTATTTGTTCTGATGTCATTATTTATTCTATGTCTGCACAATTTTAAAATATGAAAGTTGATAGTTGTTCCTTGTGACAAAAAAAACGGAAATTAAAAAACAATTCCTTTTTTTACATTATTCTTTGCATTGTTAGCTTTTGTTCACTATCGATCATGTTTTGGGAAACTAGGTTTTATTATGGGCGTGTAATTTGTTTAAAACGCAAGTTAGAATGTGGTAATCATTTGAAACAATTTCACTAAATCGCAATTATAACATTATACATTGTTTGGAGCGCCTTCTCTTAAGTGAGCGCTTATAATTGAAATTAATTTAATATTACCAAAACCACATCAATACCGTGGAAGAGGGCAACAAATAATCATAATTAATAAGCACATTTTACTTTTTGCTTGTATATTGCGATACAAAAATGGTTCCAATACAAAAATACCAATGACGTTGAATAAACTGAGCGACAAGAACCAATCCACGATTAATTTGTCTCAGTTTATTTAGGTTGTTCATGTTGAGTTTACGAGTGTGTAATTATCGCAGCGTGATTGGCAGGTGTAAGGCCGCTGGGGTTTATGCTTCAAACACCTGTCCCTGTTTGTAATATGCCATTAAGGAGTTTACATAGTATTATACAAATGCAGATTCTCAACTTCGTCTTCGCCGCCCTGGCCGCGCCCTAGACGTTGAGTTTGGGAGCGAAAACATCGATCCGCGCATGTGTAAAACCGAACATGTCTCGCCTGTTGACGAAGTGGATCTCCAGCGATTCTCGGGAGCTGGCCCAAGCAGACAGGGAAATTCTTTGGTTAAAACCTGAGAGCCAACATTGTCTGTGTCACTCACATCTACACAAACCGAGCATGCACAACTTCACAACGATGATAAAATGCAATTACTTGTATCTGGCCCCTAAACAACTGTTGGCCTCTTGTTAATCTCAGATCACAGTCATGAACACGTTGTTGAATAAGATGGCTGCCCGTACGAGGGCGCTGTTCACAATTCTACAGGGCTACATTAACATGGCGAATCTACACAGAACTGGGCCATGTTCGAATTGTTGGCTTTGGCTATGACCGCCCAAAGCAACATCATAGCAACGGCCGAAGTCACAGCCAAAGCCAGCAATTCGGACAAGGCCTATGAAGACACCCTTGTCAGTGCATATTTCTGCGACATTTTGAACGATGATTTTTTGTATGACATCAATGCACCGAGTATTCCGTATTTTTTTAGTGTGAAAATGACGGCTATTGATTTTCAAATGTTTTCGCCCCCAAAATGATATCAAAATTGATGTTTTCCAACATACATTTTAGAACATGTAAATTCATATAAATTTAGCCTTTGAGGATCCCCAAACTGCTTTCATATCACTTCCAGGTCTTAGAAAACACCTGAGCCTGTTGTTTGAAATAGGCTCTGATAAAATCATGGAAACCCCTAAAAGGGGCGTGGCCTTCTTCTTTTAGAAGCTATTTTCAAACATAAAACATGATTTTTCACCATTTTTAAACTCCTGTGGAAATATTTCCAAAATCCTAAAAAAACAACTAAATCCTCAAAGAAATTTAGGAAACATAAAATATGTAAAGAATCCTAAACATTCAAAATCTTATTACATCTCACTTTTGGTTCTTAGAAAACACCTGATGACATATGGATCCAACTAGTGTACACAATGTACCGCTCCGTAGTGCTTACAGACCGGACGCTATTTCACCCGAGAACCATTTCCAATTACACAACAGGACAGAGACGAGTTCGGTTTCGCGTTTGAGCGGCTCGATGTTTTCGCTCGGCTTACCGTTCTCTTTGTCTCCCGTCTCGAGACGAAAGCTCGCTGTGTCTGGGTTCCCAAACTCAACAAGCGAGACATAATTCGGTTTCACGCATGCGCGGATCGATGTTTTCGCTCGTCTTACTGTCCGATCCTCTTTGTCTCCCGTTCCGAATGGAAAGCTGGCTAGTACCAGGGAAGCGTACTGTGTGTTTGTTTTGGTTGAAACCATAGCAACAAAGTTGGGTCTATAATAGCACCATATTATTATTACATGAACCATGAACATTTGGTAGGTTTGTTGTTGTTGAAACCATAGCAACGAGGTGGGGGTCTATAGCGCAATAATATTAATACAAGAACCATGAACAATTTGTAGGTTTGTTGTTATTTTTTTCTATTTTTCGTTGAATACATACGAAAAAAACAATGGAGATTATTTTAACATACTAACACATGTTCAAATTATGTTGAAAAAATACCGAATTTTACGAATGAGTACATAAGAAATGGGAATCGGTTCCTGAGAATCAAAGTATTAGATCCTCAATTTATATTTCCTAATGTCAGACTAGCAATTTAGGTCTGCCAATTATTCTTAATGGGCCGCAATAAGCCTAAAGCCTCGGTGACAGTAGGTGCATGTACTATAACCAGTACAGTCATGCTGTACGTCTATACGTGTATACGTATGCATGCATTATAATTGAAACGTGTACATCTTTTGACCTTTTTTATATTTTACAAGTTTTTAGACCTTTATAGACAAAATATTTTGCGACTCCCGCAGGGTCCAAGGTCAAAGTATTTTTACGTGACGTCATGCTTATATTTCGCATATGTTTTCGTTCATTTAACGTCGAGGAACTTCTTACATTAAGAGCTTTAATCATTTATGTTCGGCCTTCCTAACCAGAGATACAGACGTCCAAGTGTAGTAAAAAATGACCCTTCAACTAAATTAATATCGTGCGCAGTTTGCTTCTAATGCTGCTTATTATAAAGGATCCCGCTTAAAGGTAGAATACACCATTTGCATATATCATAATTGTTGACTACCGAATTGTTAAATATAGATTCTAGGCATCCAACCAAATGATTAAGCCATAAAATTGTTGCGAACAAAACTGATTTTGTTTTCTTCAAACGATCGACGATCGCCGGGCGGCGATCGCAAAAAAGAAGAACAAGAACAACTGCCTGACGCCGGTTAAAAACTAACGCCGTTTCTCGTGTATTTTGCTCGGCATCCATGATGGTAACACTTCGGACAGGTCAGTTAAACGATAAAATACAACCCCCCAAATCTACCCATTCCTGATAATTCAAGCAATTACCAATGGTGTATCTATTATGAACGTCTTTATCGCTGATGTTCTTTTTTAAGTGTTGAGTATGGATTTCACGGAGTCACTGCATCTAGATACTGCATCTATCAGTTCTCAAGTTCCTTGGGCATCATAAATGAGTGAAGATTATGACAAAAGCTTTGGGAATATGATGGCATCACTAGACCACAGGGCATGGCTGCAAAATGTGCTCAGAAATCAATTTCCTTGGCGCACCTCTTGAATCTAAGTGGAATCACTGCAGTATGTTAGCTGGGATCATGTGGATCACGAAAAAACAAAATCCCCAATTGCAAGTTCACCAGTTAATTAAATATTTGCATTTTAATCACCTGTGTATAACGGGCGCCATCTATTGACCAGGATTGGAAAGCTGTGTACATTTTCAATGGGAAAAGATTGCTTATTGCAGTTGCTTGCTCAAAAGGGAATCTACACAGACAGAATTCGATTAAAGAGGAATTAGGGTGTGTTTTAATGTCTTAATACAAATTTTCATTTTGTTCATTGCCATAATTTTAATAGAGTGTCATTTTTTTATTGTTATTGTTTGATTTTTGTGTTATAATTTATTTGATTTTTTTTTTGGGGGGGGGGTTAAAAATCTAAATGTAAATTGTATGAAAAAAATATATACACGACCAGATTTTTTGTTTAGCTTTAGTCTTTGATACATGTTTATTCGTGACGGTAAAACTGAAATTTGTCCATGTCTTTAACAATGTACATGTGAGTGGGTGAACAACAACTCGTACCGATTTACATTTAATACACAATTCTGTTATAACAAACATTTTGCCTATTTCCAGCTGAATTTATATTAGGGAGAGTCAGATGGAAAGCAGACTGTGTGATACAATGTTTCTGTGGTGACAAGATCCTTCCCTTCGACCTGTGAGAGCAGCCACTGATCTTCTTTTTTCCTCGCTGCTTCCAGAAGCTTTCCTGCAGTCAGCGTCTGGCATTGTGAAAGTTTGTCAAGGACAGTTGTTCGGGTTTTTTTGTCCAAACTCCACCTCTGTTCTATTTTTTTAACGGCATATACTCAACTACATCACGTACTGTTGACAATGCGGATTCCTGCGGTACATCAACCAGTGCGTGTACGATTGGAATGCCGATATGATCATCTCCGCTTTTTCGGCGATTTTTGCTTGGGTACATTTTTCCACCTACCGGCACAAGCGTGGAATGTTTTTAAACTCTTTTCAGAGAACAACAAAACCCTGGAATCTGCATCTGAACCGTGCATAATACACTTTTTTTTGTTCAAATCGCTATCATCTGAGCAGCTCGTGTCAACAGCGCCTACGCTCGCTCTATTTCACAACGCCCGCTATTGGTCCATTTTCCCACTATTCGCACAAACGTGCCGCACCACGACAGAAGGGCCTCGTTGATTGGTCGTTGAAAAACATGAATTTTAAATTGAGATTTTATCGAGTACTGGTTCGCGGACCGTTTGGGGATTTTATTTGTGAGTTTCCCAACAACTTCCTAAGTAGTTTAAAGTAAAATGTATATAGATTCACGATATGCGTCAAGAAGGTGCAAGATAATCGGCCATGCCCTGTGGTCTACACGTACTGCTGCATGTGGTGGGTTGGCACCTGATTCCAGACAGGCGATTCCACGTAGCATCGGCACAAATTCGAAAATATTGTTGACACTGGATCGTCGATTCTGAATAGCGCCCTCTGTTGTCAATTCAAATAAACAACTGGTTCATTAAAAGCTGTCATCCCCCAACCCGGTCAATTATAACGCAGTAATGACCGGGTCCTCGCACTGTTAATCCCTAAGTATGGGTGCACGCTCTCGGGTGCACGCTCTCGCGCGCGCGCAAGATAGTACGGCGGTTGTCAACTTTACTTTTGACTGTGATGCAGATTTGTTAGTGGACATTGTTGGCGTTTCCTTTAATTCTTCGCCGGCCCATGTCCAACCTTCAAGTTGTCATCAACGGTGGTTGGTTAGCGTGACATAACAACTTGAACTTGAAGCAAGAAGGGAACATAAATCAGATTCAGGGCACCGTTAGGTTTTTAGTCATTTCATTTGTGAGCTCCCTCGAGTTAACGTTAACTCTTCTGCTTTCCTGAATACATGTACATAGCCCATTAAATGTAGCTGCTAATGCAATTGCTACCTATTTACATGTCATGTACCCATTCATTTATCGGTGCTGTTTTGCACAGCTTGGCTGGCATCAGTTGGGGACGTCACAGGGTAAGTAAAATCTTTACCGTTTCAATAAAGCGCAGCTTGAATTGTGAAATTTAATTCTTGTACAAGTTGGATAGCAGTGTTTTTATACCAATACTTGTGTAGCCAAATTAGGAGGAATCCAATGGGGCGATTCCATGAATGTGGTCGAGGCTACTCAAATAATAAATAAAGATGTGGAACTAGAAGTTGTATTTACAGTTATTTACAAAAACTTAAATTTCCAAAAGAACTAAAAGGCGCCGAAAGAACGTGCAGGCGCCGAAAGAACGACAGCCAATTGGATGTCTGTAATCAAGTCTAAAATTAAAGATAACAAAATGGACAGTTCATTAATTTCTTATTCTAAAATTACAAGTCAGTATCATTGCATGTATTTATAAGACTTCAACAAAAATCATTTAGAATAAGATAATTGAAAAATATAATAAACCAGTGTGTACTCAACCGCCTTGGCCGACCAAGCTCGTGCCACACAACCCGTGTACGAATGTATCAGTATTAAGGTGTGGCTAGAACAAAAAGTCAAAGGACCATTGCCCCAAACACTGCCTTGCGCCAACAAGAAAACTAAGCAAACAATTAACAAAGCAAACGAATGTAAAGTATGCAACAATGGGCCTATTGTTGAATGCAGCACGCGAGGGCGCAATTACAAACAAAGTTTTTAAAGCTGTAGAAGGCAGTATTTATAGAGGGAGCTATATTTATAGCGAAGTCTAGTTGAAACTCTCTCTATATATATATATGGGAAAATAGTCCTGGGGCCTGTCGAGGAAGGCGACTGGTCACACTTGTTTAAATTAAAGTCGACATTGTCCGTTTCACCCTGGGTTAGCTCCGATACAGGCTTAACTTGATGATGCTATTTTTATTGAATGTATATTAAAAATGTACACAAGATTTCAGTAAACAGAATTGTTAGATATATTGCAATAAAGTTAAATTAATGCTCAAATGAATAGAAATATGTGTTAATAGTATTTCTATTTCCTTTATTTATTTGCAGACACCTTTGGCTGTCATTTTTTATATCGTAAATTGTGGGTATATTGCGCGGGAGATTGTTCGTACTAAATAAAATAATCTAACTTCAAGAACACTAAACACTTTTGTCACCACCCCTTCTGTTTCCTGATTTTCTTAAAATTGTATCGTTACCAAATCACCTCTAGGTTACAATTAGTACAAAAGAATAGGTTTTATTTAAAGCAACTCACAATATTTGTGACTTTATTTAATTCCAGGCTGTCAGTTCACTGGAACTTAATAATTTCTTAATCTACTGACGGTAAAAACTCCTTTTCGAATCGTCTTCATCACTGAAAACGTCCATAATAATTACGAGAGTTGGGATACATGTATTTGGCAACTACATTTGTGTAAAGTACATTTTGTAAAGCCGCTTATTGTTGGAACAATTGAATTGCTTTGAATTGCTTATTACATTTTGAGAATGAAATCAACCAGCGTGAAATTGACTCGGTTATGAACGTATACGCTATTTTCTAATTATCGATGTCTTTATTTATACGGTGGTGCATTCCGTTTGACGACATTTAATTTAAAAAAAGACCAAACACCAATGGTCTGCAGCTGACGTTTATCCGATTAGGTAATGAGCTTTACAAACCTCCGCCAATCAGGGGCTACGGTTTATGACTAGCCAATTACCAGCCACTGATCTGGAATGACGTATTAACTGTGATAACCAATCAGAGAGATACACCTCGTCTGCTTCACCATCAATGCTTCCTGTAAATTATAAAACCCCATCATCGCCAGACCTCTGTCACTAGAGTAAACCAGTGGTGTAAAGATGACACGCAAAAACTCGGTCGCAAAATGGGAAACTCTTCATGAGTACAAATGAATACGGATTGTTGTGAACGCAACTTAACTTACAATATTCGTGATTTAGTTTCAGGCTGTCAATTCAAGTTTGGTAATCGTTCACCGTCTGTGTCTGCGTCACCCCATTCCTTTCTGTAAACTACCAAGTCCCAGCATCACCAGGCCTCTGAGTGCAATCTGGCAGTTGTGCCAAGAAGACATCTACGGGTAACAGTGTGCCTTGAAATTGTAGTATTTTTTCAACCGTTGTTGAAATCCTACATGATAAATCGCTGAATGTCGACCTATGCAGTTTTATGAAATTGGCAACATAACGAAACTGAAATCTTCTGTTATAACGTGGCCTTAACTTGATTCACGGGATGGCAAAACAAATCATCTGTTTTGAACTATTTCACATAATATTCATCATTTTCCAGGGAGCTACCTCGCCCGTCTTTGGGTATGAAACATCTTCATATACAAAGAAACATACATTTTATGCCGCCGAAAATCGCGCACTGGAAGAATTTGCGTATGCAACAAAAACTGTGCAATCTCGTGTCATCTGCGGACGGGAATGCAGCATGGATGAACGTTGCAGGTCGTTTAACTTTAACGACTGCAGTAAAATGTGCGAGTTGAACCTTGCCACAAGACGAGAGCATCCCGAAGACTTCAATGAAACTCAAGGGAGCGTGTACTTTGAAGTAGACGAGGACACACCTCTCTACTCACTGGCTGATAGTTCCTTGAATCGCTACAGAAGTTGCAAGATGCTCTTAGATGCTGGTTATCGTTCAAGCTGTATCTACACAATCTACCCAGAGGGATTCGGCAATTGCGGTCTTCGTGTCTACTGTGACATGGAAACTGACGGCGGGGGATGGATCGTGTTTCAGAGGCGACAAGATGGCAGCGTGGACTTTTACCGTAACTGGGCCGACTACCAGTCTGGCTTGGGCGATCTGTCCGGTGAGTTCTGGTTGGGTAACGACAACTTGGTGACTCTGACGTCTGGTGATTCACGTGCAACATGGGAGCTACGAGTTGATTTAGAGGACTGGGAGGGCAACACGGCATGGGCAAAATACTCAGATTTTCAAATATCCCCGGGCGAGTACAATCTGAATTATGACCAATACGATGCCAGCAGCACTGCCGGCGACTCTCTTGGGTATCAGGGAAATAGTATGTACCTTTATCAAAAAGGATATCCCTTTTCAACGAAGAATCGTGACAACGATGCGTGGTTAGGGCGCAATTGTGCACAAAGGTACGCAGGAGCCTGGTGGTTTAATAACTGTTGGTATTCTCACTTGAATGGTCGATATTACCCAGACAAGAATGCAGATAGTAGCCAAGGCGTGCAATGGGCGTCATGGAAAAACGATTATTCCATGAAAGCATGTAGCATGAAAACGCGCGAAATTGGACCATGAAGGTTGCACTGTTAATATTTATTCGAAATGTACTTGTTTCAGTTAGCACCTGTAAATCATTGCACAACCATATTATTTATTATTAACCATAAAACTGCCCAAAATGTGTTTCGCAGTTAATCGAAATGTTAATATCACTTTGTCAACAAGTTAAGTGGTTAACTGGTTTTTGTTTTGCTTATTACAGAATACCCATTATATTTTGTACATCTGACGAAACAACGGCTACATTTAATCATATCGCAATGTTAAATTATTACCGAGTTTAACCGAAGCTGCCTCGAATTTAGACTAAGTTTATTTTCACTCCGATTTTTAACAGCGACATTGTAGGCGCAATCACACACACAAGGGTTCACTGATATATGTGACCTGTCATCACAAAATGAGCGTAAAGTCGGCAAAATTGAAATGTGGGTATTTCTAAATTCTGTGAAAACAGAGCGTTCCAATGGTATATAACACTTGGAGGTTTGATACTGTGGCGGAATGCGACGTCGGCGGGGAGACCTTCCGGGACAGATCTTATTGATCCCAGGACTCCAACCAACGCCTATTATCCCACAAAACTATTTATAACCTTACGAGGGGATGAGCGGCTATCCAGACGCAAGGGGGACAATTACGAACGGCGGCCTTAGCCTAGGGGCAGTTCGTTTGGTGGAAATATACCACCGTTCTGTGATTGAGAGGGTAACTTGAATGTAATATAATCGGAGCACTAATTAATTGGTCCTAATAGTCCTCACACACTGCAAATAAACCTCGGTGACAACAGATTTCAAGGACGAGTATGATTGGTCTTATTCTTCTTCGATCACAGCCTTAATTATATTATAAGCAATCAATATATTTATACAATGATAATCCTCGCTTGTTACAACAAGGGGTCAACTGCACCTCTTATAATAAACTTAGCTAGAAGTAGTCCTCACTGTGGTCAACTGCACCACTATAAATAACTTGGCTCCAAATAGTCCTCACTGTGGTCAACTGCACCACTATAAATAACTTGGCTCCAAATAGTCCTCACTGTGGTCAACTGCACCACTATAAATATAATAACTAATAACAATATAAATCCTCACAGGTCTTTACTAGCAAATAAAGTAACACTTAAGGGGGGGGGGGGGGGTACTTGCAATAACCCTCACACAGAATAAATGAGCTCCACAATAACCAAAATTAATCCTCACTGCACAGAACGATCAGAATAACCCTCGTTGGACTTAGAAACAATAGACCAGGTAAACGTCTCTGGGGACAGCTAGCTTAATGACCAGGGATGCACTCAACCGATGCTACGCCGCCTGGCATAGAACACGGCATGCAGACCCTTCAATCACCCTCAGCTCTGCTAAATCCCAATCAACAGGTTACCCTAGCCCTGTCCCTTCAAGTCCCAGTGTTATCTGACTATCGGAACAGCTATTCAATCCACGAGGGTACCGCGCTACTATTCCAGCAACAGTTACCCTCACACAACAACATGGACCGGTAATTATGCACAGACCAGGGTGCGAATACCCTCACAAGAACTAAGCGCTACGACGGTAAGCCTCACAGAGCTAGCTAGTCGACAACCACCGGATCGCCACTCAGCCGTCACCGCCACTACAGCGTTGAACCGACGACAGGCAATCACCACCCACGACAAGTAACTCCAGCTCTTGAACCAGGCTTCACTACCCTCGCACACACTAGTTCCCGCAATAAATGCAATAACAATACACGGTAAAGTATACAATTACACTTACCGAAGCTAACGTTGAAACCCTGTTTCGTGTCGTGAGGAATGGAATCGTGCAAGTAACAGACATAGGTCATGTAGCATAGCCACCATTTGCAAGAACTGCCCAAAGCTTCGACGAAGCCCCGGACTAGAACCATACGCGCTGCTGATTGGTCGCGGCACACCACTGGATGGTCACCGACATACGCGGTGTGAACCACTGATTGGCCCCCACACTCAATGCATTAAAGTACATGAATTAGACAAGTTTTAGTCTGACCCTGTTTCGTCACACAGGCCCCAGCTAAGCTTAGTCCGTCTCGGACTAAAATGCTTAATAACAATTATAAGAAACAGGGCCAACTAATATTAAACATTATACATTCATAAAATCTGTCACCTATAATTCATAAGAAACAAAAGTAATGTGTGAGGTCTACCTTGGCAAATGGGCTCAATAGACCTCGCGTATAAGTATTCCTGCTGTGACACGAATACATTATCTAAATATCCTCACTACAATACTGTGAGGTAGCCGGCTATTTCACTTAACATCGATTGGTTTTGCGTTTCCTAGAATGAGGATTAGTGAACCTCACAGCTAGTTTGTTTTTAAAATGTTGAATGATTAACACCATATATCTGATAATTCTCACTAGGTCATATGAGGTAGTTATATTAACACTAAATTTAAGTAGAATTTGGTACATTACAAAATACTGAGCACCTAAGGGTTACCTCCACTTCGTATGATTAAAAATATATAAAACCCACTTCTTACGAGTCTTGCACAAGTTATACAGAATAATAAGTGGTTGTTGATCGGATAATTTATACAATTACAAGTGTCCTTGAATTATTTTTCTCTCTCTTTTTCTTTTTCCTTCCTTCTGGAAAAACAACGATAAGTATAAGTAAAACGTATAAAAGTTTCGGAATACAAAAATATAGCTCAAAATATATCTTTTTAATAAATACTAGAAAAGATAAAAGTTAAGCTTAGTTATAAAATCAGCAAGAATCAATCTGAATCATAAAATTACACGTAATTCCCGAGTTATTGGATATATTAGAGTTTCATATTTACAAGGCGTTTCCTGGACGGTTTCGTCTACTCTTGTAGGGTGTACCGGTTTACATCTACCGGCTTCCTGTATCGCTGCTCGGTGACCTCTTCGTGGACCAACTTCCCATCGACAAAAGTGTTGCGGAATATTCTCTCCTCCACGGTGGCAATCTTCATCCGCTTGGCCGGGGGTGCTGTCATCTCCATCTCAGCCATCTCCTCCTGTGGCTCCTGGTCAGGCACAGACTTGGGACTCGAGGGTGGCAGGGAATCAGCAGCCGCAGCCTCCAGAGCCTCCCTCATGTGACTCAGGTACGCCTTCGGTTTCCCGCCGAGGCGAACGACCGGCGATGACCTACCCACCAATGGAGATATGGGGCATGGCGACAGGGTGATGACCGCCTCCCTCGACGGGCTATATGGTGGCGTACTTCCTGCATCCGATGCCGGCGCCTCTCTCGCCGGGCTGTCGGCTGGCCCACTTGCTGAAGCTGGAGTATCTCCTTGCGGCTCAAGCCCCCACTTGCCTGTCAGCTTCTTCCTGTCGATAGACACTGGCATGCTGATTCCTCCCCGCTGTCCTTCGACCGGGCCCTTCTCAATATCTGCGCACTCCGCCATGTTCTGGGGATGGCAGTATTTGTAGTGCCTCCGGAGGTTGTCACGCCTTCTGTCCCGGTAGCTACAGCTCCCGCAGCAGAAAAACAATGGAGGGCCGTGCATCAATCTCCGGTGCCGCCAGAGACCTGACTTAGAGTTGAAAGTCTGCTGGCACTGGTAGCAACTCACAGGCATTCTGGATCTGCCAACGAAACAACAAAACAACAAAACATTTTGGTTAGTTACACTCTCAATTTAGTGACTAACCTACTACCGATATCTTGCGGGAAGTCTATGTTTCCGCAGGGGATACCGCCTTTGGGTCCTCCTAGGGCTAACTTCAACTACTTCCCCTTCCTCACTAATACTAGG
Organism: Crossaster papposus; assembly: GCA_037893245.1. Taxonomy (NCBI): domain Eukaryota; kingdom Metazoa; phylum Echinodermata; class Asteroidea; order Velatida; family Solasteridae; genus Crossaster; species Crossaster papposus. Next base: position 999,547 of record JBAIAA010000119.1, on the reverse strand, counting down.
ATCTAGCATTTGAGCCTCAAGAGGCTCATTACCTATATCAGGCTCGACACTCAGTCGCACCTCTTGGCTTGGCATGGACTCCGGAACCTCGGACACTGGTTCCTCAACCAATGGTTCTTCTACCACTTGCGGCTGATACACCCACGCCTTCAAAGCTTCGCCGGTATACGGCTTTAGCCTGTCTCCGTGAACTACAACAGCCTTCTTTCCAGGCTTCAGGGAACAGTAGTCCCCAACTACCATGATCCAACATTTGCCACTGTCACTCCGAGGGAGTGGCCCCAGCAAGTCCACAGCCAGTCTTTCCATGGGCTCGCCCACCAAATACTGTTGGAGCGGCGAAACTCTCCTTTTTATAGGAGATTTCCTCCTCCCACACAGCTCGCAACATCTAACCTGTCTCATTATTTCCTCCTGGTTACACAGGGGATGACGCCGAGGCCTCTCCTTGATAGGCCTCGCATCGCCCGTACTGATGTGGTGCTTCACCACATCAGTCCGCCCTATGTCACCCTCACCAGAAGAAAATACATCCCGAAAATCTACCAAATAAGCCCTCACCTCTGCATGATACTCCTCACTGAGGTGGACCTTACTCCGGTCATACAAATCATGTAGGTGACTTGGGAGGTCTCCATGATCCTCACACCCACGACTTCCCACCGGCACTACTACCGAGTCAACCACAACGGTCGCAATTGTACCCACAGTTGTCCCCTTACGAACAACCCGTCTCTCCTTATTCGGATTGAATATCCGCAGTGGAAGAGACTCGGCTTGCGGCTCAACCAGCGACCGGGCTAAAAGTAGCCCTCGCTGAGCCAACTCACCACCACCTTCCACAGGCTCAATGATTGCCGGCTGTCCCGATGCCTCACATGTGGTTGCTACCACACCAGGCACAACAGCCTCATGGCCTGCCGGAATCTCAGTGGTCTCGGCCACCATAACTCTTCCCACAAACGGCTCCCCGGCACCACTCGTGCATCTCACCTGCTCCCCATTTAGTCTCAACTCAAGGCGACGGAAATCCAAGTTACCGCCAGTAGGTAACAAGAAATCCATGCCTAATATACCGTCATACTTGACATCAGCGAAAATTACCCGAATCGGGTAAACTGCTTTTCCCAACTGTATGTCCACCCAGGCAACGCCCATCACAGCCAGTGGACTCCCATCGACCTGCTGAATGCTGGACTCTTCAGCTTCCAGCACAGGCCTTTGTTCCCTGGCAATTCTATGGTAGACTCGACTACTAATTAGTGTGTCAGTCGACCCTGAATCTACCAGGAACCTACACCTTGCTCCCCTGACAACACCACTAACAAACAGCCCATACCTAGGCCGAGTATCAGCGCTTGGCCGAGTGCCTACTGGCTCTCTGCCTTCTGTCTCTCGCCTCTTACTGGCTCTGTTTGTTCCCAACTCTTGTGCTCGCTTGGACCCTCGGAAATGCCCAGCCTGCCCGGGGGCCCACCGGTCGGCTGGCTGGCGTTTCCCTGCGGCCATCTCTCCCTATGAGGTCTGGTACATTCCCGGGCGAAATGACCTACCTCTCCACACCTGAAACACCTCAACCCACCAGGCGCTTTTCTTCCAGGCTGGGGTGACTGCCTCTGAGGAACCCTCGCCTTCTCAGCTGGGCCTGGACCTCGCTTGGTAAGCTCGGTCAGCAGCTCAACCACTTGGTCAATTTTCTTCGACTGTTGACCAGCACCCTCTTCTAACTTAAGGAGACGCCTCTCTGTGTCAGAGTCGACTGCCCTGGTAAACTTCACGGGTTTACCTTCAGCCCTTCGCTCACATTCAACTTTCTCAAAGTTTTCGGTCTCAAGGGCAGCACGTATAGCTTCGTCCAATGTCTTTGGGCGATCACGGTATACGCCTTCCCTAACGACCTGACTATTAACGGCATCGACAAAATGGTTTTTCCCTAGGCGCTCTCGTGCCTCTTCGGGAATCTCAGGGTAGGCCTTCAACGTTAAATCACGGATTGCCTGGCCCAACTCCTGTAGAGTTTCTTTAGGCCCCTGACGTCGGTGCCTTAACTCCACCAAATAATTTTCGGCCTGTCGACCAGGACCGAATCTCTTCGACAACACCTTGACAAGTTCACTATAAGTGAACTTCTTCGACCCATCACCGAGAATTCGGAGGGCCTCTCCCTGGAGACTAGCAGCCAAAAATTCGGTTGCTTGCTCCTCACTCCACTGATTTACTTGCTTACACGCCTCAAAGTGGCGGTAATAATCGTTCCAAAGAACCTTACCACTGTATCGGTCGGGGGTAATTGTAGGCCTGCGAGGCCCACCACCATGAGGTTTACCGCACTCCTCATTACCCTCCATCCTCGACTCCCTTTTTAGTGGCCATGGGCCCACTCCAGGCGAGTCCCCCTCACTAACTACCTCGTTGGATTTCCCCACAGTATGACGAGTTCCGAAACTCAGTAACTCACTGTGTACATCTCGCTCATTGTTAGCACAATCATCCTCGTGGTTCCTGAAGGGATTGACACGAGGACTATGCGCGAGAATAGACCTCACAGGTGTACTCCCAGCATGCCTTTCTCCCCATGAACCCAGATCAGGTGACGTGCCAACACTGGAACGCTCTCGTGCCTTCAATGAGGCATACCCTGAGGTATCCTTCGGCAACTTCCAACTAATCTCCGAATTCACCAAAGGTGTATCCCTCCTCTCAGGGGTACCCTCACTCACCATTTTTGGCTGTGCCCCCTCCTTGACAGCCTCTAACTCCGAAGAAAGACGTGCTTTCTCCCACCGCAACCACTGAACCTCCATTCTAGATTGGTTCAGGTCATCCTGGACAGAACCCATGTCAGCCTCAGCCGAGGTGACACCCCTGTCCTTACTCATACCGATGTCTCCTCCTGACTAGGAACTCAGTCTCCACCACACTCTCTACACTTGGCCACTGGCCACTCGGCGACAACGGTACCTCACAGGTAAATTCAGGCTGTGAAACCACTGGTCCAAAGCCTCCAGAATCCAACAAACACTGTGTACCGACCACCACCCGGTGAATTCTTAACAGGATAGGCAGTTGCTGTCTCGCAGTATATCGCAAAGATCGCAACTCAGCTCTAAACCTCAACTGAATCCACACACCAATTAACAATACAACAAAAAAACACAATTCCTAAACCAGTAACGACCCAGATCAGCATTACCTGCCAACCTCGTTACTAATTAACCCTCGCAGTGTACCTCACAGAGGTGCACCCACCAACAACAACACGAACACAATGTATATTACAAATTACAATATACAATCACAGAATATCCCACTTCTGACACCATTTGTGGCGGAATGCGACGTCGGCGGGGAGACCTTCCGGGACAGATCTTATTGATCCCAGGACTCCAACCAACGCCTATTATCCCACAAAACTATTTATAACCTTACGAGGGGATGAGCGGCTATCCAGACGCAAGGGGGACAATTACGAACGGCGGCCTTAGCCTAGGGGCAGTTCGTTTGGTGGAAATATACCACCGTTCTGTGATTGAGAGGGTAACTTGAATGTAATATAATCGGAGCACTAATTAATTGGTCCTAATAGTCCTCACACACTGCAAATAAACCTCGGTGACAACAGATTTCAAGGACGAGTATGATTGGTCTTATTCTTCTTCGATCACAGCCTTAATTATATTATAAGCAATCAATATATTTATACAATGATAATCCTCGCTTGTTACAACAAGGGGTCAACTGCACCTCTTATAATAAACTTAGCTAGAAGTAGTCCTCACTGTGGTCAACTGCACCACTATAAATAACTTGGCTCCAAATAGTCCTCACTGTGGTCAACTGCACCACTATAAATAACTTGGCTCCAAATAGTCCTCACTGTGGTCAACTGCACCACTATAAATATAATAACTAATAACAATATAAATCCTCACAGGTCTTTACTAGCAAATAAAGTAACACTTAAGGGGGGGGGTACTTGCAATAACCCTCACACAGAATAAATGAGCTCCACAATAACCAAAATTAATCCTCACTGCACAGAACGATCAGAATAACCCTCGTTGGACTTAGAAACAATAGACCAGGTAAACGTCTCTGGGGAATGACCAGGGATGCACTCAACCGATGCTACGCCGCCTGGCATAGAACACGGCATGCAGACCCTTCAATCACCCTCAGCTCTGCTAAATCCCAATCAACAGGTTACCCTAGCCCTGTCCCTTCAAGTCCCAGTGTTATCTGACTATCGGAACAGCTATTCAATCCACGAGGGTACCGCGCTACTATTCCAGCAACAGTTACCCTCACACAACAACATGGACCGGTAATTATGCACAGACCAGGGTGCGAATACCCTCACAAGAACTAAGCGCTACGACGGTAAGCCTCACAGAGCTAGCTACTCGACAACCACCGGATCGCCACTCAGCCGTCACCGCCACTACAGCGTTGAACCGACGACAGGCAATCACCACCCACGACAAGTAACTCCAGCTCTTGAACCAGGCTTCACTACCCTCGCACACACTAGTTCCCGCAATAAATGCAATAACAATACACGGTAAAGTATACAATTACACTTACCGAAGCTAACGTTGAAACCCTGTTTCGTGTCGTGAGGAATGGAATCGTGCAAGTAACAGACATAGGTCATGTAGCATAGCCACCATTTGCAAGAACTGCCCAAAGCTTCGACGAAGCCCCGGACTAGAACCATACGCGCTGCTGATTGGTCGCGGCACACCACTGGATGGTCACCGACATACGCGGTGTGAACCACTGATTGGCCCCCACACTCAATGCATTAAAGTACATGAATTAGACAAGTTTTAGTCTGACCCTGTTTCGTCACAATACTCAATATTGTTTTTTTTAAGTTTTTTTTAGTCTAGAGACTTAATAAAGAGATTATGAGAAAACGGGCATTTCTTGCGAGAAATTGTGTGAAAGGCATAAAAAGGCATAGTCAAAATTGTCTCAAAAACTAATTTTGTTTTTATCTGATCGTCCTGAAAAATTGGGAATTGATTGTTGGGGATTTAGTCTTAAAAAAAAACCATATACATGTAATCTCAAAATCGACCACCCCTACAAATTTTGACTTTGACTGGCCGTACTGGGAAATCACTCCGTGCGACTTGACGCTCATTTTGTGATGACAGGTCACATATGTATACAACAACCTGTCGGTTGCATTATTTAAACAAGAAAAGACATGGTGGTCTTTTTAAAATTGAAGTTAAATTCTCCTTTAAAGAGGTATAACTTTCGCCAATATTGCAGGGCTACGAACAGCATTTGTCACTGTTATTTAGTAAACAAGTATTGTTTTCTCTTTTTATATGCCACTAATAACATGTTATAAAATGAACAGTAAGAAATGCTATGGAGGGGGTTATTCTATATTTTCGCCATCAGAAGGAGTAATTCACAGGCCTACAACTCACTCCTATAATTTTAAAAGGCGCCAGATTCATGCAAGTATTCTTTTTCTGTGTAATATTACTTTAAACTAAACGACAACTGCCTCCAATGTCATTTGTTCTTTTTTTCCTTTTGAAAATGACAATTTTTGATGCAGTATAGGCCTAATGCCTAAAGAAGATACAACCCAAAACCTTTCTCACCAAATATGAAAAGAACAAAGTTGACTCTAATCTAATCCAAAATAAAAATATTCTGAGACCCCTGGCTAGTTGACTTTGTCAGGAACAAATTTAGGGTAAGATTTTCAATTTACAAGTTCTAAAAACATGCTTAACGCATGATCTCAAATAACATAAAGGTGACATTTAAAACATTGTTTTCTCAAGTAAGGGCAAAGATGATACTTTGTAATGATATAGTTGATTTTGTGATATTATTTTTTATTTTAGCTGTGTGTTTGTTTTTTAAATAAGCTAAAAACCAGTTTTGCGGCCCCAAAACTGGCAAAAATTTACCAAAACACAAAATGGTCTTTAACCATGGCAACGAGCCTTAGAAAAGAAGAATTATAAGTTATACTTTGGTTACTTGCTTGCTTAACATGTCCTTTTTATATTACAAAAAAAATAAAGACAAAATACCAAGGACACATGTGAAAATGTACGTGGACCCACTCTTAATGGGCACAAAAGAATAGTTTTTTTTTGTAAACGCAACTTAACTCACAATATTCGTAATTTTGTTTCAGGCTGTCAATTCAAGTTTGGTAATTGTTCACGTTAAAGGACACCATTGGTAACTGCTCAAATTATCAGGAATGGGTGGATTTGGGCGGTTGTATATTACAGTAAATATCGTTTAACTGACCTGTTTAAAGTGAAAACAGCGTTTGTTTTCAACCGGCATCCAGCAGTTATTTTTATGTTGTTTGTGTTTTTCGCGATCGCCGTCTATTTTTTAGAATTACAGGATATCTAGCGCAATCATTGCTGGATGCCTAGAATCATTATTTACTTTCAGATAAGTAAGATATTTCCTAATAATTCGGCAGTAAATATTTTCGATATCTGGAAATGGTGTATCCTACCTTTAAGCTTATGGCCTTAAGCGATTTGTTTCCTCCCAATCTCATTTGATTCACTGGTACCAAAAATCAATACCCTCATGCCATGGACAGTTAGTGTTGTCATTTCTAAAGCTACAACGGCGATAAAGACCCCTCATATGATGATTCCTATCGCTGAATTAACGCTTGTAAGCCATGGCCATCGGCAAGAGTTTCATGGTAACCAGAGAAGTGCCCCTCAAGAACAATTCCATCTAAATCTCATTATATTCACTGGAATTAAATCAATATCGACATAGATTGTGTCTGCGTCACCCCATTCCTTTGTATACTACTAAGTCCCAGCATCACCAGGCCTCTGAGTGCAATCTGGCAGTTGTGCCAAGAAGACATCTACGGGTAACAGTGTGCCTTGAAATTGTAGTCTTTTCATAGTTGTTGAAATTCTACATAATTATATCGCTGAATGTCAACCTATGCAGATTTATGTAATTGGCGACATAACAACAATTACTGAAATTTTCTGTTATAAGGTGGACTTAACTCAATCGACGGGATGGCGAAACAAATCATCTGTTTTGAACTATTTCACATAATATTCATCATTTTCCAGGGAGCTACCTCGCCCGTTTTGGGATTTGAAAAATCTTCATATACAGAGAAACATACGTTTTATGCCGCCGAAAATCGCGCCTTGGAAGAATTTGCGTATGCAACAAAAGCTGTGCGATCTCGTGTCATCTGCGGACGAGAATGCAGCATGGATGAACGTTGCAGGTCGTTTAACTTTAACGACTGCGATAAAATGTGTGAGTTGAACCTTGCAACAGGACGACAGCATCCCGAAGACTTCAATGCAACTCAAGGAATGGTGTACTTTGATGCAGATGAGGACACACCTCTCTACTCACTGGCTGATAGCTCCTTTAATCGCTCCAGAAGTTGCAAGATGCTCTTAGATGCTGGTTATCGTTCAAGCGGTATCTACACAATCTACCCAGATGGATTCGGTAATTGTGGTCTTCGTGTCTACTGTGACATGGAAACTGACGGCGGGGGATGGGTCGTGTTTCAGAGGCGACAAGATGGCAGCGTGGACTTTTACCGTAACTGGGCCGACTACCAGTCTGGCTTTGGCGATCTGCCCGGTGAGTTCTGGTTAGGTAATGACAACTTGGTGACTCTGACGTCCGATGATTTACGTGGAACGTGGGAGCTACGAGTCGATTTAGAGGACTGGGAGGGCAACACGGCATGGGCAAAATACTCGGATTTCCAAATATCCCCGGGTGATTACAATCTGAATTATGACCGATACGATGCCAACAGCACTGCCGGCGACTCTCTTGGGTATCAGGGAAGTTCCGTGTATCATAACGGATATCCCTTTTCAACAAAAGATCGTGACAATGATGCGTCGTCAGCCCGCAATTGTGCACAACTGTATCCAGGAGCTTGGTGGTTTAATAACTGTTGGTATTCTCACTTGAATGGTTTATATTTATATCCAGACAAGAATGCATATACTAAGCAAGGCGTGCAATGGGCCTCATGGAAATCGGGTTATTCCATGAAAGCATGTAGCATGAAAACGCGCGAAATTGAACCATGAATGTTGCATTGTTAATAATAATTTCGAATTGTACTTGTTTTAGTTGGCACCTGTAAATCATTGCACAACCATATTATGTATTAATACCTCGAGTCTTTTAAAATTATTTAAAAAGTTGTTGTGGAATAATGTGTTTCGCAGTTAATCGAAATGTTACTATCACTTTGTCAACACGAGGCAGGATACACCATTTGCAGATATCGAAATATTTTACTACCAAATTATTTATAAATATCTTCTTTATTTGAAAGTAAATAAATGATAATAATTATAATAATGTTCGTGATTATATAGCGCTTTACATCGTATCAACGATCTCAAAGCGCTTTACAAATGATTCAAGGCATCCAGCAAAATAACTGCGCTAAAAATCCTGTAATTGTTCCGAAAATTTATTTTATAAACAAAATTCACAATCGTCAGACGGCATTCGCGAAATAACAAGAACAAGAACAACTGCTTTATGCAGGTTAAAAATGAACGCCGTTTTTCTTGCTTTTTTCTAGGCATCCATGATTGTAAAACTTCAAACAGGTCAGGTAAATGATATTTACTATAAAATACAACCCCCCAAATCCACCCATTCCTGATAGTTCTAGCAATTAATAATGATGTATTCTAACTTTAAGAGACCAAATCTGTTTTTGGGTGTATTTTTTGTTTATTACAGAAGGATACCCATTATTTTTTGTACATCTGACAAAACAACGGCTAATTTGTTTTATATCGCAATGTTAAATTGCAGCCGAGTTCAATCGAGACTAAGTTTATTTTCACTCTGATTTTCCTTTTTTTAACATTGACATTATAGGCGCAATCACACACACAAGGGTTCACTGATATAATAATTATGTACAACAACCTGCCGATTGCATTATTTGAACAAAATAGGCACGATGGCCTTTTTAAAATTGAAGTTAAATTCTCCTTTAAAGAACTATAACTTTCGCCAACATTGCAGGGCTACGAACAGCATCCGTCACTTTGAGATTTATTCACGAACATCGGCCATAATACATTTAAAGTGAGATAAAATCTTCAGTTTGGGAACTTGCAGATAGAAATGAAAGCAATGACCTCAAGTTAAATATCAAATAACACCAGTCATCTCTAGTGAATAATAAACAAATTGTAATTAAACATACCTTAATATTTTATGCCACATTTAAAATAAATATTGAAAGTTAGGCTATAATTCAAAAATAGTCTGGCACCCATCTTATTCAACAATTCACAATTTATAAGATACATCCAGGGAACACAACCAAAATGGCTTCCTCTAGAATAAGGTCCATATAACGAAACATTGTGAAAACTGTTCTTGCTAAATTATAAATACAGCGTATGTGATAACAATATGTTACTAGGATTACAATTATAGTTTGACAAGTGCTGTCAGCTTAGAAAATAAGTGTTATTCGTACATGTATACATAGATAATATTTGTATTGCGCGAAGGGAATGTTGCACAAAATGGCATAAGCTTAGAATTTGTGGCAAGTGTTATTCCTCTTAGTAAAGAACTTTCAAAATATTCATCTTATTGTTTTACTCTAGTTACTTTACCACGAAAATCCTCTATACCACAAAAGAATCCGAATTTCACATATTAATTTGTTCTGATGTCATTACTTATTATTTGTCTGCACAATTTTAAAATATGAAGGTTTGTTTAGAACGCGCTGTCTTAAGTGAGTGCTTATAATTGAAATTCATATAAAATTACACAAACCACATCAATATCATAATTAATCATAATTAATAAGAACATTTTACTTTTTGCTTGTATATTGCGATACAAAAATGGTTCCAGTACAAAAAGACCAATGACGTTGAATAAACTGAGCGACAAGAACCAATCCACGATTAATTTGTCTCAGTTGATTTAGGTTGTTCGTGTTGAGTTTAGGAGTGTGTAATTATCGCAGCGTGATTGGCAGGTGTAAGGCAACTGTGGTTTATGCTTTAAACACCTGTCTCTGTATGGGATATGCAGTTAAGGAATTTGCACAGTATTCTACAGATGTAGATTCACAACTTCTGGCCGCGCCCTGGCCTCGTTCTAGCCCTCGCCCTGGACCTCGCCCTGGACCTCGCCCTGGACCTCGCCCTGGACCTCGCCCTGGACCTCGCCCTGGACCTCGCCCTGGACCTCGCCCTGGACCTCGCCCTGGACCTCGCCCTGGACCTCGCCCTGGACCTCGCCCTGGACCTCGCCCTGGACCTCGCCCTGGACCTCGCCCTGGACCTCGCCCTGGACCTCGCCCTGGACCTCGCCCTGGACCTCGCCCTGGACCTCGCCCTGGACCTCGCCCTGGACCTCGCCCTGGACCTCGCCCTGGACCTCGCCCTGGACCTCGCCCTGGACCTCGCCCTGGACCTCGCCCTGGACCTCGCCCTGGACCTCGCCCTGGACCTCGCCCTGGACCTCGCCCTGGACCTCGCCCTGGACCTCGCCCTGGACCTCGCCCTGGACCTCGCCCTGGACCTCGCCCTGGACCTCGCCCTGGACCTCGTCCTGGACCTCGCCCGGGACCTCGCCCTAGATCTCGCCCTGGACCTCGCCCTTGACCTCGCCCTGGACCTCGCCCTGGACCTCGCCCTGGACCTCGCCCTGGACCTCGCCCTGATAGCCTCGCCCTGATAGCTTCGCCCTGATAGCCTCGCCCTGATGGACCTCGCCCTGATGGACCTCGCCCTGATGGACCTCGCCCTGATGGACCTCGCCCTGATGGACCTCGCCCTGATGGACCTCGCCCTGATGGACCTCGCCCTGATGGACCTCGCCCTGATGAACCTCGCCCTGATGGACCTCGCCCTGATGGACCTCGCCCTGATGGACCTCGCCCTGATGGACCTCGCCCTGATGGACCTCGCCCTGATGGACCTCGCCCTGATGGACCTCGCCCTGATGGACCTCGCCCTGATGGACCTCGCCCTGATGGACCTCGCCCTGATGGACCTCGCCCTGATGGACCTCGCCCTGGTAGACCTGTCTTCGCAACTATAATCACAATACTTGACCCTTTTACTGATACATTTATTTTTAGGCGCACATGCGCGTAATTGACTTAGGGAAGAAACCAAAACGGTCCATTGAAATTGTACAGGTACAAACATTCTGGTCGATTAGCTAATTTTGTCAAAGATTTGTAGCTTGTTTTTATTTAGAAAACCCCTGAAATGTTTTTCAGCATCACTTTCTGGTCTATGGAGCACACAAAGTGGAACCCCCGTCTTGATCCCGTACTCATTACCAGGGTAAAAAAAAGAGCGGGTAGTAATGTAACGTACTGTTTACACCATAGGAACAATGTTGAGGTCTGTAGCACAATAGTCTTAATACATGAAACATGAACAATTGGTACAATCGAATTTTGTTTTAAAAAAATACCAAATTTTACAAATGAGTACATAAGATATGGGAATTACCAAGGGTGTATCCTACCTTTACATCTACCCATTCCTGATAATTCAAGCATTTACTAATGGTGTATCATACCTTTACATCCACCCATTGATGATAATTTAATCAATTACCAATGGTGTATCCTACCTTTACATCCACCCATTCCTGATAATTCTCCATTGGACCTCGGACCTCGCCCTGATAGCCTCGCCCTGATAGCCTCGCCCTGATAGCCTCGCCCTGATAGCCTCGCCCTGATAGCCTCGCCCTGATAGCCTCGCCCTGATAGCCTCGCCCTGATAGCCTCGCCCTGATAGCCTCGCCCTGATAGCCTCGCCCTGATGGGCCTCGCCCTGATGGGCCTCGCCCTGATGGGCCTCGCCCTGATGGGCCTCGCCCTGATGGACCTCGCCCTGATGGACCTCGCCCTGATGGACCTCGCCCTGATGGACCTCGCCCTGATGGACCTCGCCCTGATGGACCTCGCCCTGATGGACCTCGCCCTGATGGACCTCGCCCTGATGGACCTCGCCCTGATGGACCTCGCCCTGATGGACCTCGCCCTGATGGACCTCGCCCTGATGGACCTCGCCCTGATGGACCTCGCCCTGATGGACCTCGCCCTGATGGACCTCGCCCTGATGGACCTCGCCCTGATGGACCTCGCCCTGATGGACCTCGCCCTGATGGACCTCGCCCTGATGGACCTCGCCCTGATGGACCTCGCCCTGATGGACCTCGCCCTGATGGACCTCGCCCTGATGGACCTCGCCCTGATGGACCTCGCCCTGATGGACCTCGCCCTGATGGACCTCGCCCTGAAGGACCTCGCCCTGATGGACCTCGCCCTGATGGACCTCTCCCTGATGGACCTCGCCCTGATGGACCTCGCCCTGATGGACCTCGCCCTGATGGACCTCGCCCTGATGGACCTCGCCCTGATGGACCTCGCCCTGATGGACCTCGCCCTGATGGGCCTCGCCCTGATGGACCTCGCCCTGATGGACCTCGTCCTGATGGACCTCGCCCTGATGGACCTCGCCCTGATGGACCTCGCCCTGATGGACCTCGCCCTGATGGACCTCGCCCTGATAGACCTCGCCCTGATGGACCTCGCCCTGATGGACCTCGCCCTGATGGACCTCGCCCTGATGGACCTCGCCCTGATGGACCTCGCCCTGATGGACCTCGCCCTGATGGACCTCGCCCTGATGGACCTCGCCCTGATGGACCTCGCCCTGATGGACCTCGCCCTGATGGACCTCGCCCTGATGGACCTCGCCCTGATGGACCTCGCCCTGATGGACCTCGCCCTGATGGACCTCGCCCTGATGGACCTCGCCCTGATGGACCTCGCCCTGGTGGACCTCGCCCTGGTGGACCTCGCCCTGGTGGACCTCGCCCTGGTGGACCTCGCCCTGGTGGACCTCGCCCTGGTGGACCTCGCCCTGGTGGACCTCGCCCTGGTGGACCTCGCCCTGGTGGACCTCGCCCTGGTGGACCTGTCTTCGCAACTATAATCACAATACTTGACCCTTTTACTGATACATTTATTTTGAGGCGCACATGCGCGTAATTGACTTAGGGAAGAAACCAAAACGGTCCATTGAAATTGTACAGGTACAAACATTCTGGTCGATTAGCTAATTTTGTCAAATATTTGTAGCTTGTTTTTATTTAGAAAACCTCTGAAATGTTTTCCAGCATCACTTTCTGGTCTATGGAGCACACAAAGTGGAACCCCCGTCTTGATCCCGTACTCATTACCAGGGTAGTAATGGAAGCGTACTGTTTACACCATAGGAACAATGTTGAGGTCTGTAGCACAATAGTCTTAATACATGAAACATGAACAATTGGTACAATCGAATTTTGTTTTTAAAAAATGTGACCCGCTCTACATAAATGAGTCTGATGTAGCAAAAACAAAATTCGGAGTTATTCATAGGGCTTGAAAGAGCATCTGATAAGCTTCAATTTGATGTATGTCGGAGCGCTATAGAGTACTGCATTATTTTTTTATGATTTTTTGAAATAATATATTTTTCAAGTGTGAAACAGCCACTTTTAAGAGAAAATTAACGTATCCCAACGATCAAAATAACTGAACTTGAAACAAAACAGTCAACAAAATCCTGTATTAAAACACTTTAAGATTCAAAATAAAGTTTTATTTCGTTTTTTTCTGAAAATATGGATACAAACGAAGCAGAATACACAGCAAAAAAAAAAAAAAAAAAAAAAAAAAAAAAAAAAATTCAATCGCCCTGTACGTGTCAACGGTAATTGCGACATCCGACTCATTTATGTAGAGCGGGTCACAAATACCAAATTTTACAAATGAGTACATAAGATATGGGAATTACCAAGGGTGTATCCTACCTTTACATCTACCTATTCCTGATAATTCAAGCATTTACTAATGGTGTATCATACCTTTACATCCACCCATTTATGATAATTTAATCAATTACCAATGGTGTATCCTACCTTTACATCTACCCATTCCTGATAATTCAAGCAATTACCAATGGTGTATCCTACCTTTACTTCCACCCATTTCTAATAATTTATCACTGACGTTCTTGTTTAAGTGTTGAGTACGAATTTCACGGAGTCACTGCATCTTGATATTGACGTAAACGAAGCCCCGGCTACATGCGCTTCATGTCATACGTTAATCCATCTGTACGTACTGTACCACTGCTGTTATAAGTCTAAGGCAAAACGTGAAACAGTTTGTGACTGGCGGGAAGACTAAACACTAAATGTGAAATGACGCATTAACTTTATTAACCAATCAGGGAAATACACATCGTCTGCCTCACCCCATGCTTTGTGTATTATTACCAAATCCCATCATCGTCAGGCCTCTGTCATGTCTCCAGAGCAATTCAGCAGTTGTGTAAAAAAGACAGCTACCGAAAGCAGTGTGGCTTGAATATTTAGTCGTTTAACAACGTGGCGACAATAAAACCAGACATGACAAATCGCTGAATTTTGTTTCGCGCATTTGAACTACATGTACCGATCAAACATCATGAGAAAGAAAACAATGGCGAAACAAATCTTACGTTCAAAACTGTTTTACATAATATCCATCATATTCCACGGAGTTACCTCGTCTGTCTCTGGATTTAATACTTTATTTTATGCAGATAAATAAATGTTTAATGCTGCTGAATATATTGTATATTCAACTAAAATTATCCGATCTCGTGTCACTGAGAGCACCAAAGGGTGTCCACATAATCGTGCCCGTCCAACTTGTCCATCCTCTGCATCTAACGACGTCAACCGCCAATCAATCGTCTGCATATTGCCTTCTGCCAAACAGGATATGGGGTTGGCCATGGGATCTTTCTCAGTGGAGAATGTTGTGTGGTAGACATGAGTCTCTCCTAGCAATCTTGGAGAACATTCATTCCTAGAATGCCATGCACACTCTCTGTTTTCCAAGTATGGGGGGAAGAGTACTTCTCTCGGATTACAAGCACCACCCTGGACAGAATGACCCGCTCGACGGCTTCAACATCAGTTTCAAACCACCCGATGTAGGGCGTGGAAGCACCGTTAGCAGATACCAGGGTGAACGGCTCTGGTATACCTTGAAGTTTGAAGCCCAGTCGTTCGACAAACCGACTGAAGAACCGTTCTCCCACGGTGGTGACTTGGGACCCTGGATCTAGAAGACAAGTAACTTTGACTTTCGAACAGAAAAACATTCGTTGGCTATGGTGGCACTTGAGGGACACGCATATCACGAATATTGACGTCAATATTCGCGACAAATTTTACGACTTTCCTTTGACGACTTTCATTTGAGCAATAAAAAAAAAAATTGCTCAATATTTAGCACGCAATTTGAGCAATAAAAAAAAAAAATTATTTAAAACTGCATTTTAGAAAGGCCTGCCAATGCAAACAAACAAATGTATTCGTTAGAGTGCACCATTATAATTTATTTATAGGCTGGACCTTCGAAAATCGAATTACAAACAAAGTACGATCTCACTCAAGTAATAGTAGGGCTATACTACTAGGCCTACCGGTATATAATGGGGATTTATGAATGGGGCCAACTACTAATTCAAACAGTTCAATCAACAGGAAACGGGCACGATTAAATTTAGGTCACCGTCCAGCCCAAATAATATTTGTTTGATTAAAAAAATATATAATTATCCATACCAAAGTACTCGAATGGTAAATGTTGTCTCCCCATATTACCTAGAAATAAATCATAGTAGGTCAAGTCATATTAAGACTAACCTTCCATTCTAACTATTAAAACTAAAGCATAACACCGTACAGGGCGCCCTTTGTTGGTACGACATGATAATTTCATTTTCTGCACACCCGTACATAGAATGGTATATGCCAACAACCGTGCTTGTTAGAGAAATGTTTTTCGCGTGAACATTTTACAATAGAAATGTAACCTCAAGCATAATGACACTCGTTTGTATTGTAAGAAGCAGAATCATTGTCAAAAAGATCGGACGTGTTTTACAACTCGGATGCTTTCCTAATTCGGATGCATTCCTAATTTGGATGCTTTTCGCAAACTCGGATGAATTCGTAATTCGGATGCTTTTTGTAAACTCGAATGCTTTTTTAATTCGGATGCTTTTTTAATTCGGATGTTTTTTTAATTAGGATGCTTTTTTAGTTCAGATGCTGTTTGTAATCTTTTGAGAATAGACGGTACCACAGCGTTTCGCAATCGCAGCCTCGAAGCCCCCCCCCCCCCCCCCCCCCTCCCCCCCTCTTTCCCTCCCCCTCCCCTCCCCCACCCCCTCCCCTCCCCGAATTAAACCACGCCTATGTACATGTACGTATACGTACCGCAACAGGTGGTTTGCGCGATACGCGTTAACATAGAGGGCGCCATTGCAAAGGACCAAACATTGCACTTTCTGTGATGGTACGCACAGCTGTTATTTTATGTGGAGGGGGTACGAGTGCGCGCACGCTCTCGCGCGAACAAGATCGAAATGTGCATGGGATCTTTATTAGGGGGTGATATTACGGTGGTTGTCAACTTTACTTTTGACTCATGATGTGAGTATGTGATGCTGGTGATGCTAATGCTAGTGGCAATTTGTTGGCGTTTTCTTAAATTCTTCGCCGGCTCATGTCCAAGCTTCAAGTTGTCATCAACGGTGGTTGGTTAGCGTGACATAACAACTTGAAGACAAGCAGGGAACTTCAATCGGATTTCAGGCACCGTGAGGTGAGTCTACTTACTTGTCATCATCAGACCCAAATTACGCAATCCTATTTCTACGCGCTCGCCTTTATTTGGCAACGTGCGCATCTAATAAAATGATGGACCGTCACTGTCTAGGATTGTATGTTTTGATGCTTGAACTTTCACAACCACTGACAAAAATATATAAAGTGAATGCATTTGCTAATCCTTATTGTAAGGTACATCTACTTTTAAGGTAATAAACAATGGAATTATTTTAATCATACACATTTGAAACTGTAATACATTGAACAATTAAATTCCAAAAGGTGTACTGCCTATTGTTGGCATTGATAAATATACCATTGGTAAGCTTTGAGAACTTGCGGCAAATGTGGTTTATATGTGCACGAAGAATAAAACATTTCAAACACCCTTCTTATAATTAGATAGACTCGATTACTTCTCACTCTCTCACTAGCCAATCAGTTGGCAAGGAATAAATGAATACATCTAAATTATTCAAAACAATCAGATAACACTGGAAAACAAATAAGGGCACTACAGTATGATGACGCAACACCAGGAGATATAATTTTCTGAAACACCAATACATGTGGCTCGTAGTCGTAAGATATTTTTTCATTGCTACACGTTAATATTAGCTTACCTAAACATTTTGATGACCTAAAATCTGTCCTTTGTTCTTTAAGTCATGGTATTTCTGTTATTGGATTAACTAAAACTTGGCTATTTTTAAATTCTTGTATTAATCAATATAATATACCGGGCTACACATTAACGACGAAAAGTAGAGACGTCAGAGCTGGTGGTGGGGTTGCTCTCCACATATCGGATGACTTACAATATATTCCTAGATCAGATTTAAATGACATTGGTAATGATTCTTTTGAGTGTAAATTTGCCGAGATTATTACCTCGAATAACACCAAAAACATTATTGTCGGAGTTGTATATAAACCCCCGGACGCAAACTTTGAGAATTATTCGATATGTTCTCAAGCATCATGTGTCTAACGAGAACAAATTTGTCCTTGTAACTGGTGATTTTAATTTGAATTTGTTTACTTCTGATTGTATTGGCCACCCACAATAATGTTTAGATACAGTCTATTCCTCTTCATGTTTGCCATTAATTCTTAGACCAACAAGGGTTACAAATACTTCAGCCACCCTTATTGACAACATTTTTTCAAAATAATTCCGACTTCGGGCATTATTGTTACTGATCTGTCTGATCATTTTCAAATATTCACCTCTTTTCCACTCAATTTAAATCAACATAACCCCTAACATATTTTTACTCGGGATTACACATGTAATAACCTTGATTATTGTAAACATGAACTTCTTACTTACAATTGGGAATCGGTTTTAAATGCTAGTGGTGTTAATTCTGCCTTTGTTAATTTTAACGATATTTTCGACGCTTGTCAAAATAACCATATTCCAGTTAAACAAAATAAATCTAAATCACGCAAATTAACTCCTAAATGTCCATGGGTTACAGTTAGTTTATGCAAATCAATATGTCACAAAAATAAGCTTTATCATAGGTATATTGCCAGGCCTACAGATACTAATCGCTCTGAGTACGTGCGCTTTAAAAATATACTTCCTAAAGTCCTTCGTAATTCAAAGCAGGCTAAACAGTTTGAGAAAGAAAAAGATAATATTAAAAATACTTGGAAAATAATTAATAGTGTGTTCCAAAATAAATTACAATCAAAAATTAGTTCAATTGATATTGATGGTATAAATGTTAGTAATCCTCACTTTATTGCAGATCATTTTAATAGTTATGTTATTAACATCGGAAAAAACTTTCCAGTACAATAACATATAGCAGTAAAGACCCTAGTTTCAATGATTACTTAGTCAACTCAAATCCTAATTCTATTTTCCTTTCTCCAGTTTCTGAGGAAGAATTACTGATATTGTACGCAATTTACCTAATAAAACTAGTGCAGGCTTCGATCAGATTAGTTGTTGATTGCTCAAACAAGTGATCCAGGCAATATTCAAACCTCTTGCATATATTATTAATCTTTCCATTTTATCAGGTGAAGTACTAGCCTTGGTCAAGGCGTTCATCGTTACCCGTCCGTACGTACAGCGCAGCGGTAATCAGAGCTCAAACAACGACCTCACGCGGCCACTATTATATGCAAACTAACTGAGGATACTCGAACGCCTTGGATCATTAGGTTTTGGGGGCGGTGCTCATTATGCTAATAGATTAAGCTGACCTTTATAGTCGTTTTCTTATTGGTCGATCGTTGCGTAGAAACTGCATAATTTGAGCTAGCGGTCAAAGGTCATAGCTAGCTCGCAAGTGTTTACGAACACCGCCATCCTTGACATATTTTATCGGAGAAAGTTAAGTGATTTTTACGAAGGCTTGTATGAATTACACATGAAGATTTTCAACTGTAGTGCTTGATCGGTGAGGGTCGCAGGTATTTTCGCTCGTTTTCCTGGGTATTTTCTTGAATGTTGACAATGTTATGGTCCAAACTAGTTGCGTTTAGCTGCTTAGTTTTGAGTTTTCAACCGCGGTGACTGGAGAAGACCGCGACTCTATTGAAACGTGTCGAACTGGGCCCTACATTATATCGCACGCATCTAATCCAGCAGATCTGAAAACCGTGGCTCGGTAAAACGCGGAACTCTGATAATTAAATGCCTTGCCGGCTGAATTTTGCCAAGAAAATAACCTGAGGAGTTATTGAGGATATAAGACACTTGTCCCTGTTTAAATTACGATATCACTTTGAAGGTTGGTTCTGCAGTCGTAAACATGCCCCCTCCCCACAGCGTTGGACCATGCTTGGACCATACAATGTGGCGATAACGCACAGACCAGCATGCCTGGGTTAATGCCGATTATGCGGCGATAAGAAACTGACCGAACACGCTGAAAACTGACGCTGAGTACCTGGCCGTACGTGCGAGCTCCGAGCAAAATGGGGCTCAGGCTGCCTGAAAAATGACGGATTTCCCATAACCTGTCGGAAAATTCACAAAAACACCGTGACCACAAAGAAGGGATTCTAATGGCCTTTCGCTGCTCGGGTCTAAAATCATTGAAGGATAATATTTTCGCTGCAAAATTCAAACAACACGACAGATCTTCGGACGACAGACGACGCTGAATATCTGCCATTTTGTGTTAAATGTCATGCTGCATCAAATTTGATGACGTCGGGATTCAACCGCGTTGTGATTGGACACTTCACATCTTAGCCCCGCCTATACTTATCTGTATTCGCATACGAGGTCATGCGCCGGAAATGTAGCGCAAAATATAGGAAAAACATAAGATTTCAAAAACCCAATGATCCAAGGCGAAAAAGTAGCCTCAGTAGATTTGCATAAATAGTGGCCGTATGAGGTCGCTGTTCGGGCTGTATCTTTGCATGGGGCGCAAGCTAGCAGCATGCGGGGCGCGGCGTGCGCAGTGTATTTCTGGACGGATAATGACGGACGGATAACGACGAACTCGTCTTGACCAAGGCTAGGTTTGGGAACGGTTCTCGGGTGAAATAGCTTCCGGTCTGTGAGCACGACGGAGCGGTATATTTTGTACACTAGTAGGCGATCCTTTTGTCGTCAGTTGTTTTCTAAGACCTAGAAGCGAGCTGAAAACAGATTTGGAATGCTTAAGACTTTTTACACATTTGTATGTTTCCAACAATTATTTTTGAGGACTTGGGTTATTTTTGCGGCCTTGAAAAACATAATTTGTCCATAGATAAATTATCTAAACTTGGTGGTTATGCAAATATTGAAAAAAACAAATCACAGGATTTTTAAATAGTGACGAATCATGTTTTATGTTTGAAACTTTGCTTCTAAAAGAAGAAGGCCACGCTCCTTTTAGGGGTTTCTAGGATTTTACTTGAGCCTATTTCAAACAACAGTCTCAGGTGTTTTCTAAGACCTAGAAGTGATATGAAACCAGTTTGGGGAATCCTAAAAGCTCTATTTATATGAATTTGCATGTTTTCAAAATGTTATGTTGGAAAACATATGAACTGGCAGTAAGGTCACTGGAGCACGTCTATTCCCCCGAGAGACTGTGAGTGACCAGAAGGGGCCATATTTCCCGAGGCCTTAGGCCGAAGAAAATAGGTCCCCCTTCTGGTTACTCACAGGCCCGAGAAGGGGGAAGGGGGGAGGGGGGTGTAGACGTGCTCTAGTGACCAAATCATACCAGTCCATAATGTGTTATATAACACACCCCGGTTCAAAAGATCCAGACGCCGCCTTTTTTCATATTAAGATGAGCCTGGCAAACATCTTGAGAGCGCTGTAACCAGCCAACATTTTAATTCTTTTTGCCCGCTTCGGGAACTATTTCCCGTAAAATTCACGGTGGCGCAAATAATAATACATGGTAATAATACACAAAGCAATGGGGTAAGGCAGACGATGTGTATTTCCTTGATTGGTTATTAAAGTTAATGCGTCTTTCCACATTTACTCTTTAGTCTTCCCGCCAGTCACAAACTGTTGCTTTAAAAACTGTGTTTTCGTTTTACCGTAGACTTATAACAGCAGTGTTGCAGTATACGTAACAGATGGATTAACGTATGACATGAAGCGCATAAAGCCGGGGCTTCGTTTACGTCAATATCAAGATGCAGTGACTCCATGAAATTCACACTCAACACTTAAACAAGAACGTAAGCGATAACGACGTTCATAATTTAAAGGTAGGAAACACCATTGGTAATTGCTTGAATTATTAGAAATGGCTGGATTTGGGGGGTTGTATTTTATACAGTAAATATCATTTAACTGACCTGTCTGAAGTTTTACAATCATGAATGCCAAGAAAAATACTGATAAAAACGGCGTTAGTTTTCAACCGGCGTCAGGCAGTTTTTCTTGTTCTTCTTCTTTGTCCGGCGAATTATACTATAATTTCTTCATAAACATTAAATTTTTCGGAACAATTGCAGAATATCTAGCTCAATCATTTGGATGGGTGCCTAGAATCATTATTTAACTATTAACTTCAGCAGCGCGCGGGTGGATTTCGGGAAAATAAACGACGATGGCCTTGGCCAAGGCTACTTATTGTTGGAACGATTGAATTGCCTTGAATTCCTTATTACATTTTGAGAATGAAATCAACCAGCCTGAAATTGACTCGAATATGAACGTATAGGCTATTTTCTAATTATCGGTGCCTTTATTTATACGGTGGTGCATTCTGTTAGACGACATTTAATTTAAAAGAAGACCAGCCACCAATGGTCTGTAGCTTACGTTTATCCGATTAGGTGATGAGCTTTGAAAACCTCCGCCAATCAGGGGCTACGGTTTATGACTAGCCAATTACCAGCCACTGATCTGGAATGACGTATTAACTGTGATAACCAATCAGAGAGATACACATCGTCTGCCTCACCATCAATGCTTTCTGTAAATTATAAAACCCCATCATCGCCAGACCTCTGTCACTAGAGCAAACCAGTGGTGTAAAGAAGACACGCAAAACCTCGGTCGCAAAATGGGAAACTCTTCATGAGTACAAATGAATAGAGATTTTTGTGAACGCAACCTAACTCACAATATTCGTGATTAAGTTTCAGGCTGTCAATTCAAGTTTGGTAATTGTTCGCCGTTAAGCTTATGGCCTTCAGTAGAAGTTGGCATGGTAACCGGCGAATTGTCCCCTCCCGATCTAATTGATTCACTGGTACCAAATCAATACCCTGGACAGTTCGTGTGGTCAATTTTAAAGCTACAACGGCGGTAAAGAACCCTCATATGATTATTTCGATCGCTGAATTAACGCTTGTAAGCTTGTGGCCATCAGCAAGAGTTGGCATAGTAACCAGATAATTGCCCCTCAAGAACATTTCCATTTAAATCTCATTAGATTGACTGGCATTAAATCAATATCGCCACAGTTTGTGTCTGCGTCACCCCATTCTTTTCTGTAAGCTACCAAGTCTCAGCATCACCAGGCCTCTGTGAGCAATCTGGCAGTTGTGCCAAGAAGACATCTACGGGTAACAGCGTGCCTTGGAATTGTAGTCTTTTCACAACCGCGTTGTTGAAATCCTACATGATAAATCGCTGAATTTTGTTTCAGGCTGTCAATTCAAGTTTGGTAATCGTTCACCGTCTTTGTCTGCGTCACCCCATTCCTTTCTGTAAACTACCAAGTCACAGACATCTACGGGTAACAGTGTGCCTTGAAATTGTAGTCTTTTTTCAACCGTTGTTGAAATCCTACATGATAAATCGCTGAATGTCGACCTATGCAGTTTTATGAAATTGGCAACGTAACGAAAAACTGAAATCTTCTGTTATAACGTGGCCTTAACTTAATTCACGGGATGGCAAAACAAATCATCTGTTTTGAACTTTTTCACATAATATTCATCATTTTCCAGGGAGCTACCTCGCCCGTCTTTGGGTATGAAACATCTTCATATACAAAAAAACATACATTTTATGCCGCCGAAAATCGCGCACTGGAAGAATTTGCGTATGCAACAAAAACTTTGCAATCTCGTGTCATCTGCGGACGGGAATGCAGCATGGATGAACGTTGCAGGTCGTTTAACTTTAACGACTGCAATAAAATTTGCGAGTTGAACCTTGCCACAAAACGAGAGCATCCCGAAGACTTCAATGCAACTCAAGGGAGCGTGTACTTTGATGCAGATGAGGACACACCTCTTTACTCACTGGCTGATAGCTCCTTGAATCGCTACAGAAGTTGCAAGATGCTCTTAGATGCTGGTTATCTTTCAAGCGGTATCTACACAATCTACCCCGAGGGATTCGGCAATGGCGGTCTTCGTGTCTACTGTGACATGGAAACTGACGGCGGGGGATGGATCGTGTTTCAGAGGCGACAAGATGGCAGCGTGGACTTCTACCGTAACTGGGCCGACTACCAGTCTGGCTTTGGCGATCTGTCCGGTGAGTTCTGGTTGGGTAATGACAACTTGGTGACTCTGACGTCCGATGATTCACGTGCAACATGGGAGCTACGAGTTGATTTAAAGGACTGGGAGGGCAACACGGCATGGGCAAAATACTCAGATTTTCAAATATCTCTGGGTGGGTACAATCTGAATTATGACCAATACAATGCCAGCAGCACTGCCGGCGACTCTCTTGGGCATCAAACAGAAAACAACTATCAAAAAGGATATCCCTTTTCAACAAAAGATCGTGACAATGATGCGTCGTCATGGCGCAATTGTGCACAGGAGTTCACGGGAGCCTGGTGGTTTAATCAATGTTGGCATTCTCACTTGAATGGTCTATATTACCCAGACAGAAATACAGGTAGTGACCATGGCGTGCAATGGGGGTCATGGAAATGGGATTATTCCATAAAAGCATGTAGCATGAAAACGCGCGAAATTGGACCATGAACGTTGCATTGTTAACATTTATTCGAAATGTACTTGTTTTAGTTGGCACCTGTAAATCATTGCACAACCATATTATTCATTAATACCTCGAGTCTTTTAGAATTATTTAAAAAGTTGTTATGGAATAATGTGTTTTGCAGTTAATCGAAATGTTACTATTACTTTGTCAACACGAGGCAGGATACACCATTTGCAGATATCGAAATATTTTACTACCAAATTATTTATAAATATCTCCTTTATTTGAAAGTAAATTATGATTCAAGGCATCCAGCAAAATAACTGCGCTAAAATATATGTAATTATAAAATTGAATTTTATAAACAAAATTCACGATCGCCAGACGGCATTCGCGAAATAACAAGAACAACAAGAACAACTGCACGACGCCGGTTGAAAATGAACGCCGTTTTTCCTGCTTTTTTCTCGGCCTCCATAATTGTACAACTTCAAACAGTTCAGTTAAAGGAACAATATTTACTATAAAATACAACCCCCAAATCCACCCATTCCTGATAATTCAAGCAATTACTAATGGTGTATCCTACCTTTAAGAGGCGAAATCTTTTTTATTTCAAAAAGATACCCATTATATTTTGTACATCTGACGACACAACGGCTACATTTGATAATATCGCAATGTTAAATTGCATCCGAGTTCAACCGAGACTAAGAATAAGTTTATTTTCACTCTGATTTTCTTTTTTTTAATATTGACATTATAGGCGCAATCACACACACAATATTCACTGATATAATAATTATGTACAACAACCTGCCGATTGCATTATTTGAACAAAATAGGCACGATGGCCTTTTTAAAATTGAAGTTAAATTCTCCTTTAAAGAACTGTAACTTTCGCCAACATTGCAGGGCTACGAACAGCACCCGTCACTATGAGATTTATTCACGAACATCGGCCATAATACATTGAAAGTGAGGTAAAATCTTCAGTTTTGAAACTTGCAGATAGAAATGAAAGCAATATATGACCTCAAGTTAATTACCAAATAACTCCAGTCGTCTCTGATAAATAATTAAAAACTTGTGATTAAACATACTTTAATGTCTGATGCCTCATTTCAAAAAAATATTGAAATATTGTGGTACCACAAAATCAAGAGAATCTGAATTTTACAGATTTATTTGTTCTGATGTCATTATTTATTAGTTGTCTGCACAATTTTAAAATGTGAAGGTTTACAGTTGGTTTTTTTTGGACAAAACAAAAATTTAAAAACAATTCCTTGTTTTACATTCTTCTTTGCCTTGTTAGTTTTTGTTCACTAGTGATCATGTTTTTGAAAATAGGTTTTATGGAGGTGTCATTTGTTTAAAACGCTAGTAAGAAATGTGGTAATCATTAATTTTGTAACAATTTAACTAAATCGCAATTATGACATTATTCATTGTTTGGGTGAAGCGCGTTGTCTTAAGTGAATGCTTATAATTAAAATGTATTTAAAATAACCAAAACCACATCATTAGTGCTTGTATATTGCTATACAAAAAAGGTTCCAATACAAAAAGACCAATGACGTTGAATAAACTGAGCGACAAGAACCAATCAACTATTAATTTATCTCAGTTGATTTTATGGAATTCTAAAGACGACAAAACTGCGTCGCGTCGTGCCGTCGTCCCGACGGCACGGCGCGACGGCAAGGGGCGACGGAACGACGTCATCGTCGCGTCGTGCCGTCGCCTGTTTATATGCTACTTTTATGCAGTATGTATGCCTGCCGTCGCCCCGTGCCGTCGCCCCGTCGCGTCGTGTTGTCGCGTCGTGCCGTCGAGCCGTCGCGTCGTGTTTTCGCGTCGTTCTGTCGTGCCGTCGCGTCTCCCCTTCGAGCCGTCGCGTCGTGCCGTCGACCCGTCGCGTCGTGTTGTCGCGTCGTGCCGTCGACCCGTCGCGTCGTGTTGTCGCGTCGTGCCGTCGAGCCGTCGCATCGTCGCGTCTCCCCTTCGAGCCGTCGCGTCGTGCCGTCGACCCGTCGCGTCGTGCCGTCGCCTCAAATTGGTTGAAATATGGGGCGCCCTTACAGACGTAGCCCTGTTCTATAATTTATTACCATACCATACCCAAAACCTCACGCGTAGGCTTCACTAATTATTTACAAAATGGAAGAAATACTCGGTTCATTAGGATTGGAAAAACACATTTTGCTGTTCCAAGAGAATCAGGTACGTCTATTCCTGTTGTATAGGTTTTGAATTTAGGTTTTAATATGTTTTTAATTAATACAATAGTTAAACAAAATCCGGTGCCCCCAATCGGATATATTGGTATGTTGATTACTAGACAGATCGATGGTCTAAATATGCACTACTGACTAATTTTACTTTAAAAAGGGGAGGGAGGTGCTCCAAATCTGTATTTCATAAACCATTCACTTGTTTCCTGATTAACCCTTGCTCTTCGAGTGTTGTTTCTTGCAAGTCACAGTGATATGCCAATGTACTCCAGCTGCAGTGTATTGGAGGAATGCCAGACTATTGTCCTATCGCCGTTTACGAGTTAATTAACCACGCCCCTTAGACAACCCTATGTGAATTTGTTTGTTTTGGGGGTTTTTTGTCTCAAATGTTACGCGTACTACGTGAAATTATAATTGATGTAATTGGACAATCAGCTGCGTTGACACGATTCGACCACGATAGGTCAATTTCAAAGCTGCTACTAGAGTGCATTGGAGGGCACTTGGGGGGTTGCTGGTCATTGTTGCTTACTTCACCAGAAAATCTTGATAGAAATTGCCATTGTTTTTATTATTAGTAACCTAATAATGTTAAACATCAACTTGAATTATTATAACATTATATAACATAACATAACAGATCATTAACATAATTCTTCCAAATAGGCACTTGGGGAGACAATTTAGCGTAAGTTTTTAGGTAATAAGGAGACAGTGGCACTTAGGGAGACATTTCAGTGTCTCCCTAAGTGTCTAGCTACCCTAACAAACGATATTTGGGAGTTATTTTTGTCCTAGAACCATAGATTTTGTTCTAAATAGCATAAATCTCGAAGATCTTAGAGAAAAGGGTTAGGGTAAACAAGTTAGGACTTAGGACTGTTTTAAATTTGTTTACATCTCTATGGGATTGTCTCCCCAAGTGCCTATAACATTACATCAACCTGGAGTTCCAAAAGTACAAAGTGTTTTGTTTTACTTCACAGCATACCCTCCATCTCACTCCAGAGGATTATGGCATCTGCAATATACATTGTTTACTCAATTTTACTCATTGTTTTTTATTATCGCGCTCCCCATTCAGTTGTGCATACCGGGACTCCCCCCCCCCCCCCCCCCCCCAACACAAATTAGTAGTGGGACGCTCTTAATTCAAAATTTGAATTCAATTAATTAATTACACGCTGTTGGCCATTTTTATTTTTTTCATGGGATGTTTCATTCGAAAGCTCATAACAAATACAAGGCTAGACAATTATCGATTCAATTAGAACATCTATTTTTTTTAGGGTGCAACCCCCTAAAAGCACGGGCACACTAGCATCATGCATCTCTGATATTTTACTCCTGGTATGTTCCCGACTAGAACAAGCCGTTCTTGAGTAGAGCATGCTTGGATGTTCCCAATTTCTTTAAACATTTCAGACTTTTGGATAAGACTGCACAAAACGCTCACCAAGAGATGGTGAATAATCCTCTAATTCATCTTCTGCCCCAGGTGTGTTCGGGTCATACAGCTCTGACAACAGAAGCGAAGCTGTGTCGTCAGTAAGGTCCAGTTTTATCTGGTTCAGAATTGTCGGGCCACCGTCTCTCATTTTGAAGTAAAATGGCCAGCTTCTTCCTTGAAGAGATGATGAAAGTCTGCATCCATCTGTAAGATGTAGTACATGGGAAACAAAATAAGCTTATTCCTACAAAAATGAATTGTTGTTTTACTAGGGGGGAATGGCCAGTTCTGGTCCAATTTAAATTTTTTGATCGTCTCTTTCGATCTGTATAAAACATCATAAACATGTAATATGTATTCCCAACATATAAACGCATAATGTCAATATGTGTATGGCTCAGGTAATGAAAACACACAGCGATAGGGAGTGACCTTTACTCTCAATATGTATAAACATGACATGTGTATTCCTATCATTAAACGCATATACCTATATGTGTGTACGACACAGGTAATGAAAACATGCAGCGACAGAGTGAAAATGCAGAATGACCTCGACCACAATACCAGCAATTTAGGTACATGACAGATATCCTGCCAGTAAAATAAACAATAGGCTGTGACACTGAATAGAAAGTAAATTCTATATCTTTATTATCTACAAATTTTTTGAGATCGTCTACGTCTTTTTCATCAAGTTATTAAATTTACTCTCTTCGCGTTTTATACCGCGTATATAACCTCGGCATACAGGACACAGCCCTAGCATGGTGCAATTCTTATCTCTCCAATCGAACTCAGCATGTGTGTATCGGCACTGCAATATCAGACCCGGTTGTCTTGAACTACTCTGTGCCACAGGGGTCAGTACTGGGCCCACAGTGGTTTACGCTGTACACTTTGCCAATTCGTGACATCATTTTAAAATTTAACCTGAATTACCATGTCTATGCGGACGACACTCAGCTATACATCACGTTTAAATCTTCTCGAGAACATGCCAATGCCTCCATTGAAAGACTTGAGAAATGTATCCAAGAGATTCGCCACTGGACGCAACAGAACTTCCTGAAGTTAAATGACGACAAGACAGAGTTCCTTTTATTTGGATCACGTCAACAATTATCAAAAGTTTCAGTGCCATACATTTCCATCGGTGATGCTCAGATAGCTCCCTCGTTGCAGGCTCGGAACTTGGGTGTTATTTTTGATTCGTCAATGACACTTCAACCACACATCAACAACGTCATTCGTCTCTCAACATTTCACATCAGGAACATCGGTAAAATACGCAAGTTTTTGGACAAGAGCGCTACAGAAAAAGTAATTCATGCATTTGTCACTTCTCGCCTTGACAACGGCAATGCCCTTTTCTATGGTCTTCCGCATAACCAGATTGCTCGTCTCCAACGCCTCCAAAACACCGCAGCCCGCATGGTTACACTCTCTAAAAAATCCTGTTCCATCACCCCCATCCTGGAACAACTTCATTGGCTCCCTGTCTCTCAACGAATAATCTTCAAGCTTATGCTAATTGTCCACAAAGCACTCAATGGCAAGGCTCCCCATTACATCTCAGAACTTCTTCAAGTTTACACTCCATCAAGGAACCTACGATCCAGCAACATGCTTCTCCTCAAGGAATCCAAGTCACGACACTCGTGGGGCGACAGACGTTTTTCTGCAGCTGCACCACACATCTGGAACTCTTTACCGCTTAATCTTAGATCTTGTCTGTGTACAACAAAATTCAAATCACTTCTCAAAACTTATCTCATGTCTCAGGTTTTCAAGAACTAATTTATTTGTTCCTCTCATTTGTTATTGTTTCTTTCAAGTTAAATATTACTTTGTTTGTTTTTTAGGGTCTCTGCGCCTTGAACACCCAGCAGGGTGGATATGTGCGCATTACAAATCTTATTATTATTATTATTATTTATATAATCTTGACGAGTACGCTTTTCTCGTTCGAAATGCGAGATGTTAAATTTGTCCGAGTATTTTTCTAACGTAGCTTTATTCCACTGGATGTACCCTTTCGGCGTTGGTTTGTTTTCTTCCCCCATATTTATATATAGATATTAATTTTTTTGAAAAAAGAAAACAAAATTCTCATTTGTTTTTTAAATATATTTAAAAAAAGGTTATTTTTGTTTGGAAATAAAATTGATTGAATTGATGAAGTTGATGTCATGCTGAAGCAGATACTTTCTAAGGCCAAAAATTCAATTAAAGTCATTACCTGCAAATCAACAAACTCAGTAGTGATGTTCTCTTTGATATACTTTGTGAGAGAATCTCCAAGGACAAGAGCGTTTACCTTCCGTAGAGGCTTCCGACATGCTTGCGATGGCTGCGATAACTGCGGTGGGGACGGCGGTGGGCACGGCCATGGTGGTGGACGGCACGACATATAAGAAACATTGGAAGACAGAAAAGGGAACTATGAAGTTCAGCAGTAACTATTAATTTTATAATTTTGAACAAAACATAGGCCTAAGTCGTTACATAAGGAACAATTTTCTATTTTGTATGCATGACATAAAGGCAGAAGCCCAACTTTATCATACAAATAAGCCACACAAAACAAAACAATTACATGTGCTTGTGTGCATGATGAAGTACACGCTCTGCGTATGTACAAGATGAAAGACATGGCCGACAAAAGTTGAAATCGCGCGCACGAAAATCGTCGCAGAAAACATGAGAAACACGGTCACCACAGGCTAAAATGTATATCAAACGAAAGCTCATTGCTTTCTTTATCGATGTGTAGTGATAATTTTTGGCAATATTTCTTAGTCCAGTCAGGGCGCAGAAACTAAACACACGACAATTGTTTTCCTCAAAATCATACCCTAACTTCGAGTGAACAAAATTCTGCCAACAAAATACTGAATCTCGTTAATTGTATATCATTCGATTCAGAAAAACGTTTGCTTTCCACTTACAATGCCATCTTGGAGAATGACTGTTTTTTTAAACGTGTAGTTCGTTAAAACAAAGCTGTCTAACTCTCGCAATTACTCGCGTAAATCACGTGGCCAATTTGAGACGTAGGCCGTGCAAATAAAGTTCGGGGTATGACCTCATGAACGCGTGCGCTGCGGACTGACTGTGTACGCACAGCCCGTGGACGTGATACGGCACACAATGCATGTACTTTCCCTGCTCACGCACGAGGGGCGCTGATCGCGCCCTGCCTGGTCGCGTTGTAAGCACCGTCTTTTTGGATAACACACCGGCAGTCGCGTGGTGTTGTGATCGGCCAACTGTTTGCAGCATGGGAATCAAAGGCCATTTTCTGTCATTTCCGTTCGAAAATAACACGATAAAACGCATGGGGTTCACATTAATTGTAAACAAAATCAGTATATCACTGCTATTCATCCTTTTTAAAGTATCCATGAAAACAAATGAGTGGGTTCGAAGCAGAATTTTCCACAATTTATCGATTATTATTGCACTCTAAAAAAAAAGTACACAATGTTGCGTAAAATCGTACTCTTTGTGGTGGTTAAAAGGGAACATGGTCGTTTGCGGGGTAAAACGCTACGCAACAGGGGTTGTGTCAACATTTACTCAACTTCTGTGTAAAACGTTTACCCAACAGCGACGTCAAATTTCTTACCCAATTTCGTTGCGTCAAAATTATACCCAATAAATGACTACCCTTTTGATACCCAGTTGGTTCAATGTTACCCAACACCTGTGTACGTACCTGCTTTTTACTCAGCTATTGAGCACTTCTCCCCCAACAGTTGTGTCAATTTAATAAAAACTATTTTGTTTACAGCATACTCCAGTGACATGGACATAAATAACAGGTTTACTTTTCACCTTCTTTATTCATTTGTTTATTTTAATTGACAGATATTAAATTAAGATTACAATTTGTTTCAAATACTTCATTCAAATTTACATTCATTTTGTGAGCATATTTAACTAAAACAGTTTGTAATGCCTTAGAAATTTGGGTCTGAATATCCTCACACATAGTGGGGCAGCCATTTTGAAAATTGTGATGTTATTGCTTGTATTCAAAGTATAAATCTGTGGTGGTCCTATGGCAAAATATCTTTGTCATTACAAACCAAATGTCATGCTTTTAAAGGCAAAATCCTAACACTCACCACCACTCAAACAATCATCAATGCAAATAACCTACCAGTGTTATGTTTAAATATTGTCCACATACATTTTGTAAGTTCAAACCTGAAGTTAATTCAATTATTTTAATATAATAGCAAACTGCTACAAAATTACAGCCAATTAAGGGAAATAAACCACAAAACAACAGCTGTTGTGTAAATTATACATGTACATTGACTTGAACCTACCTTTTGTATCTTGACACATTGTATTTTGTTTTATGTTGTGTGTTGATTCAATTTACTAAGGCCACAACATGAGATTTAACTTCTCATAAAACAGATGGAAAATTGTACAAAAGAAATTATCAATTTGCAAGTTGTGTAGCCTTGTGTGCACTGTGCAACACAGCTAGAACTTTGTCTCTTGTGATCAAACTATACAGGATATTATAAATAACAAATTGAGTGTTCTTCTTTTACAACAGCAACTGAATAATGTGCTAGTGATAATTTGTTATTAATTCTTGAATTAAATCCTTTATCCAACCTTCGACATCAAATCTGTTATGGAATCATCAGTGGTTGGAATACCCGGTGTCCTGTCATTTCTGCGAAAGAAAAATACAAGGGAAATGCAATATGTAACTTGAACAATTATCCTTAGTTTATACATGCAATATTGAAGTATACTTAAACCATGGAGCTACGTGTTTATAGCTCCATGTTTTAACAGACCGGACTGTCGACGTTTCGCTGTATGTAATGACCAGTCGTCCCCCACCCCCAAGACCCACGCCAGTTTCATACTCTGTTGATAGAGAGTGATGTCGGGCAGGCCAAATAATAACTGCGGTTTGAACAATTTCAATGTTACAACGCATGCACATGCATGACATGTGCGTGTACATGTACATGTACATGTATGTATACGTACATGAATGTGTACGTTGTTCACAACGTGACACTGCAATCCAATCATCAATCTTATTTTATCCCAAATAAAACAAACATACTTCAAAATAATGCAGAACATATAGCCCACGTTTTCACAATAACGTATTTTATTGATCTGTACATTGTAACAAGTAAATAATTACCTTCCAACCCAGAAATCGGCGATTTCGAATCCCACTATTCGCAGCACGTTCGCAACTCCACGGTCTGCCATCTTGAATGTTGATGTCATTTCGAGAAGGCAACAGATGAGCAAAATGTACCCATTTCGAGGCAATATTTACCTATTTGAGGGCATAATGCCTATTTTGTTGTACGCTGCAAGGTCAACTTGACCTAGTAGCTAGGCAAAAGTTCTTTCTTACACTAACGTTGCTTACAACTTCAATATTTTCGGTTGCTCAATCAAAAGGTCAAAGTTACTTTTTGAAGGGTACTGGTCAAATCGCCACTTAACCCATAATTGGGTAAGAAAGTACTCAACTTTTGTACCCAACACATTTACTCAGCAGATTTTGACACTTTGTTTTTAGAGTGGCATGCCCTTTTTAGGGGAGGTATTTGTTAACGTCGTTTGGGTATTTGTACCGCAAAGGTACGTCAACGTTTATTTTGTTCGACTGCTTTTTTCATGTTATACCAATTCTATTATATAGGTTTTCCCTCCTATTTTAAAACATTTTTCATTCAATTTCTCTCACATTCAATTTTGTCCGAGAATATTTTTTACACGCTTTTAACAAACCAATTTAGTCATTAATTGTTTTATCATTCAATTGCAAAGTTTTAAAAATATTGAAAAAAATCGTCATTACAAACTAAATTTATCTAAGCTGTTAAATTAGTTTGGTTTGCTTGATTTAGGTACACTTTAGACCAATTTATTTAACATACACGTACATGTAAGTTTGAAATTGATATCAAGACGAATTTGATACGCGAATGCTACCTTTAGGCATCAGCTGAGACGATTTTCATCTGTAATGACGAATATTGCCGAGACAATGTTCAAATAGAGTAATCAAACTTTGAAATTGAATGATAAATGACTAAATTAGCTTGTTAAAAGTATGTGGGTTGTTTTCTTGGACGAAAATTAATGTGAGAGTTGGTGAATTTGAATGATTAAAACAAAATGGCCGGTAAAACCTATATTTAAAACTCTAGGTGTTAATTATGGTTGTGCAAAGTGCCAAATAAACAAGTGCATTTCAAAAATAATATTGTACAATAAACAATGCAACGTTCGTTGAATAACTTGTTCGTGCATTTTCATGCTACATGTACATGTTTTTATAAGCCGTTTTGCGGATACCGCCATCTTGGAATGAAAACCGGGTCATTTGATCAATACGGGCTAATCAGTTTCCGCGTTACCACCACCAGGCGCTGTGCACTTGTTCAGTACAGAAATAACAGACAAATCAGCCGTATACGGTATCGGCCGGTTGCTCCCTTTAGGGAACAAACTTGACAGGCTCAGTCAAGGGAATACCCATGTATTAAAGATAAACTAACGACCCATTAGTGCCTCCACAACACTTTATTTATTAAAAGCTTTCCGCTGTTTATTCTCCCTGCTTCTATTTATAATTTAGTACCCTCGGGAATATTACCCCCCAACATTTAACTGTAAACCCGTCTTTAGCAATTAAGAGTGGGTCCACGTAAATAATTCATAATTGTCCTCGGCAATTTAAAAAAAAATAATAATATAAAAGGACTTGGTAAGCAAGTAAAACCAAAATATAACCTCATTTTTGTTCTATGGCCCGTTGCCATGGTAACAGGCCATTTAGTTTTTTGAGCATTTTTAGCCAGTTTTGGGGCCGCCAAAACTGTTTTTTAGCTTATTTCAAACAAATCATCTAGCCAAAATGCAAAATTATAGCACCAAATCAACTATATCATTACAACGAATCATCATTGAGAAAAAAATAAAATGTTTTTAATGTCATTCTTGTGCTAATTTTAGAACATGCGTTAAAAGCATGTTTTTAGAACTTGTAAAAATGTAATTTTTACCCGATATTTGTCCTTCAAAAAGTCAATTTGCCAGGGGTCTCAGAATATTTCCCTTTTGGATTTAATTAGAGCCAACATTGGTCTTTTCATATCCGGTAAGAAAAGTTTGGGGGATTGTATCCTCTTTAGGCAGTACTGCATCAAAAATGGTAATTTTCCCAAAAAAATGGAAAAATGAAATTGGAGGTTTTTCTTTAGTTTGAAGTAATAATACACACAACAATTGTACTTTTATGAATCTGGATCCTTTTTCAAATTATAAGAGTGAGTTGTAGGCCGGTGAATTACTCCTACTGAATAAGCAGCATTTTTTTTACAGCGAAAGAACGTAGAAAACACAGGGTGGGATCAGGTTGTCTGTTCTGTATAGAAGAATACACGAGAAAGTGTGGATTCGTAATTACGAATCCACACTTTCTCTGGTATTCTCCTATACCTAAACCATTGCTATGACGTCAATCTATTGTTAAAAGTGTGGATTCGTATCTACGAATCAACGCTTTGGACAACTGGTGTGGATTCGTATCTATGAATCTTTAGTAAAGTGTGGATTAGGAACGGTTTTTATCTTGCCTACATTTTTAACAATTACGAATCCACGGTTATCCATTTCCTCTACCCTAATCCAGAGCTTGATTACATAAGATGCTCGAGAACAAAAATAAATGTTTATCGTCATGCCTTTTTTTAGAAGGAAGAAGG
Source organism: Crossaster papposus (assembly GCA_037893245.1). Lineage (NCBI taxonomy): Eukaryota > Metazoa > Echinodermata > Asteroidea > Velatida > Solasteridae > Crossaster > Crossaster papposus. The sequence continues at coordinate 963,985 of JBAIAA010000119.1, read as the reverse complement.
AGGCCCTTTTTTCTTCAAAATGGTCGCTCGACACATTTTAATGCGGGTCATGTAGTGTACATGTCACACCCTATCTTCCTATTTGAAATTAAAACATGGCTCACCCACGATTAAAAATCAAAACTCATGTGGGTCGATCATGTAGGCTATGCACCATACACATCACACCCTAGCCTTCCCATTAGAAAAATATATATATATATTCACAGCATGTACACATTGATGCTAAAGTCTAAAATACGATCTTAAAATGTTATTATCTTTTTTAATTATTATTATTTATTTTCCCTAAAACAATCTCAAACAGATAATAAAATGTATTATATATTTTATTATTTTAATTAAGATTTTTTTTTTTAAAGGCGGCCTCCTAAAAAGAAGCGGGCAGTGACGCTAAACATGTTTTTTGGGGCCTTATCCCTATGAGTACCGCACACGCCACCAGGGCTCGAATTAACATACACGTTGGCAACCAAAGAGCTGATCTGTCCCAATGATAATCGTCGTTACGTGACCAGCGTTCTTTGATGGCACAAGCACTGACCTCTATACATGGACAGATCATCATTGTTTCATTTTGAAGTCGGCATGCGGAGAAGTGCAACATGGCGGACCCACGACGTGACTCTGTGAGCCAATGAAATGTCCAGGTGTTGGTACGATTCGTATTACGTAATGTTTAAAAATACAAAATGTACAGAATAAATCCACTGACCTCCACACCTGGACATTTCATTGGCTCACAGCAGTGACGTCTCGGGTCCGCCATGTTGCACTTCCAGTTCGCGCCGACTTCAAGTGTTAGCACAGCAGAGTATGGACAATGGTCCGTCCAGGTGTAGAGGTCAGTGGGCACAAGCCCTTGTGTCTAGAACTGAAATCTGAACAGCGCCCTCACTGATCTGAAATTCGGTACCCTCTGGAGACCTGAACACAATGTGTATAATGGAGACAAAAGGACGCCGGAGGGTAAATTTCTATAGATGAATAGGTCGCCACAGGGAATTTCACGAAATAGATTTTCGGAGTGTGTCTCAAATTACTCAAAAACTAGGTTTAGGATGTGGGTTAGGGTTAGTGTTTGGGTTAGGGTATGATATAGGGTATATTGGGTCGAAATTTCAACCCAGGAAATTAATTGTGGTTGAAATAGGAGCATTTTGAAAAAGGTGCCCGACTTTTTTAGCAGTTTGTACACGAGAACAAAGAGATGTCTCCACAGGGATGCAAATTTGAGAGTTCGTGTTTTTGTGGTTTATTATTGGTTTCGAACTGGCTTAAAAAGCCAGGACGCGCGCGTGCGAAAAGCACTTTGCATGCCCACGCCACTTAGCTGCCACCATGACCGAAAACGCTTCCAAGATTTTGGAGGAAATCTTCGCAGATAGCGGTTCAGATATGTCCGATGATGAATCTTCTGTAGCAACATCTGACGAAAGTGATGACGAAGCAACTCCTTCATCTTCTTCGCAAAGCCAAACTACAGGTACAGGGAGGTTACTGAAAAGAGTTCAACCATGGAGGAATCTTGCTTTTCTCGAAATGTTTCGCATCCGACATTCATAGGCTACTGTACTGTAATGTAACCGTTGCATTTGAATGTCCTTTTGCAGGGAAATTCATCAAAAGCACTGAACGTTTTAGTTTGCATTGCTTAATCCGATGGAATACAATTATAAACTAGAGCTAATGTGCTTCAGGAAGCACGGATATCAGCCTAAATAGTCTTTTGTAAGGCTTATGTGAACCGCCTCGCACTAACCACTTGGTGATGACTACCACTCCCAAATTCGGGCGATTCACAATGCAGTGCGCCACCAAGCGTTCGACTCAAAAGAGCCACTTTTAAACTTTACGGTCGACTTCTTCCGTATATCATACTGTAGTGAAATATCTATTCTTCATTGTTCACGCGAGGTACAACACAAACATAAATGTATCCGGAAGCGTCGTTGATTAAAACATTGTTATTTGCAGATAAAAATTGTAACTTTAATCGTGCGCGTCCAAAAAGACGTAAAAACTGATGAGTTCATGCAAAATGAATACCGTTTTTCAAACTGATGCCGACATTTTCCCATGATGCACTGCGGGTATAGCAGGATTTGCGCCCCCAACGGCAGCTTCTAGGTATTGTGAATCGCTCGAATTGCAAAAGCATCTAACCAAGTTTGACTGAAATCGGCTAAAGAATATACAAGAAAATACATTTGATATGCTTCAATATAATGACCTCTACTGACCATTAGTTGACCAGTGGCCAAATTAATTAGATCAAGGCTGTGGGAGAATCATTTCGTTATTTTGAAAAGAAAATGACCCCTGCTGACCATTAGGTGACCATTGGCCACATTATCGGTGTACACCCTATATGAGGCTTGGTCCAGAGATATAACTGACCAAGTTTGACATGAATTGGATAAAAACTTTGGGAGAAGCAGCATTTCCTAATTTTGAAGAAAATGACCCCTACTGACCATCTGGTGACCACTGGCCAAATTCTGTGAACAATTTTATGAGGCATGGTCCAGAGATGTAACTGGCCAAGTTTGACAATAATTGGACCAAGACTGTGGAAGAAGTAGCATTTTGTACTTTTAAAGAAAATGACCACTTGTGACCACTAGGTGACGTTTGACCACACCTACTGATCACTACAGATAGAACTCGGGTCAAGGAAGATCCTGTCCAAATTTGGTTGAAATCGGTCAAAGAATTTGGCAGATATTGAATTTGGCAGAATTTTTTGTGAGCGTTTGCCCGAAGAAAGAAAGAAAGAAAGAAAGAAAGAAAGAAAGAAAGAAAGAAAGGCGACGAATACAATATATCAGCCTGCTTCGCACGGCTGATATAATTGACGAAAATATATTTATTTATTTTTTATTTTTTTAACATGTTTTTTGTTTAGATATTCTTAACTTTCTATGGATTGGAAATTTGTATCCATTTTTCTTATTGTGCCCTGCGAAATAATAAATGAAATGGAATGAAAACAATATTATTACCTGAATTATGCAAAGTCAAGTGTGATGATTTTGATTCCAAATATAATTTCAGATGGGACTGCAAATGCAATGGTGACAACAAATTTAATTCCACTGAATGGGGCCTTCTTCAACTACTGAAAAGACAGGCAGCAATAATAATAATCTATAAAAAGGAGATTTTATTGGGAACACCAGATACGAGCGTCAAAAAACAGCACTGTAAGGACAGTTTGTCATTAAAGGTAATACAACATTTGCGACCATTTGCATCCTGTGAAATCAGGGCACCTGGTGTGCTGTTCTGTTGTAACAAAATTGACATTGTTTAGCAATTTCCAAAGATGGTCAGCCAATGTACGGCGTCCACAAAAATACTAAACCCCGGGTTAAATCAGTTTAACCCCCCCCCCCCAAAAAAAAAAAAAAAAAATTAAGCTAATGTTGTATACTACCCTTAAAAGAAAATGTGCCGTGAAATGAATAGTGTCCCATTAACCTTTCTGAATGTTCCTATTTCAGGTGTGGATGGAATAAAGCAAACGCCTCTTACAGCAAGCGTCCACCGATGAAATTCAGTGAAGAGACTGGCTGTACGGAAGATTTTAGTCACCTGTCGCCCATGCAAATCTTTCAGCTGTTCTTCTGCCAAGAAGTGTGGGAGTTGATGGTGAATGAGACCAATCTCTACGCAGACCAAACAATGGGTGCAGATGTGGCCAATCATCAGCCTGCCTGGAATCCAACTAATGTTCCTGAAATTATGGCATTCGTGGCCTTGCTTCTGTGTATGGGTATCAACAAAAGGCCTCGCTACAGCATGCACTGGTCCAGGTCCGAAGTTCTGCGAAGTCCCCTGTATTCGGCGACCATGTCTCGCAATCGATTCACTGCGATCCTTCGATTGTTCCACCTTGCCAACAACGCCGCGACAGCTGGAGATGCTCCCCCTGACAAACTGTCCAAGGTCCGCCCGCTGCTTGACATTGTACTGCCATCCTTTCCTCGCATTTACAAGCCAGGCCGAAATCTCTCACCCGATGAGACAATGATCAAGTTCAAAGGTCGACTTGGTTTCAAACAGTACATGCCACGAAAATCCGCCAAATGGGGATTAAAATGTTTTTCATTAAACGAGTCAGAAACTGGTTATACCTGTGCTTGGAAGGTGTTCACCGGCTCCCAGCCCACATCAAAGGAATCCAGTCGACCCTCCATTGGTTATGCTTCAACACACCACCCACCTAATATTACATCTGCTGGGCATGTAGTCCTCGACCTAATTGCAGGACTCGAAAATAAGGGACATTTCATTTTCTTGGACAATTGGTACACCAGCCCAGCTCTCATCTGCAAGTTATCACAGTTAAAGTTTGGAGCCTGTGGAACTGCACGTTACACCACACTGGGGATTCCGGATTTTGCCAACCCCAAAAAGCTACACATGATAAGAGGTGCTGACCCCAGCTTTACACCAAAGCCGGCCAACTGTGCGTCGTTTGGCAGGATGCCAAGCGTGTAACTCTTCTCACAAATGTTGGAAACTGCAATATCGACACGAAAGAGATTAAATGTAGCTGCTAATGCAATTGCTACCTATTTACATGTCATGTACCCATTAAATTATCGGTTCTGTTTTGCACAGCTTGGCTGGCACGAGTTGGGGACGTCACGGGGTAAGTAAAGCGATCTTTACCGTTTCAATAAAACGTAGCTTGAATTTTAATATTTAATTCTTGTACAAGTTTGATAGCTTGTTTTTATACTAATACTTACATTAAAGTCGACATTGTCCGTTTCACCCTGGGTTAGCTCCGATACAGCCTTAACTTGATAGGATGTTATTTGCCCAGTCCGGTTATAGACTTTGGCAACCACAGAGCTGAGGCTGATTTCTCTATAATCATCAGCCTTCGTGTGATCGCCTGACTTCGGGGTACACACCATTGCGTCTTTTTATAGTACCACAAGACCGAACCATTATGCGGTAGGGGGTGATACCACTAAAATTTATTTTATTTATTTATTGTAATCTTTAAAGAGGGTAGTCCTTTTCAGTTAACAAACTGCTTTCCAAAGGAGCCCTCTACAATTAACTATCGAAAGGTCCTGTCTAGTCTGTGGAGTCGTTGGCAGACGTTGCGCGTGAGTTGGTTTTTCTCGTGCGCGCTTGCGCGCGCAAATTGGGGAGCCGGAGGAGAGAATGGAGGGCCCAGATTCCCAAATCATTACCATGTCGGCGAAATAATGACACTACCGCACGATGTCCTTCCTTTTTATAAGACTATATACGAGAATCTCATTCCACTCATTCTACTCCTCCTCCTCAAACTTACTACTTACTACTCCTGTCAAACCGTATAATAGACTTACTTATGCGACACTGAGTGAGTTACGATACGATGTGAGTTAAGTTGCGTCCACAACAAGAATAGAGACCTTTGTGAACGCAACTTAACTTACAATATTCGTTATTTACCTTTAAGGCTGTCAATTCAAGTTTGGTAATCGTTCAACGTTAAGCTTATGGCCTTCAGTAGATGTTGGCGTGGTAACCAGTGAATTGTCCCCTCTTGATCTAATTGGATTCACTGGTGCCAAATCAATACCACTTCTAAAGCTACAATAGCAGTAAAGAACCTGAATTGCTGAATAACGATAAGCTTGTGGCCATCGGCAAGCGTTGGCATATTAACCAGATAATTGCCCCTCAAGAACATTCCCATCTAAATCTCATTAGATTCACTGGAATTAAATCAATATCGCCACAGTTTGTGTCTGCGTCACTCCATTCTTTTCTGTAAACTACCAAGTCCCAGCATCACCAGGCCTCTGAGTGCAATCTGACAGTTGTGCCAAGAAGACATCTACGGGTAATAGTATTCCTTGAAATTGTAGTCTTTTCACAACCGTTGTTGAAATCCTACAAGATAAATCGCTGAATGTCGACCTATGCAGTTTTATGTAATTGGCAACATGACGAAAAACTGAAATCTTCTGTTATAACGTGGCTTTAATTCAATCGACGGGATGGCGAAACAAATTATCTGTTTTGAACTATTTCACATAATATTCATCATTTTCCAGGGAGCTACCTCCCTCGTCTTTGGATTTAAAACATCTTCATATACAGGGAAACATACGTTTTATGCCGCCGAAAATCGCGCCCTGGAAGAAGTAAGAAATGTGGTAATCATTTGTAACATAAATCGCAATTATGACATTATACATTGTTTGGAAGGAGCGCGTTGTCTTAAGTGAATGCTTATAATTGAAATTAATTTAAAATTACCCAAACTACATCAATATCGCGGAAGAGGGCAAAAAGAATTCTTAATTAATAAGCACATTCTACTTTTTGCTTGTATATTGCTATACAAAAATGGTTCCAATGCGAAAAGACCAATGACGTTGAATAAACTGAGCAACAAGAACCAATCCACGATTAATTTGTCTCAGTTGATTTAGGTTGTTCATGTTGAGTTTACGAGTGTGTAATTATCGCAGCATGATTGGCAGGTGTAAGGCAACTGGGGTTTATGCTTTAAACACCTGTCCCTATATGGGATATGCTTTTAAGGAGTTTGCACAGTCGGCTTTATTCGCTTCGTGTCATACGTTAATCCATGGAGGTTAATCCATCCCTTCCGTACTGTACCACTGCTGTTATAAGCCTACGGTAAAACGTGAAACAGTTTGTAACGCAACGGTTTCACTGGCGGGAAGACTAAACACTAAATGTGGAAAGACGCATTAACTTTAATAACCAATCAGGGAAATACCCATCGTCTGCCTCACCCCATGCATTGCTTTGTGTAGTATTGCCAAATCCCATCGTCGTCAGGCCTCTGTGTCTCCAGAGCCATTCAGCAGTTGTGTAAAGAAGACAGCTACCGAAAGCAGTGTGGCTTGAATCTTTAGTCGTTTAACAACGTGGCGACAGTAAAACCAGACATACAAAATCGCTGAATTGTGTTCCGCGCAATTTAACTGCATGTACCGATCAAACATTATACGGGTTATAAAACAATGGCGACACAAATCTTTCGTTCAAAATTGTTTTACATACATTTTGTAAGAGGTGACATGCTTAAAGGGGCTGTTGGGTTCTGTAGAAATAATGCTTTAGTTGGGTTCTGAATAAATAATGTGTTAGTTCACAACAAGTATTGTTTTCTCTTTTTATATGCCACTAATAACATGTTATAAAATGGACAGTAAGACATGCTATGGAGGGGGTTATTCTATATTTTCGCCGTCAAAAATAAGGCTTATTCAAAAGGAGTAATTCACAGGCCTACAACTCACTCTTATGATTTTAAAAGGCGCCAGATTCATGCAAGTATTCTTTTTGTTTGTAATATTACTTTAAACTAAACGAAAACCTCCCATGTCATTTGGGGTTTTTTTCTTTTGAAAATGACAATTTTTGATGACAACCCAAAACCTTTCTCACCAAATATGAAAAGAACAAAGTTGGCTCTAATCAAATCCAAAAGGAAAATATTCTGAGACCCCTGGCTAGTTGACTTTGTCAGGAACAAATTTAGGGTAAGAATTTCAATTTACAAGTTCTAAAAACATGCTTTAACGCATGTTCTCAAATAACATAAGGGTGACATTTAAAACATTTTGTTCTCAAGTAAGGGCAAGAATGATATAGTTGATTTTGTGATATTTTTTTTTTTTGCGGCCCCAAAACTGGCAAAAAATGACCAAAATGGCCTGTAACCATGGCAACGAGCCTTAGAGAAGAAGAATTAAGTTCTACTTTGGTTACTTGCTTATCATGTCCTTTCATATTACACAAAAAAATAAAAACCCGTGGACACATATGAAATATTTATGTGGACCCACTCTTAATAGGCACAAAAGAATAGGGTTTTTTTTGTGAACGCAACCTAACTCACAATAATCGTGATTTAGTTTCAGGCTGTCAATTCAAGTTTGGTAATTGTTCACGTTAAAGGACACCATTGGTAACTGCTCAAATTATCAGGAATGGGTGGATTTGGGGGTTGTATTTTACAGTAAATATCGTTTAACTGACCTGTTTAAAGTTTTACAATCATGGATGCCGAGAAAAGCACGAAAACAGCGTTTGTTTTCAACCAGCGCCAGCAGTTATTTTTATGTTGTTTGTGTTTTTCGCGATCGCCGTCTTTTTTAGAATTACAGGATATCTAGCGCAATCATTGCTGGATGCCTAGAATCATTATTTACTTTCAGATAAGTAAGATATTTCCTAATAATTCGGCAGTAAATATTTTCGATATCTGGAAATGGTGTATCATACCTTTAAGCTTATGGCCTTAAGCGATTTGTTTCCTCCCAATCTCATTTGATTCACTGGTACCAAATCAATACCCTCATGCCATGGACAGTTAGTGTTGTCATTTCTAAAGCAATCATGGCGGTAAAGACCCCTCATATGATTATTTCGATCGCTGAATTAACGCTTGTAAGCTTGTGGCCATCGGCAAGAGTTTCATGGTAACCAGAGAAGTGCCCCTCAAGAACAATGCCATCTAAATCTCATTATATTCACTGGAATTAAATCAATATCGCCACAGATTGTGTCTGCGTCACCCCATTCCTTTGTATACTACCAAGTCTCAGCATCACCAGGCCTCTGAGTGCAATCTGGCACTAGTTGTGCCAAGAAGACATCTACGGGTAACAGTGTGCCTTGAAATTGTAGTCTTTTCACAGTTGTTGAAATTCTACATAATTATATCGCTGAATGTCAACCTATGCAGATTTATGTAATTGGCAACATAACAAAAATTAGTGAAATTTTCTGTTATAACGTGGACTTAACTCAATCGACGGGATGGCGAAACAAATCATCTGTTTTGAACTATTTCACATAATATTCATCATTTTCCAGGGAGCTACCTCGCCCGTTTTGGGATTTGAAAAATCTTCATATACAGGGAAACATACGTTTTATGCCGCCGAAAATCGCGCCTTGGAAGAATTTGCGTATGCAACAAAAACTGTGCGATCTCGTGTCATCTGCGGACGGGAATGCAGCATGGATGAACATTGCAGGTCGTTTAACTTTAACGACTGCGATAAAATGTGCGAGTTAAACCTTGCAATAAAACGACAGCATCCCGAAGACTTCAATGTAACTCAAGGAATGGTGTACTTTGATGCAGATGAGGACACACCTCTCTACTCACTGGCTGATAGCTCCTTCAATCGCTCCAGAAGTTGCAAGATGCTCTTAGATGCTGGTTATCGTTCAAGCGGTATCTACACAATCTACCCAGAGGGATTCGGTAATTGTGGTCTTCGTGTCTACTGTGACGTGGAAACTGACGGCGGGGGATGGATCGTGTTTCAAAGGCGACAAGATGGCAGCGTGGACTTTTACCGTAACTGGGCCGACTACCAGTCTGGCTTTGGCGATCTGCCCGGTGAGTTCTGGCTGGGTAATGACAACTTGGTGACTCTGACATCTAACGATTCACGTGGAACGTGGGAGCTACGAGTCGATTTAGAGGACTGGGAGAACAACACGGCATGGGCAAAGTACTCAGATTTCCAAATATCCCCGGGTGATTACAAGCTGAATTATGACCAATACGATGCCAACAGCACTGCCGGTGACTCCCTTGGGTATCAGGGAAGTTCCGTGTATCATAACGGATATCCCTATTCAACAAAAGATCGTGACAATGATGCGTCGTCAGCCCGCAATTGTGCACAACTGTATCCAGGAGCTGTTGGTATTCTCACTTGAATGGTCTATATTTATATCCAGACAAAAATGCATATACTAAGCAAGGCGTGCAATGGGCCTCATGGGAATCGGGTTATTCCATGAAAGCATGTAGCATGAAAACGCGCAAAATTGGACCATGAATGTTGCATTGTTAATAATAATTTCGAATTGTACTTGTTTTAGTTGGCACCTGTAAATCATTGCACAACCATATTATTCATTAATACCTTGAGTCTTTTAGAATTATTTAAAAAGTTGTTGTGGAATCACTTTGTCAACACGAGGCAGGATACACCATTTGCAGATATCGAAATATTTTATTACCAAATTATTTAGAAATATCTCCTTTATTTGAAAGTAAATAAATGATAATAATAATAATGTTCGTGATTATATAGCGCTTTACATCGTATCAACGATCTCAAAGCGCCTTACAAATGATTCAAGGCATCCAGCAAAATAACTGCGCTAAAAATCCTGTAATTGTTCCGAAAATTTAATTGTATAAACAAAATTCACGATCGCCAGACGGCATTCGCGAAATAACAAGAACAAGAACAACTGCCTTACGCCGGTTAAAAATGAACGCCGTTTTTCTTGCTTTTTTCTAGCCATCCATGATTGTAAAACTTCAAACAGGTCAGGTAAATGATATTTACTATAAAATACAACCCCCCAAATCCACCCATTCCTGATAGTTCTAGCAATTATTAATGGTGTATCCTAACTTTAAGAGACCAAATCTGTTTTGGGGTGTGTTTTTTGTTTATTACAAAAGGATACCCATTATTTTTTGTACGAAACAACGGCTAAAATTTATTATATCGCAATGTTAAATTGCAGCCGAGTTCAACCGAGACTGAGACTAAGTTTATTTTCACTCTGATTTTCCTTTTTTTAACATCGACATTATAGGCGCAATCACACACACAAGGGTTCACTGATATAATAATTATGTACAACAACCTGCCGATTGCATTATTTAAACAAAATAGGCACGATGGCCTTTTTAAAATTGAAGTTAAATTCTCCTTTAAAGAACTGTAACTTTCGCCAACATTGCAGGGCTACGAACAGCATCCGTCACTTTGAGATTTATTCACGAACATCGGCCATAATACATTTAAAGTGAGATAAAATCTTCAGTTTGGGAACTTGCAGATAGAAATGAAAGCAATGACCTCAAGTTAAATATCAAATAACACCAGTCATCTCTAGTGAATAATTAAAAACATGTAATTAAACATACCTTAATATTTTATGCCACATTTAAAATAAATATTGAAAGTTAGACTATAATTCAAATAATAGTCTGGCACCCATCTTATTCAACAATTCACAATTTATAAGATAAATCCCGGGAACACAACCAAAATGGCTTCCTCTTGAATAAGGTCCATATAACGAAACATTGTGAAAACTGTTCTTGCTAAATTATAAATACAGCGGATGAGAAAACAATATGTTACTAGGATTACAATTATAGTTTGACAAGTGTCGTCAGCTTAGAAAATAAGTGTTATTCGTACATGTATGCATTAATAATGTCTGTATTGCACGAATAGAATGTTGCACAAAATGGCATAAGCTTAGAATTTGTGGCAAGTGTTATTCCTCTTAGTAAAAAACATTCAAAATATTCATCTTATTGTTTTACTCTGGTTACTTTACCACGAAAATCCTCTTTACTACAAAAGAATCAGAATTTCACATATTAATTTGTTCTGATGTCATTACTTATTATTTGTCTGCACAATTTTAAAATATAAAGGTTTGTTTAGAGCGCGCTGTCTTAAGGCTGGCTCACATTATGACGACTAGGGGGGTACGGCAAGCTACGGTAAGCTGCGAATTTCAATTTTGAATTTGCCGCCACTCATCGTGTGTTGCCGTCAGTTGTCGCTGACAAATCCGCTAGCGACCGCAGACGACCGAAATCATCAGTCGCGTCCGTCGGCAAATTTTTAGCTTGTTGGAAATTTTGTGGCGGCAACAAAATTCGTTGTGATTCCGTTTAGATTTCGTTAGAGACCGCAACCCTCATTTCCTTGACGTTTCCTCGCCGTGCAATTCCGTCTCTAGTCGTTTTAAGGTCGTCACAATTTCGTTGGTAGTCGTTGTCAACGACCATTGACGGCAAAACAACGGCAAGTGACGTCACATCTAGAACCCTGACGACACATTGCGGCAAGTAACGAAATTGTAACGACCTTGGTGCGACGATGGATTGCGAATTTTGGCCGGAGGGTGACGGGTGATGACTGTTGATGGCGGGTCGTTTGCGAGTACCTGCGGCATTGCAACGGTGGTCTGCGATGGGTTACGATTTTGCAACGATGGTCCACGATTTTAAACTTTTAGTGCGTTTTTTCATGTTTTGTGATGCCAGAACGTTGTGAAGAGTGGGAACGCCAAACTCGACTATTTTTACGACCCGCACACACACAGGCTTTGATGTCGGCCGCTGAGTCACGTCATCGTCGCCGCAACCCACCGTAATACCCCAGTCACAATTATAGCGGAGCCCGGGCGGCGTGTGCGATTTCTAGGCATCGGCCGGCGTGTAGAGGTCGGCGAAAGATCGTGTGATATGGCGGTCACAGTCACAATTAAAAGTGCCCCATACGCTGCCATGACGGGGCCCGGGGGGTCGCCGACCGGCGATCGGCAGACTTTCTTGGAAATGGGGTCGAATTATTGGCCCTTTTATCTGCCGGTGTCCGGCAGGCACTCGTCCGGTGCTCTGCTTATGTCCTTGCGATACCCCTGCAGTATCCGGCAGGGTGCCAACCAATTCGTACAGGTCGTACGGCGGCCGGACGGGCATCTGTAGTGTGCCTGTCGAGTGGCCAGCGATCAACGGCCGGCGGCAGAAGCTCTCCTCTGACCTTCTTAATGGCCCTGTCACACTATAACGTTTTAGGCCAACGCGTGAGTAGCGCGTTAAAAATAGTTGATATGCTGGCAAACGCTGAACTTCCACAGAAAAAGTCAAGTTGAACCGTGATTTCAGCGTGACCATAACGCGTTAATAACGGGTTCATAGCGTTCGCCAGCGCGCGAATAGCACGTTAGTAACGCGCTCGACGACTGATGAACGACTGCCCAGCGCGTGAGTAGCGCGGTCCAACGCGCGCCAGCGTACGGCAACGAACACATGATTAGTTGTACAAAAAGATGACGCGCTACTACAGTAATGGCCCTTTCACACCAGAACGTTTTAGGCCAACGTGTTGAAATTTCGGCAACACGCGGGTAAACGCTGACCAACGCTAGGCCAGCGTTCGCAACGCGCTGAGCGCGTTACCCACACGCTGGAACACGCTGTCACACGCTGAGAAAAAAATACGTTTTTCAACATACCTAACAAAATTGAGCGTTTGCCAGCGTGTGACTGCACACGCTAGCGGCGCGCAAGAAGGCCGTTACTTACGCGTCGAACGCGCTAGACGATCGTTACCAACCCACTACTCTCAAGCTGGCGACCCGCTGTCGTATTTTTTATATAAATCAGTGATGCGTTCATTACACGCTGAGCGCGTTCCTCACACGCTACTTACGCGCCGGCATACGCTATGAACCCGTTATCAACCTGTATGAACACGCTGAAATCACGGTTCTACTTGACTTTTTTTGTGAAAGTTCAGCAATTGCCAGCGTATCAACTATTTTTAACGCGCTACTCATGCATTGGCCTAAAACGTCCTGGTGTGGCAGGGCCATGACCAGCATGTCGCAAGCGTACGCCGGCGTACGCCAGCGTGTGAGTAGCGGGTTGATAACGATCGCCTAGCGTGTTCGACGCGTGAGTAACGAATCTAAAACGCGCCGCCAGCGTGTGCAGTCACACGCTGGCAAACGCTGAAAATTGTAGCTATTTTGAAGAAAAAAAATTACCTCAGCGTATGACAGCGTGTCCCAGCGTGTGAGTAACGCGCTCATCGTGTTGCTAACGCTGGCCTAGCGTTGGTTAGCGTTTGCCAGCGTGTTGCCAAAATTACAACACGCTACTCACGCGTTGGCCTAAAATGTTCTGGTGTGACAGGGCTATAAAGAAGAGATGTAGTACTTGCACTATGAAACTTCTGTGATAAACTGTGTGTAGATGTAGATGAGCCGCTTTGTTTACCCTGCGAGCCCCGGCCGATGCATCACCGATTTCAGGCTGGGCGCCGCCAGGGCGCCGTCTGCCCCCCGGCCGATTTCCGGCCAGGCACCGCCAAGTCGGCCGGACGCCTGGCGGGACCCGGCCGGCGTGTGGGCGGCGCCTGGCCGATATATTGATTGTCTGGGTTGTCCAAAATTCGGCTCGGCGCCGGCCCGACGTGTGCGATGCCCTGCCGGACATCGGCTAGGCATCGACCGATTTATTGGCGATCAGTTTGCGATGCGAAACGCCGCACCAGGTTTTAAGTCCGAGTTAAAAGTAACTCGATGCCCGCCCGATGCCAAACAATGACCCGGCAGCCGCAAGGAGTCCCGTGGGGCCCCGGCCGAAAATGCCTAGAAATCCGCCGCAAACTAATCGCAAACCCATCGCAAGCCAATTGTGACTGGGGTATAAGCCGCCGTTCATTTCTGCCAGCCAATCCGCAGCCAGCCGTCTGACCTCGTTCCTTGTTGCCGGGCTCCGTCCAGACATCGTCACTCGCCGCCCAGACAACGTCCGATTTTGGTCGCTAGACTCCGTTCCTTTCCGCATTCATTCGTCCCTTGCCGTCGTGTTGTCGTTGAAGGTCGGCCCCACTCGTCAGCGAATCTTGGTTTTTCCCTTTTGCCGTCGCTTTGCCGCCAAAACTTTGTGCTTTTCACGTCCGTCGCCTTTCGCGGGGTCCTTGCCGCTACTATGTGAGCCAGCCTTTAAGTAAGTGCTTATAATTGAAATTCATATAAAATTACACAAACCACATAAATATCACAATTAATCATAAATAATAAGAACATTTTACTTTTTGCTTGTATATTGCGATACAAAAATGGTTCCAGTACAAAAAGACCAATGACGTTGAATAAACTGAGAGACAAGAACCAATCCACGATTAATTTGTCTCAGTTGATTTAGGTTGTTCGTGTTGAGTTTACGAGTGTGTAATTATCGCAGCGTGATTGGAAGGTGTAAGGAAACTGGAGTTTATGCTTTAAACACCTGTCGCTGTATAGGATATGCAGTTAAGGAATTTGCACAGTATTCTACAAATGTAGATTCACAACTTCTGGCCGCGCCCTGGCCTCGTTCTAGCCCTCGCCCCGGACCCTCGCCCCGGACCCTCGCCCCGGACCCTCGCCCCGGACCCTCGCCCCGGACCCTCGCCCCGGACCCTCGCCCCGGACGCCTCGCCCCGGACGCCTCGCCCCGGACGCCTCGCCCCGGACGCCTCGCCCCGGACGCCTCGCCCCGGTAGCCTCGCCCCGGACGCCTCGCCCCGGACGCC
The DNA here is from genome assembly GCA_037893245.1 of Crossaster papposus. Taxonomy (NCBI): domain Eukaryota; kingdom Metazoa; phylum Echinodermata; class Asteroidea; order Velatida; family Solasteridae; genus Crossaster; species Crossaster papposus. The sequence continues at coordinate 948,836 of JBAIAA010000119.1, read as the reverse complement.
TCGCCCCGGTAGCCTCGCCCCGGTAGCCTCGCCCCGGTAGCCTCGCCCCGGTAGCCTCGCCCCGGTAGCCTCGCCCCGGTAGCCTCGCCCCGGTAGCCTCGCCCCGGTAGCCTCGCCCCGGTAGCCTCGCCCCGGTAGCCTCGCCCCGGTAGCCTCGCCCCGGTAGCCTCGCCCCGGTAGCCTCGCCCCGGTAGCCTCGCCCCGGTAGCCTCGCCCCGGTAGCCTCGCCCCGGTAGCCTCGCCCCGGTAGCCTCGCCCCGGTAGCCTCGCCCCGGTAGCCTCGCCCCGGTAGCCTCGCCCCGGTAGCCTCGCCCCGGTAGCCTCGCCCCGGTAGCCTCGCCCCGGTAGCCTCGCCCCGGTAGCCTCGCCCCGGTAGCCTCGCCCCGGTAGCCTCGCCCCGGTAGCCTCGCCCCGGTAGCCTCGCCCCGGTAGCCTCGCCCCGGTAGCCTCGCCCCGGTAGCCTCGCCCCGGTAGCCTCGCCCCGGTAGCCTCGCCCCGGTAGCCTCGCCCCGGTAGCCTCGCCCCGGTAGCCTCGCCCCGGTAGCCTCGCCCCGGTAGCCTCGCCCCGGTAGCCTCGCCCCGGTAGCCTCGCCCCGGTAGCCTCGCCCCGGTAGCCTCGCCCCGGTAGCCTCGCCCCGGTAGCCTCGCCCCGGTAGCCTCGCCCCGGTAGCCTCGCCCCGGTAGCCTCGCCCCGGTAGCCTCGCCCCGGTAGCCTCGCCCCGGTAGCCTCGCCCCGGTAGCCTCGCCCCGGTAGCCTCGCCCCGGTAGCCTCGCCCCGGTAGCCTCGCCCCGGTAGCCTCGCCCCGGTAGCCTCGCCCCGGTAGCCTCGCCCCGGTAGCCTCGCCCCGGTAGCCTCGCCCCGGTAGCCTCGCCCCGGTAGCCTCGCCCCGGTAGCCTCGCCCCGGTAGCCTCGCCCCGGTAGCCTCGCCCCGGTAGCCTCGCCCCGGTAGCCTCGCCCCGGTAGCCTCGCCCCGGTAGCCTCGCCCCGGTAGCCTCGCCCCGGTAGCCTCGCCCCGGTAGCCTCGCCCCGGTAGCCTCGCCCCGGTAGCCTCGCCCCGGTAGCCTCGCCCCGGTAGCCTCGCCCCGGTAGCCTCGCCCCGGTAGCCTCGCCCCGGTAGCCTCGCCCCGGTAGCCTCGCCCCGGTAGCCTCGCCCCGGTAGCCTCGCCCCGGTAGCCTCGCCCCGGTAGCCTCGCCCCGGTAGCCTCGCCCCGGTAGCCTCGCCCCGGTAGCCTCGCCCCGGTAGCCTCGCCCCGGTAGCCTCGCCCCGGTAGCCTCGCCCCGGTAGCCTCGCCCCGGTAGCCTCGCCCCGGTAGCCTCGCCCCGGTAGCCTCGCCCCGGTAGCCTCGCCCCGGTAGCCTCGCCCCGGTAGCCTCGCCCCGGTAGCCTCGCCCCGGTAGCCTCGCCCCGGTAGCCTCGCCCCGGTAGCCTCGCCCCGGTAGCCTCGCCCCGGTAGCCTCGCCCCGGTAGCCTCGCCCCGGTAGCCTCGCCCCGGTAGCCTCGCCCCGGTAGCCTCGCCCCGGTAGCCTCGCCCCGGTAGCCTCGCCCCGGTAGCCTCGCCCCGGTAGCCTCGCCCCGGTAGCCTCGCCCCGGTAGCCTCGCCCCGGTAGCCTCGCCCCGGTAGCCTCGCCCCGGTAGCCTCGCCCCGGTAGCCTCGCCCCGGTAGCCTCGCCCCGGTAGCCTCGCCCCGGTAGCCTCGCCCCGGTAGCCTCGCCCCGGTAGCCTCGCCCCGGTAGCCTCGCCCCGGTAGCCTCGCCCCGGTAGCCTCGCCCCGGTAGCCTCGCCCCGGTAGCCTCGCCCCGGTAGCCTCGCCCCGGTAGCCTCGCCCCGGTAGCCTCGCCCCGGTAGCCTCGCCCCGGTAGCCTCGCCCCGGTAGCCTCGCCCCGGTAGCCTCGCCCCGGTAGCCTCGCCCCGGTAGCCTCGCCCCGGTAGCCTCGCCCCGGTAGCCTCGCCCCGGTAGCCTCGCCCCGGTAGCCTCGCCCCGGTAGCCTCGCCCCGGTAGCCTCGCCCCGGTAGCCTCGCCCCGGTAGCCTCGCCCCGGTAGCCTCGCCCCGGTAGCCTCGCCCCGGTAGCCTCGCCCCGGTAGCCTCGCCCCGGTAGCCTCGCCCCGGTAGCCTCGCCCCGGTAGCCTCGCCCCGGTAGCCTCGCCCCGGTAGCCTCGCCCCGGTAGCCTCGCCCCGGTAGCCTCGCCCCGGTAGCCTCGCCCCGGTAGCCTCGCCCCGGTAGCCTCGCCCCGGTAGCCTCGCCCCGGTAGCCTCGCCCCGGTAGCCTCGCCCCGGTAGCCTGTCACACCCAGTAAGTGCATGGAATCCAAGGATGTTTGGAGTCGCTTCTTGGGGTAATTGTTGAGCAATGGTGTGAATAGGGTAGCACTTCATTTTGAGCGATGTTCCACTAACCATCCACACTTCCACAGCCTGCCCTACAAAGTTATGTATGAGGAGGAGAAGGACATCAGTATCTGCACACATAACAATTAGCCTCTCATATTTTGAACGCATAACTGCATCTTTGGCATGCAGGATGAGGCGAGTATCGGCTTCCTCGTGTTTCCCTGCTAGTTGTGGTATTGCGTCCTGGTCGGATGACTTCGCAAGAGTTTCATCAACGAAACCACCTCCTGTAACCAACTGACAATTTGGATTGAGAAGAGGGCCATGAGCAATCAGTCTCTCACTCAGGAATCGGGCTAAATCAGCTTTGTTATCCTCGAGACTAATGTAATTGGACCACACTTCAGGAAGTGGTGTGTCGCCATCGCCAATAATCTTCCTTATCGGTTTCCTCTTGCCGGTCCTCTTAGTTCTAGTTGTAGATTTAATTGAACTATTTCCAATGTATCTGTCAAAGACAACATCCACCCTGCTTACTCTACCCTTGAAGTTTTTGTAGACACGCTTGATGAACACTCCAGCATAATCATTGAATGATGTGCACTTGCTTGGTTTCCTTAAGGCCTGGATTAATGCATGTCCATCGATGAGAACGCATGTTGGTGGTGTTTCCTGCGATAACGGAACTTCAGTTGGTATATCTATTCCAGAAGACAGGGTTGATAGGATGTGTGACTTAGAAGTGGAGTTCATTTGTCCATTTGATTTTGCCAACGATGGAGGATATTTTGAAAGTTCATGGGTTAGTATGTCATTCATATCCACATCACGACCAGCTCTGGAAGCATTGAACAGCTTTTGTACAAGGTTGCCATGGTTTTTGAATTGTGTCGCTTGGTGGATTTATAGAAATCTGTTGATTTGTTGACCAACTTTTCATTGACTTCAGTTACTAGTGCTTCCTTCCCACGCTCATAAGCAGTCAACAAGTCTTGCTCTATTTCGTCTGAGGCTACATCCTTGGTGGTGAGTGCTGTCAGTTTATTAGTTAAAGTAGATGTATCTTCTTCAGAGTGGACATGGACATCAAATACTTTGAAACGATCAAACTGCTCGACAAGGCTTTGAACAGCCTTTTCATCTGTGGTGATCCGAAAATTTCAGATTTAACTGATACGAATCATGGTATGACTTTGAAGATGATGGTGAAATTGGGTTTTTTCTACCAGATGTATCTTTAATACAATGCCCAGTGTGGTAAGTACTTATGTTCCACTTTGATCTGTTTTTTTAAATAATATTGAAACTATTTACATTCAGTCATGCCGTTTGTCTTTCAGATCATACAATGAGGTAATAATACTTCAATTAAAATGATGTAGTGACAATAAAAACACACGGGATCAAAATGGATACAAGGGGACACCTTTAATGTGACAAAAACGAAAGATAAGGCAAGCTGTACCTTACCTCACTTAATTTCAGATTATAATCATAGCCAATCTTATTTCAACATTGATCTTACTTTTCAGAATTGAATTTCCACTGAACCTGATCTTCACTAAAGAAGTGTTATGTCCTGCTAAACTTGTCTGCTTATGAGCGTGGGAAGGAAGCACTAGTAACTGAAGTCAATGAAAAGTTGGTCAACAAATCAACAGATTTCTATAAATCCACCAAGCGACACAATTCAAAAACCATGGCAACCTTGTACAAAGTGGTGTGCAAAACAAAAGACAACAAAACCAAAACCATCAAAGCTGACCGCAAACTCATCCAAAAGCTGTTCAATGCTTCCAGAGCTGGTCGTGATGTGGATATGAATGACATACTAACCCATGAACTTTCAAAATATCCTCCATCGTTGGCAAAATCAAATGGACAAATGAACTCCACTTCTAAGTCACACATCCTATCAACCCTGTCTTCTGGAATAGATATACCAACTGAAGTTCCGTTATCGCAGGAAACACCACCAACATGCGTTCTCATCGATGGACATGCATTAATCCAGGCCTTAAGGAAACCAAGCAAGTGCACATCATTCAATGATTATGCTGGAGTGTTCATCAAGCGTGTCTACAAAAACTTCAAGGGTAGAGTAAGCAGGGTGGATGTTGTCTTTGACAGATACATTGGAAATAGTTCAATTAAATCTACAACTAGAACCAAGAGGACCGGCAAGAGGAAACCGATAAGGAAGATTATTGGCGATGGCGACACACCACTTCCTGAAGTGTGGTCTAATTACATTAGTCTCGAGGATAACAAAGCTGATTTAGCCCGATTCCTGAGTGAGAGACTGATTGCTCATGGCCCTCTTCTCAATCCAAATTGTCAGTTGGTTACAGGAGGTGGTTTCGTTGATGAAACTCTTGCGAAGTCATCCGACCAGGACGCAATACCACAACTAGCAGGGAAACACGAGGAAGCCGATACTCGCCTCATCCTGCATGCCAAAGATGCAGTTATGCGTTCAAAATATGAGAGGCTAATTGTTATGTGTGCAGATACTGATGTCCTTCTCCTCCTCATACATAACTTTGTAGGGGAGGCTGTGGAAGTGTGGATAGTTAGTGGAACATCGCTCAACATGAAGTGCTACCCTATTCACACCATTGCTCAACAATTACCCCAAGAAGCGACTCCAAACATCCTTGGATTCCATGCACTTACTGGGTGTGACAAAGTCTCATCCTTTAGTGGCCATGGCAAGAAAACGTGCTGGAAAGTATACTGTAAATATCCAGAGCTACTAGGTGGTGTTGGTAGAGATGGCGATATGAAAGATGTTGAAGAGTTTGTATGCAGGCTGTACAGTGCAGAGGATGTCAACAACGGTGTGAACAATGCAAGAGCACGGATGTTTGACAAGGGGAAAGTGGAGTTAGAAATGTTGCCTCCATCTGAGGATGCATTACAGTTACACCTCTCTCGTGCCAACTACCAAGCAAACTGGGTATGGCTCCGAGCCAATGAACTAGACATGGATATGGATCCTCCATCAACTACATTGGGATGGCAGAAAAGCCCTGATGGTCTTACAGTTGTCTGGAATAGACTTCCAAATATACCTACCAAGTGTGTAGAGTTGATAACATGTGGGTGTGGATCAAAATGCAAGACAGCAAATTGTAAATGCTTTAAGAGCGGCCAGCAATGTATGACTGCTTGTGGATGTGGTGCAGACGGCTGTTTGAACCCAAGTTAAACACCCTAAGTTACAGGCACATACCCTCTTACTATCTAGTGAGTGATAGGGTGGGTGGGTGGGGGGGGGGGGTGGGTGGGTGGGGGGGGGGGGTGGGTGGCGTTGGGTGGGGGTGGGTGGCGTTGGGTGAGTGGGGGGGGGGAATTGTGTGGGTGGGGGAGTGGGTGAGTAAGTATAACTTAATCAAGCTTACAAAAGTAAATTTGTTGACAACATTTTCAAATTGTGTTTTTTGTGTGTAATTGATAACAAGATTTTATAATCTCGACATGCACCTTTAAGGTTAAAATTCAACCTTACTGTAATGGTAAAAGTATTATGATATGTCATAAGGTCTATCAAGTCAATTGTATAGTGCTCTGATATTTGTTTTAAAGATTAACCCACGTTTGAAAAATAAAAACAACATTATAACACTATTTTTAGATATTTGGCATCTTTTACTCTAGAATGTCTTTATTTTCTGGTTTTTTTACCCTTATTTTATTAATACTGATCAGACTAAAGTCCAAATCAACGAAAACTATTTTTTTCCTGATAGTACATTGTTTAAAGATATGAAATACATCAATATCACCAAAAAATATTAGCCCAAAAAACCTTTAAAAACGATTTGTATATTTGTCATCCCCCCTCAAATTAATCCTTACTATATATAGACTTGATCTAGCATGGGTGACTGCTTGTACTAAAAAATGCCCACATAAATGTTTTCGAAGGCCTTTTTGTGCCCATGGCTGGCCGTCTGTAATAAGATTGAAACAAACACACTCTCAAAAAGACGAGTACACAAATATTAGGTAAAAATAATATAAGTAAAAATCAACATAATTTCGGTAAAACTTGCCGGAAAATAAGTATCTCGCAGATACGTAAATCGTTTATTACATGTTGAATGAGTAAAGAAGCCAATTGACATAAATTATGTAAAAACGTACTAAATTAGGTACACATTTACTAAAGTTAGGTAAAAACGTAGGCCAACACGCGCGCAGCGCAGAGAAGCAAGATGGACAACATAAACACCAGACGTTTGTTAGAACGACGTAACGGGGCATGCCACAACTTGCAGTCTTTGAAGGTAACGTTTTTTTCTAAACCTCTTGTGATTGTTATACTCTTCCCAATAACGAGAAATGCCTGGGCCACAAGATACTACAGGATATTGCTATTTGTGTAGTGAAGGCCACACAATTACCTCATTATGATTGCATTGTGTTAGGCATATGTGTGCACATGACTAGATGTGTGTAGTACAAATGAGTGCATATGCATGTAAACGTGTACGTTGATCTTTGGTTGTACACACAACCTGTAGGCCTATGTGAAACCTTTCCGATTTAAATTTAGATTCCGACTTTTTTTCAAAATTATGCAGACGATGTTGTCTTCCTGGACGAAAAAAAAACCAAGCATGGAGTGAACCACCTCCGTCCAGCCAGTAGCGGCAGAGAAACTGAAAGTCGACGTAGACTGAGTTTATTCTTGAACCACGGAGACAGACTCGCATAATATACATAGTCCTGCAGATTACTACAATAATATTGCCTTTAGTGATACAAGCACCAAAATTGGCACACATGCTTATTTTGGGTCACTTTACACAAACAAACCGTTAGCCAAATTAAAATCCAAGATGGCCGCCATTTCTTAAGATGGCCGCCAATGAAGGCCAAATATATTACCTAAATATTTATGTTACGGATGGATAGAATGGCAATACAAGCACAAAACTTGGCATTTAACATCTGTTTGGTCTCCCTGTTGTTGGCATATCCAAAACAGTATTATTAGGCACTTGAACATTCAAGATGGCCGCCATTTTCCAAAATGGTCGCCACTGAATGGCTAGTAGTAGTGTTACCAAGGATCAAACAGTAATACAAGGACTAAAATGGGCATTTAATCTCCATTTGAATCCAATATTATGCTAAAATTGTCAACCACTTGGTAATTCAAGATGGCTACAATTTTTAAAGATGGCCGCCACAAGATGACTCAGCCTATATGTTACACAAAGTGACACATAAATCGTAACATATCTGGTACAAAGACATACAACACTAAAAACAGATTGGTTGAAAATAACCAATATATTGGTCGATTTCAACCAATCCAGTTGGTAGATATGTGGATAACCAAAAGATTGGTTAAAATAACCAATCTGATATTGGTTACCTAGTCAATCCATATTAGTTATAACACCAACCAATGCAATGTTGGTTAATTTGACCAATCCACAATGGACTCCAACTAATTTGTATTGGTTATAGCACTAACCAATACATAATTGGTTAACACGCAACCAATTTGCATAACACTAACTAAACAATTTGCATAACACCAACCAATACAATATTTAATTCAAAGGTTCCCACGCAACCAATTACATAACGTGGACAAATTACGTAACAAAATATTACCAATCGAATTAACTTATTACACATTGCAATTACGCATACATACAATAATAACCTATACCTATTAGATATTAGCTACTGAACAGTGAACACTAACTACACAGTTCGCTTTTTTGTCCACGACGAAGTCACAGCTATTTTGTTATGAATAATGTCAAAAGTTAAATACGGATGAAATTTAATGTCAATTTTTCACTATGTTTGCACAAACATCTAAATTAAATCCTGGAATCGTTTGAACAAGTACATATTATGGTCAAAAAAGTGCATTTTGGACTAAATACCACAATTTAACATCGACTATTGTCAAAACAAATTTTCTCACTTCTGATTGGTCAGTTGCTGTAGGTACATGACTGTCCTACATTATGAATAACCAATAGATTGGTAAATACCTTGGTTACAAGCTCAACCAATATGACTGGTTGAAGGACAACCAACATAGTGGTTATGAATAACCAATAGATTGGTTGATACCTTGGTTGCAAGCTCAACCAATATGACTGGTTGAAAGACAACCAACATTGGTTATGAATGACCAATATAATGGTTGGTACCTTGGTTGCAAGCTCAACCAATATAACTGGTTGAAGGATAACCAATATATTGGTTAATACCTTGGTTACAAGCTCAACCAGGACTGATGAGATTAATTTGCTCTATGCATGGGATGTTAAAACACGGACTGTAAGCATAAAAAAGCATCAAAGTATGTCTTCAAATGTTCAGTAACGCAAATACAAAATAAAGAGTTAATCTTGGAAAGCAATTAAAACAGTAATGGTAAGAATCAGTCAGGTCGCAATTCTTGTAACCATTTTCTTCTTTACTAACACCCGCTATTGTTTTAAATTGGTATTGCACGTACGTGTTGGCAGCCATTTTAAAAAATGGCGGCCATCTTTGATTTCCAGTGATTTATGATTTGTTAATTATAAATGACCAACGAGAGGTAAACTGCAGCTTTATTGTATGACCATTTGGTTTCTTTTGTAAAATAACCAATGTATGTCATTCAATGAAAGCAATCTTGGAAAACATGGCCTCCATCTTGAAATAAAATGGCCGCCATCTTTAATGTTTAAGTTGTTTCTATTTTTGAATTGTTAAGGGGTACATTTGGTGGATAGTTGCAACTGTTGGTGCTTGTATGACCAATTAATCCAATGTAACATTAAGTGTTACCATTTAGTGGTGGCCATCTTGAAAAAATGGCCGCCATATTGGATTTTAATTTGGCTAACGGGTTTGTTGTGTAAAGTGACCCCAAAAGAGTAGTTATGCCAATTTTGGTGCTTGTATCATCAAATGCAATATTGTGGTGAAAAATGTTATTAATCTGCAGGACTACTTGAATTGCTTATTACATTTTGAGAATGAAATCAACCAGCGTGAAATTGACTCGGTTAAGAACGTACACGCTACCTCCTAATTATAGATGCCTTTATTTATACGGTGGTGCATTCCGTTTGACGACATTTAATTAAAAGGAAGACCAGTTAATGGTCTGCAGCTTACGTTTATCCAATTAGGTAATGACCCTCTACAAACCTCCGCCAATCAGGGGCTACGGTTTATGACTAGCCAATTACCAGCCACTGATCTGGAATGACGTATTAACTGTGATAACCAATCAGAGAGATACACATCGTCTGCCTCACCATCAATGCTTTCTGTAAATTATAAAACCCCATCATCGCCAGACCTCTATCACTAGAGCAAACCAGTGGTGTAAAGATGACACGCAAAAACTCGGTCGCAAAATGGGAAACTCTTCATGAGTACAAATGAATACGGATTTTTGTGAACGCAACTTAACTCACAATATTCGTGATTTAGTTTCAGGCTGTCAATTCAAGTTTGGTAATCGTTCACCGTTTGTGTCTGCGTCATCCCATTTATTTCTGTAAACTACCAAGTCTCAGCATCACCAGGCCTCTGAGTGCAATCTGGCAGTTGTGCCAAGAAGACATCTACGGGTAACAGCGTGCCTTGAAATTGTAGTCTTTTCAAAACAGTTGTTGAAATCGTACATGATAACTTGCTGAATGTCGACCTATGCAATTGGCAACTTAACGAAAAACTGAAATCTTCTGTTATATAACGTGGCTTTAACTCAATCGGCGGGATGGCAAAACAAATCATCTGTTTTGAACTATTTAACATAGTATTCATAATTTTCCAGGGAGCTACCTCGCCCGTCTTTGGATTTGAAACATCTTCATATACAGGAAAACATACGTTTTATGCCGCCGAAAATCGCGCCCTAAAAGAATTTGCGTATGCAACAAAAACTGTGCGATCTCGTGTCATCTGCGGACGGGAATGCAGCATGGACGAACGTTGCAGGTCGTTTAACTTTAACGACTGCGGTAAAATTTGCGAGTTGAACCTTGCCACAAGACGAGAGCATCCCGAAGACTTCAATGCAACTCAAGGAATGGTGTACTTTGATGCAGATGAGGATACACCTCTCTACTCACTGGCTGATAGCTCCTTGAATCGCTACAAAAGTTGCAAGATGCTCTTAGATGCTGGTTATCGTTCAAGCTGTATCTACACAATATACCCAGAGGGATTCGGCAATGACGGTGTTCGTGTCTACTGTGACATGGACACTGACGGCGGGGGATGGATCGTGTTTCAGAGGCGACAAGATGGCAGCGTGGACTTCTACCGTAACTGGACCGACTACCAGTCTGGCTTTGGGGATCTGTCCGATGAGTTATGGTTGGGTAATGACAACTTGGTGACTCTGACGTCTAATGATTCACGTGCAACATGGGAGCTACGAGTTGATTTAGATGACTGGGAGGGCAACACGGCATGGGCAAAGTACTCAGATTTCCAAATATCTCCGGGTGATTACAAGCTGAATTATGACCAATACGATGCCAGCAGCACTGCCGGCGACTCTCTTGGGCATCAAACAATAAACCACTATCAAAAAGGATTTCCCTTCTCAACGAAGAATCGTGACAATGATGCGTACTACAATAACTGTGCACAACTGTACACAGGAGCCTGGTGGTTTAATAACTGTTGGTATTCTCACTTGAATGGTCGATATTACCCACACACGAATGCAGATAGTAACCAAGGCGTGCAATGGGCCTCATGGAAATTGGATTATTCCATGAAAGCATGTAGCATGAAAACGCGCGAAATTGAACCATGACCGTTGCATTGTTAATTAATTTTGAAATGTACTTGTTTTAGTTGGCACCTGTAAATCATTGCACAACCATATTATTCATTAATACCTCGAGTCTTTTAAAATTATTTAAAAAGTTGTTGTGGAATAATGTGTTTCGCAGTTAATCGAAATGTTACTATCACTTTGTCAACACGAGGCAGGATACACCATTTGCAGATATCGAAATATTTTACTACCAAATTATTTAGAAATATCTCCTTTATTTGAAAGTAAATAAATGATTCAAGGCATCCAGCAAAATAACTGCGTCAAAAATCCTGTATTTGTTCCTAAAATTTTATTTTATAAACAAAATTCACGATCGCCAGACGGCATTCGCGAAATAACAAGAACAAGAACAACTGCCTTATGCAGGTTGAAAATGAACGCCGTTTTTCTTGCTTTTTTCTAGGCATCCATGATTGTAAAACAGGTCAGGTAAACGATATTTACTATAAAATACAACCCCCAAATCCACCCATTCCTGATAGTTCTAGCAATTAATAATGGTGTATCCTAACTTTAAGAGACCAAATCTGTTTTTGGGTGTGTTTTTTGTTTATTACAAAAGGGTACCCAGTATATTTTGTACATCTGACGAAACAACGGCTAAAATGTATTATATTGCAATGTTAAATTGTAGCCGAGTTCAAATGAGACTAAGACTAAGTTTATTTTCACTCTGATTTTCCTTTTTTTAACATCGACATTATAGGCGCAATCACACACACAAGGGTTCACTGATATAATAATTATGTACAACAACCTGCCGATTGCATTATTTAAACAAAATAGGCACGATGGTCTTTCTTAAAATTGAAGATAAATTCTTCTTTAAAAGGACTATAAATTTCGTTAACATTGCAGGGCCACGAACAGCACCCGTCACTACGAGATTTATTCACGAGTCGGCCATAATACATTGAAAGTGAGGTAAAATCTTCAGTTTGGGAACTTGCAGATAGAAATGAAAGCAATGACCTCAAGTTAAATATCAAATAACACCAGTCATCTCTAGTGAATAATTAACAAATTGTAATTAAACATACCTTAATATTTTATGCCACATTTAAAATAAATATTGAAAGTTAGGCTATAATTCAAAAATAGTCTGGCACCCATCTTATTCAACAATTCACAATTTATAAGATACATCCAGGGAACACAACCAAAATGGCTTCCTCTTGAATAAGGTTCATATAACGGAACATTGTGAAAACTGTTCTTGCTAAATTATAAATACAGCGGATGTGAAAACAATATGTTACGGGATTACAATTATAGTTTGACAAGTACTGTCAGCTTAGAAAATAAGTGTTATTCGTACATGTAAGCATAGATAATATTTGTATTGCGCGAATAGAATGTTGCACAAAATGGCATAAGCTTAGAATTTGTGGCAAGTGTTATTCCTCTTATTAAAAAACATTCAAAATATTCATCTTATTGTTTTACTCTAGTTACTTTCCCACGAAAATACTCATACCACAAAAGAATCAGAATTTCACATATTAATTTGTTCTGACGTCATTACTTATTATTTGTCTGCACAATTTTAAAATATAAAGGTTTGTTTAGAGCGCGCTGTCTTAAGTGAGTGCTTATAATTGAAATTCATATAAAATTACACAAACCACATCAATATCATAATTAATCATAATTAATAAGAACATTTTACTTTTTGCTTGTATATTGCGATACAAAAATGGTTCCAGTACAAAAAGACCAATGACGTTGAATAAACTGAGCGACAAGAACCAATCCACGATTAATTTGTCTCAGTTGATTTAGGTTGTTCATGTTGAGTTTAGGAGTGTGTAATTATCGCAGCGTGTTTGGCAGGTGTAAGGCAACTGTGGTTTATGCTTTAAACGCCTGTCTCTGTATGGGATATGCAGTTAAGGAATTTGCACAGTATTCTACAGATGTAGATTCACAACTTCTGGCCGCGCCCTGGCCTCGTTCTAGCCCTCGGCCTGGACCTCGCCCTGGACCTCGGGGAGACCTCTCCCTGGACCTCGCCCTGAACCTCGCATTGATGGCCTCGCCCTGGACCTCGCCCTGATGGACCTCGCCCTGATGGACCTCGCCCTGGTGGACCTCGCCCTGATGGACCTCGCCCTGGTGGACCTCGCCCTGGTGGACCTCGCCCTGGTGGACCTCGCCCTGGTGGACCTCGCCCTGGTGGACCTCGCCCTGGTGGACCTCGCCCTGGTGGACCTCGCCCTGGTGGACCTCGCCCTGGTGGACCTCGCCCTGGTGGACCTCGCCCTGGTGGACCTCGCCCTGGTGGACCTCGCCCTGGTGGACCTCGCCCTGGTGGACCTCGCCCTGGTGGACCTCGCCCTGGTGGACCTCGCCCTGGTGGACCTCGCCCTGGTGGACCTCGCCCTGGTGGACCTCGCCCTGGTGGACCTCGCCCTGGTGGACCTCGCCCTGGTGGACCTCGCCCTGGTGGACCTCGCCCTGGTGGACCTCGCCCTGGTGGACCTCGCCCTGGTGGACCTCGCCCTGGCCCCGGCACACCCCTGGCCCCGGCACACCCCTGGCCCCGGCACACCCCTGGCCCCGGCACACCCCTCTAATGTTAAGACTTGACTGCGACTGTGACTGCGACTGGCTCCTCTGACTGCGACTGGTGCCTTCGACTGCGGCTGGCTCTTGCGACTGCGACTGTGGTTCCTGCGACTGCGACTGCGGCTGGCTCCCGCGACAGCGACTGGCTCCTGCGACTGCGACTGGCTCCTGTATCTGGTGCCTGCGACTGCGACTGGCTCTTGCGACTGCGACTGTGGTTCCTCCGACTGCGACTGCGCCTGGCTCCTGCGACTGCGACTTGCTCCTGCTCCTGCGACTGGCTCCTGTGGCCGCGACTGTGACTGCCTCTTGCGACTACGACTGGCTCAGAGAGCGTGGGCGTCCCGGCGAGGCCCCGCCCCCGCTGCGCCGACGGACCCGGCTCGGAATCGTTCCGAGTGGAACAAAACGTCTGCCGCGCCGCCGTTCACAGCATGGGCCGGCCCCCCCCCCCCCCCCCCCCGGACTCTGTTTAATTCCTGCAGAAGATCCAGAGAATGTCTAGACGAGGCACCGCCCCCCACTGCATCCACGGGCACAGCTCGGAATCGCCCCGTGTGGAGCAAGACGTCTGCTGCGCCACCGTCTACAGCATGGGGCGGCCCCCCCCCCGACACAAACCTGGTAGCGGACCCGGACAAATATGGGGAAGGGCGCCCTCTCTCCAAATCGGAGTGGACGCACTGAAGCCCCCAGCCATAGGCGCATGTCCCGAAATTCCCCGCCATCCTTCTCTAACTCCTCCCCCAGGAAACATCCAGACTCCCAGGTCCCCATAACCTCCCTAGAGAAGGCCTCTAACTCCGCCAGCGTGGTGTACGGAATGCACCGGCTCCTGGGCCCCGCTCCCCGGGCCCGCACTCCAGCTCGCCTCCCCGCCGCAGGGCGAGTCGGCCGCCACACCATCATGGTTTCGTGACAACATGAAACAACTTCACCTGGTTTCCTTAGTCCTCCTGCATCCCACCGCTGCCACCAATGTAACGAAAAGCGTTGTCTGGGGTTGACACACACACAGGAAGGAAACTGACACAAGTATTCTGTGGTTTCGGTGATTCTAAGGTCGTTTTAATGCACTCCTTCTCTGGTCACAAACACTGACATGACGCTTACCGCTATCGCGCGGCCCTGGAACTGGTCTAAACCAGTTCGGCGTATGCGCTATCCAGAACGGGTTTCCCTGGCGTACCGTCAGGGGATTACACCATGGAATCGCTCTAGTGCCCTCTATCGGCCAACCGGCACAAACGTTACAATACATTAAAAATCGCTAAATTTCGTTCCGCGCAATTTAACTACATGTACCGATCAAACATTATAAGAAAGAAAAGAATGGCGAAACCAATCTTACGTTCAAAATTGTTTTACATAATATCCATCATATTCAAGGGAGTTACCTCGTCTGTCTCTGGATTTAATACTTTATCTTATTCAAAGAAACAAATGTTTAATGCTGCTGAAAATTGCGCACTGAAAGGCTTTGTATATTCCACTAAAATTATCCGATCTTGTGTTACTGAGAGCACCAAAGGTCGTCCACATAATCGTGCCCGTCCACCTTGTCCATCCTCTGCATCAAACGACGTCAACCGCCAATCAACCGTCTTCATATTGCCTTCTGCCAAACTAAGGTTGGCCATGGGATCTTTCTCAGTGGGGAATGTTGTTTGGTAGACACGAGTCTCTCCCTGCAATCTTGTCGAACAATCATTCCTAGAATGTCAAGCACACTCCAGTTTTTCCACGTATGGAGGGAAGTGGAAGAGCATTTCTCTCAGATTACAAGCACCACACGAGACGGAATGACCAGTCCGACGGCTTCAACATCAGTGTCAAAACACCCGATGTAGGGCGTGGATGCACCGTTAGTAAATACATGTACCATGGTGAACGGCTCAGGTATACCTTGAAGTTTGAAGCCCAGCGGTTCGACAAACCGACTGAAAAAAACGTTCTCCCACGGTGGTAACTTGGGACCCTGGATCTAGAAGACAAGTAACTTTGAATTTCGAAAATTAAACGTCAACTGAAAAACATTCAGCCTATAGTATCAATCTCCACGGTACGGCTCCCTACAGCTGAGAGTTGCGGTTTAACACATCTCTCTGGAATGCTGGTGTCTTCTTCTGTTCTTCCGTTGGGCATCATAAATGAGTGAAAACTAAGACAACAGCTCTGGGAATATGATGGCATTACGTACTGCTGCATGTGGTGGGTTGGCTATATCACGAATATTGACGTCAATATTCGCGACAAATTTCACGACTTTCCTTTGACGACTTTCATTTGAGCAATAAAAACAAACTTTTTGCTCATTATTTAGCACGCAATTTAAGCAATGAAAAAAAAAAAAAAATTTAAAACTGCATTTTAGAAGGTCTGCCAATGCAAACAAACAAATGTATTCGTTATAGTACATCGTTATAATTTATTTATAGGCTGGACTTTCGAAATTCTAAATACAAAGTACGAGCACACTCAAGTAATAGTAGGCCTAGGCCTACCGGTATATAATGGGGATTTATTAATGGGGCCTACTACTAATTCAAACAGTTCGATCAACAGGAAACGGGCACAATTTATTCTGGGTCCAGCCCAAATAATATTTGTTCGATTACAAAAATATATAATTATCCATACCAAAGTACTCGAATGTTAATGTTGTCTCCCCATATTACCTATAAATAAATCATAGTAGGTCAAGTCATATCAAGACTAACCTTCCATTATCTATACTATAAAAGATGAAAAATGCGCCATCTTGTCCCTGGGCGCCGCCATCTTGGAACACAGGGCCGCGCCATCTTGGCGCGTGGTTGGCGCCATGTTGGAAAGACGCGGCGCTTTTGGTCGGGCGACTCGTCGCCGCGCGCGTGTGCCGCCGGCGTCGGTGCGGCGGGGTGCCGGATCGTTCGCGACGACGAAAGAAAAACTCATATTCGTCCCGTAGTGAGATTTGGGAGAAACGGGCGTTACTGATAAACGTGCAGTCGCTTTTCGATTGCCTGTTGATGTGTGTGGGCCTTTTTGCGTAAACTATTGCATTATTTTTGCATTGTCCTTGCCCGGAGTTCGGGCCGAAGCCCTCCCGAAATCGTATACCGTATTATTGTTGGCTGTTCGCGATTAAGCGGCAGCTACTGCGTTACGCGAAGCCTTCGCAAATTAATTCTATCCGCCTTGCTCGCTCGGTGGCCAAGTTGTTGCCGAGTTTGTTGTTCGTGATTGGGCGGCGCATACCTTGGTTATTGCGGAGTTTGAGCCCAGCTTCGTTTTCGGCTTCGAATTCCGTGCGCGCCGACCACTTTCAGTCACAGTTTGGGAACGTAAAAACAATGATTAATTCCTTTCGTGTTGCCTTTTGGACAAATTTCTCTCTTGCACACTGTTAATACTTAAATATTACAACATTATCTCTGTAAAAACACTCCGAAACATATTGCTATTGCGCAAATGTTAACGTTCATCGTGCAAAAATGTCGCGAAATTGTATGGCGATCGTGGATATGAATATGCAATTCAGAAACGTGACTACGTTTCGGCTTCGGCTTTGCCTCCGAATTCCTGCGCGTCGACCATTTTGTAGTCACAGTTTTGGAACGTAAAAACAATGATTTATTCCTTTCGTGTTGCCTTCTGGAAAAATTTCTTCCTTTCACATTGTCAATACTGAAATATTACAACATTATCTCTCTAAAAACACTCCGAAACATATCGCTATTGCCATAATTTTAACTTTGATCGTGCAAAAATGTCGCGAAATTGTATGGCGATCGTGGATATGAATATTCAATTTAGAAACGTTACTGCATTACGCAGATTGTTTTTATTCAGAGTCAATGGTATCCTACGGAGCCCCTAAAGGGACATATGACGAATACAAATCACCGTGACGAAATCATTTGATTATTTCATTTCGTGCCCACGAAATCATTTTGTGCACTCGAAATAACTTATTTCGTGAGCTCGAAATGATTTCGTGCCCTCAAAAATAATATTTTCGTGAGCTCGAAATTTGTCTCGGTTTGTTTGTCATACAATCCATTATGTTTTTAGGACGTCAACAAGGTGTATCTATAAGTTACGATTCCACCCAGCTAGCGGGTGCCGCGGGAAAGGGGGGCATCCCGCTAGTAACTATTAAAACTGAAGCATAACACCGTACAGGGCGCCCTTTGTTGTGTACGACATGATAATTTCATTTTCTGCACACCCGTACATAGAATGGTATATGCCAACAACCGTGCTTGTTAGAGAAATGTTTTTCGCGTGAACATTTTACAATAGAAATGTAACCTCAAGCATAATGACACTCGTTTGTATTGTAAGAAGCAGAATCATTGTCAAAAAGATCGGACGTGTTTTACAACTCGGATGCTTTCCTAATTCGGATGCATTCCTAATTTGGATGCTTTTCGCAAACTCGGATGAATCCGTAATTCGGATGCTTTTTGTAAACTCGAATGCTTTTTTAATTCGGATGCTTTTTTAATTCGGATGCTGTTTGTAATCTTTTGAGAATAGACGGTACCACAGCGTTTCGCAATCGCAGCCTCGAAACTGTAATACATTGAACAATTAAATTCCAAAAGGTGTACTGCCTATTGTTGGCATTGATAAATATACCATTGGTAAGCTTTGAGAACTTGCGGCAAATGTGGTTTATATGTGCACGAAGAATGAAACATTTCAAACACCCTTCTTATAATTAGATAGACTCGATTACTTCTCACTCTCTCACTAGCCAATCAGTTGGCAAGGAATAAATGAATACATCTAAATTATTCAAAACAATCAGATACCACTGGAAAACAAATAAGGGCACTACAGTATGATGACGCAACACCAGGAGATATAATTTTCTGAAACACCAATACATGTGGCTCGTAGTCGTAAGATAATTTGTCATTACTACACGTTAATATTAAAAGCTAATTACGTTAATATTAGCTTACCTAAACATTTTGATGACCTAAAATCTTTCCTTTGTTCTTTAAGTCATGGCTTTTCTGTTATTGGATTAACTGAAACTTGGCTAACTTTAAATTCTTGTATAAATCAATATAATATACCGGGCTACACATTAACGACGAAAAGTAGAGACGTCAGAGCTGGTGGTGGGGTTGCTCTCCACATATCGGATGACTTACAATATATTCCTAGATCAGATTTAAATGACATTGGTAATGATTCTTTTGAGTGTAAATTTGCCGAGATTATTACCTCGAATAACACCAAAAACATTATTGTCGGAGTTGTATATAAACCCCCGGACGCAAACTTTGAGAATTATTCGATATGTTCTCAAGCATCATGTGTCTAACGAGAACAAATTTGTCCTTGTAACTGGTGATTTTAATTTGAATTTGCTTACTTCTGATTGTATTGGCCACCCACAATAATTTTTAGATACAGTCTATTCCTCTTCATGTTTGCCATTAATTCTTAGACCAACAAGGGTTACAAATACTTCAACCACCCTTATTGACAACATTTTTTCAAATGTACTACCAATTCCGACTTCGGGCATTATTGTTACTGATCTGTCTGATCATTTTCAAATATTCACCTCTTTTCCACTCAATTTAAATCAACATAACCCCCAACATATTTTTACTCGGGATTACACATGTAATAACCTTGATTATTGTAAACATGAACTTCTTACTTACAATTGGGAATCGGTTTTAAATGCTAGTGGTGTTAATTCTGCCTTTGTTAATTTTAACGATATTTTCGACGCTTGTCAAAATAACCATATTCCAGTTAAACAAAATAAATCTAAATCACGCAAATTAACTCCTAAATGTCCATGGGTTACAGTTAGTTTATGCAAATCAATATGTCACAAAAATAAGCTTTATCATAGGTATATTGCCAGGCCTACAGATACTAATCGCTCTGAGTACGTGCGCTTTAAAAATATACTTCCTAAAGTCCTTCGTAATTCAAAGCAGGCTAAACAGTTTGAGAAAGAAAAAGATAATATTAAAAATACTTGGAAAATAATTAATAGTGTGTTTCAAAATAAATTACAATCAAAAATTAGTTCAATTGATATTGATGGTATAAATGTTAGTAATCCTCACTTTATTGCAGATCATTTTAATAGTTATTTTATTAACATCGGAAAAAAACTTTCCAGTACAATAACATATAGCAGTAAAGACCCTAGTTTCAATGATTACTTAGTCAACTCAAATCCTAATTCTATTTTCCTTTCTCCAGTTTCTGAGGAAGAATTACTGATATTGTACGCAATTTACCTAATAAAACTAGTGCAGGCTTCGATCAGATTAGTTGTTGATTGCTCAAACAAGTGATCCAGGCAATATTCAAACCTCTTGCATATATTATTAATCTTTCCATTTTATCAGGTGAAGTACTAGCCTTGGTCAAGGCGTTCATCGTTACCCGTCCGTACGTACAGCGCAGCGGTAATCAGAGCTCAAACAACGACCTCACGCGGCCACTATTATATGCAAACTAACTGAGGATACTCGAACGCCTTGGATCATTAGGTTTTGGGGGCGGTGCTCATTATGCTAATAGATTAAGCTGACCTTTATAGTCGTTTTCTTATTGGTCGATCGTTGCGTAGAAACTGCATAATTTGAGCTAGCGGTCAAAGGTCATAGCTAGCTCGCAAGTGTTTACGAACACCGCCATCCTTGACATATTTTATCGGAGAAAGTTAAGTGATTTTTACGAAGGCTTGTATGAATTACACATGAAGATTTTCAACTGTAGTGCTTGATCGGTGAGGGTCGCAGGTATTTTCGCTCGTTTTCCTGGGTATTTTCTTGAATGTTGACAATGTTATGGTCCAAACTAGTTGCGTTTAGCTGCTTAGTTTTGAGTTTTCAACCGCGGTGACTGGAGAAGACCGCGACTCTATTGAAACGTGTCGAACTGGGCCCTACATTATATCGCACGCATCTAATCCAGCAGATCTGAAAACCGTGGCTCGGTAAAACGCGGAACTCTGATAATTAAATGCCTTGCCGGCTGAATTTTGCCAAGAAAATAACCTGAGGAGTTATTGAGGATATAAGACACTTGTCCCTGTTTAAATTACGATATCACTTTGAAGGTTGGTTCTGCAGTCGTAAACATGCCCCCTCCCCACAGCGTTGGACCATGCTTGGACCATACAATGTGGCGATAACGCACAGACCAGCATGCCTGGGTTAATGCCGATTATGCGGCGATAAGAAACTGACCGAACACGCTGAAAACTGACGCTGAGTACCTGGCCGTACGTGCGAGCTCCGAGCAAAATGGGGCTCAGGCTGCCTGAAAAATGACGGATTTCCCATAACCTGTCGGAAAATTCACAAAAACACCGTGACCACAAAGAAGGGATTCTAATGGCCTTTCGCTGCTCGGGTCTAAAATCATTGAAGGATAATATTTTCGCTGCAAAATTCAAACAACACGACAGATCTTCGGACGACAGACGACGCTGAATATCTGCCATTTTGTGTTAAATGTCATGCTGCATCAAATTTGATGACGTCGGGATTCAACCGCGTTGTGATTGGACACTTCACATCTTAGCCCCGCCTATACTTATCTGTATTCGCATACGAGGTCATGCGCCGGAAATGTAGCGCAAAATATAGGAAAAACATAAGATTTCAAAAACCCAATGATCCAAGGCGAAAAAGTAGCCTCAGTAGATTTGCATAAATAGTGGCCGTATGAGGTCGCTGTTCGGGCTGTATCTTTGCATGGGGCGCAAGCTAGCAGCATGCGGGGCGCGGCGTGCGCAGTGTATTTCTGGACGGATAATGACGGACGGATAACGACGAACTCGTCTTGACCAAGGCTAGGTTTGGGAACGGTTCTCGGGTGAAATAGCTTCCGGTCTGTGAGCACGACGGAGCGGTATATTTTGTACACTAGTAGGCGATCCTTTTGTCGTCAGTTGTTTTCTAAGACCTAGAAGCGAGCTGAAAACAGATTTGGAATGCTTAAGACTTTTTACACATTTGTATGTTTCCAACAATTATTTTTGAGGACTTGGGTTATTTTTGCGGCCTTGAAAAACATAATTTGTCCATAGATAAATTATCTAAACTTGGTGGTTATGCAAATATTGAAAAAAACAAATCACAGGATTTTTAAATAGTGACGAATCATGTTTTATGTTTGAAACTGTGCTTCTAAAAGAAGAAGGCCACGCTCCTTTTAGGGGTTTCTAGGATTTTACTTGAGCCTATTTCAAACAACAGTCTCAGGTGTTTTCTAAGACCTAGAAGTGATATGAAACCAGTTTGGGGAATCCTAAAAGCTCTATTTATATGAATTTGCATGTTTTCAAAATGTTATGTTGGAAAACATATGAACTGGCAGTAAGGTCACTGGAGCACGTCTATTCCCCCGAGAGACTGTGAGTGACCAGAAGGGGCCATATTTCCCGAGGCCTTAGGCCGAAGAAAATAGGTCCCCCTTCTGGTTACTCACAGGCCCGAGAAGGGGGAAGGGGGGAGGGGGGTGTAGACGTGCTCTAGTGACCAAATCATACCAGTCCATAATGTGTTATATAACACACCCCGGTTCAAAAGATCCAGACGCCGCCTTTTTTCATATTAAGATGAGCCTGGCAAACATCTTGAGAGCGCTGTAACCAGCCAACATTTTAATTCTTTTTGCCCGCTTCGGGAACTATTTCCCGTAAAATTCACGGTGGCGCAAATAATAATACATGGTAATAATACACAAAGCAATGGGGTAAGGCAGACGATGTGTATTTCCTTGATTGGTTATTAAAGTTAATGCGTCTTTCCACATTTACTCTTTAGTCTTCCCGCCAGTCACAAACTGTTGCTTTAAAAACTGTGTTTTCGTTTTACCGTAGACTTATAACAGCAGTGTTGCAGTATACGTAACAGATGGATTAACGTATGACATGAAGCGCATAAAGCCGGGGCTTCGTTTACGTCAATATCAAGATGCAGTGACTCCATGAAATTCACACTCAACACTTAAACAAGAACGTCAGCGATAACGACGTTCATAATTTAAAGGTAGGAAACACCATTGGTAATTGCTTGAATTATTAGAAATGGCTGGATTTGGGGGGTTGTATTTTATACAGTAAATATCATTTAACTGATCTGTCCGAAGGTTTACAATCATGGATGCCAAGAAAAATACTGATAAAAACGGCGTTAGTTTTCAACCGGCGTCAGGCAGTTTTTCTTGTTCTTCTTCTTTGTCCGGCGAATTATACTATAATTTCTTCATAAACATTAAATTTTTCGGAACAATTGCAGAATATCTAGCTCAATCATTTGGATGGGTGCCTAGAATCATTATTTAACTATTAACTTCTGCAGCGCGCGGGTAGATTTCGGGAAAATAAACGACGATGGCCTTGGCCAAGGCTGCTTATTGTTGGAACGATTGAATTGCCTTGAATTGCTTATTACATTTTGATGAAATCAACAAGCGTGAAATTGACTCGGATATGAGCGTATACGCTACCTCCTAAATAAAGGCCTCTTTATTTACACGGTGGTGCATTCTGTTAGACGACATTTAATTAAAAAGAAGACCAGACACCAATGGTCTGCAGCATGGAGCAAGTTCGGGCGCGAACTATAGTTAACCATAGTTCGACTAACGTCGCTCGAACGCAGAATGGTTGGACTATCTAGTCGACTATTTGGAACCAGACCCCAGAGCACGGTTGCCGCTGGTTGACAGTAGCCTATTTTCATAGGAAAACATGGAGAGAACCAGTGACGTAGGAAAAGGTGATGTCAGTAGTCGGACTGAGGGAAAGGCAGACGTTAAGTGAAAATCTGGCGGGCCTAATGTAATTTTTGTCTTGTTTTTGGACCAACACGACTAACGTTATGGCTTATCCTACTTATATGCGTTGAAGAATAGTGGCAAAACCCATTTCATTCATGTCGCAACTGTAAACAAAGCGGTTGCCATCTTTTCAACAATAGTTCGACTAGAGCCGTTCGAGCGAACTGCATTTGAGCATGCGCATTGGTAAAGCAAAGACTGACTAATGGTTAACTATAGTTCGCGCTCGAACTTGCTCTTACGTTTATCCGATTAGGTAATGAGCTTTGAAAACCTCCGCCAATCAGGGGCTACGGTTTGTGACTAGCCAATTACCAGCCACTGATCTGGAATGACGTATTAACTGTGATAACCAATCAGAGAGATACACATCGTCTGCCTCACCATCAATGCTTTCTGTAAATTATAAAACCCCATCATCGCCAGACCTCTATCACTAGAGCAAACCAGTGGTGTAAAGATGACACGCAAAAACTCGGTCGCAAAATGGGAAACTCTTCATGAGTACAAATGAATACGGATTTTTGTGAACGCAACTTAACTCACAATATTCGTGATTTAGTTTCAGGCTGTCAATTCAAGTTTGGTAATCGTTCACCGTTTGTGTCTGCGTCATCCCATTTATTTCTGTAAACTACCAAGTCTCAGCATCACCAGGCCTCTGAGTGCAATCTGGCAGTTGTGCCAAGAAGACATCTACGGGTAACAGCCTGCCTTGAAATTGTAGTCTTTTCACAACCGTTGTTGAAATCCTACATGATAAATCGCTGAATGTCGACCTATGCAGTTTTATTTAATTGGCAACTTAACGAAAAACTGAAATCTTCTGTTATATAACGTGGCTTTAACTCAATCGGCGGGATGGCGAAACAAATAATCTGTTTTGAACTATTTAACATAGTATTCATAATTTTCCAGGGAGCTACCTCGCCCGTCTTTGGATTTGAAACATCTTCATATACAGGAAAACATACGTTTTATGCCGCCGAAAATCGCGCCCTAAAAGAATTTGCGTATGCAACAAAAACTGTGCGATCTCGTGTCATCTGCGGACGTGAATGCAGCATGGACGAACGTTGCAGGTCGTTTAACTTTAACGACTGCGGTAAAATTTGCGAGTTGAACCTTGCCACAAGACGAGAGCATCCCGAAGACTTCAATGCAACTCAAGGAATGGTGTACTTTGATGCAGATGAGGATACACCTCTCTACTCACTGGCTGATAGCTCCTTGAATCGCTACAAAAGTTGCAAGATGCTCTTAGATGCTGGTTATCTTTCAAGCGGTATCTACACAATCTACCCGGAGGGATTCGGCAATGACGGTGTTCGTGTCTACTGTGACATGGACACTGACGGCGGGGGATGGATCGTGTTTCAGAGGCGACAAGATGGCAGCGTGGACTTCTACCGTAACTGGACCGACTACCAGTCTGGCTTTGGAGATCTGTCCGGTGAGTTCTGGTTGGGTAATGACAACTTGGTGACTCTGACGTCTAATGATTCACGTGCAACATGGGAGCTACGAGTTGATTTAAAGGACTGGGAGGGCAACACGGCATGGGCAAAATACTCAGATTTCCAAATATCTCTGGGTGGGTACAATCTGAATTATGACCAATACGATGCCAGCAGCACTGCCGGCGACTCTCTTGGGTATCAGGGAAATAGTATGTACCTTTATCAAAAAGGATATCCCTTTTCAACGAAGAATCGTGACAACGATGCGTGGTTAGGGCGCAACTGTGCACAACTGTACACAGGAGCCTGGTGGTTTAATAACTGTTGGTATTCTCACTTGAATGGTCGATATTACCCAGACAAGAATGCAGATAGTAGCCAAGGCGTGCAATGGGCGTCATGGAAAAACGATTATTCCATGAAAGCATGTAGCATGAAAACGCGCGAAATTGAACCATGACCGTTGCATTGTTAATATTAACTTTGAAATGTACTTGTTTTAGTTGGCACCTGTAAATCATTGCACAACCATATTATTCATTAATACCTCGAGTCTTTTAAAATTATTTAAAAAGTTGTTGTGGAATAATGTGTTTCGCAGTTAATCGAAATGTTACTATCACTTTGTCAACACGAGGCAGGATACACCATTTGCAGATATCGAAATATTTTACTACCAAATTATTTAGAAATATCTCCTTTATTTGAAAGTAAATAAATGATTCAAGGCATCCAGCAAAATAACTGCGTCAAAAATCCTGTATTTGTTCCTAAAATGTTATTTTATAAACAAAATTCACGATCGCCAGACGGCATTCGTGAAATAACAAGAACAAGAACAACTGCCTTATGCAGGTTGAAAATGAACGCCGTTTTTCTTGCTTTTTTCTAGGCATCTATGATTGTAAAACAGGTCAGATAAACGATATTTACTATAAAATACAACCCCCAAATCCACCCATTCCTGATAGTTCTAGCAATTAATAATGGTGTATCCTAACTTTAAGAGACCAAATCTGTTTTTGGGTGTGTTTTTTGTTTATTACAAAAAGATACCCATTATATTTTGTACATCTGACGAAACAACGGCTAACATTTATTATATCGCAATGTTAAATTGCAGCCGAGTTCAACCGAGACTAAGACTAAGTTTATTTTCACTCTGATTTTCCTTTTTTTAACATCGACAATCACACACACAAGGGTTCACTGATATAATAATTATGTACAACAACCTGTCGATTGCATTATTTGAACAAAATAGGCATGATGGCCTTTTTAAAATTGAACTTAAATTCTCCTTTAAAGAACTATAACTTTCGCCAACATTGCAGGGCTACGAACAGCATCCGTCACTTTGAGATTTATTCACGAACATCGGCCATAATACATTTAAAGTGAGGTAAAATCTTCAGTTTGGGAACTTGCAGATAGAAATGAAAGCAATGACCTCAAGTTAAATATCAAATAACACCAGTCATCTCTAGTGAATAATAAAACAAATTGTAATTAAACATACCTTAATATTTTATGCCACATTTAAAATAAATATTGAAAGTTAGGCTATAATTCAAAAATAGTCCGGCACCCATCTTATTCAACAATTCACAATTTATAAGATACATCCAGGGAACACAACCAAAATGTCTTCTTTTTGAATAAGGTCCATAATAACGGAACGTTGTGAAAACTGTTCTTGCTAAATTATAAATACAGCGTATGTGAAAACAATATGTTACTGGGATTACAATTATAGTTTGACAAGTGCTGTCAGCTTAGAAAATAAGTGTTATTCGTACATGTATACATAGATAATGTTTGTATTGCGCGAATAGAATGTTGCACAAAATGACATCAGCTTAGAATTTGTGGCAAGTGTTATTCCTCTTATTAAAAAACATTCAAAATATTCATCTTATTGTTTTACTCTAGTTACTTTCCCACGAAAATACTCTATACCACAAAAGAATCGGAATTTCACATATTAATTTGTTCTAATGTCATTACTTATTATTTGTCTGCACAATTTTAAAATATAAAGGTTTGTTTAGAGCTCGCTGTCTTAAGTGAGTGCTTATAATTGAAATTCATATAAAATTACACAAACCACATCAATATCATAATTAATCATAATTAATAAGAACATTTTACTTTTTGCTTGTATATTGCGATACAAAAATGGTTCAAATACAAAAAGACCAATGACGTTGAATAAACTGAGCGACAAGAACCAATCCACGATTAATTTGTCTCAGTTGATTTAGGTTGTTCGTGTTGAGTTACGAGTGTGTAATTATCGCAGCGTGATTGGCAGGTGTAAGGCAACTGGGGTTTATGCTTTAAACACATGTCTCTGTATGGGATATGCAGTTAAGGAATTTGCAAAGTATTCTACAGATGTAGATTCACAACTTCTGGCCGCGCCCTGGCCTCGTTCTAGCCCTCGCCCTGGACCTCGCCCTGGACCTCGGGGGAGACCTCCCCCTGGAACACGCCCTGGACCTCGCCCTGGTACTCGTCCTGGACCTCGCCCTGGACCTCGCCCTGGACCTCGCACTCTGATGGCCTCGCCCTAAACCTCGCCCTGATGGACCTCGCCCTGATGGACCTCGCCCTTGTAGACCTCGCCCTGATGGACTTCGCCCTGATGGACCTCGCCCTGATAGACCTCCCCCTGGTAGACTTCGCCCTGATGAACCTCGCCCTGGTGGACCCCGCCCCGGTAGACCCCGCCCCGATGGACCCCGCCCCGACGGACCCCGCCCCGACGGACCCCGCCCCGACGGACCCCGCCCCGACGGACCCCGCCCCGACGGACCCCGCCCCGACGGACCCCGCCCCGACGGACCCCGCCCCGACGGACCCCGCCCCGACGGACCCCGCCCCGACGGACCCCGCCCCGACGGACCCCGCCCCGACGGACCCCGCCCCGACGGACCCCGCCCCGACGGACCCCGCCCCGACGGACCCCGCCCCGACGGACCCCGCCCCGACGGACCCCGCCCCGACGGACCCCGCCCCGACGGACCCCGCCCCGACGGACCCCGCCCCGACGGACCCCGCCCCGACGGACCCCGCCCCGACGGACCCCGCCCCGACGGACCCCGCCCCGACGGACCCCGCCCCGACGGACCCCGCCCCGACGGACCCCGCCCCGACGGACCCCGCCCCGACGGACCCCGCCCCGACGGACCCCGCCCCGACGGACCCCGCCCCGACGGATCCCGCCCCGACGGACCCCGCCCCGACGGACCCCGCCCCGACGGACCCCGCTCCGACGGACCCCGCCCCGACGGACCCCGCCCCGATGGACCTCGCCCCGATGGACCTCGCCCCGATGGACCTCGCCCCGATGGACCTCGCCCGGATGGACCTCGCCCCGATGGACCTCGCCCCGATGGACCTCGCCCCGATGGACCTCGCCCCGATGGACCTCGCCCCGATGGACCTCGCCCCGATGGACCTCGCCCCGATGGACCTCGCCCCGATGGACCTCGCCCCGATGGACCTCGCCCCGATGGACCTCGCCCCGATGGACCTCGCCCCGATGGACCTCGCCCCGATGGACCTCGCCCCGATGGACCTCGCCCCGATGGACCTCGCCCCGATGGACCTCGCCCCGATGGACCTCGCCCCGATGGACCTCGCCCCGATGGACCTCGCCCCGATGGACCTGTCTTTGTCAACCAGATTCTCAATACTTGACCCCACGAGGTGAATTGACCTTTTTTACTGATAATTTTACTTTTAGGCGCACATTCGCGTAATTGACTTGGAGGGAAGAAACCAAAACGGTCCATTGAAATTGTACAGGGTACAAACATTCTGGTCGATTAGCTAATTTTGTCAAAGATTTGTTTATTTTTTTATTTAGAAAACCCCTGAAATGTTTTTCAGCATCACTTTCTGGTCTATGGAGCACAACAAAGTGGAACCCCCGTCTTTATCATGTACTCATTACCAGGGTAAAAATAAAAGAGCGGGTAGTAATGGAAGCGTACTGTTTACACCATAGGAACAAGGTTAAGGTATGTAACACAATAGTCTTAATACATGAAACATAAACAATTGGTACAATCGAATTTAGTTTTCAAAAAATACAGAATTTTACGAATGAGTACATAAGATATGGGAATTACCAAGGGTGTATCCTACCTTTACATCCACCCATTCCTGATAATTCAAGCATTTACCAGTGGTGTATCCTACCTTTACTTCCACCCATTCCTAATAATTTATCACTGACGTTCTTTTTTAAGTGTTGAGTATGGATTTTTGTATGGAGTCACTGCATCTTGACATTGACGTAAACGAAGCCCCGGCTTTATGCGCTTCATGTCATACGTTAATCCATCTGTTACGTACTGTACCAATGATGTTATAAGTCTACGGTAAAACGTGAAACTGTTTGTGACGTAACGGTTTGTGATTGGCGGGAAAACACTAAATGTGTTAAGACGCATTAACTTTAATAACCAATCGGGGAAATACACATCGTCTGCCTCACCCCATTGCTTTGTGTATTATTACCAAATCCCATCATCGTCAGGCCTTTGTGTCTCCAGAGCCACTCATCGCAGTTGTGTAAAGAAGACAGCTACCGAAAGCAGTGTGGCTTGAATCTTAAAACCAGACAATAAAACCAGACATGACAAATCGCTGAATATTTTCCGCGCAATTTAACTACACGTACCGATTAAACATTATAAGAAAGAAAACAATGGCGAAACCAATCTTACGTTCGAAACTGTTTTACCTAATATACATCATATTCCAGGTCGTCTGTCTCTGGATTTAATGCATTATCTTATGCAGAGAAACAAATGTTTTATGCTGCTGAAAATCGCGCACTCAAAGGGTTAGATACTTCACTAAAATTATCAGATCTCGTGTCACTGAGAGGCCCCAAAGGGTTGTCAATAATCGTGCCTGTCCAACTTGCACACTCTCGTTTTTCCAGGTATGGAGGGAAGAGTACTTCTCTCGGATTACAAGCACCACCCTGGACAGAATGACCCGACCGACGGCTTCAACATCAGTTTCAAACCACCCAATGTAGGGCGTGGAAGCAACGTAAGCAGATATAGTCCAGTCAAAATACATACTTTTGTTTTGTTGACCTCAAACAAATTGCAACAGATTGTTTTTCACCACAGTGCACTTCTATAAGGTCCCTAGAATGACATACTAAAAATCTACAAAAATCCAAGTGGTGGAAATATGACTAATTTGCATAAATTGTTAATCCCTGCCGCGTAATATATGTATTCCCATATTTGGGTATATATATATATATTTCATTTTTTGAAAAGTTTATTTTGGTGATTCTACTTACATATCCTTACTTTAATAACATTTGCTAAATCATATAAGTGACTGAATAATTATGAGAACATAGTAATTATCAAAAATAACAACTTCGTGACCCTATAAATGTGCGCATATTACACTGTCTCCAGATATCATCAAGTAGTCAGTATTGACGTACTTCAAATTCACCAAGTTGCTCACTGGCACAGTTATCTTATTAAAACCTTATGGAAAATCATATAAACAATGATAACATTTAGCCCAGCAAACACAAACTGGGAGAAAATGGTGTGTCCCTAAATTGGGCTAACAAGTAGGGGAAGGTTTGCCTAAGGTGAGAGACTTGAACAAGTTCAAGGAAACCTCCCAAATTAAAGATTGTTGTTGCTTACAATAATCCTATCTACGTTAAAATGTATTTTTGGGATTTCCTTGAACTTGTTCAAGTCTCCCATGTTAGGCAACCCTTTAACTACTTTTTTTCGCCCAATTTATGGACACACCATTTTCCTCCAAATATCACAATGTTATCATTGTTCCTATGATTTTTTCATAAGGTTTAAATATGATAACTGTGCCAGTAAGCAACTTGGTGAATTTGAAGCTCACCAATACTGACTACTTGATGATATCTGGAGACAGTGTAATGTGCGCACATTTATAGGGTCACGAAGTTGTCATTTTTGATAATTACTATGTTCTCATAATTATTCAGTCACTTATATGATTTAGCAAATGTTATTGAAGTAAGGATATCTAAGTAGAATCACCAAAATACACTTTTTAATTGTTTTGTTTTATATATATATACCCAAATATGGGAATAATAATATTACGCGGCAGGGATTAACGATTTATGCAAATTAGTCATATTTCCACCACTTGGATTTTTGTAGATTTTTAGTATGTCATTCTAGGGACCTTATAGAAGTGCACTGTGGTGAAAAACAATCTGTTGCAATTTGTTTGAGGTCAAAACGTATTTTTCCTGGACTAATACCAGGTCGAACGGCTCTGGTATACCTTCAAGTTTGAAGCCCAGTCGTTCGACAAACCGACTGAAGAACCGTTCTCCCACGGTGGTGACTTGGGACCCTGGATCCAGCAGACAAGTAACTTTGACTTTCGAAAATTAAACTTCAACAGAAAAACATTCTCTTACAGCCTCCTACATACGATCAGGGGAAGCCTCTTCAGTCCAGTCTACAGTTATCAATCTCCACGGTACGGCTCTCTACAGCGGGGAGTTGCGGTTTAACACATCTCTTTGGGAGGCTGGTGTCTTCTTCAGTTCTCAAGTTTCTTGGGCATCATAAATGAGTGAAGATTATGACAAAAGCTTTGGGAATATGATGGCATCACGTACTGCTGCATGTGGTGGGTTGGCACCTGATTCCAGACAGGCGATTCCACGTAGCATTGGCAGCAAATTCGAAAATATTGTTGACACTGGATCGTCGATTCTGAATAGCGCCCTCTGTTGTCAATAAAAAGAAACAACTGGTTCATTAAAAGCTGTCATCCCCCAACCCGTTCAATTATAACGCAGTAATGACCGGGTCCTCGCACTGTTAATTCCTAAGTATGGGTGCACGCTCTCGCGCGCGCGCAAGATAGTACGGCGGTTTTCAACTTTACTTTTGACTGTGATGCAGATTTGCTAGTGGAATTGTTGGCGAGTTTCCTTTAATTCTTCGCCGGCCCATGTCCAACCTTCAAGTTGTCATCAACGGTGGTTGGTTAGCGTGACATAACAACTTGAACTTGAGGCAAGAAGGGAACATAAATCAGATTCAGGGCACCGTTAGGTTTTTAGTCATTTCATTTGTGAGCTCCCTGGAGTTAACGTTAACTCTTCTGCTTTCCTGAATACATGTACATAGCCCATTAAATGTAGCTGCTAATGCAATTGCTACCTATTTACATGTCATGTACCCATTAATTTATCGGTGCTGTTTTGCACAGCTTGGCTGGCACGAGTTGGGGACGTCACGGGGTAAGTAAAGCGATCTTTACCGTTTCAATAAAGCGCAGCTTGAATTGTGAAATTTAATTCTTGTGCAAGTTGGATAGCAGTGTTTTTATACTAATACTTGTGTAGGCAAATTAGGAGGAATCCACTGGGGGCGATCGTTACCGTTTCAATAAAACGTAGCTTGAATTTTGATATTTAATTCTTGTACAAGTTTGATAGCTTGTTTTTATACTAATACTTGTTTAAATTGAAGTCGACATTGTCCGTGTAAGCCTGGGTTAGCTCCGATACAGGCTTAACTTGATGATGCTATTTTTATTTAATGTATATTAAAAATGTAAACAAGATTTCAGTAAACAGAATTGTTAGATATATTGCGATAAATTAAAGTTAAATTAATGCTCAAATAAAATGAAATATGTGTTAATAGTATTTCTATTTCCTTTATTTATTTGCAGAAACCTTTGGCTGTCATTCTTTTATATCGTAAATTTGGGGTATATTGCGCGGGAGATTGTTCGTACTAAATAAAATAATCTATACTTCAAGAACACTAAACACTTTTGTCACCACCCCTTCTGTTTCCTGATTTTCTTAAAATTGTATCGTTACCAAACCACCTAGGTTACAATTAGTACAAAAGAATAGTTTTTTTGTAAGCAACTCACAATATTTGTGACTTTATTTAATTCCAGGCTGTCAGTTCACTGGAACTTAATAATTTCTTAATCTACTGACGGTAAAGACTCCTTTTCGAATCGTCTTCATCACTGAAAACGTCCATAATAATTACGAGAGTTGGGATACATGTATTTGGCAACTACATTTTTGTCAAGTACATTTTGTAAAGCCGCTTATTGTTGGAACGATTGAATTGCTTTGAATTGCTTATTACATTTTGAGAATGAAATCAACCAGCGTGAAATTGACTCGGATATGAACGTATACGCTACCTCCTAATTATAGATGCCTTTATTTATACGGTGGTGCATTCCGTTTGACATCATTTAATTTAAAAATAGACCAAACACCAATGATCTGCAGCTGACGTTTATCCGATTAGGTAATGAGCTACAAACCTCCGCCAATCAGGGGCTACGGTTTATGAATAGCCAATTACCAGCCACTGCTCTGGATGACGTATTTACTGTGATAACCAATCAAAGAGATACACATCGTCTGCTTCACCATCAATGCTTTCTGTAAATTATAAAACCCCATCATCGCCAGACCTCTGACACTAGAGCTAACCAGTGGTGTAAAGATGACACGCTTAACAAGAAAAACTCGGTCACAACGAAGACTTCAATTAATACTCAAAATAGAAAACAAAGGACAAAAGTACAAAAGAATATGGATTTTTGTGAACGCAACTTAACTCACTATATTCGTGATTTAGTTTCAGCCTTAATTCAAGTTTGGTAATTGTTCACCGTTAAGCTTATGGTCTTCAGTAGAAGTTGGCATGGTAACCAGCGAATTGTCCCCTCCATATGTCATATTCACTGGTACAAAATCAATAACCTGGACTGTTCGTGTCGTCAGTTCTAAAGCTACAATGGCGGTTTATTGGATTATTTTTATCGCTGAATAACGCTTGTATTAAGCTTGTGGCCATCGGCAAGAAAGAGTTGGCATAGTAACCAGATAATTGCCCCTCATAAACAATCCCATTTAAATCTAATTGGACTCACTGAAACTAAATCAATATCGCCACAGTTTGTGTCTGCGTCACCCCATTCCTTTCTGTAAACTACCAAGTCCCAGCGTCACCAGGCCTCTGAGTGCAATCTGGCAGTTGTTTCATGAAGACATCTACGGGTGACAGTTTGCCTTGACAAATTGTGTTATTTCACAACAGTTGTAATTAGCAACATAACGAAAAACTGAAATCTTCTGTCATAACGTGCCCTTAACTCGATCGACGTGATGGCGAAACAAATCAACTGTTTTGAACTATTTCACATAATATTCATCATTTTCCAGGGCGCTACCTCGCCCGTCTCTGGATTTGAAACATCTTCATTTACAGGAAAACATACGTTTTATGCCGCCGAAAATCGCGCACTGGAAGAATTTGCGTATGCAGCAAAAACTGTACGATCTCGTGTCATCTGCGGACGGGAATGCGGCATGGATGAACGTTGCAGGTCGTTTAACTTTAACGACTGCAGTAAACTGTGCGAGTTGAACCTTGCAACAAGACGAGAGCATCCCGAAGACTTCAATGCAACTCAAGGAATGGTGTACTTTGATGCAGATGAGGACACACCTCTCTACTCACTGGCTGATAGCTCCTTGAATCGCTACAGAAGTTGCAAGATGCTCTTAGATGCTGGTTATCGTTCAAGCTGTATCTACACAATCTACCCCGAGGGATTCGGCAATGGCGGTCTTCGTGTCTACTGTGACATGGAAACTGACGGTGGGGGATGGATCGTGTTTCAGAGGCGTCAAGATGGCAGCGTGGACTTTTACCGTAACTGGGCCGACTACCAGTCTGGCTTTGGAGATCTGTCCGGTGAGTTCTGGCTGGGTAATGACAACTTGGTGACTCTGACGTCTGACGATTCGCTTGGAACATGGGAGCTACGAGTTGATTTAGAGGACTGGGAGGGCAACACAGCATGGGCAAAATACTCGGATTTCCAAATATCCCCGGGTGATTACAAGCTGAATTATGACCAATACGATATTAGCAGCACTGCCGGCGACTCTCTTGGGTATCAGGGAAATAGTAGGTTTTATCAAAAAGGACATTCCTTTTCAACAAAGGATCGTGACAATGATGCGTACCGCACAAATTGTGCCCAAAAGTTTTTAGGAGCCTGGTGGTTTAATAGCTGTTATTATTCTCACTTGAATGGTGTATATTATTACCCATATGAGAAAGCAGGTGATTACCAGGGTGTGCAATGGTCCTCATGGAAATATGACTATTCAATGAAAGCATGCAGCATGAAAACGCGCGAAATTGAACCATAAACGTTACATTGTTAAAATTAATTTTGAAATGTACTTGTTTTAGTTGGCACCTGTAAATCATTGCACAACCATATTATTCATTAATACCTCGAGTCTTTTAGAATTGTTATAAATCTGAAGAAAAAAATGTTGTTATGGAATAATGTGTTTCGCAGTTAATCGAAATGTTACTATCACTTTGTCAACACGGGGTAGCATACACCATTTGCAGATATCGAAATATTTTATTACCAAATTATTTAGAAATAGCTCTTTTATTTGAAAGTAAATAATAATTCAAGGCATCTATCAACATAACTTCGCTAAAAATCCTGTAATTGTTCCGAAAAATTAAATTGTATAAACAAAAATTACGATCGCCACTAGGCATTCGAAAAATAACAAGAACAACAAGAACAACTGCCTGATAGTTGAAAATAAACGCCGTTTTCTTTCGCTTTTTTTCTCGGCATCCATGATTGTAAAACTTCAAACAGGTAAGTTTAACGATATTTACTATAAAGTTTTTTGGTGTGTTTTTTTTGTGTTTTTTTACAAAAGGTACGTACTAAACTTTCAACCAAAACAGTTAAGCATGAGGGTCCTAAGCTTTGGAACTCGTTGGACATTTCCTTGAAAACTACATCCAGCCTGTCTCTCTTTAAATGTAACTATAAGAAATATTTGTTAAATAATTATTTGGAAAAAGATTAACTCTCACGGGGTCGCGGGTCACAGGTTTTGTTTGTAAGTTCCTTATTTTTGTGTGAATAATCGTGTTAACTTAATAACTGTTTTGTCTTAATGTGTAAGTTGTGTGTATATGTATGTGGGGGGCCCCTACTCGACAAGCTCTGCTTCCTAGGGACCCCCTTCCACATTTATCCTAAATTAAGTGGTGTCTGCGTATTGTGCAACGTTATGTGGTAAATAAAGTGAATTGAAATTTAAAAAAAAAATTGGATACCCATTATATTTTGTACATCTGACGAAACAACGGCTACATTTGATTATATCGAAATGTTAAATTGTAGCCGAGTTTAACCGAGACTAAGAATAAGTTTAATTTCACTCTAATTTTCCTCTTTTTTTTAAGGTAGGATACGCCATTTGTAATTGTTTGAATTATCATGAATGGGTAAACTTGGGGATTGTATTATAGTAAACACCGTTCAACTGACCTGTCCGAAGTTTTACAGTCATTGATGCCGAGAAAAAGCACGAAAAACAGCATTCGAGCAGTTATTCTTATGTTGTTATTTTTTTCGCGATTGCCGTGGGGCGTTTTCAAAAAAATATTATAAAATTATATTTTTCGAAATAATTACAGGATATCTAGCGCAATCATTTTGCTGGATGCCTAGAATCATTATTTACTTTCAAATGAGTAAGATATTTCTTAATAATTAAATACGGGGATTACTCATATTTCCAAATATGACATTCCTTTTCAACAAAGAATCATGACAATGATGCGGCGTCAGGGCGCAACTGTGCAAAGCAGTTCACAGGAGCCTGGTGGTTTAATAACTGTTGGTATTCTCACTTGAATGGTCTATATTATTACCCAGATGAGAATGCAGGTACTGACCGGGGTGTGCATTGGTATTCGTGGAAACCAGGTGATTATTCCATGAAAGCAAGTAGCATGAAAACGCGCGAAATTGAACCGTGAACGTTGCATTGTTAATATTTATTCTAAATTTCCTTTTTTTTATTTGCACCTGTAAATCATTGCACAACCATATTCATATTTTAATAATACCCCGAGTCTTTTAGAATTGTTATAAAACTGCCAACAAAAAATATATGGAATAATGTGTTTCGCAGTTAATCGAAATGTTACTATCACTTTTTCAACACGTTAAGAGGTTAACTGGTTTTTGTTTTGCTATTACAAAAGGATACTTATTATATGTTGTACATCTGACAAAACAACGGTTACATTTAATCATATCGCAGTGTTAAATTATAGCCGAGTTTAACCGAAGCTGCCTCGAATTTAGACTAAGTTTATTTTCACTCCAATTTTTAACAGCGACATTATAGGGGCAATCACACACACAAGGGTTCACTGGTATATGTATACAACAACCTGTCGGTTGCATTATTTAAACAAAAACAGACATGATGATCTTTTTAAAATTGAAGTTAAATTCCCCTTTAAAGGGGTATAATATTCGCCAGCATTGCAGGGCTACGAACAACATCCGTCACTGTGAGATTTATTCACGAGTCGGACATAATACATTGAAAGTGAGGTAAAATCTTCAGTTTGGGAACTTGTAGATAGAAATGAAAGCAATAAACTCAAATTAATTACCAAATAACACAAGTCGTCTCTGATAAATAAATAAAAATTTGTGATTAAACTTACCTTGATGTTTGATGCCACATTTCAAAAAAATATTGAAATTGAGGCTAGAATTCAAAAATAGTCTGGCACCATCCCATTCAACAATTCACCGTTTTATCAGATACATTCAGGGAACACGACCCAAATGGCTTCCTCTTGAATAAGGTCCATATAACGGAACATTGTAATTATAAATACAGCGTATTTGAAAACAATATGTTGGATTTCAATTATAGTTTCACAAATAATGTCAGCTTATGAGAATAAGTGTTATTCGTACATGTATGCATTAATAATATTTGTATTGCACGAATAGAATGTAGCACAAAATGACATCGGCTTAGAATTTGTGGCAAGTGTTATTCCTCTTATAAAGAAATATTCAAAGTATTCATCATATTGTTTTACTCCAGTTACTTTCCCACGAAAATAATGCTGTGATACCACAAAATCAAGAGAATTTGAATTTCGCAGATTTATTTGTTCTGATGTCATTATTCAGTAGTTGTCTGCACAATTTTAAAATATGTGACACGATCAAGCAAATCCAGTCGGATGTCGGCCCCTGTCAAAAAATGAGTTTTCATGTAGTTTTAAAGAGGGCATCTGTACGTTTTAAAAACTGAAAACCCCATGTTGATACGATGTTTTGTTGTCAAGTTATGTAAATTTGTTTAAATACCAACGAAGAACATAGTGCATTTTTGGGATTCCCCGACATCCGACTCATTCGGCTTGAAGGTTTATAGTTGTTTCTTGTGACAAAACAAAAATTAAAAACAATTCGTTTTCTACATTCTTCGTTGCCTTGTTAGCTTTTGTTCACTAGTGATCATGTTTTGGAAACTAGGTTTTATGAGGGTGTCATTTTCATTAAAACCCAAGTAAGAAATGTGGTAATCATTTGTAACAATTTAACTAAATCGCAATTATGACATTATGCGTTGTTTGGAAGGAGCGCGTTGTCTTAAGTGAGTGTTTATAATTGAAATTAATTTAAAATTACCCAAACTACATCAATATCGCGGAAGAGGGCAAAACACATTCTTAATTAATAAGCACATTTTACTTTATGCTTGTATATTGCAATACAAAAATGGTTCCAATAAAAAAGGAGACCAATGACGTTGAATAAACTGAGCGACAAGAACCAATCCACGATTAGTTTGTCTCAGTTTATTTAGGTTGTTCATGTTGAGTTTACGAGTGTGTAATTATCGCAGCGTGACTGGTAGGTGTATTAAGGCAACTGTGGTTTATGCTTTAAACACCTGCCCCTGTATGGGATATGCAATTAAGGAGTGTGCACAGTCGGCTTTATGCGCTTCGTGTCATACGTTAATCCATGGAGGTTAATCCATCCCTTCCGTACTGTGCCACTGCCGTTATAAGCCTACGGTAAAACGTGAAACAGTTTGCAACGCAACGGTTTCACTGGCGGGAAGACTAAACACTAAATGTGGAAAGACACATTAACTTTAATAACCAATCAGGGAAATACACATCGTCTGCCTCACCCCATTACTTTGTGTATTATTGCCAAATCCCATCATCGTCAGGCCTTTGTGTTTCCAGAGCCACTCAGCAGTTGTGTTAAGAAGACAGCTACCGAAAGCAGTGTGGCTTGAATCTTTAGTCGTTTAACAACGTGGCGACAGTAAAACCAGACATACAAAATCGCTGAATTGTGTTCCGCGAAATTTAACTACATGTACCGATCAAACATCATAAGAAAGAAAACAATGGCGAAACAAATCTTACGTTTAAAATTGTTTTACATAATATCCATCATATTCCAAAGAGTTACCTCGTCTGTCTCTGGATTTAATACTTTATCTGATGCAGAGAAACAAATGTTTTATGCTGCAGAAAATCGCGCACTGAAAGGGTTTGTATATTCCACTAAAATTGTCCGATCTCGTGTCACTTAGAGCACCAAAGGGTGTCCACATAATCGTGCCCGTCCACCTTGTCCATCCTCAGCATCTAACGACGTCAACCGCCAATCAATCGTCTACATATTGCCTTCGGCCAAACTGGATTTGGGGTTGGCCATGGGATCTTTCTTAGTGGGGAATGTTGTTTGGTAGACACGAGTCTCTCCCTGCAATCTTGGCGAACATTCATTCCTAGAATGCCATGCCCACTCTCGTTTTTTCAAAGAATGGAGACAAGACGGCTTTAACATCAGTTTTAAACCACCCGATGTAGGGCGTGGAAGCACCGTAAGCAGATACAAGGGTGAACGGCTCTAGTATACCTTGAAGTTTGAATCCCGGGGGTTCGACAAACCGACTGAAGAACCGTTCTTCCACGGTGGTGACTTGGGACCCTGGATCCAGCAGACAAGTAACTTTGACTTTCGAGAATTAAACGTCAACATAAAAACATTATCTTAAAGCCTTCTGCATAAACTCAGGGGAAGCCTCTCTAGTCGATCCAGCCTACAGTCGCGAGCTTTTGATTCGGGACGGAAGAAAAGAGGACGGTAAGCCGAGCGAAAACTACGGAAGCCCAATAGGGCAGGTACCTCTTTCTCTTTCACAGAGCTGCGTTTCTCTTTTGCGGTGG
The DNA here is from genome assembly GCA_037893245.1 of Crossaster papposus. Taxonomy (NCBI): domain Eukaryota; kingdom Metazoa; phylum Echinodermata; class Asteroidea; order Velatida; family Solasteridae; genus Crossaster; species Crossaster papposus. Next base: position 908,640 of record JBAIAA010000119.1, on the reverse strand, counting down.
TGTGTTTCTCTTTCACAGTAGCTCATCTCTCTTTCAGAACGTGTGTCTCTCTCTTTCAAGGGGCAAGTCCATTTTTTCACAGGGGTGTATTTCTCATTTATTGCGATTAGTTTAGGATGAGTTGAGGCATGATTCGGTCACTAGAGCACGTCTATTCCCCCCCCCCCCCCCCCCCCTCGGGCCTATGAGTGAGCAGAAGTGGGGCCTATTTCCCTCGGCCTTCGGCCTCTGGAAATAGGCCCCCCTTTTGGTCACTCACAGACCATCGGGGGAATAGACGTGCTCTAGTGAATGCTCATTGCCAGTCCATATGTGTAAAATGTTTTCCAACATGAACATTTGGAAATTCATATAATTTTATAGAAATTCAAATTCATATAAATAGAGATTTTAGGATTCCCAAAACTGGTTTCATATCACTTCTAGGTCTTAGAAAACACCTGAGACTGTTGTTTGAAATAGGCTCGAATAAAACCACTAAAAGGGGCGTGGTCTTCTTCTTTTAGAAGCACAGTTTCAAAAATAAAACATAATTCGTCACTATTTAAAAATCTTGTGATTTTTGTCTTCAATATTTGCATAACCACCAAGTTTAGATAATTTATCCATGGACATTATAAAGTTTTTTTAATGCCGCAAAAAAACAAAAAAAAATGTTTTGGGAAACATATACATGTGTAAAAAGTCCTAAGCATTTCAAATCTGTTTCAGCTCACTTCTGACGACATAAGGACCGCCTATTAGTGTACACAATATACCACTCCGTCGTGCTTACAGACCGGAAGCTATTTCACCCGAGAACCGTTCCCAAACTCAACAGGACGGAGACATGTTCGGTTTCGCGCACGCGCAGATCGAAGTTTTTGCTCGGCTGATCGCCGCCTTTGTCTCCCGACCCGAATCGAAAGCTCGCTAACAACTCAACAGGTACGGGCCGGAGGCGATTTTTCTTTCCGTACCACTAACGCGTCAATTTGTCCGTTTCATTGGAATGGGGCGACTTGAATAGAGACTTTTATACCTTTTTCTATAAGACCCTATCTAGATGAGATTATTAACCAATAATTTGGGTTAATAGAAAAAGGTATAAAAGTCGTGTATACGAACAACTAGGGACTGTATACAATTAACTAGGGACTGTATCCATTAATGTTGGTGAATTATGGCTGTCAACGTCGTTGGTCTTCATACGTTCCGCGCGTATCAAAATCGATTCGTATTGAAGCGCGCGCTTTGGTCTCTATTCAAATCGCCCAATTCGAATGAAACGGGCAAATTGACGCGTTAGTGGTACGGGGAAAAAAATCGCGGGCCGGAGACATGTTCGGTTTCGGGCATGCGCAGATCGATGTTTCCGATCGGCTTACCGCCCTCTTTGTCCTTAGCTTAGGTCAATGCGCGTTCGTCGTTATCCGTCTGTCGTTGTCCGTCTAAAAATACACGCCACGCGCGCCCTGCACATGCTAGCTTGCGCTCATAGCGCGCGGTTCTAATGCTGCGTTCCAATCGCGTCGTGTTCACGAGTCGTATAATGGCGTTCTAATCGCCTGGTAACTCGTGTTCACGAGTGCTGAACTCGAGGTGGATTAATTACTCCATGTTCACGACTTCATAACAAATGAAATACTCGCACATGCGTGTTCGTTCACGTACGAGTTCTTGCGCGATAACGAATGTCTTCACCGCACGACTAACTCGATGTGCGCGTGCGTCTTGGTAAGTAGCGTTTGGAACGCAACCCACTCGTGAACATGGAGAAATTCACGGTGAACACGATAAAAACGACGCGATTGGAACGCAGCAAAAAATACAGCGCGAACAGTGACCTCACACGGCCACTATTTATGCAAATCAACTGAAGCTACTTTTGCCTTGCATATAATAGTGGCCGCATGAGGTCGTTGTTTGAGCTCCGATTACCGCCGCAGCAAAGGGTTGTTTTTTTCGTAACGCTGGCAATTCCACTCTTGAAAGGAGACTCACAAATACGAAGGAGACTCACACAGCGCGCGCGAAAAATACGATCGGGTACGTATGCACATCGTACATTGTACAATCAAAGTAACGTACAATTAACGTACAATTCACAACCTGGCCGTATTCATCAGGACGGATCCATCCGGGATTTTCAAAAAGGAGGGGTCTGAGGCACTTATCCCCCCCCCCCCCCCCCCCTTGGAAAGTAATTAATCATTGTTTTTACGTTCCAAAACTGTGACTGAAAAATGGTCGAAGCCCAGGAATTCGGAGGCAAAGCCGAAGCCGAAGACGCAGTCACGTTTCTAAATTGCATATTCATATCCACCATCGACCTACAATTTCGAGACATTTTTGCACGATGAACGTTACATTTTGCGCAGTAGCGATAGGTTTCGGAGTTTTTTTAGAGAGATAATGTTGTAATTTTTAAGTATCGACAATGTGAAGCAAAGAAATTTGCCCAAAAGGCAACACGAAAGGAATAAATAATTTTTTTAACGTTCCGAACCTGTGACTGAAAAGTGGTCGGCGCGCATGGAATTCGAAGCCGAAAACGAAGCTGGCGCTTAACTGGTACTATGTTTCCAGGAAACTCCGCAATAACCAAGGGAGTATAAAGCGGGGCACCAGCTCAAATAACACGGGATTCCCCCGCGAACAACCAGCTCGGCAACAACTCGGCCACCGAGCAAGGGATACAATCACTGACCTCTATGGATACAATTTGCGAAGGCTTTGTGTAACGCAATATCTGCCGCCCAAACGCGAACAGCCATCAATTCGGCAACCAAGCAACGGGATACGATTTCGGGAAGGCTTCGGCCCGAACTCCGGCAAGGATCGATAATGCAAAAATAACGCAATAGTTTACGCAAAAAGGCCCACCCACATCAACAGGCAATCGAAAAGCGACGTCTGTTTATCCTAAATCTCACCGCGGACGAATATGAGGTGGTTTTTTAATCTTATACCCGGGGGGATTCGTCTTCGCAAACGATCTGGCACCCCGCCGCACCGACGCCGGTGGCACACAAGGACGGCGCCGAGTCGCCTGACCAAAAGCGCCGCGTCTTTCCAATAGAAGATTTGGACACTGAACCACTGACCTCAACACCTGGACGGATCATTGTCCATATTCTGCTGTGCTAACACTTGAAGTCGGCGCGAACTGGAAGTGCAACATGGCGTCACTGCTGTGAGCCAATGAAATGTCCAGTTGTAGAGGTCAGTGGATTTACCAACCAACTGAACTCTACACCTGGAGATTTCATTGGCTCACAGCAGTGACGCCATGTTGCACTTCTCTGCATGCCGACTTCAAAATGAAACAATGGATGATCTGTCCATGTATAGAGGTCAGTGCACTGAACCGTCAATTCTGAATAGCGCCCTCTGTTGCCAAAAAATAACTAAAAAGATATCACAACATTTCTGATTAAAAATCTTTTTTGTGTATTGTGCATAATAATGACAGAATTAAACCAATCATGCACATTGCCAACGACGTGATAGTGTGCTTTATCTAAATTGTCTTAATCTTGTGATTTATAAATGTTGTTTGAAACGGTTACAACAGTTGTAAGTTTGTATATATATAAATATATAAAATATAAATCACGTGCAAAGTACATGTATGTGAAATTAGACTGCGCCTAGATACGCACGTAACGCAACAGTTGGTTTGAGCGATACGTTTGGACATAGAGGGCGCCACTTGTTGTGGTGCACCCATAGAGCTATCTTCTGCTCTCCTGAATACATGTACATATATAGCCCATTAAATGTAGCTGCTAGTGCAATTGCTACCTATTTACATGTTATATACCAATTAATTTATCGGTGCTGTTTTACACAGCTTGGCTGCCACAAATTGGAAACGTAAAAGGATCTTTACTATTTCAATAAAACGCAGCTTGAATTGTGATATTTAATTCTTGTGCAAGTTGGATAGCTTGATTTTATACTACTACTTGTTTAAATTAAAGTCGACATTGTCAGTGTGAGCCTGGGTTAGCTCCGATACAGGCTTAATTGTCTTGATGATGCTATTTTTATTGAATGTATATTAAAAGTGTACACAAGATTTCAGTAAACAGAATTGTTAGATATATTGCGATGAATTTAAATTAAAGCTCAAATGAAATGAAATATCTGTTAATAGTGACTATATTTAATTCTAGGCTTTCAGTTTACTGAAACTTAATAATTTCCGACGGTAAAGACTCCTCCTCAAATCATCTTCATCACTGAAAACGTCGATACAAATTACAAGAGTTGGGATACATGTATTTGGCAAATACATTTTTGTAAAGGACATTTGTAAAGTCGCTTATTGTTTAGACTTGGCCAAAGCCATTGTCGTTTATTTGTTCGAAATCCACCTGCGCGGGAATAGTTTGGCATGCACAGTGCAAACATAAATCGCGAACAGCGACCTCACGCGGCCACTATAAAAATCAACTAGAACTACTGAGGCCGTTATATAGTGACCGCCAAGGCTACTTATTGTTGGAACGATTGAATTGCCTTGAATTGCTTATTACATTTTGAGATTGAAATCAACCAGCCTGAAATTGACTCGAATATGAACGTATACGCTATTTTCTAATTATCGGTGCCTTTATTTATACGATGGTGCATTCCGTTTAACGACATTTAATTAAAAAGAACACCAGACACCAATGGTCTGCAGCTTACGTTTATCCGATTAGGTTATGAGCTTTACAAACCTCCGCCAATCAGGGGCTACGGTTTATGACTAGCCAAATCCCAGCCACTGATCTTAATGACGTATTAACTGTGATAACCAATCAGAGAGATACACATCGTCTGCCTCACCATCAATGCTTTCAGTATAAAACCCCATCATCACCAGACCTCTGTCACTAGAGCAAACCAGTGGTGTAAAGAAGACATACAAAAACTCGGTCGCAAAATGGGAAACTCTTCATGAGTACAAATGAATAGGGATTTTTGTGAACGCAACCTAACTCACAATATTCGTGATTTAGTTTCAGGCTGTCAATTCAAGTTTGGTAATCGTTCACAGTTTGTGTCTGCGTCACTCCATTCCTTTCTGTAAACTACCAAGTCTCAGCATCACCAGGCCTCTGAGTGCAATCTGGCAGTTGTGCCAAGAAGACATCTACGGGTAACAGTGTGCCTTGAAATTGTATTTTTTTCACAACCGTTGTTGAAATCCTACATGATAAATCGCTGAATGTCGACCTATGCAGTTTTATGTAAATGGCAACATAACAAAACACTGATTTTGTTTGTTATAACGTGGCCTTAACTCAATCGACGGGATGGCGAAACAAATCATCTGTTTTGAACTATTTCACATAATATTCATCATTTACAGGGGAGCTAATTCGCCCGTCTTTGGATTTGAAACATCTTCATATACAGGGAAACATACGTTTTTGGCCGCCGAAAATCGCGCCCTGGAAGAATTGGCGTATGCAACAAAAACTGTGCGATCTCGTGTCATCTGCGGACGGGAATGCAGCATGGATGAACGTTGCAGGTCGTTTAACTTTAACGAATGCAGTAAACTGTGCGAGTTGAACCATGCAACAAGACGACAGCATCCCGAAGACTTCAATGCAACCCAAAGGAGTGTGTACTTTGATGCAGATGAGGACACACCTCTCTACTCACTGGCTGATAGCTCCTTGAATCGCTACAGAAGTTGCAAGATGCTCTTAGATGCTGGTTATCTTTCAAGCGGTAACTACACAATCTACCCAGAGGGATTCGGCAATGGCGGTCTTCGTGTCTACTGTGACATGCAAACTGACGGCGGGGGATGGATTGTGTTTCAGAGGCGACAAGATGGCAGCGTGGACTTCTACCGCAACTGGGCCGACTACCAGTCTGGCTTTGGCGATCTGTCCGGTGAGTTCTGGTTGGGTAATGACAACTTGGTGACTCTAACGTCTAACGATTTACATGGAACATGGGAACTACGAGTTGATTTAGAGGACTGGGAGGGCGACACGGCATGGGCAAAGTACTCAGATTTCCAAATATCCCCGGGTGATTACAAGCTGGATTATGACCAATACGATGCCAGCAGCACTGCTGGCGACTCTCTTGGGTATCAGGGAAATTATTATCAAAAAGGACATCCCTTTTCAACAAAGAATCGTGACAACGATGTGTCGTCAGATCGTAATTGTGCACAAGAGTTCGAAGGAGCCTGGTGGTTTAATAGCTGTTATTATTCTCACTTGAATGGTCTATATTATTACCCAGATGAAAATGCAGGTACTGACCAGGGTGTGCAATGGTATTCGTGGAAACCAGGTGATTATTCCATGAAAGCATGCAGCATAAAAACACGCAAAATTGAACCATGAACGTTGCATTGTTAATACTAATTTTGAAATGTACTTGTTTTGTTGGCACCTGTAAATCATTGCACAACCATTTTATTTATTAATACCTCGAGTCTTTTAGAATTGTTATAAAACTGCCAAAATATGTTTCTACGGAATAATGTGATTCGCAGTAAATCAGAATGTAATCACTTTGTCAACACGAGGCAGGATACGCCATTTGCAGATATCGAAATATTTTACTACCAAATTATTTAGAAATATCTTCTCTATTTGAAAGTAATTATTGATTCAAGGCATCCTGCAAAATAACTGCGCTAAAAATTATGTAATTACTCCGAAAAATTGAATTTTATAAACAATAAACGATCGCCAGACGGCATTCGCGAAATAACAACAAGAACAACAAGAACAACTGCCTGACGCCGGTTGAAAATGAACGCCGTTTTTCTTGCTTTTGTAATGGTGTATCTTACCTTTAAGAGGCGAAATCTGTTGTTGTTTTTGTGGGTTTTGTTTGCTTATTATAAAAGGATACCCATTATATTGTGTACATCTGACAAAACAACGGCTATGATTATATCGCAATGTTAAATTATAGCCGAGTTCAACCGAGACTAAGACTTAGTTTATTTTCACTCTGATTTTTCTTTTTTTAAACATCTTCGCCATAGGTGCAATCACACACTGTTTACTGATATAATAATTACGTACAGCATGCTGCCGATTGCATTATTAAAACAAATAGGCATGATGGTCTTGTTTAAATTCTTCTTTAAAGAACTATAACTTTCGCCAGCATTGCAGGGCTACGAGCAGCATCCGTCACTATGAGATTTATTCACGAGTCGGCCATAATACATTGAAATTGAGGTAAAATCTTCAGTTTTGGAACTTACAGATAGAAATGAAAACAATGACCTAAATTTAATTACCACATAACTCCAGTCGTCTCTGATGAATAATAACAAATTTGTGAATAAACACATCTTAATGTTTGATGCCACATTTAAAAATAAATATTGAAAGTGAGGCTAGAATGCAAAAATAGTCTGGCACCATCCCATTCAACAGATACATCCAAGGAACACAACCAAAATGTCTTCTTTTTGAATAAGGTCCATAATAACGAGACGTTGTGAAAACTGTTATTGCTAAATTATAAATACAGCGTACGGGAAAACAATATGTTACTGGGATTACAATTATAGTTTCACAAGTGATGTTAGCTTAGAAAATAAGTGTTATTCGTACATGTATGCATTAATAATATTTGTATTGCACGAATAGAATGTTGCACAAAATGACATCAGCTTAGAATTTGTAGCAAGTGTTATTCCTCTTATAAAAAATATTCAAAATATTCACATAATGTGTTACCCAGTTACGTCCCCACGAAAATACTCAAAGCCACAAAAGAATCTGAAGTTCATATTTATTTATTTGTTCTGATGTCATTATTTATTCTATGTCTGCACAATTTTAAAATATGAAAGTTGATGGTTGTTCCTTGTGACAAAAAAAAAGGAAATTAAAAAACAATTCCTTTTTTACATTATTCTTTGCATTGTTAGCTTTTGTTCACTATCGATCATGTTTTGGGAAACTAGGTTTTATTATGGGCGTGTCATTTGTTTAAAACGCAAGTAAGAAATGTGGTAATCATTTGAAACAATTTCACTAAATCGCAATTATAACATTATACATTGTTTGGAGCGCCTTCTCTTAAGTAAGTGCTTATAGTTGAAATTAATTTAATATTACCAAAACCACATCAATACCGCGGAAGAGGGCAACAAATAATCATAATTAATAAGCACATTTTACTTTTTGCTTGTATATTGCGATACAAAAATGGTTCCGATACAAAAAGACCAATGACGTTGAATAAACTGAGCGACAAGAACCAATCTACGATTAATTTGTCTCAGTTTATTTAGGTTGTTCATGTTGAGTTAGTCTTGCATACGCACTGTGGACCTCCGAACAATATAGGTCCACACGATGCGGGAAGAGGTTACGGTGTGTGGACTTGCACACGTCCACAATCCGTTTTTCAGTTTCCGAAAAAGAGCGCTAGAGGAAAAACGGGTTAGGGTTATATATAGAAAAGATAGAAGGGACAGCTGAGAGGCCCATAATCCTAATTTGAGGGTAAATTTGTTTTGGGGAAGCGAGAAAAATGAGTATTTAGTCAAAGTTTGTTAACTACACGAATACAAAGGAATGTCCACAGTGCGTATGTAAGGTAAAGCTGGGTGAGTTTACGAGTGTGTAATTATCGCAGCATGAATGGCAGGTGTAAGGCAATTGGGGTTTATGCTTCAAACACCTGTCCCTGTATGCCATTAAGGAGTTTGCATAGTATTATACAAATGCTGATTCTCAACTTCGTCTTCGCCGCCCTGGCCGCGCCCTAGACGTTGAGTTTGGAGCGAAAACATCGATCCGCGCATGTGTAAAACCGAACATGTCTCGCCTGTTGACGAAGTGGATCTCCACCGATTCTCGGGAGCTGGCCCAAGCAGACAGGGAAATTATCTGGTTAAAACCTGAGAGCCAACATTGTCTGTGTCACTCACATCCACACAAACCGAGCATGCAAACTTAACAACGATGATATTACAGGCAATTACTTGTATCTGGCCCTTAAACAACTTTGGGGCTCTTGTTAATCTCAGATCACATGAACACGTTGTTGAATAAGATGGCTGCCCACAATTCTACAGGGCTACATTAACATGGCGAATCTACACAGAACTGGGCCATGTTCGAATTGTTGGCTTTGGCTAGGACTTCTGCCGTTGCTATGCTGTTGCTAAGGGCGCGCAATGACCGCCCATAGCAACATCATAGCAACGGCCGAAGTCACAGCCAAAGCCAGCAATTCGGACAAGGCCTATGAAGACACCATTTGTCAGTGCATATATTCAGTGCACATTTTGAACGATGATTTTTTGTATGACATCAATGCACCGAGTAATCCGCATTTCTAGTGTGAAAATGACGGCTATTGATTTTCAAATGTTTTCGCCCCCAAAATGCTATCAAAATTGATGTTTTCCAACATAAATTTTGGAACATGTAAATTCATATAAATTTAGCTTTTGAGGATCCCTAAACTGCTTTCATATCACTTCCAGGTCTTAAAAAACACCTGAGCCTGTTGTTTGAAATAGACTCAGATAAAATCATGGAAACCCCTAAAAGAGGCGTGGCCTTCTTCTTTTAGAAGCTATTTTCAAACATAAAACATGATTTTTCACTATTTTTAAACTACTGTGGAAATATTTCCAAAATCCTAAAAAAACAAATAAATCCTCAAAGAAATTTAGGAAACATAAAATATGTAAAGAATCCTAAACTTTCAAAATCTTATTACATCTCACTTTCATTTCTTAGAAAACACCTGATGACATATGGACCCAACTAGTGTACACAATGTACCGCTCCGTAGTGCTTACAGACCGGACGCTATTTCACCCGAGAACCATTCCCAATTACACAACAGGACAGAGACGAGTTCGGTTTCGCGTTTGAGTAGTCTTTGGGCAAGACGTTGCTAAATTCGCAGCCACGAGAGGGCGCTTTCGCGACAAACCATCATCACTCGCCATCCTGTCTGTAACAACGTCTTTGGAATTACGTCGAGGTAGAGATATGCGCACGCACCTGCTTAGCCTAATGAATGCAGCGTACATTACGTACTTTGCATAAACATACATATGCATAGGTCTAACACCCTGACTCAACTTCTCATTGCATCTGGATGTACACATGTATGCATGTACCGGGTACTGTACACAAATGTACATGTACATAGTGTACACATTTTATCATCAAACGTGTTCAACGTTATTCGTGAAAATGGATTTCGGTACATATTAATTATTATTAGGGTCATCTCTTGCCAACCAGTTTTAAAGGCAGAATCCGTTTGGTATTTTGAAAATGACAACGATCCCCTTAAAATATATTTATTTTCATGAATTTCCTTAGTCATAAATTCAGGACGAATTTCACCTTTGCAATTTATTTTTCAAATTTCTTTTTAGGATCTTTATACACCCTTCACATACACGGATTTTGTTTACGAGTCCTTACGGATCGCCAACTCGTAGTCAATCGCAAGCATCCGTAAATAACTCGCTGGTATCGTAAATAATTCGTCACAACTCGCAACAACTCGCAGACACAAAAAAATCTTACGATTGTCCACGGTTTGAGTTTTCCGTAAATAACTCGTAAAAAGCTTGTAACAATCCGTAAGTATCGTAAACCACTCGCAACAACACGTAACCATCCGTAAACTGCTCGCAAAAATCTGTAAATGACTCGTAACAATTTTTTTAACAATTTGTTACGGTTAGTTTACGATTTGTTTACGGATTATTACGAGTGCTTACGTGTTGTTAACGATTTCATTCGGGTCGTGTTACGATGGCTTTACGGATTGTTACGAGTTATTACGAGCACTTTACGTGTAGTTACGAGTACTTTAATAATAAATACGTATACTTTACGAATGATTGTACATGTACATTGAGATTTTTTTAACAATTTGTTACGGTTAGTTTACGATTTGTTTACGGATTATTACGAGTGCTTACGTGTTGTTAACGATTTCATTCGGGTCGTGTTACGATGGCTTTACGGATTGTTACGAGTTATTACGAGCACTTTACGTGTAGTTACGAGTACTTTAATAATAAATACGTATACTTTACGAATGATTGTACATGTACATTGAGATTTTTTTAACAATTTGTTACGGTTAGTTTACGATTTGTTTACGGATTATTACGAGTGCTTACGTGTTGTTAACGATTTCATTCGGGTCGTGTTACGATGGCTTTACGGATTGTTACGAGTTATTACGAGCACTTTACGTGTAGTTACGAGTACTTTAATAATAAATACGTATACTTTACGAATGATTGTACATGTACATTGAGATTTTTTTAACAATCTGTTACGGTTAGTTTACGATTTGTTTACGGATTATTACGAGTGCTTACGTGTTGTTAACGATTTCATTCGGGTCGTGTTACGATGGCTTTACGGATTGTTACGAGTTATTACGAGCACTTTACGTGTAGTTACGAGTACTTTAATAATAAATACGTATACTTTACGAATGATTGTAGTTGTACATGTACATTGAGATTTGCAGGATATATATATTTTTTGGCAACAAATCCTGAGGACTCGTAAATACTTGTAACTAACTCGTAACTATTCGTAACAACACGTAAACAGGTCGTAAAATGCTTGTAAGTTGCTCGTTGTTATCCGTGACAACTCGTAACAAATCGTGGAATTTTGACGTAAATACATGGCAATAACTCGTAATAATCCGTAATAAACCGTAAATAGCCCGTAATAACTCGTAAAAACACTTAAATCAGTCGTAAAACTGGCCAAATCGTAAGGATCTATGAACGATCTGTGAATCTGTGCGATCCGTAAAGACTCGTAAGAAAAATCCGTGTATGTGAAGGGGGTACTATCAGTAACCCAACTTCTCAAAGGAAACAATTTTGCTTACGTAATACGTATATTATTATGTGCCTTTTCATATAATTTTAAAATTGCCCCCCCCCCCGTACTTTGTGGTCCGGTCGCCATTGTGCTTGCGGAATATTCTGTTTTGTTCATGATTCTTTGTAGGTTTTTACTTTTAGGAATAGGGGGGGGGGGGGGCGTTAGGTAAGTACTAGAGTGTATATGGTGGTATATGGTGGTCTTAAGGATAGTCCCTTGGTCTCATCATATCGTGCTGGGTATATTACTGGGCTAAGCAAACTTCAGGGTAATCATCAATTAATTCTTACTAAAATATTCCCACAGACTTTTATGCAATTTAAGCTGCAGCCAAGGAATTCGGACATGGCCTATTTTTCAGAGGGGAAAACTATAATTAGTATTAGACACATTTTATCTTTACACTGCAGTTGTACCTCAATGCACTTATATTAAGGTTAAATTTATCCAAATCACTAGAAATAAACATGATGTCCATAAATTAAACGCAGATTAAACACCATCGCCTAGGTTTCCTGTCCGCTCGTTTTGCCATCTCGGAGCCCACCGTGCACACGGAGAAAACCGTGCCGGCGAGTTTCTGATGACTCGTGTGAGTATCTATATCTCGGTACTTGCTACCTGACCTATTGTACACTAGCTGTCGTATGTGCGCGTGCGCGAAGAACAAATTTCCTTCATTAACATACATAAATAGCGCATGCGCACTAGTTTTTTACCGTTTTCGGTAAAAATTTTTACGTAATTCCAAAGACGTTGTTACGGACAGGATGGCGAGTGATGATGGTTTGTCGCGAAAGCGCCCTCTCGTGGCTGCGAATTTAGCAACGTCTTGCCCAAAGACTACGTTTGAGCGGCTCGATGTTTTCGCTCGGCTTACCGTTCTCTTTGTCTTCCGTCTCGAAACGAAAGCTCGCTGTGTTTGGGTTCCCAAACTCAACAGACGAGACATGTTCGGTTACGCGCATGCGCGGATCGATGTTTTCGCTCGGCTTACCGTCTTCTTTGTCTCCCGTCTCGAAACAAAAGCTCGCTGTGTCTGGGTTCCCAAACTCAACAAGCGAGACATATTCGGTTTCACGCATGCGCGGGTCGATGTTTTCGCTCGGCTTACTGTCCGATCCTCTTTGTTTCCCGTTCCGAATGGAAAGCTTGCTAGTACCAGGGAAGCGTACTGTGTGTTTGTTGTGGTTGAAACCATAGCAACAAAGTTGGGTCTATAATAGCACAATATTATTATTACATGAACCATGAACATTTGGTAGGTTTGTTGTTGTTGAAACCATAGCAACGAGGTGGGGGTCTATAGCGCAATAATATTAATACAAGAACCATGAACAATTTGTAGGTTTGTTGTTATTTTTTTCTATTTTTCCTTGAATACATACGAAAAAAACAATGGAGATTATTTTAACATACTAACACATTTTCAAATTCTGTCGAAAAAATACCAAATTTTACGAATGAGTACATAAGAGATGGAAATCGGTTCTTGTGACTCAAAATATTAGATACTCAATTGATATTTTCTAATGTCAGGCTAGCAATTTAGGTCTGCCAATTATTCTTATTAGACCGCAATAAGCCTAAAGCCTCGGTGACAGTAGTAGGTGCATGTAACCAATACAGTCATGCTGTACGTCTTTAACGTGTATACGTATGCATGCACTATAATTGAAACGTGTACATCTTTAGACCTTTTTTATATTTTACAAGTTTTTAGACCTTTATAGACAAAATATTTTGCGACTCTCGCAGGGTCCAAGGTCAAAGTACTTTTACGTGACGTCATGCTTATATTTCGCATATGTTTTCGTTCATTTAACGTCGGTGAACTTCTTACATTAAGAGCTTTATTCATTTATGTTCGGCCTTCCTAACCAGAGATACAGACGTCCAAGTGTACACAAAAATGACCCTTCAACTAAACTAATATCATGCGCAGTTCGCTTCTAATGCTGCTTATTATAAAGGATCCCGCTTAAAGGTAGAATACACCATTTGCATATATCGATATTTTTGACTACCGAAATGTTAAATAATGATTCTAGGCATTCATCCAAATGATTAAGCCAGATATTCTGCAATTGTTACAAACGATATTTACTATAAAATACAACCCCAAAAATCCACCATTCCTGATAATTCAAGCAATTACCAATGGTGTATCCTATCTTTAAATTATGACGTTTTGAGTATGGATTTAATGGAGTCACTGCATCTTGATATTGACGTAAACGAAGCCCCGGCTTTATGCGCTTCATGTCATATACGTTAATCCATCTGTTACGTACTGTACCACTGCCGTTGAAATATGAGTCTACGGTAAAACGTGAAACAGTTTGTGACTGGCGGGAAGACTAAAGGCTAACTTAAATAACCAATCAGGGAAATACACATCGTCTGCCTCACCCCATTGCTTTGTGTATTATTACCAAATCCCATCATCGTCAGGCCTCTGTGTCTCCAGAGCCATTCAGAAGTTGTGTAAAGAAGACAGCTACCGAAAGCAGTGTGGCTTGAATCTTTAGTCGTTTAACAACGTGGGCGACAGTAAAACCAGACGTGTTCCGCGCAATTTAACTACATGTACCGATAAAACATTATAAGAAAGAAAACGATGGCGAAACAAATCTTTCGTTCAAAACTGTTTTACATAATATCCATCATATTCCAGGGTGTTACCTCGTCTGTCTCTGGATTTATTACTTATGCAGATAATATCTTATGCTGCTGAAAATTGCGCACTGAAAGGGTTTGTTTATTCCACTAAAATTATCCGATCTCGTGTCACTGAGACTCTGAGAGCACCAAAGGGTGTCCACATAATCGTGCCCCTCCAACTTTTTCATCCTCTGCATCTAACGACGTCAACCGCCAATCAACCGTCTTCATATTGCCTTCGGCCAAACAGGATCTGGGGTTGACCATGGAATCTTTCTCAGTGAGGAATGTTGTTTGATAGACATGAGTCTCTCCCAGCAATCTTGGAGAAGATTTATTCCTAGAATGTCATGCCCACTCTCGTTTTTCCAAGTATGGAGGGAAGACGGCTTCAACATCAGTTTCAAACCACCCGATGTAGGGCGTGGAAGCACCGTAAGCAGATACCAGGTCGAACGGCTCTGGTATACCTTCAAGTTTGAAGCCCAGTCGTTCGACAAACCGACTGAAGAACCGTTCTCCCACGGTGGTGACTTGGGACCCTGGAGACAAGTTACTTTGACTTTCGAAAATTAAACGTCAACAGAAAAACATTCCCTTACAGCCTCCTACATACGATCAGGGGAAGCCTCTCCAGTCCAGTCTACAGTATCAATCTCCACGGTACGGCTCTCTACGGCGGAGAGTTGCGGTTTAACACATCTCTCTGGGAGGCTGTGTCTTCTTCAGTTCTCAAGTTTCTTGGGCATCATAAATGAGTGAAGATTATGACAAAAGCTCTGGGAATATGATGGCATCACGTACTGCTGCATGTGGTGGGTTGGCACCTGATCCAGACAGGCGATTCCAAGTAGCATTGGCAGCAAGTTCGAAAATATTGTTGACACTGGATCGTCGATTCTGAATAGCGCCCTCTGTTGTCAATAAAAAGAAACAACTGGTTCATTAAAAGCTGTCATCCCCCAACCCGGTCAATTATAACGCAGTAATGACCGGGTCCTCGCACTGTTAATCCCTAAGTATGGGTGCACGCTCTCGCGCGCGTAGTACGTCGGTTGTCAACTTTACTTTTGACTGTGATGCAGATTTGCTAGTGGACATTGTTGGCGAGTTTCCTTTAATTCTTCGCCGGCTCATGTCCAACCTTCAAGTTGTCATCAACGGTGGTTGGTTAGCGTGACATAACAACTTGAACTTGAGGCAAGAAGGGAACATAAATCAGATTTAGGGCACCGTTAGGTTTTTAGTCATTCCATTTGTGAGCTCCCTCGAGTTAACGTTAACTCTTCTGCTTTCCTGAATACATGTACATAGCCCATTAAATGTAGCTTCTAATGCAATTGCTACCTATTTACATGTCATGTACCCATTAATTTATCGGTGCTGTTTTGCACAGCTTGGCTGGCACGAGTTCGGGACGTCACGGGGTAAGTAAAGCGATCTTTACCGTTTCAATAAAACGTAGCTTGAATTTTGATATTTAATTCTTGTACAAGTTTGATAGCTTGTTTTTATACTAATACTTGTTTAAATTAAAGTCGACATTGTCCGTTTCACCCTGGGTTAGCTCCCATACAGGCTTAACTTGATGATGCTATTTTTATTAAATGTATATTAAAAATGTACACAAGATTTCAGTAAACAGAATTGTTAGATATATTGCGATAAATTAAAGTTAAATTAATGCTCAAATGAAAAGAAATATGTGTTAATAGTATTTCTATTTCCTTTATTTATTTGCAGAAACATTTGGCTGTCATTCTTTTATATCGTAAATTTGGGGTATATTGCGCGGGAGATTGTTCTTACTAAATAAAAATAATATATACTTCAAGAACACTAAACACTTTTGTCACCACCCCTTCTGTTTCCTGATTTTCTTAAAATTGTATCGTTACCAAACCACCTCTACTAGGTTACAATTAGTACAAAATATTTTTTTTGTGTGAAAGCAACTCACAATATTTGTGAATTTATTTAATTCCAGGCTGTCAGTTCACTGGAAGTTAATAATTTCTTAATCTACTGACGGTAAAGACTCCTCCTCGAATCGTCTTCATCGCTGAAAACGTCGATAATAATTACGAGAGTTGGGATAGGCCTACATGTATTGGGCAACTACATTTTTGTAAAGGACATTTTGTAAAGCCGCTCAATCTTTTGACAAATAAACGACGATGGCCTTGGCCAAGGCTAACTATTGTTGGAACGATTGAATTGCCTTTAGTCCTGCAGATTACTACAATAATATTGCATTTAGTGATACAAGCACCAAAATTGGCACACATGCTTATTTTGGGTTACTTTACATAGAATGGCAATACAAGCACAAAACTTGGCATTTAACATCTGTTTGGTCTCCCTGTTGTTGGCATATCCAAAACAGTATTATTAGGCACTTGAACATTCAAGATGGCCGCCATTTTCCAAAATGGTCGCCACTGAATGGCTAGTAGTAGTATTACCAAGGATCAAACAGTAATACAAGGACCAGAAAATGGGCATTTAATCTCCATTTGAATCCAATATTATGCTAAAATTGTCAACCACTTGGTAATTCAAGATGGCTACAATTTTTAAAGATGGCCGCCACAAGATGACTCGGCCTATATGTTACACAAAGTGACACATAAATCGTAACATATCTGGTACAAAGACATACAACACTAAAAAAATCTGTTTCTCAGATTGTGTATTCCAATGCAAATTAATCTTCCTGCGTGGACTGACCGCTCCAGATTTTTGGCAATATCTCAAAATCGCTACAGCCTTTTGAAATGAGATTTGTACAGGTTTGTTTTATGGTATATATCTATAACTATAACAGACGGCCAGCCATGGGCACAAAAAGGCCTTCGAAAACATTTATGTGTGAATTTTTCAGTACAAACAGTCACCCATGCTAGATCAAGTCTATATATAGTAAGGATTAATTTGAGGGGGGATGACAAATATAAAAATCGTTTTTAAAGTTTTTTTGGGCTAAAAAAGCTCATTTTTTGGGGAAAAAAGTTTGTTGTGATATTGATGTATTTCATATCTTTAAACAATGTACTATCAGGAAAAAAATAGTTTTCGTTGATTTGGACTTTAGTCTGATCAGTATTAATAAAATAAGGGGAAAAAAACCAGAAAATAAAGACATTCTAGAGTAAAAGATGCAAAATATCTCAAAATAGTGTTATAGTGTTGTATTTATTTTTCAAACGTGGGTTAATCTTTAAAACAAATATCAGAGCACTATACAATTGACTTGATAGACCTTATGACATATCATAATACTTTTACCATTACAGTAAGGTTGAATTTTAACCTTAAAGGTGCATGTCGAGATTATAAAATCTTGTTATCAATTACACACAACAAACACAATTTGAAAATGTTGTCAAAAAATTTACTTTTGTAAGCTTGATTAAGTTATACTTACTCACCCACTCCCCCACCCACACAATTCCCCCCCCCCCCCCCCCCCCCCCCCACTCACCCAACGCCACCCACCCCCACCCAACGACACCCCCCCCCCCCCCCCCCCCCCACCCACCCAC
The DNA here is from genome assembly GCA_037893245.1 of Crossaster papposus. Classification (NCBI taxonomy): domain Eukaryota; kingdom Metazoa; phylum Echinodermata; class Asteroidea; order Velatida; family Solasteridae; genus Crossaster; species Crossaster papposus. The sequence goes on along the minus strand of JBAIAA010000119.1, from coordinate 890,564 downwards.
CCACCCTATCACTCACTAGATAGTAAGAGGGTATGTGCCTGTAACTTAGGGTGTTTAACTTGGGTTCAAACAGCCGTCTGCACCACATCCACAAGCAGTCATACATTGCTGGCCGCTCTTAAAGCATTTACAATTTGCTGTCTTGCATTTTGATCCACACCCACATGTTATCAACTCTACACACTTGGTAGGTATATTTGGAAGTCTATTCCAGACAACTGTAAGACCATTAGGGCTTTTCTGCCATCCCAATGTAGTTGATGGAGGATCCATATCCATGTCTAGTTCATTGGCTCGGAGCCATACCCAGTTTGCTTGGTAGTTGGCACGAGAGAGGTGTAACTGTAATGCATCCTCAGATGGAGGCAACATTTCTAACTCCACTTTCCCCTTGTCAAACATCCGTGCTCTTGCATTGTTCACACCGTTGTTGACATCCTCTGCACTGTACAGCCTGCATACAAACTCTTCAACATCTTTCATATCGCCATCTCTACCAACACCACCTAGTAGCTCTGGATATTTACAGTATACTTTCCAGCACGTTTTCTTGCCATGGCCACTAAAGGATGAGACTGTGTCACACCCAGTAAGTGCATGGAATCCAAGGATGTTTGGAGTCGCTTCTTGGGGTAATTGTTGAGCAATGGTGTGAATAGGGTAGCACTTCATTTTGAGCGATGTTCCACTAACCATCAACACTTCCACAGCCTGCTCTACAAAGTTATGTATGAGGAGGAGAAGGACATCAGTATCTGCACACATAACAATTAGCCTCTCATATTTTGAACGCATAACTGCATCTTTGGCATGCAGGATGAGGCGAGTATCGGCTTCCTCGTGTTTCCCTGCTAGTTGTGGTATTGCGTCCTGGTCGGATGACTTCGCAAGAGTTTCATCAACGAAACCACCTCCTGTAACCAACTGACAATTTGGATTGAGAAGAGGGCCATGAGCAATCAGTCTCTCACTCAGGAATCGGGCTAAATCAGCTTTGTTATCCTCGAGACTAATGTAATTGGACCACACTTCAGGAAGTGGTGTGTCGCCATCGCCAATAATCTTCCTTATCGGTTTCCTCTTGCCGGTCCTCTTGGTTCTAGTTGTAGATTTAATTGAACTATTTCCAATGTATCTGTCAAAGACAACATCCACCCTGCTTACTCTACCCTTGAAGTTTGTGCAGACACGCTTGATGAACACTCCAGCATAATCATTGAATGGTGTGCACTTGCTTGGTTTCCTTAAGGCCTGGATTAATGCATGTCCATCGATGAGAACGCATGTTGGTGGTGTTTCCTGCGATAACGGAACTTCAGTTGGTATATCTATTCCAGAAGACAGGGTTGATAGGATGTGTGACTTAGAAGTGGAGTTCATTTGTCCATTTGATTTTGCCAACGATGGAGGATATTTTGAAAGTTCATGGGTTAGTATGTCATTCATATCCACATCACGACCAGCTCTGGAAGCATTGAACAGCTTTTGTACAAGGTTGCCATGGTTTTTGAATTGTGTCGCTTGGTGGATTTATAGAAATCTGTTGATTTGTTGACCAACTTTTCATTGACTTCAGTTACTAGTGCTTCCTTCCCACGCTCATAAGCAGTCAACAATTCTTGCTCTATTTCGTCTGAGGCTACATCCTTGGTGGTGAGTGCTGTCAGTTTATTAGTTAACTCATCCAAAAGCTGTTCAATGCTTCCAGAGCTGGTCGTGATGTGGATATGAATGACATACTAACCCATGAACTTTCAAAATATCCTCCATCGTTGGCAAAATCAAATGGACAAATGAACTCCACTTCTAAGTCACACATCCTATCAACCCTGTCTTCTGGAATAGATATACCAACTGAAGTTCCGTTATCGCAGGAAACACCACCAACATGCGTTCTCATCGATGAACATGCATTAATCCAGGCCTTAAGGAAACCAAGCAAGTGCACATCATTCAATGATTATGCTGGAGTGTTCATCAAGCGTGTCTGCAAAAACTTCAAGGGTAGAGTAAGCAGGGTGGATGTTGTCTTTGACAGATACATTGGAAATAGTTCAATTAAATCTACAACTAGAACCAAGAGGACCGGCAAGAGGAAACCGATAAGGAAGATTATTGGCGATGGCGACACACCACTTCCTGAAGTGTGGTCCAATTACATTAGTCTCGAGGATAACAAAGCTGATTTAGCCCGATTCCTGAGTGAGAGACTGATTGCTCATGGCCCTCTTCTCAATCCAAATTGTCAGTTGGTTACAGGAGGTGGTTTCGTTGATGAAACTCTTGCGAAGTCATCCGACCAGGACGCAATACCACAACTAGCAGGGAAACACGAGGAAGCCGATACTCGCCTCATCCTGCATGCCAAAGATGCAGTTATGCGTTCAAAATATGAGAGGCTAATTGTTATGTGTGCAGATACTGATGTCCTTCTCCTCCTCATACATAACTTTGTAGGGCAGGCTGTGGAAGTGTGGATGGTTAGTGGAACATCGCTCAAAATGAAGTGCTACCCTATTCACACCATTGCTCAACAATTACCCCAAGAAGCGACTCCAAACATCCTTGGATTCCATGCACTTACTGGGTGTGACACAGTCTCATCCTTTAGTGGCCATGGCAAGAAAACGTGCTGGAAATTATACTGTAAATATCCAGAGCTACTAGGTGGTGTTGGTAGAGATGGCGATATGAAAGATGTTGAAGAGTTTGTATGCAGGCTGTACAGTGCAGAGGATGTCAACAACGGTGTGAACAATGCAAGAGCACGGATGTTTGACAAGGGGAAAGTGGAGTTAGAAATGTTGCCTCCATCTGAGGATGCATTACAGTTACACCTCTCTCGTGCCAACTACCAAGCAAAGGTATGGCTCCGAGCCCATGAACTAGACATGGATATGGATCCTCCATCAACTACATTGGGATGGCAGAAAAGCCCTGATGGTCTTACAGTTGTCTGGAATAGACTTCCAAATATACCTACCAAGTGTGTAGAGTTGATAACATGTGGGTGTGGATCAAAATGCAAGACAGCAAATTGTAAATGCTTTAAGAGCGGCCAGCAATGTATGACTGCTTGTGGATGTGGTGCAGACGGCTGTTTGAACCCAAGTTAAACACCCTAAGTTACAGGCACATACCCTCTTACTATCTAGTGAGTGATAGGGTGGGTGGGGGGGGGGGGGGGGGTGGGTGGCGTTGGGTGGGGGTGGGTGGTGTTGGGTGAGTGGGGGGGAATTGTGTGGGTGGGGGAGTGGGTGAGTAAGTATAACTTAATCAAGCTTACAAAAGTAAATTTTTTGACAACATTTTCAAATTGTGTTTTTTGTGTGTAATTGATAACAAGATTTTATAATCTCGACATGCACCTTTAAGGTTAAAATTCAACCTTACTGTAATGGTAAAAGTATTATGATATGTCATAAGGTCTATCAAGTCAATTGTATAGTGCTCTGATATTTGTTTTAAAGATTAACCCACGTTTGAAAAATAAATACAACATTATAACACTATTTTGAGATATTTGGCATCTTTTACTCTAGAATGTCTTTATTTTCTGTTTTTTTTACCCTTATTTTATTAATACTAATCAGACTAAAGTCCAAATCAACGAAAACTATTTTTTTCCTGATAGTACATTGTTTAAAGATATGAAATACATCAATATCACCAAAAAATATTAGCCCAAAAAACCTTTAAAAACGATTTGTATATTTGTCATCCCCCCTCAAATTAATCCTTACTATATATAGACTTGATCTAGCATGGGTGACTGCTTGTACTAAAAAATGCCCACATAAATGTTTTCGAAGGCCTTTTTGTGCCCATGGCTGGCCGTCTGTAATAAGATTGAAACAAACACACTCTCAAAAAGACGAGTACACAAATATTAGGTAAAAATAATATAAGTAAAAATCAACATAATTTCGGTAAAACTTGCCGGAAAATAAGTATCTCGCAGATACGTAAATCGTTTATTACATGTTGAATGAGTAAAGAAGCCAATTGACATAAATTATGTAAAAACGTACTAAATTAGGTACACATTTACTAAAGTTAGGTAAAAACGTAGGCCAACACGCGCGCAGCGCAGAGAAGCAAGATGGACAACATAAACACCAGACGTTTGTTAGAACGACGTAACGGGGCATGCCACAACTTGCAGTCTTTGAAGGTAACGTTTTTTTCTAAACCTCTTGTGATTGTTATACTCTTCCCAATAACGAGAAATGCCTGGGCCACAAGATACTACAGGATATTGCTATTTGTGTAGTGAAGGCCACACAATTACCTCATTATGATTGCATTGTGTTAGGCATATGTGTGCACATGACTAGATGTGTGTAGTACAAATGAGTGCATATGCATGTAAACGTGTACGTTGATCTTTGGTTGTACACACAACCTGTAGGCCTATGTGAAACCTTTCCGATTTAAATTTAGATTCCGACTTTTTTTCAAAATTATGCAGACGATGTTGTCTTCCTGGACGAAAAAAAAACCAAGCATGGAGTGAACCACCTCCGTCCAGCCAGTAGCGGCAGAGAAACTGAAAGTCGACGTAGACTGAGTTTATTCTTGAACCACGGAGACAGACTCGCATAATATACATAGTCCTGCAGATTACTACAATAATATTGCCTTTAGTGATACAAGCACCAAAATTGGCACACATGCTTATTTTGGGTCACTTTACACAAACAAACCGTTAGCCAAATTAAAATCCAAGATGGCCGCCATTTCTTAAGATGGCCGCCAATGAAGGCCAAATATATTACCTAAATATTTATGTTACGGATGGATAGAATGGCAATACAAGCACAAAACTTGGCATTTAACATCTGTTTGGTCTCCCTGTTGTTGGCATATCCAAAACAGTATTATTAGGCACTTGAACATTCAAGATGGCCGCCATTTTCCAAAATGGTCGCCACTGAATGGCTAGTAGTAGTGTTACCAAGGATCAAACAGTAATACAAGGACTAAAATGGGCATTTAATCTCCATTTGAATCCAATATTATGCTAAAATTGTCAACCACTTGGTAATTCAAGATGGCTACAATTTTTAAAGATGGCCGCCACAAGATGACTCAGCCTATATGTTACACAAAGTGACACATAAATCGTAACATATCTGGTACAAAGACATACAACACTAAAAACAGATTGGTTGAAAATAACCAATATATTGGTCGATTTCAACCAATCCAGTTGGTAGATATGTGGATAACCAAAAGATTGGTTAAAATAACCAATCTGATATTGGTTACCTAGTCAATCCATATTAGTTATAACACCAACCAATGCAATGTTGGTTAATTTGACCAATCCACAATGGACTCCAACTAATTTGTATTGGTTATAGCACTAACCAATACATAATTGGTTAACACGCAACCAATTTGCATAACACTAACTAAACAATTTGCATAACACCAACCAATACAATATTTAATTCAAAGGTTCCCACGCAACCAATTACATAACGTGGACAAATTACGTAATAAAATATTACCAATCGAATTAACTTATTACACATTGCAATTACGCATACATACAATAATAACCTATACCTATTAGATATTAGCTACTGAACAGTGAACACTAACTACACAGTTCGCTTTTTTGTCCACGACGAAGTCACAGCTATTTTGTTATGAATAATGTCAAAAGTTAAATACGGATGAAATTTAATGTCAATTTTTCACTATGTTTGCACAAACATCTAAATTAAATCCTGGAATCGTTTGAACAAGTACATATTATGGTCAAAAAAGTGCATTTTGGACTAAATACCACAATTTAACATCGACTATTGTCAAAACAAATTTTCTCACTTCTGATTGGTCAGTTGCTGTAGGTACATGACTGTCCTACATTATGAATAACCAATAGATTGGTAAATACCTTGGTTACAAGCTCAACCAATATGACTGGTTGAAGGACAACCAACATAGTGGTTATGAATAACCAATAGATTGGTTGATACCTTGGTTGCAAGCTCAACCAATATGACTGGTTGAAAGACAACCAACATTGGTTATGAATGACCAATATAATGGTTGGTACCTTGGTTGCAAGCTCAACCAATATAACTGGTTGAAGGATAACCAATATATTGGTTAATACCTTGGTTACAAGCTCAACCAGGACTGATGAGATTAATTTGCTCTATGCATGGGATGTTAAAACACGGACTGTAAGCATAAAAAAGCATCAAAGTATGTCTTCAAATGTTCAGTAACGCAAATACAAAATAAAGAGTTAATCTTGGAAAGCAATTAAAACAGTAATGGTAAGAATCAGTCAGGTCGCAATTCTTGTAACCATTTTCTTCTTTACTAACACCCGCTATTGTTTTAAATTGGTATTGCACGTACGTGTTGGCAGCCATTTTAAAAAATGGCGGCCATCTTTGATTTCCAGTGATTTATGATTTGTTAATTATAAATGACCAACGAGAGGTAAACTGCAGCTTTATTGTATGACCATTTGGTTTCTTTTGTAAAATAACCCATGTATGTCATTCAATGTGAGTTCGAGTCTCGGTGTGTCCTTAAGCAAGGCAATTAAACCACTATTGCTTCGTCCTTCGGATGGGACGTAAAGTTGTAGGTCCCGTGTGTTGTATAATTTATAATGTGTGTATATATCTTTCCCATTATAACATTATATAAAAAATTGTATAATGCACGTAAAAGAACCCAGAACACTTATCGCTAAGAGAAGGGGTTTGCCCCGGTGTTCCTGGCTGACACAGCCTCTGCCTGTCTACGGGTTTCTTCAGGCTTACGAGCTACAGTGCCTTGAGCGCTTTTGAAGGATCCTTGGTTTCATTACCAGAAATTAATAATAATAATAATAATAATAATAATCTTGGAAAACATGGCCGCCATCTTGAAATAAAATGGCCGCCATCTTTAATGTTTAAGTTGTTTCTATTTTTGAATTGTTAAGGGGTACATTTGGTGGATAGTTGCAACTGTTGGTGCTTGTATGACCAATTAATCCAATGTAACATTAAGTGTTACCATTTAGTGGTGGCCATCTTGAAAAAATGGCCGCCATATTGGATTTTAATTTGGCTAACGGGTTTGTTGTGTAAAGTGACCCCAAAAGAGTAGTTATGCCAATTTTGGTGCTTGTATCATCAAATGCAATATTGTGGTGAAAAATGTTATTAATCTGCAGGACTACTTGAATTGCTTATTACATTTTGAGAATGAAATCAACCAGCGTGAAATTGACTCGGTTAAGAACGTACACGCTACCTCCTAATTATAGATGCCTTTATTTATACGGTGGTGCATTCCGTTTGACGACATTTAATTAAAAGGAAGACCAGTTAATGGTCTGCAGCTTACGTTTATCCAATTAGGTAATGACCCTCTACAAACCTCCGCCAATCAGGGGCTACGGTTTATGACTAGCCAATTACCAGCCACTGATCTGGAATGACGTATTAACTGTGATAACCAATCAGAGAGATACACATCGTCTGCCTCACCATCAATGCTTTCTGTAAATTATAAAACCCCATCATCGCCAGACCTCTATCACTAGAGCAAACCAGTGGTGTAAAGATGACACGCAAAAACTCGGTCGCAAAATGGGAAACTCTTCATGAGTACAAATGAATACGGATTTTTGTGAACGCAACTTAACTCACAATATTCGTGATTTAGTTTCAGGCTGTCAATTCAAGTTTGGTAATCGTTCACCGTTTGTGTCTGCGTCATCCCATTTATTTCTGTAAACTGCCAAGTCTCAGCATCACCAGGCCTCTGAGTGCAATCTGGCAGTTGTGCCAAGAAGACATCTACGGGTAACAGCGTGCCTTGAAATTGTAGTCTTTTCAAAACAGTTGTTGAAATCGTACATGATAACTTGCTGAATGTCGACCTATGCAATTGGCAACTTAACGAAAAACTGAAATCTTCTGTTATATAACGTGGCTTTAACTCAATCGGCGGGATGGCGAAACAAATCATCTGTTTTGAACTATTTAACATAGTATTCATAATTTTCCAGGGAGCTACCTCGCCCGTCTTTGGATTTGAAACATCTTCATATACAGGAAAACATACGTTTTATGCCGCCGAAAATCGCGCCCTAAAAGAATTTGCGTATGCAACAAAAACTGTGCGATCTCGTGTCATCTGCGGACGGGAATGCAGCATGGACGAACGTTGCAGGTCGTTTAACTTTAACGACTGCGGTAAAATTTGCGAGTTGAACCTTGCCACAAGACGAGAGCATCCCGAAGACTTCAATGCAACTCAAGGAATGGTGTACTTTGATGCAGATGAGGATACACCTCTCTACTCACTGGCTGATAGCTCCTTGAATCGCTACAAAAGTTGCAAGATGCTCTTAGATGCTGGTTATCGTTCAAGCTGTATCTACACAATATACCCAGAGGGATTCGGCAATGACGGTGTTCGTGTCTACTGTGACATGGACACTGACGGCGGGGGATGGATCGTGTTTCAGAGGCGACAAGATGGCAGCGTGGACTTCTACCGTAACTGGACCGACTACCAGTCTGGCTTTGGGGATCTGTCCGGTGAGTTATGGTTGGGTAATGACAACTTGGTGACTCTGACGTCTAATGATTCACGTGCAACATGGGAGCTACGAGTGGATTTAGAGGACTGGGAGGGCAACACGGCATGGGCAAAGTACTCAGAATTTCAAATATCTCCGGGTGATTACAAGCTGAATTATGACCAATACGATGCCAGCAGCACTGCCGGCGACTCTCTTGGGCATCAAACAATAAACCACTATCAAAAAGGATTTCCCTTCTCAACGAAGAATCGTGACAATGATGCGTACTACAATAACTGTGCACAACTGTACACAGGAGCCTGGTGGTTTAATAACTGTTGGTATTCTCACTTGAATGGTCGATATTACCCACACACGAATGCAGATAGTAACCAAGGCGTGCAATGGGCCTCATGGAAATTGGATTATTCCATGAAAGCATGTAGCATGAAAACGCGCGAAATTGAACCATGACCGTTGCATTGTTAATTAATTTTGAAATGTACTTGTTTTAGTTGGCACCTGTAAATCATTGCACAACCATATTATTCATTAATACCTCGAGTCTTTTAAAATTATTTAAAAAGTTGTTGTGGAATAATGTGTTTCGCAGTTAATCGAAATGTTACTATCACTTTGTCAACACGAGGCAGGATACACCATTTGCAGATATCGAAATATTTTACTACCAAATTATTTAGAAATATCTCCTTTATTTGAAAGTAAATAAATGATTCAAGGCATCCAGCAAAATAACTGCGTCAAAAATCCTGTATTTGTTCCTAAAATTTTATTTTATAAACAAAATTCACGATCGCCAGACGGCATTCGCGAAATAACAAGAACAAGAACAACTGCCTTATGCAGGTTGAAAATGAACGCCGTTTTTCTTGCTTTTTTCTAGGCATCCATGATTGTAAAACAGGTCAGGTAAACGATATTTACTATAAAATACAACCCCCAAATCCACCCATTCCGGATAGTTCTAGCAATTAATAATGGTGTATCCTAACTTTAAGAGACCAAATCTGTTTTTGGGTGTGTTTTTTGTTTATTACAAAAGGGTACCCATTATATTTTGTACATCTGACGAAACAACGGCTAACATTTATTATATCGCAATGTTAAATTGTAGCCGAGTTCAAATGAGACTAAGACTAAGTTTATTTTCACTCTGATTTTCCTTTTTTTAACAGCGACATTATAGGCGCAATCACACACACAAGGGTTCACTGATATAATAATTATGTACAACAACCTGCCGATTGCATTATTTAAACAAAATAGGCACGATGGTCTTTCTTAAAATTGAAGATAAATTCTTCTTTAAAAGGACTATAAATTTCGTTAACATTGCAGGGCCACGAACAGCACCCGTCACTACGAGATTTATTCACGAGTCGGCCATAATACATTGAAAGTGAGGTAAAATCTTCAGTTTGGGAACTTGCAGATAGAAATGAAAGCAATGACCTCAAGTTAAATATCAAATAACACCAGTCATCTCTAGTGAATAATTAAAAAATTGTAATTAAACATACCTTAATATTTTATGCCACATTTAAAATAAATATTGAAAGTTAGGCTATAATTCAAAAATAGTCTGGCACCCATCTTATTCAACAATTCACAATTTATAAGATACATCCAGGGAACACAACCAAAATGGCTTCCTCTTGAATAAGGTTCATATAACGGAACATTGTGAAAACTGTTCTTGCTAAATTATAAATACAGCGGATGTGAAAACAATATGTTACGGGATTACAATTATAGTTTGACAAGTACTGTCAGCTTAGAAAATAAGTGTTATTCGTACATGTAAGCATAGATAATATTTGTATTGCGCGAATAGAATGTTGCACAAAATGGCATAAGCTTAGAATTTGTGGCAAGTGTTATTCCTCTTATTAAAAAACATTCAAAATATTCATCTTATTGTTTTACTCTAGTTACTTTCCCACGAAAATACTCATACCACAAAAGAATCAGAATTTCACATATTAATTTGTTCTGACGTCATTACTTATTATTTGTCTGCACAATTTTAAAATATAAAGGTTTGTTTAGAGCGCGCTGTCTTAAGTGAGTGCTTATAATTGAAATTCATATAAAATTACACAAACCACATCAATATCATAATTAATCATAATTAATAAGAACATTTTACTTTTTGCTTGTATATTGCGATACAAAAATGGTTCCAGTACAAAAAGACCAATGACGTTGAATAAACTGAGCGACAAGAACCAATCCACGATTAATTTGTCTCAGTTGATTTAGGTTGTTCATGTTGAGTTTAGGAGTGTGTAATTATCGCAGCGTGTTTGGCAGGTGTAAGGCAACTGTGGTTTATGCTTTAAACGCCTGTCTCTGTATGGGATATGCAGTTAAGGAATTTGCACAGTATTCTACAGATGTAGATTCACAACTTCTGGCCGCGCCCTGGCCTCGTTCTAGCCCTCGGCCTGGACCTCGCCCTGGACCTCGGGGAGACCTCTCCCTGGACCTCGCCCTGAACCTCGCATTGATGGCCTCGCGCTGGACCTCGCCCTGATGGACCTCGCCCTGATGGACCTCGCCCTGGTGGACCTCGCCCTGGTGGACCTCGCCCTGGTGGACCTCGCCCTGGTGGACCTCGCCCTGGTGGACCTCGCCCTGGTGGACCTCGCCCTGGTGGACCTCGCCCTGGTGGACCTCGCCCTGGTGGACCTCGCCCTGGTGGACCTCGCCCTGGTGGACCTCGCCCTGGTGGACCTCGCCCTGGTGGACCTCGCCCTGGTGGACCTCGCCCTGGTGGACCTCGCCCTGGTGGACCTCGCCCTGGTGGACCTCGCCCTGGTGGACCTCGCCCTGGTGGACCTCGCCCTGGTGGACCTCGCCCTGGTGGACCTCGCCCAGGAGGAACTCGCCCTGGTGGACCTCGCCCTGGTGGACCTCGCCCTGGTGGACCTCGCCCTGGTGGACCTCGCCCTGGTGGACCTCGCCCTGGTGCACACCCCTGGCCCCGGCACACCCCTGGCCCCGACACACCCCTGGCCCCGGCACACCCCTGGCCCCGGCACACCCCTGGCCCCGGCACACCCCTGGCCCCGGCACACCCCTCTAATGTTAAGACTTGACTGCGACTGTGACTGCGACTGGCTCCTCTGACTGCGACTGGTGCCTTCGACTGCGGCTGGCTCTTGCGACTGCGACTGTGGTTCCTGCGACTGCGACTGCGGCTGGCTCCCGCGACAGCGACTGGCTCCTGCGACTGCGACTGGCTCCTGCATCTGGTGCCTGCGACTGCGACTGGCTCTTGCGACTGCAACTGTGGTTCCTCCGACAGCGACTGCGCCTGGCTCCTGCGACTGCGACTTGCTCCTGCGACTGCGACTGGCTCCTGTGGCCGCGACTGTGACTGCCTCTTGCGACTACGACTGGCTCAGAGAGCGTGGGCGTCCCGGCGAGGCCCCGCCCCCGCTGCGCCGACGGACCCGGCTCGGAATCGTTCCGAGTGGAACAAAACGTCTGCCGCGCCGCCGTTCACAGCATGGGCCGCCCCCCCCCCCCCCCCCCCCCCCCCGGACTCTGTTTAATTCCTGCAGAAGATCCAGAGAATGTCTAGACGAGGCCCCGCCCCCCACTGCATCCACGGGCACAGCTCGGAATCGCCCCGTGTGGAGCAAGACGTCTGCTGCGCCACCGTCTACAGCATGGGGCGCCCCCCCCCCCCCCCCGACACAAACCTGGTAGCGGACCCGGACAAATATGGGGAAGGGCGCCCTCTCTCCAAATCGGAGTGGACGCACTGAAGCCCCCAGCCATAGGCGCATGTCCCGAAATTCCCCGCCATCCTTCTCTAACTCCTCCCCCAGGAAACATCCAGACTCCCAGGTCCCCATAACCTCCCTAGAGAAGGCCTCTAACTCCGCCAGCGTGGTGTACGGAATGCACCGGCTCCTGGGCCCCGCTCCCCGGGCCCGCACTCCAGCTCGCCTCCCCGCCGCAGGGCGAGTCGGCCGCCACACCATCATGGTTTCGTGAAAACATGAAACAACTTCACCTGGTTTCCTTAGTCCTCCTGCATCCCACCGCTGCCACCAATGTAACGAAAAGCGTTGTCTGGGGTCGACACACACACAGGAAGGAAACTGACACAAGTATTCTGTGGTTTCGGTGATTCTAAGGTCGTTTTAATGCACTCCTTCTCTGGTCACAAACACTGACATGACGCTTACCGCTATCGCGCGGCCCTGGAACTGGTCTAAACCAGTTCGGCGTATGCGCTATCCAGAACGGGTTTCCCTGGCGTACCGTCAGGGGATTACACCATGGAATCGCTCTAGTGCCCTCTATCGGCCAACCGGCACAAACGTTACAATACATTAAAAATCGCTAAATTTCGTTCCGCGCAATTTAACTACATGTACCGATCAAACATTATAAGAAAGAAAAGAATGGCGAAACCAATCTTACGTTCAAAATTGTTTTACATAATATCCATCATATTCAAGGGAGTTACCTCGTCTGTCTCTGGATTTAATACTTTATCTTATTCAAAGAAACAAATGTTTAATGCTGCTGAAAATTGCGCACTGAAAGGCTTTGTATATTCCACTAAAATTATCCGATCTTGTGTTACTGAGAGCACCAAAGGTCGTCCACATAATCGTGCCCGTCCACCTTGTCCATCCTCTGCATCAAACGACGTCAACCGCCAATCAACCGTCTTCATATTGCCTTCTGCCAAACTAGGGTTGGCCATGGGATCTTTCTCAGTGGGGAATGTTGTTTGGTAGACACGAGTCTCTCCCTGCAATCTTGTCGAACAATCATTCCTAGAATGTCAAGCACACTCCAGTTTTTCCACGTATGGAGGGAAGTGGAAGAGCATTTCTCTCAGATTACAAGCACCACACGAGACGGAATGACCAGTCCGACGGCTTCAACATCAGTGTCAAAACACCCGATGTAGGGCGTGGATGCACCGTTAGTAAATACATGTACCATGGTGAACGGCTCAGGTATACCTTGAAGTTTGAAGCCCAGCGGTTCGACAAACCGACTGAAAAAAACGTTCTCCCACGGTGGTAACTTGGGACCCTGGATCTAGAAGACAAGTAACTTTGAATTTCGAAAATTAAACGTCAACTGAAAAACATTCAGCCTATAGTATCAATCTCCACGGTACGGCTCCCTACAGCTGAGAGTTGCGGTTTAACACATCTCTCTGGAATGCTGGTGTCTTCTTCTGTTCTTCCGTTGGGCATCATAAATGAGTGAAAACTAAGACAACAGCTCTGGGAATATGATGGCATTACGTACTGCTGCATGTGGTGGGTTGGCTATATCACGAATATTGACGTCAATATTCGCGACAAATTTCACGACTTTCCTTTGACGACTTTCATTTGAGCAATAAAAACAAACTTTTTGCTCATTATTTAGCACGCAATTTAAGCAATGAAAAAAAAAAACATTTTAAAACTGCATTTTAGAAGGTCTGCCAATGCAAACAAACAAATGTATTCGTTATAGTACATCGTTATAATTTATTTATAGGCTGGACTTTCGAAATTCTAAATACAAAGTACGAGCACACTCAAGTAATAGTAGGCCTAGGCCTACCGGTATATAATGGGGATTTATTAATGGGGCCTACTACTAATTCAAACAGTTCGATCAACAGGAAACGGGCACAATTTATTCTGGGTCCAGCCCAAATAATATTTGTTCGATTACAAAAATATATAATTATCCATACCAAAGTACTCGAATGTTAATGTTGTCTCCCCATATTACCTAGAAATAAATCATAGTAGGTCAAGTCATATCAAGACTAACCTTCCATTATCTATACTATAAAAGATGAAAAATACGCCATCTTGTCCCTGGGCGCCGCCATCTTGGAACACAGGGCCGCGCCATCTTGGCGCGTGGTTGGCGCCATGTTGGAAAGACGCGGCGCTTTTGGTCGGGCGACTCGTCGCCGCGCGCGTGTGCCGCCGGCGTCGGTGCGGCGGGGTGCCGGATCGTTCGCGACGACGAAAGAAAAACTCATATTCGTCCCGTAGTGAGATTTGGGAGAAACGGGCGTTACTGATAAACGTGCAGTCGCTTTTCGATTGCCTGTTGATGTGTGTGGGCCTTTTTGCGTAAACTATTGCATTATTTTTGCATTGTCCTTGCCCGGAGTTCGGGCCGAAGCCCTCCCGAAATCGTATACCGTATTATTGTTGGCTGTTCGCGATTAAGCGGCAGCTACTGCGTTACGCGAAGCCTTCGCAAATTAATTCTATCCGCCTTGCTCGCTCGGTGGCCAAGTTGTTGCCGAGTTCGTTGTTCGTGATTGGGCGGCGCATACCTTGGTTATTGCGGAGTTTGAGCCCAGCTTCGTTTTCGGCTTCGAATTCCGTGCGCGCCGACCACTTTCAGTCACAGTTTGGGAACGTAAAAACAATGATTAATTCCTTTCGTGTTGCCTTTTGGACAAATTTCTCTCTTGCACACTGTTAATACTTAAATATTACAACATTATCTCTGTAAAAACACTCCGAAACATATTGCTATTGCGCAAATGTTAACGTTCATCGGGCAAAAATGTCGCGAAATTGTATGGCGATCGTGGATATGAATATGCAATTCAGAAACGTGACTACGTTTCGGCTTCGGCTTTGCCTCCGAATTCCTGCGCGTCGACCATTTTGTAGTCACAGTTTTGGAACGTAAAAACAATGATTTATTCCTTTCGTGTTGCCTTCTGGAAAAATTTCTTCCTTTCACATTGTCAATACTGAAATATTACAACATTATCTCTCTAAAAACACTCCGAAACATATCGCTATTGCCATAATTTTAACTTTGATCGTGCAAAAATGTCGCGAAATTGTATGGCGATCGTGGATATGAATATTCAATTTAGAAACGTTACTGCATTACGCAGATTGTTTTTATTCAGAGTCAATGGTATCCTACGGAGCCCCTAAAGGGACATATGACGAATACAAATCACCGTGACGAAATCATTTGATTATTTCATTTCGTGCCCACGAAATCATTTTGTGCACTCGAAATAACTTATTTCGTGAGCTCGAAATGATTTCGTGCCCTCAAAAATAATATTTTCGTGAGCTCAAAATTTGTCTCGGTTTGTTTGTCATACAATCCATTATGTTTTTAGGACGTCAACAAGGTGTATCTATAAGTTACGATTCCACCCAGCTAGCGGGTGCCGCGGGAAAGGGGGGCATCCCGCTAGTAACTATTAAAACTGAAGCATAACACCGTACAGGGCGCCCTTTGTTGTGTACGACATGATAATTTCATTTTCTGCACACCCGTACATAGAATGGTATATGCCAACAACCGTGCTTGTTAGAGAAATGTTTTTCGCGTGAACATTTTACAATAGAAATGTAACCTCAAGCATAATGACACTCGTTTGTATTGTAAGAAGCAGAATCATTGTCAAAAAGATCGGACGTGTTTTACAACTCGGATGCTTTCCTAATTCGGATGCATTCCTAATTTGGATGCTTTTCGCAAACTCGGATGAATCCGTAATTCGGATGCTTTTTGTAAACTCGAATGCTTTTTTAATTCGGATGCTTTTTTAATTCGGATGCTGTTTGTAATCTTTTGAGAATAGACGGTACCACAGCGTTTCGCAATCGCAGCCTCGAAACTGTAATACATTGAACAATTAAATTCCAAAAGGTGTACTGCCTATTGTTGGCATTGATAAATATACCATTGGTAAGCTTTGAGAACTTGCGGCAAATGTGGTTTATATGTGCACGAAGAATGAAACATTTCAAACACCCTTCTTATAATTAGATAGACTCGATTACTTCTCACTCTCTCACTAGCCAATCAGTTGGCAAGGAATAAATGAATACATCTAAATTATTCAAAACAATCAGATACCACTGGAAAACAAATAAGGGCACTACAGTATGATGACGCAACACCAGGAGATATAATTTTCTGAAACACCAATACATGTGGCTCGTAGTCGTAAGATAATTTGTCATTACTACACGTTAATATTAAAAGCTAATTACGTTAATATTAGCTTACCTAAACATTTTGATGACCTAAAATCTTTCCTTTGTTCTTTAAGTCATGGCTTTTCTGTTATTGGATTAACTGAAACTTGGCTAACTTTAAATTCTTGTATAAATCAATATAATATACCGGGCTACACATTAACGACGAAAAGTAGAGACGTCAGAGCTGGTGGTGGGGTTGCTCTCCACATATCGGATGACTTACAATATATTCCTAGATCAGATTTAAATGACATTGGTAATGATTCTTTTGAGTGTAAATTTGCCGAGATTATTACCTCGAATAACACCAAAAACATTATTGTCGGAGTTGTATATAAACCCCCGGACGCAAACTTTGAGAATTATTCGATATGTTCTCAAGCATCATGTGTCTAACGAGAACAAATTTGTCCTTGTAACTGGTGATTTTAATTTGAATTTGCTTACTTCTGATTGTATTGGCCACCCACAATAATTTTTAGATACAGTCTATTCCTCTTCATGTTTGCCATTAATTCTTAGACCAACAAGGGTTACAAATACTTCAGCCACCCTTATTGACAACATTTTTTCAAATGTACTACCAATTCCGACTTCGGGCATTATTGTTACTGATCTGTCTGATCATTTTCAAATATTCACCTCTTTTCCACTCAATTTAAATCAACATAACCCCCAACATATTTTTACTCGGGATTACACATGTAATAACCTTGATTATTGTAAACATGAACTTCTTACTTACAATTGGAAATCGGTTTTAAATGCTAGTGGTGTTAATTCTGCCTTTGTTAATTTTAACGATATTTTCGACGCTTGTCAAAATAACCATATTCCAGTTAAACAAAATAAATCTAAATCACGCAAATTAACTCCTAAATGTCCATGGGTTACAGTTAGTTTATGCAAATCAATATGTCACAAAAATAAGCTTTATCATAGGTATATTGCCAGGCCTACAGATACTAATCGCTCTGAATACGTGCGCTTTAAAAATATACTTCCTAAAGTCCTTCGTAATTCAAAGCAGGCTAAACAGTTTGAGAAAGAAAAAGATAATATTAAAAATACTTGGAAAATAATTAATAGTGTGTTCCAAAATAAATTACAATCAAAAATTAGTTCAATTGATATTGATGGTATAAATGTTAGTAATCCTCACTTTATTGCAGATCATTTTAATAGTTATTTTATTAACATCGGAAAAAAACTTTCCAGTACAATAACATATAGCAGTAAAGACCCTAGTTTCAATGATTACTTAGTCAACTCAAATCCTAATTCTATTTTCCTTTCTCCAGTTTCTGAGGAAGAATTACTGATATTGTACGCAATTTACCTAATAAAACTAGTGCAAGCTTCGATCAGATTAGTTGTTGATTGCTCAAACAAGTGATCCAGGCAATATTCAAACCTCTTGCATATATTATTAATCTTTCCATTTTATCAGGTGAAGTACTAGCCTTGGTCAAGGCGTTCATCGTTACCCGTCCGTACGTACAGCGCAGCGGTAATCAGAGCTCAAACAACGACCTCACGCGGCCACTATTATATGCAAACTAACTGAGGATACTCGAACGCCTTGGATCATTAGGTTTTGGGGGCGGTGCTCATTATGCTAATAGATTAAGCTGACCTTTATAGTCGTTTTCTTATTGGTCGATCGTTGCGTAGAAACTGCATAATTTGAGCTAGCGGTCAAAGGTCATAGCTAGCTCGCAAGTGTTTACGAACACCGCCATCCTTGACATATTTTATCGGAGAAAGTTAAGTGATTTTTACGAAGGCTTGTATGAATTACACATGAAGATTTTCAACTGTAGTGCTTGATCGGTGAGGGTCGCAGGTATTTTCGCTCGTTTTCCTGGGTATTTTCTTGAATGTTGACAATGTTATGGTCCAAACTAGTTGCGTTTAGCTGCTTAGTTTTGAGTTTTCAACCGCGGTGACTGGAGAAGACCGCGACTCTATTGAAACGTGTCGAACTGGGCCCTACATTATATCGCACGCATCTAATCCAGCAGATCTGAAAACCGTGGCTCGGTAAAACGCGGAACTCTGATAATTAAATGCCTTGCCGGCTGAATTTTGCCAAGAAAATAACCTGAGGAGTTATTGAGGATATAAGACACTTGTCCCTGTTTAAATTACGATATCACTTTGAAGGTTGGTTCTGCAGTCGTAAACATGCCCCCTCCCCACAGCGTTGGACCATGCTTGGACCATACAATGTGGCGATAACGCACAGACCAGCATGCCTGGGTTAATGCCGATTATGCGGCGATAAGAAACTGACCGAACACGCTGAAAACTGACGCTGAGTACCTGGCCGTACGTGCTAGCTCCGAGCAAAATGGGGCTCAGGCTGCCTGAAAAATGACGGATTTCCCATAACCTGTCGGAAAATTCACAAAAACACCGTGACCACAAAGAAGGGATTCTAATGGCCTTTCGCTGCTCGGGTCTAAAATCATTGAAGGATAATATTTTCGCTGCAAAATTCAAACAACACGACAGATCTTCGGACGACAGACGACGCTGAATATCTGCCATTTTGTGTTAAATGTCATGCTGCATCAAATTTGATGACGTCGGGATTCAACCGCGTTGTGATTGGACACTTCACATCTTAGCCCCGCCTATACTTATCTGTATTCGCATACGAGGTCATGCGCCGGAAATGTAGCGCAAAATATAGGAAAAACATAAGATTTCAAAAACCCAATGATCCAAGGCGAAAAAGTAGCCTCAGTAGATTTGCATAAATAGTGGCCGTATGAGGTCGCTGTTCGGGCTGTATCTTTGCATGGGGCGCAAGCTAGCAGCATGCGGGGCGCGGCGTGCGCAGTGTATTTCTGGACGGATAATGACGGACGGATAACGACGAACTCGTCTTGACCAAGGCTAGGTTTGGGAACGGTTCTCGGGTGAAATAGCTTCCGGTCTGTGAGCACGACGGAGCGGTATATTTTGTACACTAGTAGGCGATCCTTTTGTCGTCAGTTGTTTTCTAAGACCTAGAAGCGAGCTGAAAACAGATTTGGAATGCTTAAGACTTTTTACACATTTGTATGTTTCCAACAATTATTTTTGAGGACTTGGGTTATTTTTGGGGCCTTGAAAAACATAATTTGTCCATAGATAAATTATCTAAACTTGGTGGTTATGCAAATATTGAAAAAAACAAATCACAGGATTTTTAAATAGTGACGAATCATGTTTTATGTTTGAAACTGTGCTTCTAAAAGAAGAAGGCCACGCTCCTTTTAGGGGTTTCTAGGATTTTACTTGAGCCTATTTCAAACAACAGTCTCAGGTGTTTTCTAAGACCTAGAAGTGATATGAAACCAGTTTGGGGAATCCTAAAAGCTCTATTTATATGAATTTGCATGTTTTCAAAATGTTATGTTGGAAAACATATGAACTGGCAGTAAGGTCACTGGAGCACGTCTATTCCCCCGAGAGACTGTGAGTGACCAGAAGGGGCCATATTTCCCGAGGCCTTAGGCCGAAGAAAATAGGTCCCCCTTCTGGTTACTCACAGGCCCGAGAAGGGGGAAGGGGGGAGGGGGGTGTAGACGTGCTCTAGTGACCAAATCATACCAGTCCATAATGTGTTATATAACACACCCCGGTTCAAAAGATCCAGACGCCGCCTTTTTTCATATTAAGATGAGCCTGGCAAACATCTTGAGAGCGCTGTAACCAGCCAACATTTTAATTCTTTTTGCCCGCTTCGGGAACTATTTCCCGTAAAATTCACGGTGGCGCAAATAATAATACATGGTAATAATACACAAAGCAATGGGGTAAGGCAGACGATGTGTATTTCCTTGATTGGTTATTAAAGTTAATGCGTCTTTCCACATTTACTCTTTAGTCTTCCCGCCAGTCACAAACTGTTGCTTTAAAAACTGTGTTTTCGTTTTACCGTAGACTTATAACAGCAGTGTTGCAGTATACGTAACAGATTGATTAACGTATGACATGAAGCGCATAAAGCCGGGGCTTCGTTTACGTCAATATCAAGATGCAGTGACTCCATGAAATTCACACTCAACACTTAAACAAGAACGTCAGCGATAACGACGTTCATAATTTAAAGGTAGGAAACACCATTGGTAATTGCTTGAATTATTAGAAATGGCTGGATTTGGGGGGTTGTATTTTATACAGTAAATATCATTTAACTGATCTGTCCGAAGGTTTACAATCATGGATGCCAAGAAAAATACTGATAAAAACGGCGTTAGTTTTCAACCGGCGTCAGGCAGTTTTTCTTGTTCTTCTTCTTTGTCCGGCGAATTATACTATAATTTCTTCATAAACATTAAATTTTTCGGAACAATTGCAGAATATCTAGCTCAATCATTTGGATGGGTGCCTAGAATCATTATTTAACTATTAACTTCTGCAGCGCGCGGGTAGATTTCGGGAAAATAAACGACGATGGCCTTGGCCAAGGCTGCTTATTGTTGGAACGATTGAATTGCCTTGAATTGCTTATTACATTTTGATGAAATCAACAAGCGTGAAATTGACTCGGATATGAGCGTATACGCTACCTCCTAAATAAAGGCCTCTTTATTTACACGGTGGTGCATTCTGTTAGACGACATTTAATTAAAAAGAAGACCAGACACCAATGGTCTGCAGCATGGAGCAAGTTCGGGCGCGAACTATAGTTAACCATAGTTCGACTAACGTCGCTCGAACGCAGAATGGTTGGACTATCTAGTCGACTATTTGGAACCAGACCCCAGAGCACGGTTGCCGCTGGTTGACAGTAGCCTATTTTCATAGGAAAACATGGAGAGAACCAGTGACGTAGGAAAAGGTGATGTCAGTAGTCGGACTGAGGGAAAGGCAGACGTTAAGTGAAAATCTGGCGGGCCTAATGTAATTTTTGTCTTGTTTTTGGACCAACACGACTAACGTTATGGCTTATCCTACTTATATGCGTTGAAGAATAGTGGCAAAACCCATTTCATTCATGTTGCAACTGTAAACAAAGCGGTTGCCATCTTTTCAACAATAGTTCGACTAGAGCCGTTCGAGCGAACTGCATTTGAGCATGCGCATTGGTAAAGCAAAGACTGACTAATGGTTAACTATAGTTCGCGCTCGAACTTGCTCTTACGTTTATCCGATTAGGTAATGAGCTTTGAAAACCTCCGCCAATCAGGGGCTACGGTTTGTGACTAGCCAATTACCAGCCACTGATCTGGAATGACGTATTAACTGTGATAACCAATCAGAGAGATACACATCGTCTGCCTCACCATCAATGCTTTCTGTAAATTATAAAACCCCATCATCGCCAGACCTCTATCACTAGAGCAAACCAGTGGTGTAAAGATGACACGCAAAAACTCGGTCGCAAAATGGGAAACTCTTCATGAGTACAAATGAATACGGATTTTTGTGAACGCAACTTAACTCACAATATTCGTGATTTAGTTTCAGGCTGTCAATTCAAGTTTGGTAATCGTTCACCGTTTGTGTCTGCGTCATCCCATTTATTTCTGTAAACTACCAAGTCTCAGCATCACCAGGCCTCTGAGTGCAATCTGGCAGTTGTGCCAAGAAGACATCTACGGGTAACAGCCTGCCTTGAAATTGTAGTCTTTTCACAACCGTTGTTGAAATCCTACATGATAAATCGCTGAATGTCGACCTATGCAGTTTTATTTAATTGGCAACTTAACGAAAAACTGAAATCTTCTGTTATATAACGTGGCTTTAACTCAATCGGCGGGATGGCGAAACAAATCATCTGTTTTGAACTATTTAACATAGTATTCATAATTTTCCAGGGAGCTACCTCGCCCGTCTTTGGATTTGAAACATCTTCATATACAGGAAAACATACGTTTTATGCCGCCGAAAATCGCGCCCTAAAAGAATTTGCGTATGCAACAAAAACTGTGCGATCTCGTGTCATCTGCGGACGTGAATGCAGCATGGACGAACGTTGCAGGTCGTTTAACTTTAACGACTGCGGTAAAATTTGCGAGTTGAACCTTGCCACAAGACGAGAGCATCCCGAAGACTTCAATGCAACTCAAGGAATGGTGTACTTTGATGCAGATGAGGATACACCTCTCTACTCACTGGCTGATAGCTCCTTGAATCGCTACAAAAGTTGCAAGATGCTCTTAGATGCTGGTTATCGTTCAAGCGGTATCTACACAATCTACCCGGAGGGATTCGGCAATGACGGTGTTCGTGTCTACTGTGACATGGACACTGACGGCGGGGGATGGATCGTGTTTCAGAGGCGACAAGATGGCAGCGTGGACTTCTACCGTAACTGGACCGACTACCAGTCTGGCTTTGGAGATCTGTCCGGTGAGTTCTGGTTGGGTAATGACAACTTGGTGACTCTGACGTCTAATGATTCACGTGCAACATGGGAGCTACGAGTTGATTTAAAGGACTGGGAGGGCAACACGGCATGGGCAAAATACTCAGATTTCCAAATATCTCTGGGTGGGTACAATCTGAATTATGACCAATACGATGCCAGCAGCACTGCCGGCGACTCTCTTGGGTATCAGGGAAATAGTATGTACCTTTATCAAAAAGGATATCCCTTTTCAACGAAGAATCGTGACAACGATGCGTGGTTAGGGCGCAACTGTGCACAACTGTACACAGGAGCCTGGTGGTTTAATAACTGTTGGTATTCTCACTTGAATGGTCGATATTACCCAGACAAGAATGCAGATAGTAGCCAAGGCGTGCAATGGGCGTCATGGAAAAACGATTATTCCATGAAAGCATGTAGCATGAAAACGCGCGAAATTGAACCATGACCGTTGCATTGTTAATATTAACTTTGAAATGTACTTGTTTTAGTTGGCACCTGTAAATCATTGCACAACCATATTATTCATTAATACCTCGAGTCTTTTAAAATTATTTAAAAAGTTGTTGTGGAATAATGTGTTTCGCAGTTAATCGAAATGTTACTATCACTTTGTCAACACGAGGCAGGATACACCATTTGCAGATATCGAAATATTTTACTACCAAATTATTTAGAAATATCTCCTTTATTTGAAAGTAAATAAATGATTCAAGGCATCCAGCAAAATAACTGCGTCAAAAATCCTGTATTTGTTCCTAAAATGTTATTTTATAAACAAAATTCACGATCGCCAGACGGCATTCGTGAAATAACAAGAACAAGAACAACTGCCTTATGCAGGTTGAAAATGAACGCCGTTTTTCTTGCTTTTTTCTAGGCATCTATGATTGTAAAACAGGTCAGATAAACGATATTTACTATAAAATACAACCCCCAAATCCACCCATTCCTGATAGTTCTAGCAATTAATAATGGTGTATCCTAACTTTAAGAGACCAAATCTGTTTTTGGGTGTGTTTTTTGTTTATTACAAAAAGATACCCATTATATTTTGTACATCTGACGAAACAACGGCTAACATTTATTATATCGCAATGTTAAATTGCAGCCGAGTTCAACCGAGACTAAGACTAAGTTTATTTTCACTCTGATTTTCCTTTTTTTAACATCGACAATCACACACACAAGGGTTCACTGATATAATAATTATGTACAACAACCTGTCGATTGCATTATTTGAACAAAATAGGCATGATGGCCTTTTTAAAATTGAACTTAAATTCTCCTTTAAAGAACTATAACTTTCGCCAACATTGCAGGGCTACGAACAGCATCCGTCACTTTGAGATTTATTCACGAACATCGGCCATAATACATTTAAAGTGAGGTAAAATCTTCAGTTTGGGAACTTGCAGATAGAAATGAAAGCAATGACCTCAAGTTAAATATCAAATAACACCAGTCATCTCTAGTGAATAATAAAACAAATTGTAATTAAACATACCTTAATATTTTATGCCACATTTAAAATAAATATTGAAAGTTAGGCTATAATTCAAAAATAGTCCGGCACCCATCTTATTCAACAATTCACAATTTATAAGATACATCCAGGGAACACAACCAAAATGTCTTCTTTTTGAATAAGGTCCATAATAACGGAACGTTGTGAAAACTGTTCTTGCTAAATTATAAATACAGCGTATGTGAAAACGATATGTTACTGGGATTACAATTATAGTTTGACAAGTGCTGTCAGCTTAGAAAATAAGTGTTATTCGTACATGTATACATAGATAATGTTTGTATTGCGCGAATAGAATGTTGCACAAAATGACATCAGCTTAGAATTTGTGGCAAGTGTTATTCCTCTTATTAAAAAACATTCAAAATATTCATCTTATTGTTTTACTCTAGTTACTTTCCCACGAAAATACTCTATACCACAAAAGAATCGGAATTTCACATATTAATTTGTTCTAATGTCATTACTTATTATTTGTCTGCACAATTTTAAAATATAAAGGTTTGTTTAGAGCTCGCTGTCTTAAGTGAGTGCTTATAATTGAAATTCATATAAAATTACACAAACCACATCAATATCATAATTAATCATAATTAATAAGAACATTTTACTTTTTGCTTGTATATTGCGATACAAAAATGGTTCAAATACAAAAAGACCAATGACGTTGAATAAACTGAGCGACAAGAACCAATCCACGATTAATTTGTCTCAGTTGATTTAGGTTGTTCGTGTTGAGTTACGAGTGTGTAATTATCGCAGCGTGATTGGCAGGTGTAAGGCAACTGGGGTTTATGCTTTAAACACATGTCTCTGTATGGGATATGCAGTTAAGGAATTTGCAAAGTATTCTACAGATGTAGATTCACAACTTCTGGCCGCGCCCTGGCCTCGTTCTAGCCCTCGCCCTGGACCTCGCCCTGGACCTCGGGGGAGACCTCCCCCTGGAACACGCCCTGGACCTCGCCCTGGTACTCGTCCTGGACCTCGCCCTGGACCTCGCCCTGGACCTCGCACTCTGATGGCCTCGCCCTAAACCTCGCCCTGATGGACCTCGCCCTGATGGACCTCGCCCTTGTAGACCTCGCCCTGATGGACTTCGCCCTGATGGACCTCGCCCTGATAGACCTCCCCCTGGTAGACTTCGCCCTGATGAACCTCGCCCTGGTGGACCCCGCCCCGGTGGACCCCGCCCCGATGGACCCCGCCCCGACGGACCCCGCCCCGACGGACCCCGCCCCGACGGACCCCGCCCCGACGGACCCCGCCCCGACGGACCCCGCCCCGACGGACCTCGCCCCGACGGACCTCGCCCCGACGGACCTCGCCCCGACGGACCTCGCCCCGACGGACCTCGCCCCGACGGACCTCGCCCCGACGGACCTCGCCCCGACGGACCTCGCCCCGACGGACCTCGCCCCGACGGACCTCGCCCCGACGGACCTCGCCCCGACGGACCTCGCCCCGACGGACCTCGCCCCGACGGACCTCGCCCCGATGGACCTCGCCCCGATGGACCTCGCCCCGATGGACCTCGCCCCGATGGACCTCGCCCCGATGGACCTCGCCCCGATGGACCTCGCCCCGATGGACCTCGCCCCGATGGACCTCGCCCCGATGGACCTCGCCCCGATGGACCTCGCCCCGATGGACCTCGCCCCGATGGACCTCGCCCCGATGGACCTCGCCCCGATGGACCTCGCCCCGATGGACCTGTCTTTGTCAACCAGATTCTCAATACTTGACCCCACGAGGTGAATTGACCTTTTTTACTGATAATTTTACTTTTAGGCGCACATTCGCGTAATTGACTTGGAGGGAAGAAACCAAAACGGTCCATTGAAATTGTACAGGGTACAAACATTCTGGTCGATTAGCTAATTTTGTCAAAGATTTGTTTATTTTTTTATTTAGAAAACCCCTGAAATGTTTTTCAGCATCACTTTCTGGTCTATGGAGCACAACAAAGTGGAACCCCCGTCTTTATCATGTACTCATTACCAGGGTAAAAATAAAAGAGCGGGTAGTAATGGAAGCGTACTGTTTACACCATAGGAACAAGGTTGAGGTCTGTAGCACAATAGTCTTAATACATGAAACATAAACAATTGGTACAATCGAATTTAGTTTTCAAAAAATACAGAATTTTACGAATGAGTACATAAGATATGGGAATTACCAAGGGTGTATCCTACCTTTACATCCACCCATTCCTGATAATTCAAGCATTTACCAGTGGTGTATCCTACCTTTACTTCCACCCATTCCTAATAATTTATCACTGACGTTCTTTTTTAAGTGTTGAGTATGGATTTTTGTATGGAGTCACTGCATCTTGACATTGACGTAAACGAAGCCCCGGCTTTATGCGCTTCATGTCATACGTTAATCCATCTGTTACGTACTGTACCAATGATGTTATAAGCCTACGGTAAAACGTGAAACTGTTTGTGACGTAACGGTTTGTGATTGGCGGGAAAACACTAAATGTGTTAAGACGCATTAACTTTAATAACCAATCGGGGAAATACACATCGTCTGCCTCACCCCATTGCTTTGTGTATTATTACCAAATCCCATCATCGTCAGGCCTTTGTGTCTCCAGAGCCACTCATCGCAGTTGTGTAAAGAAGACAGCTACCGAAAGCAGTGTGGCTTGAATCTTTAGTCGTGGCGACAATAAAACCAGACATGACAAATCGCTGAATATTTTCCGCGCAATTTAACTACACGTACCGATTAAACATTATAAGAAAGAAAACAATGGCGAAACCAATCTTACGTTCGAAACTGTTTTACCTAATATACATCATATTCCAGGTCGTCTGTCTCTGGATTTAATGCATTATCTTATGCAGAGAAACAAATGTTTTATGCTGCTGAAAATCGCGCACTCAAAGGGTTAGATACTTCACTAAAATTATCAGATCTCGTGTCACTGAGAGGCCCCAAAGGGTTGTCAATAATCGTGCCTGTCCAACTTGCACACTCTCGTTTTTCCAGGTATGGAGGGAAGAGTACTTCTCTCGGATTACAAGCACCACCCTGGACAGAATGACCCGACCGACGGCTTCAACATCAGTTTCAAACCACCCAATGTAGGGCGTGGAAGCAACGTAAGCAGATATAGTCCAGTCAAAATACATACTTTTGTTTTGTTGACCTCAAACAAATTGCAACAGATTGTTTTTCACCACAGTGCACTTCTATAAGGTCCCTAGAATGACATACTAAAAATCTACAAAAATCCAAGTGGTGGAAATATGACTAATTTGCATAAATTGTTAATCCCTGCCGCGTAATATATGTATTCCCATATTTGGGTATATATATATATATTTCATTTTTTGAAAAGTTTATTTTGGTGATTCTACTTACATATCCTTACTTTAATAACATTTGCTAAATCATATAAGTGACTGAATAATTATGAGAACATAGTAATTATCAAAAATAACAACTTCGTGACCCTATAAATGTGCGCATATTACACTGTCTCCAGATATCATCAAGTAGTCAGTATTGACGTACTTCAAATTCACCAAGTTGCTCACTGGCACAGTTATCTTATTAAAACCTTATGGAAAATCATATAAACAATGATAACATTTAGCCCAGCAAACACAAACTGGGAGAAAATGGTGTGTCCCTAAATTGGGCTAACAAGTAGGGGAAGGTTTGCCTAAGGTGAGAGACTTGAACAAGTTCAAGGAAACCTCCCAAATTAAAGATTGTTGTTGCTTACAATAATCCTATCTACGTTAAAATGTATTTTTGGGATTTCCTTGAACTTGTTCAAGTCTCCCATGTTAGGCAACCCTTTAACTACTTTTTTTCGCCCAATTTATGGACACACCATTTTCCTCCAAATATCACAATGTTATCATTGTTCCTATGATTTTTTCATAAGGTTTAAATATGATAACTGTGCCAGTAAGCAACTTGGTGAATTTGAAGCTCACCAATACTGACTACTTGATGATATCTGGAGACAGTGTAATGTGCGCACATTTATAGGGTCACGAAGTTGTCATTTTTGATAATTACTATGTTCTCATAATTATTCAGTCACTTATATGATTTAGCAAATGTTATTGAAGTAAGGATATCTAAGTAGAATCACCAAAATACACTTTTTAATTGTTTTGTTTTATATATATATACCCAAATATGGGAATAATAATATTACGCGGCAGGGATTAACGATTTATGCAAATTAGTCATATTTCCACCACTTGGATTTTTGTAGATTTTTAGTATGTCATTCTAGGGACCTTATAGAAGTGCACTGTGGTGAAAAACAATCTGTTGCAATTTGTTTGAGGTCAAAACGTATTTTTCCTGGACTAATACCAGGTCGAACGGCTCTGGTATACCTTCAAGTTTGAAGCCCAGTCGTTCGACAAACCGACTGAAGAACCGTTCTCCCACGGTGGTGACTTGGGACCCTGGATCCAGCAGACAAGTAACTTTGACTTTCGAAAATTAAACTTCAACAGAAAAACATTCTCTTACAGCCTCCTACATACGATCAGGGGAAGCCTCTTCAGTCCAGTCTACAGTTATCAATCTCCACGGTACGGCTCTCTACAGCGGGGAGTTGCGGTTTAACACATCTCTCTGGGAGGCTGGTGTCTTCTTCAGTTCTCAAGTTTCTTGGGCATCATAAATGAGTGAAGATTATGACAAAAGCTTTGGGAATATGATGGCATCACGTACTGCTGCATGTGGTGGGTTGGCACCTGATTCCAGACAGGCGATTCCACGTAGCATTGGCAGCAAATTCGAAAATATTGTTGACACTGGATCGTCGATTCTGAATAGCGCCCTCTGTTGTCAATAAAAAGAAA
This sequence comes from Crossaster papposus, assembly GCA_037893245.1. NCBI lineage: Eukaryota > Metazoa > Echinodermata > Asteroidea > Velatida > Solasteridae > Crossaster > Crossaster papposus. The sequence goes on along the minus strand of JBAIAA010000119.1, from coordinate 861,229 downwards.
CAACTGGTTCATTAAAAGCTGTCATCCCCCAAACCGGTCAATTATAACGCAGTAATGACCGGGTCCTCGCACTGTTAATTCCTAAGTATGGGTGCACGCTCTCGCGCGCGCGCAAGATAGTACGGCGGTTTTCAACTTTACTTTTGACTGTGATGCAGATTTGCTAGTGGAATTGTTGGCGAGTTTCCTTTAATTCTTCGCCGGCCCATGTCCAACCTTCAAGTTGTCATCAACGGTGGTTGGTTAGCGTGACATAACAACTTGAACTTGAGGCAAGAAGGGAACATAAATCAGATTCAGGGCACCGTTAGGTTTTTAGTCATTTCATTTGTGAGCTCCCTGGAGTTAACGTTAACTCTTCTGCTTTCCTGAATACATGTACATAGCCCATTAAATGTAGCTGCTAATGCAATTGCTACCTATTTACATGTCATGTACCCATTAATTTATCGGTGCTGTTTTGCACAGCTTGGCTGGCACGAGTTGGGGACGTCACGGGGTAAGTAAAGCGATCTTTACCGTTTCAATAAAGCGCAGCTTGAATTGTGAAATTTAATTCTTGTGCAAGTTGGATAGCAGTGTTTTTATACTAATACTTGTGTAGGCAAATTAGGAGGAATCCACTGGGGGCGATCGTTACCGTTTCAATAAAACGTAGCTTGAATTTTGATATTTAATTCTTGTACAAGTTTGATAGCTTGTTTTTATACTAATACTTGTTTAAATTGAAGTCGACATTGTCCGTGTAAGCCTGGGTTAGCTCCGATACAGGCTTAACTTGATGATGCTATTTTTATTTAATGTATATTAAAAATGTAAACAAGATTTCAGTAAACAGAATTGTTAGATATATTGCGATAAATTAAAGTTAAATTAATGCTCAAATAAAATGAAATATGTGTTAATAGTATTTCTATTTCCTTTATTTATTTGCAGAAACCTTTGGCTGTCATTCTTTTATATCGTAAATTTGGGGTATATTGCGCGGGAGATTGTTCGTACTAAATAAAATAATCTATACTTCAAGAACACTAAACACTTTTGTCACCACCCCTTCTGTTTCCTGATTTTCTTAAAATTGTATCGTTACCAAACCACCTAGGTTACAATTAGTACAAAAGAATAGTTTTTTTGTAAGCAACTCACAATATTTGTGACTTTATTTAATTCCAGGCTGTCAGTTCACTGGAACTTAATAATTTCTTAATCTACTGACGGTAAAGACTCCTTTTCGAATCGTCTTCATCACTGAAAACGTCCATAATAATTACGAGAGTTGGGATACATGTATTTGGCAACTACATTTTTGTCAAGTACATTTGTAAAGCCGCTTATTGTTGGAACGATTGAATTGCTTTGAATTGCTTATTACATTTTGAGAATGAAATCAACCAGCGTGAAATTGACTCGGATATGAACGTATACGCTACCTCCTAATTATAGATGCCTTTATTTATACGGTGGTGCATTCCGTTTGACATCATTTAATTTAAAAAAAGACCAAACACCAATGATCTGCAGCTGACGTTTATCCGATTAGGTAATGAGCTACAAACCTCCGCCAATCAGGGGCTACGGTTTATGAATAGCCAATTACCAGCCACTGCTCTGGATGACGTATTTACTGTGATAACCAATCAAAGAGATACACATCGTCTGCTTCACCATCAATGCTTTCTGTAAATTATAAAACCCCATCATCGCCAGACCTCTGACACTAGAGCTAACCAGTGGTGTAAAGATGACACGCTTAACAAGAAAAACTCGGTCACAACGAAGACTTCAATTAATACTCAAAATAGAAAACAAAGGACAAAAGTACAAAAGAATATGGATTTTTGTGAACGCAACTTAACTCACTATATTCGTGATTTAGTTTCAGCCTTAATTCAAGTTTGGTAATTGTTCACCGTTAAGCTTATGGTCTTCAGTAGAAGTTGGCATGGTAACCAGCGAATTGTCCCCTCCATATGTCATATTCACTGGTACAAAATCAATAACCTGGACTGTTCGTGTCGTCAGTTCTAAAGCTACAATGGCGGTTTATTGGATTATTTTTATCGCTGAATAACGCTTGTATTAAGCTTGTGGCCATCGGCAAGAAAGAGTTGGCATAGTAACCAGATAATTGCCCCTCATAAACAATCCCATTTAAATCTAATTGGACTCACTGAAACTAAATCAATATCGCCACAGTTTGTGTCTGCGTCACCCCATTCCTTTCTGTAAACTACCAAGTCCCAGCGTCACCAGGCCTCTGAGTGCAATCTGGCAGTTGTTTCATGAAGACATCTACGGGTGACAGTTTGCCTTGACAAATTGTGTTATTTCACAACAGTTGTAATTAGCAACATAACGAAAAACTGAAATCTTCTGTCATAACGTGCCCTTAACTCGATCGACGTGATGGCGAAACAAATCAACTGTTTTGAACTATTTCACATAATATTCATCATTTTCCAGGGCGCTACCTCGCCCGTCTCTGGATTTGAAACATCTTCATTTACAGGAAAACATACGTTTTATGCCGCCGAAAATCGCGCACTGGAAGAATTTGCGTATGCAGCAAAAACTGTACGATCTCGTGTCATCTGCGGACGGGAATGCGGCATGGATGAACGTTGCAGGTCGTTTAACTTTAACGACTGCAGTAAACTGTGCGAGTTGAACCTTGCAACAAGACGAGAGCATCCCGAAGACTTCAATGCAACTCAAGGAATGGTGTACTTTGATGCAGATGAGGACACACCTCTCTACTCACTGGCTGATAGCTCCTTGAATCGCTACAGAAGTTGCAAGATGCTCTTAGATGCTGGTTATCGTTCAAGCTGTATCTACACAATCTACCCCGAGGGATTCGGCAATGGCGGTCTTCGTGTCTACTGTGACATGGAAACTGACGGTGGGGGATGGATCGTGTTTCAGAGGCGTCAAGATGGCAGCGTGGACTTTTACCGTAACTGGGCCGACTACCAGTCTGGCTTTGGAGATCTGTCCGGTGAGTTCTGGCTGGGTAATGACAACTTGGTGACTCTGACGTCTGACGATTCGCTTGGAACATGGGAGCTACGAGTTGATTTAGAGGACTGGGAGGGCAACACAGCATGGGCAAAATACTCGGATTTCCAAATATCCCCGGGTGATTACAAGCTGAATTATGACCAATACGATATTAGCAGCACTGCCGGCGACTCTCTTGGGTATCAGGGAAATAGTAGGTTTTATCAAAAAGGACATTCCTTTTCAACAAAGGATCGTGACAATGATGCGTACCACACAAATTGTGCCCAAAAGTTTTTAGGAGCCTGGTGGTTTAATAGCTGTTATTATTCTCACTTGAATGGTGTATATTATTACCCATATGAGAAAGCAGGTGATTACCAGGGTGTGCAATGGTCCTCATGGAAATTTGATTATTCCATGAAAGCATGTAGCATGAAAACGCGCGAAATTGAACCATGAACGTTGCATTGTTAATATTAATTTTGAAATGTACTTGTTTTAGTTGGCACCTGTAAATCATTGCACAACCATATTATTCATTAATACCTCGAGTCTTTTAGAATTGTTATAAATCTGAAGAAAAAAATGTTTCTATGGAATAATGTGTTTCGCAGTTAATCGAAATGTTACTATCACTTTGTCAACACGGGGTAGCATACACCATTTGCAGATATCGAAATATTTTATTACCAAATTATTTAGAAATAGCTCTTTTATTTGAAAGTAAATAATAATTCAAGGCATCTATCAACATAACTTCGCTAAAAATCCTGTAATTGTTCCGAAAAATTAAATAAACAAAAATTACGATCGCCACTAGGCATTCGAAAAATAACAAGAACAACAAGAACAACTGCCTGATAGTTGAAAATAAACGCCGTTTTCTTTTGCTTTTTTTTCGGCATCCATGATTGTAAAACTTCAAACAGGTCAGTTAAACGATATTTACTATAAAGTTTTTTGGTGTGTTTTTTTTTTTTTTTTTACAAAAGGTACGTACTAAACTTTCAACCAAAACAGTTAAGCATGAGGGTCCTAAGCTGTGGAACTCGTTGGACATTTCCTTTAAAACTACATCCAGCCTGTCTCTCTTTAAATGTAACTATAAGAAATATTTGTTAAATAATTATTTGGAAAAAGATTAACTCTCACGGGGTCGCGGGTCACAGGTTTTGTTTGTAAGTTCCTTATTTTTGTGTGAATAATCGTGTTAACTTAATAACTGTTTTGTCTTAATGTGTAAGTTGTGTGTTTATGTATGTGGGGGGCCCCTACTCGACAAGCTCTGCTTCCTAGGGACCCCCTTCCACATTTATCCTAAATTATGTGGTGGTGTTTGCTTATTGTGCAACGTTATGTGGTAAATAAAGTTAATTGAAATTGAAAAAAAAAATTGGATACCCATTATATTTTGTACATCTGACGAAACAACGGCTACATTTGATTATATCGAAATGTTAAATTGTAGCCGAGTTTAACCGAGACTAAGAATAAGTTTAATTTCACTCTAATTTTCCTCTTTTTTTAAAGTAGGATACGCCATTTGTAATTGTTTGAATTATCATGAATGGGTAAACTTGGGGATTGTATTATAGTAAACACCGTTCAACTGACCTGTCCGAAGTTTTACAGTCATTGATGCCGAGAAAAAGCCCGAAAAACAGCATTCGAGCAGTTATTCTTATGTTGTTATTTTTTTCGCGATTGCCGTGGGGCGTTTTCAAAAAAATATTATAAAATTATATTTTTCGAAATAATTACAGGATATCTAGCGCAATCATTTGGCTGGATGCCTAGAATCATTATTTACTTTCAAATGAGTAAGATATTTCTTAATAATTAAATACGGGGATTACTCATATTTCCAAATATGACATTCCTTTTCAACAAAGAATCATGACAATGATGCGGCGTCAGGGCGCAACTGTGCAAAGCAGTTCACAGGAGCCTGGTGGTTTAATAACTGTTGGTATTCTCACTTGAATGGTCTATATTATTACCCAGATGAGAATGCAGGTACTGACCGGGGTGTGCATTGGTATTCGTGGAAACCAGGTGATTATTCCATGAAAGCAAGTAGCATGAAAACGCGCGAAATTGAACCGTGAACGTTGCATTGTTAATATTTATTCTAAATTTCCTTTTTTTTATTTGCACCTGTAAATCATTGCACAACCATATTCATATTTTAATAATACCCCGAGTCTTTTAGAATTGTTATAAAACTGCCAACAAAAAATATATGGAATAATGTGTTTCGCAGTTAATCGAAATGTTACTATCACTTTTTCAACACGTTAAGAGGTTAACTGGTTTTTGTTTTGCTATTACAAAAGGATACTTATTATATGTTGTACATCTGACAAAACAACGGTTACATTTAATCATATCGCAGTGTTAAATTATAGCCGAGTTTAACCGAAGCTGCCTCGAATTTAGACTAAGTTTATTTTCACTCCAATTTTTAACAGCGACATTATAGGGGCAATCACACACACAAGGGTTCACTGGTATATGTATACAACAACCTGTCGGTTGCATTATTTAAACAAAAACAGACATGATGATCTTTTTAAAATTGAAGTTAAATTCCCCTTTAAAGGGGTATAATATTCGCCAGCATTGCAGGGCTACGAACAACATCCGTCACTGTGAGATTTATTCACGAGTCGGACATAATACATTGAAAGTGAGGTAAAATCTTCATTTTGGGAACTTGTAGATAGAAATGAAAGCAATAAACTCAAATTAATTACCAAATAACACAAGTCGTCTCTGATAAATAAATAAAAATTTGTGATTAAACTTACCTTGATGTTTGATGCCACATTTCAAAAAAATATTGAAATTGAGGCTAGAATTCAAAAATAGTCTGGCACCATCCCATTCAACAATTCACCGTTTTATCAGATACATTCAGGGAACACGACCCAAATGGCTTCCTCTTGAATAAGGTCCATATAACGGAACATTGTAATTATAAATACAGCGTATTTGAAAACAATATGTTGGATTTCAATTATAGTTTCACAAATAATGTCAGCTTATGAGAATAAGTGTTATTCGTACATGTATGCATTAATAATATTTGTATTGCACGAATAGAATGTAGCACAAAATTACATCGGCTTAGAATTTGTGGCAAGTGTTATTCCTCTTATAAAGAAATATTCAAAGTATTCATCATATTGTTTTACTCCAGTTACTTTCCCACGAAAATAATGCTGTGATACCACAAAATCAAGAGAATTTGAATTTCGCAAATTTATTTGTTCTGATGTCATTATTCAGTAGTTGTCTGCACAATTTTAAAATATGTGACACGATCAAGCAAATCCAGTCGGATGTCGGCCCCTGTCAAAAAATGAGTTTTCATGTAGTTTTAAAGAGGGCATCTGTACGTTTTAAAAACTGAAAACCCCATGTTGATACGATGTTTTGTTGTCAAGTTATGTAAATTTGTTTAAATACCAACGAAGAACATAGTGCATTTTTGGGATTCCCCGACATCCGACTCATTCGGCTTGAAGGTTTATAGTTGTTTCTTGTGACAAAACAAAAATTAAAAACAATTCGTTTTCTACATTCTTCGTTGCCTTGTTAGAATTTGTTCACTAGTGATCATGTTTTGGAAACTAGGTTTTATGGGTGTGTCATTTTCATTAAAACCCAAGTAAGAAATGTGGTAATCATTTGTAACAATCTAACTAAATCGCAATTATGACATTATGCGTTGTTTGGAAGGAGCGCGTTGTCTTAAGTGAGTGTTTATAATTGAAATTAATTTAAAATTACCCAAACTACATCAATATCGCGGAAGAGGGCAAAACACATTCTTAATTAATAAGCACATTTTACTTTATGCTTGTATATTGCAATACAAAAATGGTTCCAATAAAAAAGGAGACCAATGACGTTGAATAAACTGAGCGACAAGAACCAATCCACGATTAGTTTGTCTCAGTTTATTTAGGTTGTTCATGTTGAGTTTACGAGTGTGTAATTATCGCAGCGTGACTGGTAGGTGTATTAAGGCAACTGTGGTTTATGCTTTAAACACCTGCCCCTGTATGGGATATGCAATTAAGGAGTGTGCACAGTCGGCTTTATGCGCTTCGTGTCATACGTTAATCCATGGAGGTTAATCCATCCCTTCCGTACTGTGCCACTGCCGTTATAAGCCTACGGTAAAACGTGAAACAGTTTGCAACGCAACGGTTTCACTGGCGGGAAGACTAAACACTAAATGTGGAAAGACACATTAACTTTAATAACCAATCAGGGAAATACACATCGTCTGCCTCACCCCATTACTTTGTGTATTATTGCCAAATCCCATCATCGTCAGGCCTTTGTGTTTCCAGAGCCACTCAGCAGTTGTGTTAAGAAGACAGCTACCGAAAGCAGTGTGGCTTGAATCTTTAGTCGTTTAACAACGTGGCGACAGTAAAACCAGACATACAAAATCGCTGAATTGTGTTCCGCGAAATTTAACTACATGTACCGATCAAACATCATAAGAAAGAAAACAATGGCGAAACAAATCTTACGTTTAAAATTGTTTTACATAATATCCATCATATTCCAAAGAGTTACCTCGTCTGTCTCTGGATTTAATACTTTATCTGATGCAGAGAAACAAATGTTTTATGCTGCAGAAAATCGCGCACTGAAAGGGTTTGTATATTCCACTAAAATTGTCCGATCTCGTGTCACTTAGAGCACCAAAGGGTGTCCACATAATCGTGCCCGTCCACCTTGTCCATCCTCAGCATCTAACGACGTCAACCGCCAATCAATCGTCTACATATTGCCTTCGGCCAAACTGGATTTGGGGTTGGCCATGGGATCTTTCTTAGTGGGGAATGTTGTTTGGTAGACACGAGTCTCTCCCTGCAATCTTGGCGAACATTCATTCCTAGAATGCCATGCCCACTCTCGTTTTTTCAAAGAATGGAGACAAGACGGCTTTAACATCAGTTTTAAACCACCCGATGTAGGGCGTGGAAGCACCGTAAGCAGATACAAGGGTGAACGGCTCTAGTATACCTTGAAGTTTGAATCCCGGGGGTTCGACAAACCGACTGAAGAACCGTTCTTCCACGGTGGTGACTTGGGACCCTGGATCCAGCAGACAAGTAACTTTGACTTTCGAGAATTAAACGTCAACATAAAAACATTATCTTAAAGCCTTCTGCATAAACTCAGGGGAAGCCTCTCTAGTCGATCCAGCCTACAGTCGCGAGCTTTTGATTCGGGACGGAAGAAAAGAGGACGGTAAGCCGAGCGAAAACTACGGAAGCCCAATAGGGCAGGTACCTCTTTCTCTTTCACAGAGCTGCGTTTCTCTTTTGCGGTGGTGTGTTTCTCTTTCACAGTAGCTCATCTCTCTTTCAGAACGTGTGTCTCTCTCTTTCAAGGGGCAAGTCCATTTTTTCACAGGGGTGTATTTCTCATTTATTGCGATTAGTTTAGGATGAGTTGAGGCATGATTCGGTCACTAGAGCACGTCTATTCCCCCCCCCCCCCCCCCCCTCGGGCCTATGAGTGAGCAGAAGTGGGGCCTATTTCCCTCGGCCTTCGGCCTCTGGAAATAGGCCCCCCTTTTGGTCACTCACAGACCATCGGGGGAATAGACGTGCTCTAGTGAATGCTCATTGCCAGTCCATATGTGTAAAATGTTTTCCAACATGAACATTTGGAAATTCATATAATTTTATAGAAATTCAAATTCATATAAATAGAGATTTTAGGATTCCCAAAACTGGTTTCATATCACTTCTAGGTCTTAGAAAACACCTGAGACTGTTGTTTGAAATAGGCTCGAATAAAACCACTAAAAGGGGCGTGGTCTTCTTCTTTTAGAAGCACAGTTTCAAAAATAAAACATAATTCGTCACTATTTAAAAATCTTGTGATTTTTGTCTTCAATATTTGCATAACCACCAAGTTTAGATAATTTATCCATGGACATTATAAAGTTTGTTTAATGCCGCAAAAAAACCAAAAAAAATGTTTTGGGAAACATATACATGTGTAAAAAGTCCTAAGCATTTCAAATCTGTTTCAGCTCACTTCTGACGACATAAGGACCGCCTATTAGTGTACACAATATACCACTCCGTCGTGCTTACAGACCGGAAGCTATTTCACCCGAGAACCGTTCCCAAACTCAACAGGACGGAGACATGTTCGGTTTCGCGCACGCGCAGATCGAAGTTTTTGCTCGGCTGATCGCCGCCTTTGTCTCCCGACCCGAATCGAAAGCTCGCTAACAACTCAACAGGTACGGGCCGGAGGCGATTTTTCTTTCCGTACCACTAACGCGTCAATTTGTCCGTTTCATTGGAATGGGGCGACTTGAATAGAGACTTTTATACCTTTTTCTATAAGACCCTATCTAGATGAGATTATTAACCAATAATTTGGGTTAATAGAAAAAGGTATAAAAGTCGTGTATACGAACAACTAGGGACTGTATACAATTAACTAGGGACTGTATCCATTAATGTTGGTGAATTATGGCTGTCAATGTCGTTGGTCTTCATACGTTCCGCGCGTATCAAAATCGATTCGTATTGAAGCGCGCGCTTTGGTCTCTATTCAAATCGCCCAATTCGAATGAAACGGGCAAATTGACGCGTTAGTGGTACGGGAAAAAAAATCGCGGGCCGGAGACATGTTCGGTTTCGGGCATGCGCAGATCGATGTTTCCGATCGGCTTACCGCCCTCTTTGTCCTTAGCTTAGGTCAATGCGCGTTCGTCGTTATCCGTCTGTCGTTGTCCGTCTAAAAATACACGCCACGCGCGCCCTGCACATGCTAGCTTGCGCTCATAGCGCGCGGTTCTAATGCTGCGTTCCAATCGCGTCGTGTTCACGAGTCGTATAATGGCGTTCTAATCGCCTGGTAACTCGTGTTCACGAGTGCTGAACTCGAGGTGGATTAATTACTCCATGTTCACGACTTCATAACAAATGAAATACTCGCACATGCGTGTTCGTTCACGTACGAGTTCTTGCGCGATAACGAATGTCTTCACCGCACGACTAACTCGATGTGCGCGTGCGTCTTGGTAAGTAGCGTTTGGAACGCAACCCACTCGTGAACATGGAGAAATTCACGGTGAACACGATAAAAACGACGCGATTGGAACGCAGCAAAAAATACAGCGCGAACAGTGACCTCACACGGCCACTATTTATGCAAATCAACTGAAGCTACTTTTGCCTTGCATATAATAGTGGCCGCATGAGGTCGTTGTTTGAGCTCCGATTACCGCCGCAGCAAAGGGTTGTTTTTTTCGTAACGCTGGCAATTCCACTCTTGAAAGGAGACTCACAAATACGAAGGAGACTCACACAGCGCGCGCGAAAAATACGATCGGGTACGTATGCACATCGTACATTGTACAATCAAAGTAACGTACAATTAACGTACAATTCACAACCTGGCCGTATTCATCAGGACGGATCCATCCGGGATTTTCAAAAAGGAGGGGTCTGAGGCACTTATCCCCCCCCCCCCCCCCCCTTGGAAAGTAATTAATCATTGTTTTTACGTTCCAAAACTGTGACTGAAAAATGGTCGAAGCCCAGGAATTCGGAGGCAAAGCCGAAGCCGAAGACGCAGTCACGTTTCTAAATTGCATATTCATATCCACCATCGACCTACAATTTCGAAACATTTTTGCACGATGAACGTTACATTTTGCGCAGTAGCGATAGGTTTCGGAGTTTTTTTAGAGAGATAATGTTGTAATTTTGAAGTATCGACAATGTGAAGCAAAGAAATTTGCCCAAAAGGCAACACGAAAGGAATAAATCATTTTTTTAACGTTCCGAACCTGTGACTGAAAAGTGGTCGGCGCGCATGGAATTCGAAGCCGAAAACGAAGCTGGCGCTTAACTGGTACTATGTTTCCAGGAAACTCCGCAATAACCAAGGGAGTATAAAGCGGGGCACCAGCTCAAATAACACGGGATTCCCCCGCGAACAACCAGCTCGGCAACAACTCGGCCACCGAGCAAGGGATACAATCACTGACCTCTATGGATACAATTTGCGAAGGCTTTGTGTAACGCAATATCTGCCGCCCAAACGCGAACAGCCATCAATTCGGCAACCAAGCAACGGGATACGATTTCGGGAAGGCTTCGGCCCGAACTCCGGCAAGGATCGATAATGCAAAAATAACGCAATAGTTTACGCAAAAAGGCCCACCCACATCAACAGGCAATCGAAAAGCGACGTCTGTTTATCCTAAATCTCACCGCGGACGAATATGAGGTGGTTTTTTAATCTTATACCCGGGGGGATTCGTCTTCGCAAACGATCTGGCACCCCGCCGCACCGACGCCGGTGGCACACAAGGACGGCGCCGAGTCGCCTGACCAAAAGCGCCGCGTCTTTCCAATAGAAGATTTGGACACTGAACCGTCAATTCTGAATAGCGCCCTCTGTTGCCAAAAAATAACTAAAAAGATATCACAACATTTCTGATTAAAAATCTTTTTTGTGTATTGTGCATAATAATGACAGAATTAAACCAATCATGCACAAGCTAACGACGTGATAATGTGCTTTATCTAAATTGTCTTAATCTTGTGAATTAGAAATGTTGTTTGAAACAGTTAAAACGGTTGTAAGTTTTTATATATATAAATATATAAAATATAAATCACGTACAAAGTACATGTATGTGAAATTAGACTGCGCCTAGATACGCACGTAACGCAACAGTTGGTTTGAGCGATACGTTTGGACATAGAGGGCGCCACTTGTTGTGGTGCACCCATAGAGCTATCTTCTGCTCTCCTGAATACATGTACATATATAGCCCATTAAATGTAGCTGCTAGTGCAATTGCTACCTATTTACATGTTATATACCAATTAATTTATCGGTGCTGTTTTACACAGCTTGGCTGCCACAAATTGGAAACGTAAAAGGATCTTTACTATTTCAATAAAACGCAGCTTGAATTGTGATATTTAATTCTTGTGCAAGTTGGATAGCTTGATTTTATACTACTACTTGTTTAAATTAAAGTCGACATTGTCAGTGTGAGCCTGGGTTAGCTCCGATACAGGCTTAATTGTCTTGATGATGCTATTTTTATTGAATGTATATTAAAAGTGTACACAAGATTTCAGTAAACAGAATTGTTAGATATATTGCGATGAATTTAAATTAAAGCTCAAATGAAATGAAATATCTGTTAATAGTGACTATATTTAATTCTAGGCTTTCAGTTTACTGAAACTTAATAATTTCCGACGGTAAAGACTCCTCCTCAAATCATCTTCATCACTGAAAACGTCGATACAAATTACAAGAGTTGGGATACATGTATTTGGCAAATACATTTTTGTAAAGGACATTTGTAAAGTCGCTTATTGTTTAGACTTGGCCAAAGCCATTGTCGTTTATTTGTTCGAAATCCACCTGCGCGGGAATAGTTTGGCATGCACAGTGCAAACATAAATCGCGAACAGCGACCTCACGCGGCCACTATAAAAATCAACTAGAACTACTGAGGCCGTTATATAGTGACCGCCAAGGCTACTTATTGTTGGAACGATTGAATTGCCTTGAATTGCTTATTACATTTTGAGAATGAAATCAACCAGCCTGAAATTGACTCGAATATGAACGTATACGCTATTTTCTAATTATCGGTGCCTTTATTTATATGATGGTGCATTCCGTTTAACGACATTTAATTAAAAAGAACACCAGACACCAATGGTCTGCAGCTTACGTTTATCCGATTAGGTTATGAGCTTTACAAACCTCCGCCAATCAGGGGCTACGGTTTATGACTAGCCAAATCCCAGCCACTGATCTTAATGACGTATTAACTGTGATAACCAATCAGAGAGATACACATCGTCTGCCTCACCATCAATGCTTTCAGTATAAAACCCCATCATCACCAGACCTCTGTCACTAGAGCAAACCAGTGGTGTAAAGAAGACATACAAAAACTCGGTCGCAAAATGGGAAACTCTTCATGAGTACAAATGAATAGGGATTTTTGTGAACGCAACCTAACTCACAATATTCGTGATTTAGTTTCAGGCTGTCAATTCAAGTTTGGTAATCGTTCACAGTTTGTGTCTGCGTCACTCCATTCCTTTCTGTAAACTACCAAGTCTCAGCATCACCAGGCCTCTGAGTGCAATCTGGCAGTTGTGCCAAGAAGACATCTACGGGTAACAGTGTGCCTTGAAATTGTATTTTTTTCACAACCGTTGTTGAAATCCTACATGATAAATCGCTGAATGTCGACCTATGCAGTTTTATGTAAATGGCAACATAACAAAACACTGATTTTGTTTGTTATAACGTGGCCTTAACTCAATCGACGGGATGGCGAAACAAATCATCTGTTTTGAACTATTTCACATAATATTCATCATTTACAGGGGAGCTAATTCGCCCGTCTTTGGATTTGAAACATCTTCATATACAGGGAAACATACGTTTTTGGCCGCCGAAAATCGCGCCCTGGAAGAATTGGCGTATGCAACAAAAACTGTGCGATCTCGTGTCATCTGCGGACGGGAATGCAGCATGGATGAACGTTGCAGGTCGTTTAACTTTAACGAATGCAGTAAACTGTGCGAGTTGAACCATGCAACAAGACGACAGCATCCCGAAGACTTCAATGCAACCCAAAGGAGTGTGTACTTTGATGCAGATGAGGACACACCTCTCTACTCACTGGCTGATAGCTCCTTGAATCGCTACAGAAGTTGCAAGATGCTCTTAGATGCTGGTTATCTTTCAAGCGGTAACTACACAATCTACCCAGAGGGATTCGGCAATGGCGGTCTTCGTGTCTACTGTGACATGCAAACTGACGGCGGGGGATGGATTGTGTTTCAGAGGCGACAAGATGGCAGCGTGGACTTCTACCGCAACTGGGCCGACTACCAGTCTGGCTTTGGCGATCTGTCCGGTGAGTTCTGGTTGGGTAATGACAACTTGGTGACTCTGACGTCTAACGATTTACATGGAACATGGGAACTACGAGTTGATTTAGAGGACTGGGAGGGCGACACGGCATGGGCAAAGTACTCAGATTTCCAAATATCCCCGGGTGATTACAAGCTGGATTATGACCAATACGATGCCAGCAGCACTGCTGGCGACTCTCTTGGGTATCAGGGAAATTATTATCAAAAAGGACATCCCTTTTCAACAAAGAATCGTGACAACGATGTGTCGTCAGATCGTAATTGTGCACAAGAGTTCGAAGGAGCCTGGTGGTTTAATAGCTGTTATTATTCTCACTTGAATGGTCTATATTATTACCCAGATGAAAATGCAGGTACTGACCAGGGTGTGCAATGGTATTCGTGGAAACCAGGTGATTATTCCATGAAAGCATGCAGCATAAAAACACGCAAAATTGAACCATGAACGTTGCATTGTTAATATTAATTTTGAAATGTACTTGTTTTGTTGGCACCTGTAAATCATTGCACAACCATTTTATTTATTAATACCTCGAGTCTTTTAGAATTGTTATAAAACTGCCAAAATATGTTTCTACGGAATAATGTGATTCGCAGTAAATCAGAATGTAATCACTCTGTCAACACGAGGCAGGATACGCCATTTGCAGATATCGAAATATTTTACTACCAAATTATTTAGAAATATCTTCTCTATTTGAAAGTAATTATTGATTCAAGGAATCCAGCAAAATAACTGCGCTAAAAATTATGTAATTACTCCGAAAAATTGAATTTTATAAACAATAAACGATCGCCAGACGGCATTCGCGAAATAACAAGAACAACAAGAACAACTGCCTGACGCCGGTTGAAAATGAACGCCGTTTTTCTTGCTTTTGTAATGGTGTATCTTACCTTTAAGAGGCGAAATCTGTTGTTGTTTTTGTGGGTTTTGTTTGCTTATTATAAAAGGATACCCATTATATTGTGTACATCTGACAAAACAACGGCTATGATCATATCGCAATGTTAAATTATAGCCGAGTTCAACCGAGACTAAGACTTAGTTTATTTTCACTCTGATTTTTCTTTTTTTAAACATCTTCGCCATAGGTGCAATCACACACTGTTTACTGATATAATAATTACGTACAGCATGCTGCCGATTGCATTATTAAAACAAATAGGCACGATGGTCTTGTTTAAATTCTTCTTTAAAGAACTATAACTTTCGCCAGCATTGCAGGGCTACGAACAGCATCCGTCACTATGAGATTTATTCACGAGTCGGCCATAATACATTGAAATTGAGGTAAAATCTTCAGTTTTGGAACTTACAGATAGAAATGAAAACAATGACCTAAATTTAATTACCACATAACTCCAGTCGTCTCTGATGAATAATAACAAATTTGTGAATAAACACATCTTAATGTTTGATGCCACATTTAAAAATAAATATTGAAAGTGAGGCTAGAATGCAAAAATAGTCTGGCACCATCCTATTCAACAGATACATCCAAGGAACACAACCAAAATGTCTTCTTTTTGAATAAGGTCCATAATAACGAGACGTTGTGAAAACTGTTATTGCTAAATTATAAATACAGCGTACGGGAAAACAATATGTTACTGGGATTACAATTATAGTTTCACAAGTGATGTTAGCTTAGAAAATAAGTGTTATTCGTACATGTATGCATTAATAATATTTGTATTGCACGAATAGAATGTTGCACAAAATGACATCAGCTTAGAATTTGTAGCAAGTGTTATTCCTCTTATAAAAAATATTCAAAATATTCACATAATGTGTTACCCAGTTACGTCCCCACGAAAATACTCAAAGCCACAAAAGAATCTGAAGTTCATATTTATTTATTTGTTCTGATGTCATTATTTATTCTATGTCTGCACAATTTTAAAATATGAAAGTTGATGGTTGTTCCTTGTGACAAAAAAAAAGGAAATTAAAAAACAATTCCTTTTTTACATTATTCTTTGCATTGTTAGCTTTTGTTCACTATCGATCATGTTTTGGGAAACTAGGTTTTATTATGGGGGTGTCATTTGTTTAAAACGCAAGTAAGAAATGTGGTAATCATTTGAAACAATTTCACTAAATCGCAATTATAACATTATACATTGTTTGGAGCGCCTTCTCTTAAGTAAGTGCTTATAGTTGAAATTAATTTAATATTACCAAAACCACATCAATACCGCGGAAGAGGGCAACAAATAATCATAATTAATAAGCACATTTTACTTTTTGCTTGTATATTGCGATACAAAAATGGTTCCGATACAAAAAGACCAATGACGTTGAATAAACTGAGCGACATGAACCAATCTACGATTAATTTGTCTCAGTTTATTTAGGTTGTTCATGTTGAGTTAGTCTTGCATACGCACTGTGGACCTCCGAACAATATAGGTCCACACGATGCGGGAAGAGGTTACGGTGTGTGGACTTGCACACGTCCACAATCCGTTTTTCAGTTTCCGAAAAAGAGCGCTAGAGGAAAAACGGGTTAGGGTTATATATAGAAAAGATAGAAGGGACAGCTGAGAGGCCCATAATCCTAATTTGAGGGTAAATTTGTTTTGGGGAAGCGAGAAAAATGAGTATTTAGTCAAAGTTTGTTAACTACACGAATACAAAGGAATGTCCACAGTGCGTATGTAAGGTAAAGCTGGGTGCGTTTGTTTTTGATTGAAATAGGGGACGTATGACAAAGGGAACAATGGGGTCCCCTATTCCGCAAAGGTCCCCGATTCAGACTCGTGTGCAAATCCTATGGCGATCATCCGAAAACGTTAGAGTACAAACAAAAGAGGGAAGACGGTCGGACAATGCCCCGTCCCCTATTGACGGCATTTACCCACTTGTGTGAGTTTACGAGTGTGTAATTATCGCAGCATGAATGGCAGGTGTAAGGCAATTGGGGTTTATGCTTCAAACACCTGTCCCTGTATGCCATTAAGGAGTTTGCATAGTATTATACAAATGCTGATTCTCAACTTCGTCTTCGCCGCCCTGGCCGCGCCCTAGACGTTGAGTTTGGAGCGAAAACATCGATCCGCGCATGTGTAAAACCGAACATGTCTCGCCTGTTGACGAAGTGGATCTCCACCGATTCTCGGGAGCTGGCCCAAGCAGACAGGGAAATTATCTGGTTAAAACCTGAGAGCCAACATTGTCTGTGTCACTCACATCCACACAAACCGAGCATGCAAACTTAACAACGATGATATTACAGGCAATTACTTGTATCTGGCCCTTAAACAACTTTGGGGCTCTTGTTAATCTCAGATCACATGAACACGTTGTTGAATAAGATGGCTGCCCACAATTCTACAGGGCTACATTAACATGGCGAATCTACACAGAACTGGGCCATGTTCGAATTGTTGGCTTTGGCTAGGACTTCTGCCGTTGCTATGCTGTTGCTAAGGGCGCGCAATGACCGCCCATAGCAACATCATAGCAACGGCCGAAGTCACAGCCAAAGCCAGCAATTCGGACAAGGCCTATGAAGACACCATTTGTCAGTGCATATATTCAGTGCACATTTTGAACGATGATTTTTTGTATGACATCAATGCACCGAGTAATCCGCATTTCTAGTGTGAAAATGACGGCTATTGATTTTCAAATGTTTTCGCCCCCAAAATGCTATCAAAATTGATGTTTTCCAACATAAATTTTGGAACATGTAAATTCATATAAATTTAGCTTTTGAGGATCCCTAAACTGCTTTCATATCACTTCCAGGTCTTAAAAAACACCTGAGCCTGTTGTTTGAAATAGACTCAGATAAAATCATGGAAACCCCTAAAAGAGGCGTGGCCTTCTTCTTTTAGAAGCTATTTTCAAACATAAAACATGATTTTTCACTATTTTTAAACTACTGTGGAAATATTTCCAAAATCCTAAAAAAACAAATAAATCCTCAAAGAAATTTAGGAAACATAAAATATGTAAAGAATCCTAAACTTTCAAAATCTTATTACATCTCACTTTCATTTCTTAGAAAACACCTGATGACATATGGACCCAACTAGTGTACACAATGTACCGCTCCGTAGTGCTTACAGACCGGACGCTATTTCACCCGAGAACCATTCCCAATTACACAACAGGACAGAGACGAGTTCGGTTTCGCGTTTGAGCGGCTCGATGTTTTCGCTCGGCTTACCGTTCTCTTTGTCTTCCGTCTCGAAACGAAAGCTCGCTGTGTTTGGGTTCCCAAACTCAACAGACGAGACATGTTCGGTTACGCGCATGCGCGGATCGATGTTTTCGCTCGGCTTACCGTCTTCTTTGTCTCCCGTCTCGAAACAAAAGCTCGCTGTGTCTGGGTTCCCAAACTCAACAAGCGAGACATATTCGGTTTCACGCATGCGCGGGTCGATGTTTTCGCTCGGCTTACTGTCCGATCCTCTTTGTTTCCCGTTCCGAATGGAAAGCTTGCTAGTACCAGGGAAGCGTACTGTGTGTTTGTTGTGGTTGAAACCATAGCAACAAAGTTGGGTCTATAATAGCACAATATTATTATTACATGAACCATGAACATTTGGTAGGTTTGTTGTTGTTGAAACCATAGCAACGAGGTGGGGGTCTATAGCGCAATAATATTAATACAAGAACCATGAACAATTTGTAGGTTTGTTGTTATTTTTTTCTATTTTTCCTTGAATACATACGAAAAAAACAATGGAGATTATTTTAACATACTAACACATTTTCAAATTCTGTCGAAAAAATACCAAATTTTACGAATGAGTACATAAGAGATGGAAATCGGTTCTTGTGACTCAAAATATTAGATACTCAATTGATATTTTCTAATGTCAGGCTAGCAATTTAGGTCTGCCAATTATTCTTATTAGACCGCAATAAGCCTAAAGCCTCGGTGACAGTAGTAGGTGCATGTAACCAATACAGTCATGCTGTACGTCTATAACGTGTATACGTATGCATGCACTATAATTGAAACGTGTACATCTTTAGACCTTTTTTATATTTTACAAGTTTTTAGACCTTTATAGACAAAATATTTTGCGACTCTCGCAGGGTCCAAGGTCAAAGTACTTTTACGTGACGTCATGCTTATATTTCGCATATGTTTTCGTTCATTTAACGTCGGTGAACTTCTTACATTAAGAGCTTTATTCATTTATGTTCGGCCTTCCTAACCAGAGATACAGACGTCAAAGTGTAGTAAAAAATGACCCTTCAACTAAATTCGTATCGTGCGCAGTTTGCTTCTAATGCTGCTTATTATAAAGGATCCCGCTTAAAGGTAGAATACACCATTTGCATACATCAAAATTGTTGACTACCGAATTGTTAAATAATTATTCTAGGCATCCAACCAAATGATTAAGCCATAATAATTGTTGCGAACAAAACTGATTTTGTTTCTTCAAACGATCGACGATCGCCGGGCGGCGATCGCAAAAAAGAAGAACAAGAACAACTGCCTGACGCCGGTTAAAAACTAACGGTAACATGGTAACACTTCGGACAGGTCAGTTAAACAATAAAAAACAACCCCCCAAATCCACCCATTCCTGATAATTCAAGCAATTACCAATGGTGTATCTATTGTGAACGTCTTTATCGCTGGCGTTCTTTTTTAAGTGTTGAGTATGGATTTTATGGAGTCACTGCATCTTAATATTGACGTAAACGAAGCCGCGGCTGTATGTGCTTCATGTCACACGCTAATCCATATGTTACGTATTGTACTACTGCTGATAAGCCTATGGTAACACGTGAAACAGTTTGTGACGCAACGGTGTGTGACTGTCTACAAGGACCAGATTCCCAGAACGGCCATCATTGGGACTTTTGACGTCTCATCCTTGTACACCAACATACCACACGAAGAAGGTATTCGTGCCTGTTCCATAACCCTAGCTAGGGCAGGACACACGACCCCTCCCATAAGTGACATTTGCGCCCTTATGAAACTTGTACTAACAAAGAATAATTTTTCCTTCCTAGATAAGCACTATATACAGGTACATGGCACTGCAATGGGTACTCACATGGCACCCTCCTTTGCATGCCTCTTCTTGGGTGACCTCGAGGAACTCATGCTTTCACAGCACCGTGCCGTCCTTGGACCTGGTGGAGTTACATTGATGATGTATTTTTTATCTGGACCAGTGACGAGGACAGTCTGCTAACTTTCACTAACCACAAGAATTCCTTCCACAGGACCATCAAGTTCACATCAGAGTACTCATATCATCAGGCCCACTTCCTGGATGTCACCATCCGGAAGGAGAATAACTTAATAAGATCTGTATTCTAAACCCACAGACACACGCCAGTATCTCCACTCCTCCAGCTGTCACCCTAGGCATTGTAAGACTGGTATAGCATTCAGTCAGGCCCTCAGATTCAAAAGGATTTGTTCTAACGACTATGATTTCTCCCGCCATTCACAGATACTGAAGAATAACTTGGTTGCCAGGGGTCACAGCTCCCGCCAAGTTCAACGTGCCATTGCCAGAGCCAAAGCTGTACCCAGAAATTTGGCTCTAAAAGTAAAGGCCCCCCAGGCTAATGCCAAACCCTTGATCCCCCTGGTGACTACCTTTCACCCCAGTCTCCCTTCCCTTCGCAAAATCACTAACGACAGCCATCATATTCTCCACACTTCAGATCGTCTTTTTCGTGCCGTCCCCGACAGCCCTGTATTGGCTTATAGACGCCCTCGTAATCTACGAGACCTCATTGTTCGAGCCGAAGTTCCCACCTTGGATACATCTCCTCCCATACAGCACGGAACTTTCAAGTGCAGTTCCAGATGTGTGGTTTGCCGGATCCACATCCAGGAGTCTGACTCCTTTTCTGGCCACTCTTCTGGTACCACCCATTATTATTGGTAACATCACTTGTAGTACATCTAATGTCGTATATCTCATTTTTTGCAGGTTTTGTGGAGTTCAGTATGTTGGAGAGACCACAAATTTCCTTAAAAAACGTTTCTACGGTCATCGATCGACTGTCAACACCAAGAAACTAGACACCCCCGTCGGTCACCACTTTAATCAGCCTAACCATTGCATTTCTGATATGATTCTACAGGGCATAAAATCACTTGGCCATCGGAAAGACTCTGTCCGTCTCAGCCGGGAGAAAGTTTGGATGAATCGTCTTCGGACTATTCAACCACATGGGCTCAACATCCAACTAGGAAATGATTAACTTCTATTGTTTTCTCCCATTTGTCATCTGTTTCAGATTTAATCCTTGCCAACAGTTTGTTCTTATTTTTTCTCACTCCTTTGGTTTCCCCCTGTTTATTGTCCTTTCCCCCCCCCCCCCCCCATTCAAATTTCTCCTATTAATACTTCTTTGTTAGTTCTTTCTTTGATCCTACCAACACTGACCTTTCCCTTTAACCCTTCAGCCTAATCCTCCCTTTGTTGTTCCACAGAACTCTGTACATGCCTTTTATTTTGTGTTTCTCCTGCCAGCTATGATGTGCATCATGCTGCATGTTGCCTTATATATGTTTTTTTCGTGTACACAGCCATTATGTCTCTGAAGAAGATCTTGTTAAGATCGAAATATGAGGCCCTCTTAACTTATTTGATTTGTATATTTCAGGTCATTCCAGCCAGTAAGCAGTTTGCAGCAGTTTTAATCTTATTCATCTTATTCACCAAAATTAATGTGGAAAGACGCATTAACTTTACTAACCAATCAGGGAAATACACATCGTCTGCCTCACCCCATTGCTTTGTGTATACTACCAAATCCCATCATCGTCAGGCCTCTGTGTCTCAAGAGCCATTCAGCAGTTGTGTTAAGAAGACAGCTACCGTAAGCAATGTGGCTTGAATCTTTAGTCGTTTAATAAGTGTGCTGCCACTTCCTCCCTATCTCTCTGCTGATTCTTATGTAATTTTACTGTTGAGAGGTGTTATTGTTTCTTTAATTTTATACCATTGGATTTGTTATATCATTTGATTCTCTTCTTGGATAGTATACACTTTTACCACTGAGACATGAAGCCATTGTGCCTGTGCAGTGAAGGATTATGGCCATTAATCTAAGGATAACTGGAGTGTTCCTATTGCATGACACTGCTAATCTTACAGGCTGGACAAAGGGATTACACGGATGACTCCTTCTTGACAAGCAATGTGCAGTGTATGCAGTGTGTATCACCATGGCGGCATCAAGGAAGGCTGGTGCACCTTAGGTATCTGGGTTGTCGCCAGCTATACTATGACAATTGCATGGCTACTTTTCAGATTGAACTTCTGATATCTGGGGATATCAATCCTAATCCTGGACCAGACTCAACTCCAATAACAGCTTCTAAATCTACAGCCATCTCCTACACCGGTGATAAACTTGTTCAATAATCAAAGACTTTGCCTACTAAACATGTCTTGGCACCTACAGTACTGAACACATTAAATTGCCTTGGAATTCGTAATGTTTCTCCCTCCATGAGTAAACTAAGCTATTATCACAAAACACATAGAGGAAACAGAGCAGGTCGTCGTCGTCGACGTATCCCTATTTGTAACCCGGGTTCTGGCTTTTATGTGCCACAGACAACAGTTTGCAGTGACACCGGTGTTCTCTTTAAAACCCATCGAGCATTTGCCAAACGGCAGACTTTTATTTCCCCCATTATAACCGACAGAAATGTCCATCACTGGGCATATTATATCACCCTAATCGTGGAGTTAACCTGTCAAATTTGAAACAACTGGCTAATTCCAATACACCACCTCCTATATCAATCCTACACAATATCTCATAATGCACCGATAAACCAGAACAAAATGGCGGCTCGCATGACGGTAAGCGCAGTGCGAGAAAATCTCTGTTTTATATAATTACCGAAACCGATAAAAATGAAATACAACTCAAGTCACAATGGCAATTGACACCCTTTAACATTACACCATTATAAACTATGGGTGGTGTTTCCCTTTAATGCTTGTTTATGGAACATTCTTTCTGCCGCTAATAAATCCGTTCAAATTGCGGATTATGTTGAAGAACATAATATTGATTTGTTGATATTGACAGAGACATGGCTTCGTGATGATGATACAGTCATCATCGGGGAGTTGACACCTCCTGGATGTACGAACTTTAATGTACCTCGCCCCTCTGGTACCCGCGATGGTGGGATTGGAATTGTCTCCAAAACCTCTCTCAAACTGCGTCAGATCCCACAAGAACGGCATACCACGTACTTTGAAAGTGTATGCACCACTGATTCCGCCAAGCATTTGAACCTTGTTGCTATTTATAGACCACCCCCGTCTCCTGCAAATGGCTTCATAACATTTGATTTCTTGAATGAATTTGACTGTTTTGTTGATGATGTATCTTTATGCCCTGGAAAACATCTACTTGTTGGCGATCTAAACATCTACTGGGATGATCAAAACAGAAGTGACGTCAAGCAGTATGCCTCAATTATATCATCTGCCAACTTGCAACAACATATTGGCACTCCCACCCACCGACATGGACACATATTAGACCATGTTTTGTCATGTCCTGATGACAACCTTGTTAGTGATTGCAGTGTTCATCAAACCTGTTGTCTGATCACCATAGCGTCCTTTTCAAAGTTAATCTTCCAAAGCCTTTGCCTCAGCAAATATATCAAACAAACTGTCAGGAACTATACAAGACTATTAATGTTGAACAAATTTCTGAGACTTTAGATCGCAAACTAAATCCTGTCCCAGCTATGAACAATGTTGATGATTTGTTCAGTTGGTATATTTCGGAAACGTCTGAATATATTGACCAATTTGCACCTGCTTTTACTCGTATACCCGCTCTATCAGAACCCGTTTGCCATGGTATAATGACCATGTCCACGTTGCTCGCCGTGAACGGCGTAGAGCTGAAAGAAAGTGGCAAAAGACTCGTACAGATGAAGATCATGATCTCTTTGTGATCAAGAACAATGAAGTTAAAACCTGCATCTTGAAAGCAAAGCAGTCATATTTTTCTAACAAGCTTTTAAATGCTGACAACAAAACGGTTTTAAGTACTGTGAACATTCTGCTGAATAAGCAATCCAAACATCGTCCTGCTCACGATGACCCCAAGGAACTGAGTAATTCATTTTCCAAGTTTTTGGTTTGCAAGATCCGCAGGATTCGCGATGGCTTGGAAAGCAATGTGCGTGAAGTGGGCCTAACTTGTGATCTTCCTGGTGACACATTTCCCAGCACCAGTACCCCATGACTAATTTTCACTCCTTTGCAGAAAAGGCGGTGATGCGTGTCATCTACAAATCGTCCTATATGCATCCTGTCTTCTTGACCCCCAACCCACATAGTTGCTCAATGAACACACACGGCACTATCTCCCTGCATTGACTGCTATCAAAGTTACAAAAAGGACATCATTTCTGAAATGGATTCTAAGAGAGTGGTGTTGATGGTGTTGTTGGATATGAGTGCTGCTTTCACTGAAGATCATAAAATCCTATTAAGTCGACGTGAAAAGCGTTTTGCTGTATCTGGTGTCGCTCTCAAATGGGTTGCATCATATTTGCAGGGGTGGTTAATCAAGTCAACATAGGAGGTCACATGTCGGACCCACCTGTAACTGATTTTGGAGTACCACAAGGATCAGTGCTCGGTACCCTGAAATTCACTACATTGCACCAGTTGGATAAATTGCTCGAAAACACAATATAAACTATCATATATACGCTGATGACACTCAGTTGTACACATCATTTAATCCTCGTGTGCCTGGTGATCTCGAAGCCTCTCTTACCACTCTTAATGCCTGCATATTCAAAATTCGTTAATGGATGTCAGTAAACTGAATGACTCTAAAACGGAGTTTTGTGTGGCTGGTTCAACCTATAGTCTCAGACTATTTACTCCACTGGAACTCACTATTGGTACATGAAATATTAAACCTTCCGACGTTATTCGAAACCTGGGGGTCTCCTTCAATTCAACTATGTCATTCTCAAATAATGTCAACCGTCTCCGCCAAACCATCAACTTTCAAATCAGAAACTTATGGCGTATCCGTAAATTTATTAACATTGACACCTCCCACCATGTTGCGCGAGCTTTAATTACATCTTGGCTTGACTATTGTAATGCCCTTTTCACTCACTCCAAAGACACTACTCGACTTTAGCGTCTTCAAAATAGCGCTGCGAGGGCCGTTTTTGCAGTTGGGTAAAGAGTCGAGATGGCACCTTTACTGAACAAGCTCCACTGGCTTCCAATCTCTAAGCGGATCCTCTTCAAAGTTTTGCTGTATGTGTTTAAATGTTTGAACAATCATGCCCCATCGTATCTTTCGGACTATTTCACAAAATATGCTCCAGCTCGCCCACTAAGATCCTCCATGGACTCCAACCGCTTGACTGTGCAAAAAGTCAGTAAGTCAGTATTTGCAGAAAAAAGATTCAATATCATTGCTGTTAAGGCCTGGAATGAACTGCCTTCTGCCATCAGATCTGCGCAATCTGTTGACAGTTTCAAGAAACTTTTGAAATCATATTTGTTTTAATCATGTGTTTTGAATTTATTAATGGTTCACCTTTTTACACGCTTTGGTACTCTTGTGTAATGCATTCTAAATGCTCATTATCATTATTAATTAATTATTATTAATTATTAACAACGTGGCGGCAGTAAAACCAGACATGAAAAATTGATGAATTTTGTTCCGCGCAACTTAACTACATGTACCGATCAAACATTATAAGAAAGAAAACAATGGCGAAACAAATCTTTCGTTCAAACCTGTTTTACATAATATCCATCATATTCCAGGAAGTTACCTTGTCTGTCTCTGGATTTAATACTTTATCTGATGCAGAGAAACAAATGTTTTATGCAGCTAAAAATCGCGCACTAAAAGGGTTTGTATATTCCACTACAATTGTCCGATCTCGGTGTCACTCAGAGCACCAAAGGGTGTCCACATAATCGTGCCCGTCCAACTTGTCCATCCTCTGCATCAAACGACGTCAACCGCCAATCAACTGTCTGCATTACCTTCTGCCAAATATGTTGGCCCTGAAGGGACTACGCAGATCGTGAATATTGAGGTCAATATTCACGACAAATTTCACGACTTTCCTCAAAGTCGCGAATATTGACGTCAAATTTGACGTCGATATTCGCGTCAAATTTCACGACTTTCCCCGAAAGTCGCGAATATTGACGTCAATATTCGCGACAAAATTCACGACTTTCCTCAAAGTCGCGAATATTGACGTCAATATTGACGTCAATATTCACGACTTTCCCCAAAGTCGCGAATATTGACGTCAAATTTCACGACCGGACATAAATTTTGACGCGAATTTTTTTCAAGCAAGCTAGGTTGTCTTCTTATTCATCCATGGTTTTGGCTAGTCTTGCTCCAAGACTGATTTTTGTATTTGTTCCGGGGAGCGCCGTCCCCCTATGCAGTTCATCAATCATCAATAATCCGAAAACGGGCTTATTGAGGGCGCCCTCGATTGTCACGAGAGATCAGTGGATTTGTAGGATAGGATACACCATTGGTAATTGCTTGAATTATGATCATGAATGGGTGGATTTTGGGGGGTTGTATTTTATAGTAAATCTCGTTTAACTGACCTTTACAATAATTTATTGATGACGAGAAAATCACGAAAAACTGCGGTTTTTTTCAACCGCCGTCGGGAAGTTGAAGATTCTTGTTATTACATGTATTCGGGTTTTTTGCGATCGCCGTCCGGTGATCGCGAATTTAGTTTGAGTAAAGAAAAAAATTCGGAATAATTACAGGATATCTTGCGCGATCATTTTGCTGGATGCCTAAAATAATAATTTACCTTCAAATAAGTAAGATATTTCTTAATAATTCGGTAGTCAATAAATCCACTGATCTCTCGTGACAATCGAGGGCGCCCTTAATAAGTCCGTTTTCGGAGTATAGAGGATTAATGAAATGCATAGACAGACGGACGGCGCGCCCCGGACAAATGAACAACCCAGTCTTGGAGCAAGACTAGCCAAAACCTAGCTTGCTGGACAAAAATTCGCGTCAAAATATTCGCGACTTTGGGGCAAGTCGCGAAATTTGACGTCAAATTTGACGTGAAATTTGACGTCAATATTCGCGACTTTGGGAGAAAGTCGCGAATATTGACGTCAATATTGACGTCAATATTTGCGACTTTGAGGAAAGTCGTGAATATTGACGTCAATATTCACGATCTGCGTAGTCCCTTCAGGGCCACCATAGCCAAACTAGATCTGGGGTTGGCCATGGGATCGTACTCAGTGTGGAATGTTGTTTGGTTGACATGAGTCTCTCCCAGCAATCCTGGAGAACATTCATTCATAGAATGCCATGCACCCTCCCGTTTTTCCACGTATGAAGGGAAGTGGAAGAGCATTTCTCTCGGATTACAAGCACCACACGAGACGGAATGACCAGTCCGACGGCTTCAACATCAGTTTCAAACCACCCGATGTAGGGCGTGGATGCACCGTTAGCAGATACCAGGGTGAACGGCTCCGGTATACCTCAGTGGCCTGGGGTCAAGAATGGTACGGGGGCCTACCTGTTCCTTTGTTATGAAGTCAGCTCAAATTGAACACCTGTATACCAGGTAGAAGTTAGAACGCATATTATAACTCCCCCGTTTAACCGTTATGGCTTGGCGGATTGAGGGCGCACAACATATTTACAATATGAACATTCAGTCCAAGGCGGATATTTCGATACCCAGTACTAATAGATATCAAAAGCTATGATCAGACAGCTTGATGTCTTCTTAAGATTTCGATAGTTATGGTCAAAAGTGTAATCCTATGCCAGGTGGGGAAAGGTTTCCACTTCCAAAATTCGATTGCAAAAAAAGTATCATCGTGGGTGCCAAACCCGCCGGGTGCCCCCTAGCCCGGGTGCGAATTTTTTTCCCAAACGACATCGCCATAGAACTGGTTTTTAGCGCATCTGATTGGCTATCTGTTACGTCATGGTAGTAAATTTTGCTCTCAATTTATTGACCCCAGGATTCTCAACTTATTGACCCTAGGACTCTGGGTTTAATTGACCCTATAGGACTTTCAACTTATTGACCCTAACCCTAACCCTAACCTTTTTTGACCCTAGTACACGTCATGCAATGCGACACATCGATGAATGGATGACGTAATGTTAAACAACCAATCAGATGCCCTAAAAAACAGTTCTATGGCGATGTCGTTTGGGAATTTATTTTGTGCAGCCCGGGTGCCCGGGGTTCGCCCCCTGGAGTGCATAGGGGTTACGCCACTGGTATACCTTGAAGTTTGAATCCCAGTGGTTTGACAAACCGACTGAAAAAAACATTTTCCAACGGTGGTGACTTGGGACCCTGGATCCAGCAGACAAGTAACTTTGACTTTCAAAAATGTAACGTCAACAAAAAAACATTCTCAATACAGCCCTTCTGCATAAACTCTGGGGATCCTCTCCAGTCCAGCCTACACTATCAATCTCTACAGCTCTCTACAGCTCTCTCAAATCTGTCTAGGATGCTGGTGTCTTATTCTGTTCTTCCTTGGGCATCATAAATCAGTGAGGACTAGGACCAAAGCTCTTATATAACACTATTCGTGACTACATTTAATTGTAGGCTCTCAGTTCACTGTAACTTAATCCTTTCTGAAGCTATACTGGCGGTAAAGACTCCTCTTCGACTCATCTTCATCACTGAAAACGTCGGTAATACTTACAATAGTTGGGATACATGTATTTGGAAAACTACATTTTTGTAAAGGACATTTGTAAAGTCGCTTATTGTTTAGCCTTGGCCAAGGCCATCGTCGCTTATTTGTTCGAAATCCACCCGCCCGGGAATAGTTTGGCACGCACAGTAACTGTGCAAACATAAATCGCGAACAGCGACCTCACGCGGCCACTATACAAATCAACTAGAACTACTGAGGCCGTTATATAGTGACAGCCAAGGCTACTTATTGTTGGAACGATTGAATTGCCTTGAATTGCTTATTACATTTTGAGAATAAAATCAACCAGCCTGAAATTGACTCGAATATGAACGTATACGCTATTTTATAATTATCGGTGCCTTTATTTATACGGTGGTGCATTCCGTTTGACGACATTTAACTAAAAAGAAGACCAGACACCAATGGCCTGCAGCTTACGTTTATTCGATTAGGTTATGAGCTTCAAAAACCTCCGCCAATCAGGGGCTACGGTTTATGACTAGCCAATTACCAGCCACTGATCTGGAATGACGTATTAACTGTGATAACCAATCAGAGAGATACACATCGTCTGCCTCACCATCAATGCTTTCTGTAAATTATAAAACCCATCATCGCCAGACCTCTGTCACTAGAGCTAACCAGTGGCGTAGAGAAAACACGCTTTACAAGAAAAACTCGGTCACAACGAAGACTTCAATACGCAAAATGTACGCAAAATGGGAAACTCTTCATGAGTACAAAATAATAGGGATTTTTGTGATTTAGTTTCAGGCTGTCAATTCAAGTTTGGTATTCGTTCACCGTCTGTGTCTGCGTCACCCCATTCCTTTCTGTAAACTACCAAGTCCCAGCATCACCAGGCCTCTGAGTGCAATCTGGCAGTTGTGCCAAGAAGACATCTACGGGTAATGGCCCTGTCACACCAGAACATTTTAGGCCAACGCGTGAGTAGCGTGTTGTAATTTTGGCAACACGCTGGCAAACGCTAACCAACGCTAGGCCAGCGTTAGCAACACGATGAGCGCGTTACTCACACGCTGGGACACGCTGTAATACGCTGAGGAATTTTTTTTTTTTCAAAATAGCTACAATTTCCAGCGTTTGCCAGCGTGTGACTGCACACGCTGGCAGCGCGTTTTAGATTCGTTACTCACGCGTCGAACACGCTAGGCGATCGTTATCAACCCGCTACTCACACGCTGGCGTACGCCGGCGTACGCTTGCGACACGCTGGTTATGGCCCTGCCACACCAGGACGTTTTAGGCCAATGCATGAGTAGCGCGTTAAAAATAGTTGATACGCTGGCAATTGCTGAACTTTCACAGAAAAAGTCAAGTGGAACCGTGATTTCAGCGTGTTCATACAGGTTGATAACGGGTTCATAGCGTATGCCGGCGCGTAAGTAGCGTGTGAGGAACGCGCTCAGCGTGTAATGAACGCATCACTGATTTATAAAAAAAAATACGACAGCGGGTCGCCAGCTTGAGAGTAGTGGGTTGGTAACGATCGTCTAGCGCGTTCGACGCGTAAGTAACGGCCTTCTTGCGCGCCGCTAGCGTGTGCAGTCACACGCTGGCAAACGCTCAATTTTTTTAGGTATGTTGAAAAACGTATTTTTGTCTCAGCGTGTGACAGCGTGTTCCAGCGTGTGGGTAACGCGCTCAGCGCGTTGCGAACGCTGGCCTAGCGTTGGTCAGCGTTTACCCGCGTGTTGCCGAAATTTCAACACGTTGGCCTAAAACGTTCTGGTGTGACAGGGCCATTACTGTAGTAGCGCGTCGGCTTTTTATACAACTAATCATGTGGTCGTTGCCGTATGCTGGCGCGCGTTGGACCGCGCTACTCACGCGCTGGGCAGTCGTTCATCAGTCGTCGAGCGCGTTACTAACGCGTTATTCACGCGCTGGCGAACGCTATGAACCCGTTATTAACGCGTTATGGACACGCTGAAATCACGGTTCAACTTGACTTTTTCTGTGGAAGTTTAGCGTTTGCCAGCATATCAACTATTTTTAACGCGCTACTCACGCGTTGGCCTAAAACGTTCTAGTGTGACAGGGCCATAACAGTGTGCCTTGAAATTGTAGTATTTTTTCAACCGTTGTTGAAATCCTACATGATAAATCGCTGAATGTCGACCTATGCAGTTTTATGAAATTGGCAACATAACGAAAAACTGAAATCTTCTGTTATAACGTGGCCTTAACTTAATTCACGGGATGGCAAAACAAATCATCTGTTTTGAACTTTTTCACATAATATTCATCATTTTCCAGGGAGCTACCTCGCCCGTCTTTGGGTATGAAACATCTTCATATACAAAGAAACATACATTTTATGCCGCCGAAAATCGCGCACTGGAAGAATTTGCGTATGCAACCAAAACTGTGCAATCTCGTGTCATTTGCGGACGGGAATGCGGCATGGATGAACGTTGCAGGTCGTTTAACTTTAACGACTGCAAAAAACGGTGCAAGTTGAACCTTGCATCAAGACGAGAGCATCCCGAAGACTTGAATGCAACTCAAGGAATAGTGTACTTTTATGCAGATGAGAACACACCTCTCTACTCACTGGCTGATAGTTCCTTGAATCGCTACAGAAGTTGCAAGATGCTCTTAGATGCTGGTTATCGTTCAAGCTGTATCTACACAATCTACCCCGAGGGATTCGGCAATGGCGGTCTTCGTGTCTACTGTGACATGGAAACTGACGGCGGGGGATGGATCGTGTTTCAGAGGCGACAAGATGGCAGCGTGGACTTCTACCGTAACTGGGCCGACTACCAGTCTGGCTTTGGCGATCTGTCTGGTGAGTTCTGGTTGGGTAATGACAACTTGGTGACTCTGACGTCCGATGATTCACGTGCAACATGGGAGCTACGAGTTGATTTAGAGGACTGGGAGGGCAACACGGCATGGGCAAAATACTCAGATTTTCAAATATCTCTGGGTGGGTACAATCTGAATTATGACCAATACGATGCCAGCAGCACTGCCGGCGACTCTCTTGGGCATCAAACAGTAAACCAGTATCAAAAAGGATATTCCTTTTCAACAAAAGATTGTGACAATGATGCGTCGTCATCGCGCAATTGTGCACAAGAGTTCACGGGAGCCTGGTGGTTTAATAAATGTTGGCATTCTCACTTGAATGGTCCATATTACCCAGACAAAAATGCAGATAGTGACCATGGCGTGCAATGGGGGTCATGGAAATTGGATTATTCCATAAAAGCATGTAGCATGAAAACGCGCGAAATTGGACCATGAACGTTGCATTGTTAACATTTATTCGAAATGTACTTGTTTTAGTTGGCACCTGTAAATCATTGCACAACCATATTTTTCATTAATACCTCGAGTCTTTTAGAATTATTAAAAAAATTGTTATGGAACAATGTGTTTCGCAGTTAATCGAAATGTTACTATCACTTTGTCAACACGAGGCAGGATACACCATTTGCAGATATCGAAATATTTTACTACCAAATTATTTATAAATATCTCCTTTATTTGAAAGTAAATTATGATTCAAGGCATCCAGCAAAATAACTGCGCTAAAATATATGTAATTATAAAATTGATCGCCAGACGGCATTCGCGAAATAAAAAGAACAACAAGAACAACTGCACGACGCCGGTTGAAAATGAACGCCGTTTTTCCTGCTTTTTTCTCGGCATCCATAATTGTACAACTTCAAACAGTTCAGTTAATCAATATTTACTATAAAATACAACCCCCAAATCCATCCATTCCTGATAATTCAAGCAATTACTAATGGTGTATCCTACCTTTAAGAGGCGACAGTTTTATTTTTATTTTTATTTTATTTTTATTGTTTTCATTTCAAAAAGATACCCATTATAATTTGTACATCTGACGACACAACGGCTACATTTGATAATATCGCAATGTTAAATTGCAGCCGAGATCAACCGAGACTAAGACTAAGTTTATTTTCACTCTGATTTTCTTTTTTTTAATATTGACATTATAGGCGCAATCACACACACAAGGGTTCACTGATGTAATAATTATGTACAACAACCTGTCGATTGCATTATTTGAACAAAATAGGCATGATGGCCTTTTTAAAATTGAAGTTAAATTCTCCTTTAAAGAACTGTAACTTTCGCCAACATTGCAGGGCTACGAACAGCACCCGTCACTATGAGATTTATTCACGAACATCGGCCATAATACATTGAAAGTGAGGTAAAATCTTCAGTTTTGGAACTTGCAGATAGAAATGAAAGCAATATATGACCTCAAGTTAATTACCAAATAACTCCAGTCGTCTCTGATGAATAATTAAAAACTTGTGATTAAACATACTTTAATGTTTGATGCCTCATTTCAAAAAAATATTGAAAGTGGGGCTAGAATTCAAAAATAATCTGGCACATCCCATTCAACAATTCACAATTTATCAGATACATCCAGGGAACACAACCTAAATGGCTTCCTCTTGAATAAGGTCCATAAAACGGAACATTGTGAAAACTGTTCTTGCTAAATTATAAATACAGCGTAACAAAATGTTACTGGAATTACAATAAAAGTGATGTCAGCATAACATAATAAAAGTGATGTATGCATTGCACAAATAGAATGTTGCACAAAATGACATCAGCTTAGAATTTGTGGCAAGTGTTATTGTTTTTATAAAAATATTCATCATAATAATAATAATAATAATACATTCTTTTATAGCGCATTTCTGAACTTGGAGAACACTCAATGCGCTTTACATCACAAATTAATTAATACCCCTGGTCACTGGGCCATTTTCAATCCTTAAACCATCTCAGCTCCCTGGGGAGTATACAGCCTGTGCTGCAATATATGCGCTACTAGGCTAAATCAATCACAATAACCACCTCTGCCCTCACAGGTACCCATTTGCCCCTGGGTGGGGAGAAGCAATTATAGTTAAGTGTCTTGCTCAGGGACACAAGTGTCACGACCGGGACTCGAACCCACACTCTGGTGAATAGAACACCAGAGCTTGAGTTCGGTGTTCTTATCCACTCGGATACGACACCCTACAAAGTAGAGAGAAGACAATGAGAAGAAGGTACAGTTTTAGAGGTGGGAGGAAAACCCAAGAAGAATATCCTGGGGAAAACCCACGGAGTCAGGCAGGGACTGAAAACCCAATCCACATATTGGCCCAGGCGGGGTTCGAACCCGGGTCATAGTGGTGGAAGGCGAGGAAACAACCGCTACGCCAACCTGACTCCCCATATTGTTTTACTCCAGTTACTTTCCCACGAAAATACTGCTGTGATACCACAAAATCAAGAGAATCTGAATTGTACAGATTTATTTGTTCTGATGTCATTATTTATTAGTTGTCTGCACAATTTTAAAATGTGAAGGTTAACAGTTTGGTTTTTTTGGACAAAACAAAAATTTTAAAACAATTCCTTGTTTTACATTCTTCTTTGCCTTGTTAGTTTTTGTTCCCTAGTGATCATGTTTTTGAAACTGGGTTTTATGGAAGTGTCATTTGTTTAAAACGCTAGTAAGAAATGTGGTAATCATTAATTTTGTAACAATTTAACTAAATCGCAATTATGACAATATTCATTGTTTGGGTGGAGCGCGTTGTCTTAAGTGAATGCTTATAATTAAAATTAATTTAAAATAACCAAAACCACATCATTAGTGCTTGTATATTGCTATACAAAAATGGTTCCAATACAAAAAGACCAATGACGTTGAATAAACTGAGCGACAAGAACCAATCAACTATTAATTTGTCTCAGTTGATTTTATGGAATTCCAAAGACGACAAAACTGCGTCGCGTAGTGCCGTCGTCCCGACGGCACGACGCGACGGCAAGGGGCGACGGAACGACGTCATCGTCGCATCGTGCCGTCGCCTATTTATATGCTACTTTTATGCAGTATGTATGCCTGCCGTCGCCCCGTGCCGTCGCCCCGTCGCGTCGTGTTGTCGCGTCGTGCCGTCGAGCCGTCGCAAATGCCCTTCGAGCCGTCGCGTCGTGCCGTCGACCCGTCGCGTCGTGTTTTCGCGTCGTTCTGTCGTGCCGTCGCGTCTTGCCTTCGAGCCGTCGCGTCGTGCCGTCGCCTCAAATTGGTTGAAATATGGGGCGCCCTTACAGACGTAGCCCTGTTCTATAATTTATTACCATACCATACCCAAAACCTCACGCGTAGGCTTCACTAATTATTTACAAAATGGAAGAAATACTCGGTTCATTAGGATTGGAAAAACACATTTTGCTGTTCCAAGAGAATCAGGTACGTCTATTCCTGTTGTATAGGTTTTGAATTTAGGTTTTAAATGTGTTTTTAATTAATACAATAGTTAAACAAAATCCGGTGCCCCCAATCGGATATATTAAAACAACGGTATGTTATTTACTAGACAGATCGATGGTCTAAATATGCACTAGTGACTAATTTTACTTTAAAAAGGGGAGGGAGGTGCTCCAAATCTGTATTTCAAAAACCAATCACTTGTTTCCCAATTAACCCTTGCTCTATGAGTGTTGTTTCTTGCAAGTCACAGTGATATGACAATGTACTCCAGCTGCAGTGCATTGGAGGAATGCCAGACTATTGTCCTATCGCCGTTTACGAGTTAACCACGCCCCTTAGACAACCCTATGTGAATTTGTTTGTTTTGGGGTGTTTTTGTCTCAAATGTTACGCGTACTACGTGGAATTATAATTGATGTAATTGGACAATCAGCTGCGTTGACGCGATTCGACCACGATAGGTCAATTTCAAAGCTGCTACTAGAGTGCATTGGAGGGCACTTGGGGGGTTGCTGGTCATTGTTGCTTACTTCACCAGAAAATCTTGATAGAAATTGCCATTGTTTTTATTATTAGTAACCTAATAATGTTAAACATCAACTTGAATTATTATAACATTATATAACATAACATAACAGATCATTAACATAATTCTTCCAAATAAGCACTTGGGGAGACAATTTAGCGTAAGTTTTTAGGTAATAAGGAGACAGTGGCACTTAGGGAGACATTTCAGTGTCTCCCTAAGTGTCTAGATACCCTAACAAACGATATTTGGGAGTTATTTTTGTCCGAGAACCCTAGATTTTGGTCTAAATAGCATAAATCTCGAAGATCTTAGAGAAAAGGGTTAGGGTAAACAAGTTAGGACTGTTTTAATTTTGTGTACATCTCTATGGGATTGTCTCCCCAAGTGCCTATAACATTACATCAACCTGGAGTTCCAAAAGTACAAAGTGTTTTGTTTTACTTCACAGCGTACCCTCCATCTCACTCCAGAGGGTTATGGCATCTGCAATACATTGTTTACTCAATTTTACTCATTGTTTTTTATTATCGCGCTCCCCGTTCAGTTGTGCAGTTGTGTAATTAATTACACGCTGTTGGCCATTTTTATTTTTTTCATTTGTTTCATTCATTTTTTTAATTTGTTTCATTCGAAAGCTCATAACAAATACAAGGCTAGACAATTATCGATTCAATTAGAACATCTATTTTTTTAGGGTGCAACCCCCTAAAAGCACGGGCACACCAGCATCATGCATCTCTGATATTTTGTTCCTGGTATGTTCCCGACTAGAACAGGTTGTTCTTGAGTAAAGCAAGCTTGGGTGTTCCCAATTTCTTTAAACATTCCAGACTTTTGGATAAGACTGCACAAAAGGCTCACCAAGAGATGGTGAATAATCCTCTAATTCAT
This sequence comes from Crossaster papposus, assembly GCA_037893245.1. Taxonomy (NCBI): domain Eukaryota; kingdom Metazoa; phylum Echinodermata; class Asteroidea; order Velatida; family Solasteridae; genus Crossaster; species Crossaster papposus. The sequence goes on along the minus strand of JBAIAA010000119.1, from coordinate 824,799 downwards.
CTTCTGCCCCAGGTGTGTTCGGGTCATACAGCTCTGACAACAGAAGCGAAGCTGTGTCGTCAGTAAGGTCCAGTTTTGTCTGGTTCGGAATGGTCGGGGCCACCGTCTCTCATTTTGAAGTAAAATGGCCAGCTTCTTCCTTAAAGAGATGCTGAAAGTCTGCATCAATATGTAAGATGTAGTACATGGGAAACAAAATAAGCTTAGGCCTATTCTTACAAAAATGAATTTTTGTTTTAGTAGGGAAGAATGGCCAGTTCTGTTTCAAATGTTATTTTGTACCTCGTCTCTCTCTTCCTTTGACACATTTCTAGGGGGAATGGCCAGTTCTGTTCCAAATTTTATTTGTTGATCGTCTTTCTCGATCTGTATAAAAAAATCATACACATGTAATATGTATTCCCAACATATAAACGCATAATGTCAATATGTGTATGACTCAGGTAATGAAAACACACAGCGATAGGGAGTGACCTTACTCTCAATCTGTATAAACATGTCATGTGTATTCCTAACATATAAACGCGTATGCCTATATGTGTACGACGCAGGTAATAAAAACACGCAGGTATAGAGTGACAATGCAGAATGACCTCGACTACAATACCAGCAATTTAGGTACATGACAGATATCCTGCCAGTAAAATAAACAATAGGCCGTGACATTGAATAGAAAGTAAATTCTATATCTTTATTATCTACAATTTTTTTGAGATCGTCTACGTCTTTTTCATCAAGTTTTTTAATTTACTCTCTTCGCGTTTTATACCGCGTATATAATCTTGACGAGTACGCTTTTCTCGTTCGTAATGCGAGATGTTAAAGATGGACTACAACGGAATAATGATAAAGGCTGTGTTGCTGTTTTTGTTCGAGAAATGTATAATGGTTACTAATATATCATTAGTATTCAATAAAACTTGTTCCTTCATGCAAAAAAACAACAAAATTGATCGGCGTTCTACGACCCAGAAAAACTCAGTTTCAGCAAAAGCCCTTAACTCATGAATAATTCATACTTTGTGTGTGACGTACTACCCATGAAGACGCATACATATGGTGGCCCTGAAGGGACTACGCAGATCGTGAATATTGACGTCAATATTCACGACAAATTTCACGACTTACCTCAAAGTCGCGAATATTGACGTCAAATTTGACGTCAATATTCGCGACTTAAAACCGATATTTAAAACTCGAGGTGTTAATTATGGTTGTGCAAAGTGCCAAATAAACAAGTGCATTTCAAAAATAATATTGTACAATATACAATGCAACGTTCGTTGAATAACTTGTGCGTTTGCATGCTACATGTACATGTTTTTATAAGCCGTTTCGCGGATACCGCCATCTTGGAATGAAAACCGGGTCATTTGATCAATACGGGCTAATCAGTTTTCACCATTTTAGTGCAACGCAAAAAGGCATGGTGATGTAAGATCTGCTCTAAACAAATTATTGTTTTAAATTAAAAACTCAAAGATATTCCATGAAACGTTGAAACAAATTAACATGAGTGGCTGAGCTATTGGTGGGTGTTGAACTGATTAAAAAAATATTAACATAGAAAGCGCACTAGCCTATTAAAGAAACAGAAATATATTTTCCGCGTTACCACCACCAGGCGCTGTGCACTTGTTCAGTACAGAAATAACAGACAAATCAGCTGTATACGGTATCGGCCGGTTGCTGCATTTTGGAACAAACTTGACAGGCTCAGTCAAGGTTAACCATGTATTAAAGATAAACTAACGACCCATTAGCGCCTCCACAACACTTTATTTATTAAAAAGCTTCCCGCTGTTTATTCTCCCTGCTTCTATTTATAATTTAGTACCCTCGGGAATATTACCGCCTAACATTGCAAGTACTTTCCCTGCTCACGCACGAGGCGCGCTGATCGCGCCCTGCCTGGTCGCGTTCGCCCCGTCTTTTTAGATGACACACACCGGCGGTCGCGTGGTGTTGTGATCGGCCAACTGTTTGCAGCATAGGAATCGAAGGCGATCAAACGCATGGGGTTCACATTAATTGTAAACAAATTCAGTATATCACTGCTATTTATCATTTTTTAACGTATCCGCTCGACACATTTTAATGCGGGTCATGTAGTGAACATGTCACACCCTATCTTCCTATTTGAAATTAAAACATGGCTCACCCACGATTAAAAATCAAAACTCATGTGGGTCGATCATGTAGGCTATGCACCATACACGTCCGTCACACCCTAGCCTTCCCATTAGAAAAATATATATATATTCACAGCATGTACACAGTGATGCTAAAGTTTAAAATACGATCTTAAAATGTTATTATCTTTTTTAATTATTATTATTTATTTTCCCTAAAACAATCTCAAAAAGATAATAAAATGTATTATCATTATTTTAATTTAAAAAAATTTAAAAAAGGCGGCCTCCTAAAAAGAAGCGGGCAGTGACGCTAAACATGTTTGTTGGGCCTTATCCCTATGAGTACCACACACGCCACCTGGGCTCGAATTAACATACACGTTGGCAACCAAAGAGCTGATCTGTCCCAATGATAATCGTCGTTACGTGACCAGCGTTCTTTGATGGCACAAGCCCTTGTGTCTAAAACTGAAATCTGAACAGCGCCTTCGTGTTTTTGTGGTTTATTATTGGTTTCGAACTGGCTTAAAAAGCCAGGACGCGCGCGTGCGAAAAGCACTTTGCATGCCCACGCCACTTAGCTGCCACCATGACCGAAAACGCTTCCAAGATTTTGGAGGAAATCTTCGCAGATAGCGGTTCAGATATGTCCGATGATGAATCTTCTGTAGCAACATCTGACGAAAGTGATGACGAAGCAACTCCTTCATCTTCTTCGCAAAGCCAAACTACAGGTACAGGGAGGTTACTGAAAAGAGTTCAACCATGGAGGAATCTTATTCCTCCATGGCTTTTCTCGAAATGTTTCGCATCCGACATTCATAGGCTACTGTACTGTAATGTAACCGTTGCATTTGAATGTCCTTTTGCAGGGAAATTCATCAAAAGCACTGAACGTTTTAGTTTGCATTGCTTAATTCGATGGAATACAATTAGAAACTAGAGCTAATGTGCTTCAGGAAGCACGGATATCAGCCTAAATAGTCTTTTGTAAGGCTTGTGTGAACCGCCTCGCACTAACCACTTGGTGATGACTACCACTCCCAAATTTCAAAAGCATCTAACCAAGTTTGACTGAAATCGGCTAAAGAATATAAAAGAAAATACATTTGATATGCTTCAATATAATGACCTCTACTGACCATTAGTTGACCAGTGGCCAAATTAATTAGATCAAGGCTGTGGGAGAAGCATTTCGTTATTTTGACAAAAAATGACCCCTACTGACCATTAGGTGACCAATGGCCAAATGTTGACCCCTACTGACCATCAGGTGACCATTGGCCAAATTAATTAAACCAAGACTGTGGGAGAAGAAGCATTTCGTAATTTTGAAGAAAATGCCCCCTGCTGACCATTAGGTGACCACTGGCGAAACGGCATGTCAATTACATATGTCACAGGTATTTCGATACGTTTTATATATCGTTGAAAATACCCGCCGCGGTTCGTGTTAATTTAAATAACAGACTCTGCTCGAAAGGGAATCCACACGGAGAGCTATTTTTTTCGTTGATCCTCCTCCAATAGGTAATTACAGTGATTTATTCAAAAAAAGATGGCAGTATGGAATTTAAACCAATGAGTGAACAACAGGTTAAATTTCTATAATGACACAGATATCAATGGTATAACAATATGACAGGGGCTTCAGTAGGATGACACAGAGAGAATTGGTAATCTTGGCAATACAAGATAATATACACAATCTGGGGAAATGTGGTCAATAACATAACAGAATTCTCAAACTAATAAAATTAACATAGCTGCTTTTTGGGTTCATATCGCGGAAACGGTGTGGCTTGACTTGACTTGGCCTAAACTTAGCTTGACTTGAACTTGACGTGATCTTGGCTTGGCGTGAACTTGGCGTGATCTTGGCTTGGCTTGAACTTGGCGTGGTCCGACTCGACTTGTTTCAATTCCACGCGAATGGGCTTCGGTGGTCCTCGTCGTCTGACAATCCAGTCCAGGGACTTGGCGTGATTCGACTCGGCTTGGCTTTCCACGCGGATGGGCTCCGGTGGTCCTCGCCGTCTCAGACAATCCAGTCCAGCAAGCGTGGAAGAAAGAAGGAAGTGCGGAGAGACGAACCGGGTCGGCTCCCCAAAGCGATAAACCTATTGAACGGTACTCTGTACCACAGATATACCAAGCCAGTGATGTGAAGGAGGAAATATGTTTCACTCACTTAAAACGGTGAAGTGCAGACAGCACTTGCGAAACACCCTTCTCATCAGGTCTCCAGATCGCTTCTTAACTTATGGAGGATCAGCAATTGTATATAATACACGGAATAATTAAAATCCTAACTAGATAACGAAAATAAACAACTAACTAGATATAAGACAGCTGTATTTAAACTTCTAGACTGTGATCAAATAACAGAAACTAATTGATATGTTCACCCAGAACATCTAAGTTAAGAGATTACAAATTGAGTAGTATCACTGGATTTTCAACCAGAAAATATCTAAGTGATCAGAAAACAGTTCGCTCAAGTTACAAAACAACTCAAGGTCGGTTTGGGGTGGAATACACCAGGACACTCGTTCCCGTGCCCATGGCAACGACACGTGGTCAGAAACCAATGTGTGTGGTTATAGACATAATTGAACTAATGTACAAAAGTTGTGCCCATACGCGATAGCATACAAAGAACATTGTTATGAGCACTAATACATCGGTGAGAAAATGTACGCCACAACACTCGGCCGTGAATGTCTAACGGACTAAAATCTATTTATCTATTCGGACTAAAATTGTAAACTTAGAACGAGGAAAATCCATGTTTAGGAATATGCACGTGTTTCCTACCTCCATGCTCTAAAGTAAACCAGGGGCACTCACTCCCGTGCCTATGGCAACGACACGTGGCCAGAGACCACATGGTGTGTGCAGCAAGAACGAACTAACTTTAATTGTGTGTATCCACACGTAATGACAAACTTCAGAAAACTCTTAGCACACTCAGTGAAATGACATCAGTGAATGTGATAGGAGCATGAACATAACGATGATAAAATGTACAAAAGACTTTATCAGGAATGTCTCACAGAAATGATACTTCTGGATCCATAACCCGAGACGTTCTATAAGTTGTGGCTAAATTCAGAACGAGAACAATCATTCTCAGCGATCGTCGAACAAGTCATTTATAAAGACGCAATCGATACAGTAAGGTTAAAAACAATATAAGCAACCATTCAGCAAAGATTCCATAGTCAGGAAAATAGCCGAATTAGTAATAATTACACCAAACATCTACTGAATGATAACATCAAAAATGTGATGAGCAATATCACAACAAAGAAACTTCACCGAGATATAAGAATCGGTAATGTCATGAATACACAGTATATACAAAATTAGAGCGAATGTCGATTCAGACAATCAAAGTGATCACTGTCTCAAGCCATGCTGGACTTGTAAACAACTATATCGTGGTTGTTCAAAACTAAATGGTGTGAGTATATAAACAAGAATACAAAGGTCGATCAAGCAGTAACTTGTATAGCAAAACCATAGAAGGTGTAAATCTTACCTGTACCACAGATATACCAAGCCAGTGATGAGAAGAAGGAAATATGTTTCACTCACTTAAAACGGTGAAGTGCAGACAGCACTTGAGAAACACCCTTCTCATCAGGTCTCCAGATCGCTTCTGAGGAGGCCAGGGCGCTCTGGGGATATATCTATCTGATCATGTGCTCGCCAAGATATTGGTGTACCGAGCTCATTGGCTAGTTTCCTTAAAATTAGGCAGATGCTTCGATATTTCAATTAAGAAGGGCCAATCAGGGAAAGCCACCTTCTTAGTTTCGGGTACTAAAGTACCAAGGATGTGGTCAGAGAATTTACGACCAAATTTAAGTATCTTGACCATGTCCGGGGGAAAACAGGTGCCGGGCCGGAGAGGAATGTGGAACGACCGTCTCAAACCGTGGGAACAACATCGTTCAGACGGTGGCGTAAGTTAATCTAATCCAAAAATACTAAGTTAATCTGTCCGTTGGAACGCGCTAATCCACCCGCGCGGCGTAAGTTACGCGACCAAAATGGCATAACTTACGCTTCCCAAAAGTGGCCGATTAGATTAAGTTGAGCGAAAGATAACGATCTCCCCCCGCTGCGATGAGCCGTGAAGTGCCGTTGGAACGCAACTGACCTGCCACTTCCGGTGGTAGTTTATTCACATTGACCTTTTTCGTAACAGGTACAGGCCGTGCTCATTAGCCGGGCACGGACAAGACGATATATTTGTGAACCTTTCGCAATGATGGCCACCGCGCCGAGAATACATCCGATTGCCCGTTGCCTTCGTTTGACAAACTGCCAAAAACGCCAACGGGGTAGCGTGGTCTTGTTGACGCAATCGGTTGTTTTTCAGTCTTCTGAGCCTCTGCAGCACACGATTCATTATTCAACTCTCCGGCCTCGGAATCGAATCCGACGATCGTTCCCTTTTATCCCGAATACAGGCAAGCAAAAACGCGAAAAAAACTTTAGCATTGATCATCATCGGCGCCATTTTGATAACGCATGGCCTGTCGCACGTGCAATTACAAGTGTGTATGTACATTGTACATGACGTACACGGTTTATTTACCAGACCGTTTTACAAACCCTAGCTTAGGCCAGTCGGTCACTGCGCTCCATTATCATAGCCAAACTGCATAAACAAAGCCGATATTGCGAAGAGGCTGGAGTTTGGAAAACGGCAGTACGCTTGCGCTCTAATGTATACTGTATACTGTATGTACATTACAACACTGTCCTTGTTTTCCCGCGCGCGCGCTTTAACCGGAAGGCTGAGAAAGTGGTGTTTGCGTTGCGTAACCACGATGGCGTAACTTGACCAACTTTTCCGCCTGGGAAATGGCGTAACTTTCTCGTTTGAACGCAAGCATGTTTTGGATTAAAAACGGAATAACTTAGTATTTTTGGATTAGATTAACTTACGCCACCGTCTGAACATGCCCTTGTCGGTCACAGGCCTTTATCTTAAAGGGGCAATCCAACAGGGTCCGACACATATGTACAGTTATTTCAAGAAATGTAAGAACTTTGTAAATTAAAACAATTTTTCCCCGTGATATTTTAATGGTTCTTTATAATACCCTTGTCTTGCCTTACATTTTATATGGCATTCTAGCATGGGGAAATAGTGGTATAGGTCAAATTAATAGAATACTTAAATTACAGAAGAAGGCTTTACGTATAATTAACAATGTTAATTTCAATGACCATAGTAATCTCCTTTTTTATAATTGTAATACATTAAAAGTCTTTGATATTTACTGTCTCCAGCTTGGCTCCTTCATGCACCAACTTAGCAACACTAAATTACCAAAATCCATTTGCTCGCTATTCACAAAAAATCAACAAGTAGGCCTACATTCTTACTCCACAAGACAATGTAAGGAATTTCATCGTTCTTATGCTCGTACTAAGCTTGCTAAAGATACAGTGAAATTGAACATGAAGTCCCCAAGCTGTGGGGTTCTATTGACCCCTCTTTCAAGGCTATCCAGCCTGCGTACTTTTAAACGCAAGTACACAATTAAATTATTTAATAAATATTCAAACTGATGATTAAAATATGTCTCTGTTTCACGGGGTTACAGGCAACAGGTTATAAGTACAGGTTATAAGTATTATTTGTTTCTCTCCAATATGCTACTACAATTGTATGTCGTGTTTTTGTTTGTTATTTGTTATACATGTATATGTAATTAGCTCTTATTTGTTAGTGGGGGCCCCCACTCGACAAGCTTGCTTTTTGGGGGCCCCCATCCACACTTATTCTGCAGTGGTTTAAATATTTCATAATATAATATAATATTGTTGTGTGGAAAATAAAGTAACATGATGATGATGATGATGATGAAGCTAGCATGTGCAGGGCGCGCGTGGCGTGTATTTCTTGAAGGACAACGATAGACGGTTAACGACGAACTCGCCTTGGCCAAGGCTGGGGACAAAGAGGGCGATAAGCCGAGCGGAAACATCGATCTGCGCATGCCCGAAACCGAACATGTCTCCGTACCTTTTGAGTTGTTAGCGAGCTTTCGATTCGGGACGGGAGACAAAGAGGGCGAGAGGCCTAGCAAAAACATCGATCTGCGCATGCCCGAAACCGAACATGTCTCGATCACTGACCTCAACACCTGGACAGATCATTGTCCATATTCTGCTGTGCTAACACTTGAAGTCGGCGCGAACTGGAAGTGCAACATGGCGTCACTGCTGTGAGCCAATGAAATGTCCAGTTGTAGAGGTCAGTGGATTTACCAACCAACTGAACTCTACACCTGGACATTTCATTGGCTCACAGCAGTGACGCCATGTTGCACTTCTCTGCATGCCGACTTCAAAATGAAACAATGGAGGATCTGTCCATGTATAGAGGTCAGTGGTCTCGATCCGTACCTGTTGAGTTGTTAGCGAGCTTTCGATTCGGGACGGGAGACAAAGAGGGCGATAAGCCGAGCAAAAACATCGATCTGCGCATGCCCGAAACCGAACATGTCTCCGTACCTGTTGAGTTGTTAGCGAGCTTTCGATTCGGGACGGGAGACAAAGAGGGCGATAAGCCGAGCAAAAACATCGATCTGCGCATGCCCGAAACCGAACATGTCTCTGTACCTGGGCCCAATTTCTTGGCTCTGCTTACCGTTAGCGAAAAATCCTTGCTTACTATAGCAGAAAATTCGGTGCTTACGGTAAACGTATTTCACGCGTTAGCGAGGAATTTTGGTCTCTGAGCATGCGTACAACCCGTAACTAAGGATTCTGTGCTTACACTATAAGCACATAATTTTTCTGCTAGCGTGGTTAGCGGAAAATGGTGACCGTAAGCGAGGAATTCTGTGGTGAACAGAGCCATGAAATTGGGCCCTGTTGAGTTGTTAGCGAGCTTTTATTCGGGACGGGAGACAAAGAGGGCGATAAGCCGAGCAAAAACATCGATCTGCGCATGCCCGAAACCGAACATGTCTCCGTACCTGTTGGGTTTGGGAACGGTTCTCGGGTGAAATAGCTTCCGGTCTGTGAGCACGACGGAGCGGTATATTTTGTACACTAGTAGGCGTTCCTTTTGTCGTCAGTTGTTTTCTAAGACCTAGAAGCGAGCTGAAAACAGATTTGGAATGCTTAGGACTTTTTACACATTTGTATGTTTCCAACAATTATTTTGGGGGACTTGAGTTATTTTTGCGGCCTTGAAAAACACCATTTGTCCATAGATAAATTATCTAAACTTGGTGGTTATGCAAATATGGAACAAAAAATAACAAGATGTTTAAATAGTGATGAATCAAACAATTATTTTGGGGGACTTGGGTTATTTTTGCGGCCTTGAAAAACTTCATTTGTTCATAGATAAATTATCTAAACTTGGTGGTTATGCAAATATGGAACAAAAAATAACAAGATGTTTAAATAGTGATGAATCATGTTTTATGTTTGAAACTGTGCTTCTAAAAGAAGAAGGCCACGCCCCTTTTAGGGGTTTCTAGGATTTTACTTGAGCCTATTTCAAACAACAGTCTCAGGTGTTTTCTAAGACTTAGAAGTGATATGAAAGCAGTTTTGGGAATCCTAAAAGCTCTATTTATATGAATTTGCATGTTTCCAAAATGTCATGTTAGAAAACATATGGACTGGCAGTAAGGTTACTAGAGCACGTCTATTCCCCCGAGAGACTGTGAGTGACCAGAAGGGGCCCTATTTCCCGAGGCCTTAGGCCGAAGGAAATAGGTCCCCCTTCTGGTCACTCACAGGCCCAAGAAGGGGGAAGGGGGGAGGGGGGGGGGGGTAGACGTGCTCTAGCGACCAAATCATACCAGTCCATAATGTGTTTTATAACACACCCCGGTTCAAAAGATCCAGACGCCGCCATTTTTCATATTAAGATGAGCCTGGCAAACATCTTGAGGGCGCTGTAACCAGCCAACATTTTAATTATTTTTGCCCGCTTCGGGAACTATTTCCCGTAAAATTCACGGTGGCGCAAATAATAATACATGGTAATAATACACAAAGCAATGGGGTAAGGCAGACGATGTGTATTTCCTTGATTGGTTATTAAAGTTAATGCGTCTTTCCACATTTACTCTTTAGTCTTCCCGCCAGTCACAAACCGTTGCGTCAAAAACTGTTTTTTCGTTTTAACAACAGTGGTGCAGTATACGTAACAGATGGATTAACGTATGACATGAAGCGCATAAAGCCGGGGCTTCGTTTACGTCAATATCAAGATGCAGTGACTCCATGAAATTCACACTCAACACTTAAACAAGAACGTCAGTGATAAAGACGTTCATAATTTAAAGGTAGGAAACACCATTGGTAATTGCTTGAATTATTAGAAATGGGTGGATTTTGGGGGTTGTATTTTATACAGTAAATATCATTTAACTGACCTGTCCGAAGTTTTACAATCATGGATGCCGAGAAAAATACAAGAAAAACGGCGTTAGATTTTTCTTTGTTGCTAGTTCTTGTTGTTCTGCTGGGTTTTTTTCCCGATCGAATTGTTTTAATTCAATTTTTTGGAACAATTGCAGAATATCTAGCTCAATCATTTGGTTGGATGCCTAGAATCATTATTAAACAATTCGGTAGTCAAAAATGTCGATATCTGCAAATGGTGTATTCTACCTTTAAGCGGGATTCTTTATAATAAGCAGCGTTAGAAGCGAACTGCGCACGATATTAATTTACTAGCAGGGTCAACTATTAAACTGCAGCACGCGGGTGGATTTCGGACAAATAAACGACGATATCCTTGGCCAATGCTACTTATTGTTAGAACGATAGGACGCTTTGAATTGCTTATTACAGTTTAAAAAAGAAATCAACCAACGTGAAATTGACTCGGTTATGAACGTACACGCTACTTCCGAATTATAGATGCCTTTATTTACACGGTGGTGCATTCCGTTTGACGACATTTAATTAAAAAGAAGACCAAACACCAATGGTCTGCAGCTTAGGTAATGAGCTTTAACCCTAACCCCCTAGGTCTTTTTTGCTAGAAACCGTCCTCAATCCTTCAAAATCTTCGGATTGCCCTACTAAAAAATTGCATTCATCTTCAATCCTGAAAAAAACCTCAATTTGTTTTACTTGTGTTCAAAATAATCACAGGGTACCCACTGCCTCAATCCTCCAAATTCCTCAGATTGTCCTAATCGACAAAGTGCATTAATCCTTAATCCTTAAAAATCCTCCAATTTTTTTAACTTGTGTTCAAATCGAAGGGTACTCACTGCCTTAATCCAATTAATTTGGCCAATGGACACCTAATGTTCAGCGGGGTCATTTTCCTTAAAATTACGAAATGCTTCTTCTCTCGAAGTCTTTATCCAATTATTTTTTGCCAATGGTCACCTAATGGTCAGTGGGGGTCAGAATTTAGAAAGTGGTCACATAATGGTCAGTAGGGGCTCATTTAATTAGTGTACTAATACTAGTAAATGAACTGTTTCCATATAACTGATACAATGCCCAGGATTGAGTACTAATTACCTTGGTATAAAAAACAAATCAATACATGTACATGTAGATCCATACCAGTAACCTACATGTACATGTACCACCCCGGCCTAAGTCAAACCAATCATTCAATACCATCCCAGGCCGAATGGCCACGTACTCCTCCAAAATCCATTTTTTTCTTTAAAGTCAATCCTCCAAAATCCTCATTAAAAAAAAAAAACATTCAGCCTCAATTCCTCTAAAATCATCATTTTTCGAAAACCCCATTTAGCCTCAATCCTCCAAAATCCTTCACACTTTAAACAACATTGTGTCTCAATCCTCCAAAATCTTCATTTAAAAAAATACACCATTGGATACACCATTGGTAATTGCTTGAATTATCAGGAATGGGTGGATGTAAAGGTAGGATACACCATTGGTAATTGCTTGAATTATCAGGAATGGCTGGATTTGGGGGGGTTGTATTTTATACAATAAATATCATTTAACTGACCTGTTTTACAATCATGGATGCCAAGAAAAATACTGATAAAAACGGCGTTAGTTTTCAACCGGCGTCAGGCAGTTTTTCTTGTTCTTCTTCTTTGTCCGGCGAATTATACTATAATTTCTTCATAAACATTCAATTTTTCGGAACAATTGCAGAATATCTAGCTCAATCATTTGGATGTGTGCCTAGAATCATTATTTAACTATTAACTTCTGCAGCGCGCGGGTGGATTTCGGGAAAATAAACGACGATGGCCTTGGCCAAGGCTACTTATTGTTGGAACGATTGAATTGCCTTGAACTGCTCATTACATTTAGATGAAATCAACAAGCGTGAAATTGACTCGGATATGAACGTATACGCTACCTCCTAAATATAGGCGCCTTTATTTACACGGCGGTGCATTCTGTTAGACGACATTTAATTAAAAAGAAGACCAGACACCAATGGTCTGCAGCATGGAGCAAGTTCGGGCGCGAACTATAGTTAACCATAGTTTGACTAACGTCGCTCGAACGCAGAATGGTTGGACTATCTAGTCGACTATTTGGAACCAGACCCCAGAGCACGGTTGCCGCTGGTTGACAGTAGCCTCTTTTCATAGGAAAACATGGAGAGAACCAGTGACGTAGGAAAAGGTGATGTCAGTAGTCGGACGGAGGGAAAGGCAGACGTTAAGTGAAAATCTGGCGGGCCTAATGTAATTTTTGTCTTGTTTTTGGACCAACACGACTAACGTTATGGCTTATCCTACTTATATGCGTGGAAGAATAGTGGCAAAACCCATTTCATTCATGTCGCAAATGTAAACAAAGCGGTTTCCATCTTTTCAACAATAGTTCGACTAGAGCCGTTCGAGCGAACTGCATTTGAGCATGCGCATTGGTAAAGCAGAGACTGACTAATGGTTAACTATAGTTCGCGCCCGAACTTGCTCTTACGCTTATCCGATTAGGTAATGAGCTTTGAAAACCTCCGCCAATCAGGGGCTATGGTTTGTGACTAGCCAATTACCAGCCACTGATCTGAATGACGTATTAACTGTGATAACCAATCAGAGAGATACACATCGTCTGCTTCACCATCAATGCTTTCTGTGAATTATAAAACCCCATCATCGCCAGACCTCTGTCACTAGAGCAAACCAGTGGTGTAAAGAAGACACGCAAAAACTCGGTCGCAAAATGGGAAACTCTTCATGAGTACAAATGAATATGGATTTTTGTGAACGCAACTTAACTCACAATATTCGTGATTTAGTTTCAGGCTGTCAATTCAAGTTTAGTAATCGTTCACCGTTTGTGTCTGCGTCATCCCATTTATTTCTGTAAACTACCAAGTCTCAGCATCACCAGGCCTCTGAGTGCAATCTGGCAGTTGTGCCAAGAAGACATCTACGGGTAACAGCGTGCCTTGGAATTGTAGTCTTTTCACAACCGTTGTTGAAATCGTACATGATAACTTGCTGAATGTCGACCTATGCAGTTTTATGAAATTGGCAACATAACGAAAAACTGAAATATTCTGTTATAACGTGGCCTTAACTCAATCGACGGGATGGCGAAACAAATCATCTGTTTTGAACTTGTTCACATAATATTCATCATTTTCCAGGGAGCTACCTCGCCCGTCTTTGGGTATGAAACATCTTCATATACAAAGAAACATACATTTTATGCCGCCGAAAATCGCGCACTGGAAGAATTTGCGTATGCAACAAAAACTGTGCGATCTCGTGTCATCTGCGGACGGGAATGCAGCATGGATGAACGTTGCAGGTCGTTTAACTTTAACGACTGCAGTAAACTGTGCGAGTTGAACCTTGCAACAAGACGAGAGCATCCCGGAGACTTCAATGCAACTCAAGGAATGGTGTACTTTGATGCAGATGAGGACACACCTCTCTACTCACTGGCTGATAGTTCCTTAAATCGATACAGAAGTTGCAAGATGCTCTTATATGCTGGTTATCGTTCAAGCTGTATCTACACAATCTACCCCGAGGGATTCGGCAATGGCGGTCTTCGTGTCTACTGTGACATGGAAACTGACGGCGGGGAATGGATCGTGTTTCAGAGGCGACAAGATGGCAGCGTGGACTTCTACCGTAACTGGGCCGACTACCAGTCTGGCTTTGGAGATCTGTCCGGTGAGTTCTGGTTGGGTAATGATAACTTGGTGACTCTGACGTCTGATGATTCACGTGCCACATGGGAGCTACGAGTTGATTTAGAGGACTGGGAGGGCAACACGGCATGGGCAAAATACTCGGATTTCCAAATATCCCCCGGGGATTACAATCTAAATTATGACCAATACAATGCCAGCAGCACTGCCGGCGACTCTCTTGGGCATCAAACAGAAAACCACTATCAAAAAGGATATCCCTTTTCAACGAAGAATCGTGACAACGATGCGTGGTTAGGGGGCAATTGTGCACAAATGTACGCAGGATCTTGGTGGTTTAATAAATGTTGGTATTCTCACTTGAATGGTCTATATTACCCACACAATAATGCAGATAGCCAAGGCATGCAATGGGCCTCATGGAAATTTGATTATTCCATGAAAGCATGTAGCATGAAAACGCGCGAAATTGGACCATGAACGTTGCATTGTTAACATTTATTCGAAATGTACTTGTTTTATTTGGCACCTGTAAATCATTGCACAACCATATTAATCATTAATACCTCGAGTCTTTTAGAATTATTTAAAAAGTTGTTATGAAATAATGTGTTTCGCAGTTAATCGAAATGTTACTATCACTTTGTCAACACGAGGCAGGATACACCATTTGCAGATATCGAAATATTTTACTACCAAATTATTTATAAATATCTCCTTTATTTGAAAGTAAATTATGATTCAAGGCATCCAGCAAAATAACTGCGCTAAAATATCTGTAATTATAAAATTGAATTTTATAAACAAAATTTACGATCGCCAGACGGCATTCGCGAAATAGCAAGAACAACAAGAACAACTGCACGACGCCGGTTGAAAATGAACGCCGTTTTTCCTGCTTTTTTCTCGGCATCCATAATTGTACAACTTCAAACAGTTCAGTTAAGCAATATTTACTATAAAATACAACCCCCAAATCCACCCATTCCTGATAATTCAAGCAATTACTAATGGTGTATCCTACCTTTAAGAGGCGAAAAAAAAATATTGTTTTTTTATTTTATTTCAAAAAGATACCCATTATATTTTGTACATCTGACGAAACAACGGCTAACATTTATTATATAACAATGTTAAATTGCAGCCGAGTTCAACCGAGACTAAGACTAAGTTTATTTTCACTCTGATTTTCCTTTTTTTAATATTGACATTATAGGCGCAATCACACACACAATATTCACTGATATAATAATTATGTACAACAACCTGCCGATTGCATTATTTGAACAAAATAGGCATGATGGCCTTTTTAAAATTGAAGTTAAGTTCTCCTTTAAGGAACTGTAACTTTCGCCAACATTGCAGGGCTACGAACAGCACCCGTCACTACGAGATTTATTCACGAGTCGGCCATAATACATTAAAAGTGAGGTAAAATCTTCAGTTTTGGAACTTGCAGATAGAAATAAAAGCAATGACCTCAAGTTAATTACCAAATAACTCCAGTCGTCTCTGATGAATAATTAAAAACTTGTGATTAAACATACTTTAATGTTTGATGCCTCATTTCAAAAAAATATTGAAAGTGGGGCTAGAATTCAAAAATAATCTGGCACATCCCATTTAACAATTCAACATTTATGAGATACATCCAGGGAACACAACCAAAATGGCTTCCTCTTGAATAAGGTCCATAATAACGAAACATTGTGAAAACTGTTCTTGCTAAATTATAAATACAGCGTAAATACATACTATGTGAAAACAATATGTTACTGGGATTACAATTATAGTTTGACAAGTGCTGTCAGCTTAGAAAATAAGTGTTATTCGTACATGTAAGCATAGATAATATTTGTATTGCGCGAATAGAATGTTGCACAAAATGGCATAAGCTTAGAATTTGTGGCAAGTGTTATTCCTCTTATTAAAAAACATTCAAAATATTCATCTTATTGTTTTACTCTAGTTACTTTCCCACGAAAATACTCTATACCACAAAAGAATCAGAATTTCACATATTAATTTGTTCTGATGTCATTACTTATTATTTGTCTGCACAATTTTAAAATATAAAGGTTTGTTTAGAGCGCGCTGTCTTAAGTGAGTGCTTATAATTGAAATTCATATAAAATTACACAAACCACATTAATATCATAATTAATCAGAATTAATAAGAACATTTTACTTTTTGCTTGTATATTGCGATACAAAAATGGTTCCAGTACAAAAAGACCAATGACGTTGAATAAACTGAGTGACAAGAACCAATCCACAATTAATTTGTCTCAGTTGATTTAGGTTGTTCGTGTTGAGTTACGAGTGTGTAATTATCGCAGCGTGATTGGCAGGTGTAAGGCAACTGGGGTTTATGCTTTAAACACCTGTCTCTGTATGGGATATGCAGTTAAGGAATTTGCACAGTATTGTAACGTAGATTCGCCTGGGGTCGACTACACACACAAGAAGGACTCTTGACGCAAGTATTCTGTATTTCCGGTGATTCTCTCTGGTTTATTGTGACCTCTTGCCGACCAAAACATGGACTTCAGGCTCCCGCAATCACGCGGCACCCGAACTGGTTAGAACTGGTTCGGCGCTTGCGCAATCCAAAGGCGGGTTTCCGGGGCGCACCAGCAGGAGCCACCAGGGCGATCCCACCACCGTGGAATCGCTCCAGCGCCCTCTACCGCCCAACCGGCACGGGCGTTACACAGCCCCCCACGAAGACCTTGTTTGCCCCCAAACAAGACCATGGGCGCTGCTGCCGCACCCCGGCCAACCGCCCTGGAAAACGCATAACGCCAATAATTACACAACAATTTACATAACAAAAAAATGAAAAGTTCAAAAGTTCCCGCCTAGTAGGTGGGAGGTGGCCTGAAGCTGCTCCCAGAATTCCGGTGGAATGTCTCTCCACGCCTGGGCCGTCTCCCCGAGGCGCGTGCGTGGTCCGACTCCGTCGCGCATGCACAGTCCGACTCCGTCGCGCATGCGTGGTCCAACTCCGAGGCGCATGCGTGGTCCGACTCCAAGGCGCATGCGTGGTCCGACTCCGTCGCGCACGCGTGGTCCGCCAGACGACCCCAAGCTCTGGCACCCCCAGCTCCGGCACACCCCCAGCTGTCAAGACTTGACTGGCTCCTGTGACTGGCTCCTGTGACTGGCTCTTGTGACTGATTCCTGTGACTGGCTCTTGTGACTGATGACTGGCTTAGAGAGCGTGGGCGTCCCGGCGAGGCCCCGCCCCCGCTGCGCCGACGGGCACGGCTCGGGCTCGCTCCGAGTGTTGCGAGCCGTCTGCCGCCTACAGCATGGGCCGGGCCCCCCCGACTCGGTTTCATTCCTGCAGAAGATCCAGAGAATGTCTCGACGAGGCTCCGCCCCCCATCACTGCATCCACGGGCACAGCTTGGGATTGTTCCGCGTGGAACCATCCGTCTGCTGCGCCGCCGTCTACAGCATGGGGCGGCCCCCCGACAGACCTGGTAGCGGACCCGGACAAATATGGAGAAGGGCGCCCTCTCTCCAAATCGGAGTGGACGCACTGAAGCCCCCAGCCATTGGCGCATGTCCCGAAATTCCCGCTATCCTTCTCCAACTCCTCCCCCAGGAAACATCCAGACTCCCAAGTCCCCATAACCTCCCTAGAGTTCCCCAAAACATCCGTAAAGAAGGCCTCTAACTCCGCCAGCGTGATGTACGGAATGCACCGGCTCCTGGGCCCCGCTCCCCGGGCCCGCACTCCAGCTCGCCTCCCCGCCGCAGGGCGAGTCGGCCGCCACACCATCATGGTTTCGTGAAAGCATGAAAACTTCACCTGGTTTCCTTAGTCCTCCTGCATGCCGACCGCTGCCACCAATGTAACGTAGATTCCTCTGGGGTCGACTACACACACAAGAAGGACTCTTGACGCAAGTATTCTGTATTTCCGGTGATTCTCTCTGGTTTATTGTGACCTCTTGCCGACCAAAACATGGACTTCAGGCTCCCGCAATCACGCGGCACCCGAACTGGTTAGAACTGGTTCGGCGCTTGCGCAATCCAAAGGCGGGTTTCCGGGGCGCACCAGCAGGAGCCACCAGGGCGATCCCACCACCGTGGAATCGCTCCAGCGCCCTCTACCGCCCAACTGGCACGGGCGTTACAGTATTCTACAGATGTAGATTCACAACTTCTGGCCGCGCCCTGGCCTCGTTCTAGCCCTCGCCCTGGACCTCGCCCTGGACCTCGCCCTAGACCTCGCCCTGGACCTCGCCCTGGACCTCGCCCTGGACCTCGCCCTGGACCTCGCCCTGGACCTCGCCCTGGACCTCGCCCTGGACCTCGCCCTGGACCTCGTCCTGGACCTCGTCCTGGACCTCGCCCTGGACCTCGCCCTGGACCTCGCCCTGGACCTCGCCCTGGACCTCGCCCTGGACCTCGCCCTGGACCTCGCCCTGGACCTCGCCCTGGACCTCGCCCTGGACCTCGCCCTGGACCTCGCCCTGGACCTCGCCCTGGACCTCGCCCTGGACCTCGCCCTGGACCTCGCCCTGGACCTCGCCCTGGACCTCGCCCTGGACCTCGCCCTGGACCTCGCCCTGGACCTCGCCCTGGACCTCGCCCTGGACCTCGCCCTGGACCTCGCCCTGGACCTCGCCCTGGACCTCGCCCTGGACCTCGCCCTGGACCTCGCCCTGGACCTCGCCCTGGACCTCGCCCTGGACCTCGCCCTGGACCTCGCCCTGGACCTCGCCCTGGACCTCGCCCTGGACCTCGCCCTGGACCTCGCCCTGGACCTCGCCCTGGACCTCGCCCTGGACCTCGCCCTGGACCTCGCCCTGGACCTCGCCCTGGACCTCGCCCTGGACCTCGCCCTGGACCTCGCCCTGGACCTCGCCCTGGACCTCGCCCTGGACCTCGCCCTGGACCTCGCCCTGGACCTCGCCCTGGACCTCGCCCTGGACCCCCCCCCCCCCCCCCCCCCTCCCCCCCCCCCCCCCCCCCCCCCCAAAGACAGCTACCGAAAGCAGTGGTAGAGCGCCGTCAGCGGCGCTCTAGGGTCTTTGGTGTGGCTTAAATCTTTAGTCGTTTAACAACGTGGCGACAATAAAACCAGACATGACAAATCGCTGAATTTTGTTCCGCACAATTTAACTACATGTACCGATCAAACATCATAACATCATAACAATGGCGAAACCAATTCTTACGTTCAAAATTGTTTCACCTTATACATGCAGAGAAACAAATGTTTTATGCTGCTGAAAATCGCGCACTCAACGGGTTAGATACTTCACTAAAATTATCAGATCTCGTGTCACTGAGAGGCCCCAAAGGGTTGTCAATAATCGTGACTGTCCAACTTGCACACTCGTTTTTCCAAGTATGGGGGAAAGATAGCCCAGGTGGACTCCCTAACCTCCCTACGTTACGGAGGGAGTCCAGGATACGAAGCCTCTAAACGTGGGCGAAACAAATTATGATGACATTTTCAATATTTTTACCTCATTGTAGACTCCACCCACATAATAATCATCGTGTCCTTATCTATGAGAACGGGAGGTTTAGAAATTCCATATTGTAACGTTTGTGCCGGTTGGCCGGTAGAGGGCGCTGGAGCGATTCCACGGTGGTGAGATCGCCCTGGTGGCTCCTGCTGGTGCGCCCCGGAAACCCGCCTTTGGATCGCGCGTACGCCGAATCAGTTCTGACCAGTTCTAGAGTCCGCGTGATTGTGTGAGCTTCATGTCAGTGTTTTGAGGCAAGAGTCCACAATACACGGCAGGTATTCACCGGAAA
Organism: Crossaster papposus; assembly: GCA_037893245.1. Taxonomy (NCBI): domain Eukaryota; kingdom Metazoa; phylum Echinodermata; class Asteroidea; order Velatida; family Solasteridae; genus Crossaster; species Crossaster papposus. The sequence goes on along the minus strand of JBAIAA010000119.1, from coordinate 804,756 downwards.
TCACGGAACACTTGTGTCCAGATTCCTTCTTGTGTGTTGTGTCGACCCCAGGACAAATTCACGTTACATTGGTGGCAGCGGCCCGGGCATACAAGAGGACGGAAAAGACCAGGTGAAGTGTTCATGTTTTGGGAAGGAGTTGGGTAAGGATAGCGGAAAATTTCGGGACATGCGCCAAGTGCTGGGGGTTGCCGGTGCGTCCACTCCGATTCGGAGAGAGGGCGCCCTTCCCCATATTTTGTCCGAGGCCGCTACCGGATCTGACGGGGGGCCGCCCCATGCTGTAGACGGCGGCGCAGCAGACGTCTCGCTCCACACGGGGCGATTCCGAGCTGTGCCCTTGAATGCAGTGGGGGCATCGCCTCGTCGGGACATTCCCTGGATCTTCTACAGGAATTATACCGAGTCCGGGGGGGGGGGGGGGCCCGGCCTATACTGTAAACGGCGGCACGGCAGACGTTTCGTTCCGCTCGGGGCGATTCCGAGTCGGGTCCGTCGGCGCAGTAGGGGCGGGGCCTCACCCGGACGCCCACGCTCCCTAAGCCAGTCGCAGTCGGAGGTGCCAGTCACGGTCAGTCACAGTCACAGTCGCAAGAATCAGTCGCAGTCGCAAGAGGCAGTCACAGTCGCGGCCACAGGAGCCAGTCGCAGTCGCAGGAGCAAGTCGCAGTCGCAGGAGCAAGTCGCAGTCGCAGGAGCCAGGCGCAGTCGCAGTCGCAGGAACCACAGTCGCAGTCGCAAGAGCCAGTCGCAGTCGCAGGCACCAGATACAGGAGCCAGTCGCAGTCGCAGGAGCCAGTCGCTGTCGCGGGAGCCAGCCGCAGTCGCAGTCGCAGGAACCACAGTCGCAGTCGCAAGAGCCAGCCGCAGTCGAAGGCACCAGTCGCAGTCAGAGGAGCCAGTCGCAGTCACAGTCGCAGTCAAGTCTTAACATTAGAGGGGTGTGCCGGGGCCAGGGGTGTGCCGGGGCCAGGGGTTTACCCCAAAAATTGTTGTAATGTAAATTGTTGTAATGTAAATTGTTGTAATGTAAATTGTTGTAATGTAAATTGTTGTAATGTAAATTGTTGTATAATTTTTGGCGTTGTGCGCTTTCCGGTGCGGGTCTTCCGGGTGTGCGGCGACAGAGCCCACCGTCTTGTTTGGGGGCAAACAAGGTCTTCGTGGGGGGCTGTGTAACGTTTGTGCCGGTTGGCCAGTAGAGGGCGCTGGAGCGATTCCACGGTGGTGGGATCGCCCTGGTGGCTCCTGCTGGTGCGCCCCGGAAACCCGCCTTTGGATCGCGCGTACGCCGAACCAGTTCTGACCAGTTCTAGAGTCCGCGTGATTGTGTGAGCTTCATGTCAGTGTTTTGAGGCGAGAGTCCACAATAAACGGCAGATATTCACCGGAAATCACGGAACACTTGTGTCCAGATTCCTTCTTTAGTGTTGTGTCGACCCCAGGACAAATTCACGTTACAATATGCTACACTGGATGACGTTTTCAGGAAATTAAACTCAAAATCAACGTTAAACTGGTATAAACTTGTAGACTCTCTTCATCAGTTTCATATACCGACTCGAGTTCGTATACGACGTGCGCTGTATGCGCGATGCTGCGTGCACGCTCAATATCAATGCGCGCAGCATGTACCATCGATCGCGGATTCGCGGAGAGTCGTGAGTTTCCCTATACCGCTCTATGGGGACATTGACCAGTTTACACACCAACACTATGGGGACTGATATCATTATGTGGACTTTTTCAGGTCCCCATAACATTTTGTATCTAAAATTGTCCACAAACGTCGTATGAAAAAAATATGATAAAACCGAAATTGTCCCCTTACCTTCGTGGTAATCGGTTTAGCAAAACAACGCCTATTGAAGGGCGCCACCGTGCGTTTACGGCTTTTTGGAAGTGTGAATACTTTCTCAGTGGGGAATTTTGTTTGGTAGACATGAGTCTCTCCCAGCAATCTTGGAGAACTATCATTCCTAGAATGTCATGCCCACTCTCGTTTTTCCACGTATGGAGGCAAGTGGAAGAGTATTTCTCTCGGATTACAAGAAACTACACGAGACGGAATGACCAGTCTGACGGCTTCAACATCAGTGCCAAAACACCCGATGTAGGGCGTGGATGCACCGTTAGCAGATACCAGGGTGAACGGCTCCGGTATACCTTGAAGTTTGAAGCCCAGCGGTTCGACAAACCGACTGAAGAACCGTTCTTCCACGGTGGTGACTGGGGACCCTGGATCCAGCAGACAAGTAACTTTGACTTTCAAAAATTAAACGTCAACTGAAAAACATTCTCCCACTGTCTTCTGCATGAACTCTGGGGAAGCCTTTGATTCAGCCTATAGTAACAATCTCCATGGTACGGCTCACTACAGCTGAGAGTTGCGGTTTAACACATCTCTCTGGAATGCTGGTGTCTTCTTCTGTTTTTTCTTGGGCATCATAAATGAGTGAAAATTATGACAAAACCTCTGGGAATATGATGGCATTACGTACTGCTGCATGTGGTGGGTTGGCTATATCACGAATATTGACGTCAATATTCGCGACAAATTTCACGACTTTCCTTTGACGACTTTCATTTGAGCAATAAAAACACACTTTTTGCTCAATATTTAGCACGCAATTTAAGCAATGAAAAAACAACACTTTTTAAAACTGCATTTTAGAAGGTCTGCCAATGCAAACAAACAAATGTATTCGTTATACTACATCGTTATAATTTATTTATAGGCTGGACCTTCGAAATTCGAAATACAAAGTACGTACGAGCACACTCAAGTAATAGTAGGCCTATACTAGGCCTACCGGTATATAATGGGGATTTATTAATGGGGCCTACTCACTGACCTCTATACCTGGACGGATCGTTGCCCATATTCTGCCGTGCTGACACTTGAAGTCGGCGAGCACGCGCGGCGGCCATTTTACACTTCCAAGAGCGATACGGTTCACTATACATTACGTACTGAAGGGCTGTATTGTGTAGACACTATTTTTAATTACCTGGGGCGTGTCGTTTCATTTTTTATTATTATAGGAGACCTTAGAAGTTAAATCAAGCCTTGTTTTATTATTCTCCCGAAGGAAAAACAAAACGCTTAAATAAATGAATACATTTCTGAACGGATTAACCCGAACGCTCCCCAATCCTCCAAAATCCTCATTGCAGTTTTGGAGGATTTTTGAGGATTGAGGATGTATGGAATTTAAATAAAATGAGGATTTTGGAGGATTTAGGCACGATGTGGTTTCAAGTGTGGAGGATTTTTGAGGATTGAGGCTGAATGGGGTTTTCAAAAAATCTTAATGAGAATTTTGGAGGATTGACTTTTTTCAATCCCCAGAATCCTCATTGCAGTTTTGGAGGATTAAAACAAATAAGGATTTTAAAGAATTGAGGCACGTGATGTTGTGGAGATTTTTTGAGGATTGCTAGCAAGAAGAGCCTAGGGGGTAAGGGTTAATGAAAAAATCAATAAACAATACATTTGTAAATGATGTGCTTTCTTGCAAGATGTTTTGAAAATTCTTTACATTTTGCCATTAAACCATATAGAATTCAAGATAAAAAAAGGGCACTTGTGATGTGGCAAAGGTTTTAAATGGTTTACGAATCATTCCTAATCACTGTATTCTTTTTTTTTCTTCTCAAAAAAAATATTTTATCATCACTGACACGTATTTGAACTGTATATATTAGAATAAAGAAAATAACATGAGGTAAAATGAATTTTCAATCTTATATTGTACCGGTTTATTGTACAGGGCAATTCAACAATTTTTCATTATAAAATTCTATTTTTCAGAATAATTACAGGATATCTAGCGCAATCATTTTGCTGGATGCCCAGAATCAACATTTACTTTCAGATGAGTATGATATTTCTTAATAATTCGGTAGTAAATATTTTCGATATCTGCAAATGGTGTATACTACCTTTAAGTTCAGATTTGTCAAATAAATATTTAATACATGATGTATACAATTTATTTCAAAATTAATCCTCTTTCAACATAACAAGGGATTATTTTACAACTTTCATGAAGATAAAGTGAAACAATACGTCAATAATAACAATTCCTTTAGTAATTCTTCAGTTTGAATACAGGCACATGGCTACTCAAAACTGAATGTTTTGAAAAAGGTGTTGTTAAAGCAAAAGTAGATAATACAGAGAATACTTGTTTGTAATATATACAATTTAATGTACCTTCTAAAGATGAAGCGGAAAATAAAATATTGTAAGGACAGCATCCTGAGTAAGACGAACTGTCTGCCCAGTATTGTCAAAGCAGGTCTCTTCAAAATGATTGACGTAGAGTACAGAGCTCTTGTCCGGGGTCCACAAATCTCGCTTCATGTTGACCTTCCATACTGCATTCTGCAAGTACCGACCGGCGGCTGAATGGAAACCTGCAGCAAATGTAAGCATACGAGGTAAATTAAATTATATGTAGAATAATCTACACTACAGTCTACATCAGAAGATTTATTTCCAGGGTGGGGTGACTGTAAAAAAGTGTTCCAGTATTTTTAATTAAATTCAATTCATTATTTTTTGTCAAAACAATTATCATCTGTCAAACAAATTGTCTTCTAATAACAGGTGAAGGAATGTAGGAAATTTAGATACTTCCACCCTTCTAGTGGGGAATCTAGACCACTAGAGTAGACCGATGGTGAAAGTCTGACCAACATTTATAGGAACTAAAATAAAATGCAACTAAGTTAAAGTAAACAATGTCAATGCCCAAGTTTATTATTATATAAATATAAGAATACTAATTAATTATTGTATGCATAATCTTCAATAGAGTAATAGTATACTAGAGTTAGCATGACGTTGAATGAGGTAAATCTATGAAGAATATACACAATACCCTTTTTAAGTAAGACACTCGTCAAACTTAAAGACGTTTATCGTGACTGTCAAGTTCAAGTTACAATTAACATAACAAGATGATAATTATGATTAGACTAATCGTTAGAAATTGAATCTACTTAGTCTAGTCAAAATCTATAGCATAGCATGGCATTGGATTGCTATAGATTATATCGCCTAGTATCAGCAATGAAATGATCAGAATTCAGTCAGTGCGCACCGTTCGGAAAAGTCGTTTCTTTCATTTGCAGCGTATGCAAGACAGTCGCAGTTTTGCATATATAATGAGCTTGGAGGGCACATTTTTAAAAAATCATATCGTGAAAACCCAGCCATGTAAAAATATAAAAACGTAATAGTATGAACGAGGAATGCTTAATTGTAATAACAAACGTCATGGATGAATTTTTAATCATTCAGAAATAAGAAATTTCGGACTATAAAAATGAACATCGTTGTACAAAAATAATGGTCTCCGAAAAAGTCCCTTTTGTAGCATTTAACGAAATCGTGCGACAAACCTTAATCATGTGTGTTTAGGTACATTATTCATCTACTCAACCGCTACTGTTGTTGTTTCTGAATCCACTCGAAACAGTCGGGGGCACCCTAAGTATCCGTCGCCGTCAGCGCGAACATTCTCGGTAAAAAAATCCGCCATTACTCGTTGTTCTAATGTGAGCCCGAACGTGATTGGTCAGAACGTGCATCAAGCGTGCCAACTGACTAATCAGCTTCTACGTAACAAAACGCAAGTCACCCATTTTTGGCACGATTCCTTGCTCGTGTGATGCATTCACGGGGGCTTGTGATGACAACAAAGCGGTGCCTGACTATTATTCGTTAGTATGGTTTTTGGCAGGGTTTAGCTTCAGTTATGTATCTGTATCTGTATCTTAACGTCTCAGAAACCAAAACTGGCAAAAAACGCAACAGTTAATTGCTAGTTTAGGGATAAATAATGATGGCCTTCTAATCCAATGCTATGAATACAATATTTGACAGTTTTAAAATGAAATCTGTCTTTGTTTGTTTTGTTCCTGAACTCATATATATTTTTTGTTTTTGTTTTATAATACTTAATCTTTTAAGCATTTTTTAGTGAGTTTTACTTTTCCAACGAATGAAAGTTAAATTCGTGACCCTGCCCACCCCGAATCTATTTACTGTGAAATCTCACTTAAAAGCTGGGAATTGCAGTGAGCTCCAAATAAAATATATTAAATATACAAAGAAGAATAAAAACACAAGAATAAACCAAATGACATTGTTCTTTTCTTTTTCTTTTGTAAATAGTACAAAACATTTATTTTAAAATTTTTCTCAGCTGCATACATACATGACATGACATCAACAAACATGACAAAATAAATGGCGTCGTAAGAACAAGTAAAAACACAAGGCCTTTCCCCCGACATTTGATGATGACGTCACGTAAGCTAAAACGATACGGCACAAATAATGATTTTTGCAAAATGTTTGGCACTGAAAAAAACATCGACGGCTAAACCTGCAGAAGTATATGTGGTACCAATCGAAAGAACGATCCTTCGTCTATCAGAATATCGACTCCGTTTGTCTCAATCGTGCTCGAAACAGTCGGGGGCACCCTAAGTGTAAAGCTTATCAACGAAAAGTGTAAAACTTAAACCACATTTCAGACGAAGATTCACGTGTAATTGGTCTCTAAAATCTGGTAAAAATGGGTTTATTTTACGAGGAAAATGTTCAAGAAACTTACCACTCCATGCTTGACCCAACAATGCCCTCTTGCTGGGACCTCTAGCCAATGTTTCACATCGTCTCCGAGCGCTCGCGCATTCACGCGAAATCTCGAAGGGTCCGAGAGCGCCGCGCGGCTGCAAATGAAACTAGTGAAATATGCTAATTATCTCGCACTGTGCTCACGGACTGAATTACATTGAATTGCATTGCCATTGGCAATGGCATTATGCCATACCGCATACGTACACACATGTATGATGCAATGCATGCATGAAATATAAACATTGGAACTACACGTACACAGAGCGCTAGACCGTAGACGGTACGCTAACTACTTCCAATCTGCTTTTAAAATACATAGAAAACATAGTTGAACTTACGAATGAAATATCTGTACACATCCTTTATTACACCGGTTTGAGCAGTTGATTGCAGCACGTGTGGTCATTTTCAACGATTATAAAGTTCAGAAACAGAACCTGCACACAAGGCTGCAGTCGAATTGTACACAAATCTGTATTACAACCTTCTCGCACGTCGATTGGAAGTGCAACATGGCGGACCCACGGCGTCACTTCTGTGAGCCAATGATCCGTCCAGGTATAGAGGTCAGTGGGCCTACTACTAATTCAAACAGTTCGATCAACAGGAAACGGGCACAATTTATTCTAGGTCCAGCCCAAATAATATTTGTTCGATTACAAAAATATCTAATTATCCATACCAAAGTACTCGAATGTTAATGTTGTCTCCCCATATTACCTAGAAATAAATCATAATAGGTCAAGTCATATCAAGACTAACCTTCCTTTATCTATACTATAAAAGATGTTAAATTCGCCATCTTGTCCCTGGGCGCCGCCATCTTGGAACGCAGGGCCGCGCCATCTTGGCGCACGGTTGGCGCCATGTTGGCGCACGGTTGGCGCCATGTTGAAGAGACGCGGCGCTTTTGGTCGGGCGACTCGTCGCTGCGCGTGTGTGCCGCCGGCGTCGGTGCGGCGGGGTGCCGGATCGTTCGCGACGGGGAATCCCCGGGGAATCCCCCGGGGAATAAGATTTAAAACAAAATCGTATTCGTCCGAAGTGAGATTTAAAAGAAACGGACGTTACCGATAAACGCGTAATCGCTTTTCGATTGCCTGTCGATGTCTGTGGGCCTTTTTGCGTGAACTATTGCGTTATTTTTGCATTGTCCTTGCCCGGAGTTCGGGCCGAAGCCTTCCCGAAATCGTACTACCGTAACTCGGTTACCAAATAGTTGGCGTTAGGCGAAGCCTTCGCAAATTAATTGTATCCGCCTTGCTTGCGCGGTGGCCGAGTTGGCCCCGTCACGTGTTATTTGAGCTTTATACTCCCTTGGTTATTGCGGAGTTTCAGCGCCAGCTTCGTTTTCGAGTTCGAATTCGTGCGCGTCGACCACGTTTCATTCACAGGTTGGGAACGTTAAAAAATGATTTATTCCTTTCGTGTTGCCTTTTGGGCAAATTTCTTTGCTTCACATTGTCGATACTTAAATATTACAACATTATCTGTCTCAAAACACTCCGAAACATATCGCTATTGCCTCAATTTCAACTTTGATCGCGCAAAAATGTCGCGAAATTGTATGGCGATGGTGGATATGAATATGCAATTTAGAAACGTGACTGCATTACGTCAGTTGAGGGCGCACTGTCAGGTGGCCGGCCTGTTGGGTTTTTTAATCAGGATTTTCACGATGATGTAAACTCAGAAATCCCGAAGTGGTTCGTATTGTTTCCCGTACGATTCCTGTTAAAAAATCACGAGACGCAGGCAGCATGCAAGCGAAGATGGACTGCCTATTGAGTATTATTAGTTCGGAAGTCGGGAAGTATTTTTACAAAGATTGTTTGTTATTCAGAGGCGATGGTATTCTACGGAGCCCATAAAGGGACATAATTATGACGAATAAAAATCACCGTTACGAAATAATTTGAGTATTTTATTTCGTGCACTCAAAATAACTTCTTTCGTGAGCTCGAAATGTTGTCGTGGCCACGAAATGACTTCGTGCGCTCTAAGAATATCTGTTCGTGAGCTCAAAATAATTTCGTGCGCTCGAAATACTTTTGTAGCTGGTGCTCTACTCGCTAAGTTTCGCGATTTGTTTGTCATACAATCCATTATGTTTTTAAGACGTCAACAAGGTGTATCTATAAGTTACGATTTCACCCAGCTAGCAGGTGCCGCGCGAAGCGCGGCATCCTGCTAGTCTATACTATAAAAGATGTAAAATGCGCCATCTTGTCCCTGGGCGCCGCCATCTTGGAACACAGGGCCGCGCCATCTTGGCGCGTGGTTGGCGCCATGTTGGAGAGACGCGGCGCTTTTGGTTGGGCGACTCGTCGCCGCGCGCGTGTGCCGCCGGCGTCGGTGCGGCGGGGTGCCGGATCGTTCGCGACGGCGAATCCCCCGGGGAATAAGAGTTTAAACAAAATCGTATTCGTCCGAAGTGAGATTTAAAAGAAACGGACGTTACCGATAAACGCGTAATCGCTTTTCGATTGCCTGTCGATGTCTGTGGGCCTTTTTGAGTGAACTATTGCGTTATTTTTGCATTGTCCTTGCCCGGAGTTCGGGCCGAAGCCTTCCTGAAATCGTACTACCGTAACTCGGTTGCCGAATTGTTGGCTGTTTGCGAGTAAGCGGCAGCTACATGCGTTACACGAAGCCTTCGCAAATTAATTGTATCCGTCTTGCTCGCTCAGTGGCCGAGTTGTTGCCGAGTTTGTTATTCGCGATTGGGCGGCCCGTCCCGTGTTATTTGAGCTGATGCCCCGCGCGCTTTATACATGTACTCCCTTGGTTATTGCGGAGTTTGAGCGCCAGCTTCGTTTTCGGCTTCGAATTCCGTGCGCGCCGACCACTTCCAGTCACAGTTTGGGAATGTAAAAACAATGATTAATTCATTTCGTGTTGCCTTTTGGACAAATTTCTCTCTTGCAAAAGGTCAATACTTAAATATTACAACATTATCTCTGTAAAAACACTCCGAAACATATCGCTATTGCGCAAATGTTAACGTTCATCGTGCAAAAATGTCGCGAAATTGTATGTCGATCGTGGATATGAATATGCAATTTAGAAACGTGACTGCATTACGTCTGTTGAGGGCGCACTGTCAGACGGCCGGTCTGTTGGTTTTTTTAATCGTGATGATGTAAATCAGAAATCCCGAAGTGGTTCGTATTGTTTCCCGTACGATTCCTGTTAAAAATCACTAAGACTAACCTTCCTTTATCTATACTATAAAAGATGTTAAATTCGCCATCTTGTCCCTGGGCGCCGCCATCTTGGAACGCAGGGCCGCGCCATCTTGGCGCACGGTTGGCGCCATGTTGGCGCACGGTTGGCGCCATGTTGAAGAGACGCGGCGCTTTTGGTCGGGCGACTCGTCGCCGCGCGTGTGTGCCGCCGGCGTCGGTGCGGCGGGGTGCCGGATCGTTCGCGACGGGGAATCCCCGGGGAATCCCCCGGGGAATAAGATTTAAAACAAAATCGTATTCGTCCGAAGTGAGATTTAAAAGAAACGGACGTTACCGATAAACGCGTAATCGCTTTTCGATTGCCTGTCGATGTCTGTGGGCCTTTTTGCGTGAACTATTGCGTTATTTTTGCATTGTCCTTGCCCGGAGTTCGGGCCGAAGCCTTCCTGAAATCGTACTACCGTAACTCGGTTACCAAATAGTTGGCGTTAGGCGAAGCCTTCGCAAATTAATTGTATCCGCCTTGCTTGCGCGGTGGCCGAGTTGGCCCCGTCACGTGTTATTTGAGCTTTATACTCCCTTGGTTATTGCGGAGTTTGAGCGCCAGCTTCGTTTTCGAGTTCGAATTCGTGCGCGTCGACCACGTTTCATTCACAGGTTGGGAACGTTAAAAAATGATTTATTCCTTTCGTGTTGCCTTTTGGGCAAATTTCTTTGCTTCACATTGTCGATACTTAAATATTACAACATTATCTGTCTCAAAACACTCCGAAACATATCGCTATTGCCTCAATTTCAACTTTGATCGCGCAAAAATGTCGCGAAATTGTATGGCGATGGTGGATATGAATATGCAATTTAGAAACGTGACTGCATTACGTCAGTTGAGGGCGCACTGTCAGGTGGCCGGCCTGTTGGGTTTTTTAATCAGGATTTTCACGATGATGTAAACTCAGAAATCCCGAAGTGGTTCGTATTGTTTCCCGTACGATTCCTGTTAAAAAATCACGAGACGCAGGCAGCATGCAAGCGAAGATGGACTGCCTATTGAGTATTATTAGTTCGGAAGTCGGGAAGTATTTTTACAAAGATTGTTTGTTATTCAGAGGCGATGGTATTCTACGGAGCCCATAAAGGGACATAATTATGACGAATAAAAATCACCGTTACGAAATAATTTGAGTATTTTATTTCGTGCACTCAAAATAACTTCTTTCGTGAGCTCGAAATGTTGTCGTGGCCACGAAATGACTTCGTGCGCTCTAAGAATATCTGTTCGTGAGCTCAAAATAATTTCGTGCGCTCGAAATACTTTTGTAGCTGGTACTCTACTCGCTAAGTTTCGCGATTTGTTTGTCATACAATCCATTATGTTTTTAAGACGTCAACAAGGTGTATCTATAAGTTACGATTTCACCCAGCTAGCAGGTGCCGCGCGAAGCGCGGCATCCTGCTAGTCTATACTATAAAAGATGTAAAATGCGCCATCTTGTCCCTGGGCGCCGCCATCTTGGAACACAGGGCCGCGCCATCTTGGCGCGTGGTTGGCGCCATGTTGGAGAGACGCGGCGCTTTTGGTTGGGCGACTCGTCGCCGCGCGCGTGTGCCGCCGGCGTCGGTGCGGCGGGGTGCCGGATCGTTCGCGACGGCGAATCCCCCGGGGAATAAGAGTTTAAACAAAATCGTATTCGTCCGAAGTGAGATTGAAAAGAAACGGACGTTACCGATAAACGCGTAATCGCTTTTCGATTGCCTGTCGATGTCTGTGGGCCTTTTTGAGTGAACTATTGCGTTATTTTTGCATTGTCCTTGCCCGGAGTTCGGGCCGAAGCCTTCCTGAAATCGTACTACCGTAACTCGGTTGCCGAATTGTTGGCTGTTTGCGAGTAAGCGGCAGCTACATGCGTTACACGAAGCCTTCGCAAATTAATTGTATCCGTCTTGCTCGCTCAGTGGCCGAGTTGTTGCCGAGTTTGTTATTCGCGATTGGGCGGCCCGTCCCGTGTTATTTGAGCTGATGCCCCGCGCGCTTTATACATGTACTCCCTTGGTTATTGCGGAGTTTGAGCGCCAGCTTCGTTTTCGGCTTCGAATTCCGTGCGCGCCGACCACTTCCAGTCACAGTTTGGGAATGTAAAAACAATGATTAATTCATTTCGTGTGGCCTTTTGGACAAATTTCTCTCTTGCAAAATGTCAATACTTAAATATTACAACATTATCTCTGTAAAAACACTCCGAAACATATCGCTATTGCGCAAATGTTAACGTTCATCGTGCAAAAATGTCGCGAAATTGTATGTCGATCGTGGATATGATTATGCAATTTAGAAACGTGACTGCATTACGTCTGTTGAGGGCGCACTGTCAGACGGCCGGTCTGTTGGTTTTTTTAATCGTGATGATGTAAATCAGAAATCCCGAAGTGGTTCGTATTGTTTCCCGTACGATTCCTGTTAAAAATCACGAGACGCAGGCAGCTGCAAGCGAAGATGGACTGCCTATTGAGTATTATTAGTTCGGAATTCGGGAGTATTTTTACAAAGATTGTTTTTATTCAGAGTCAATGGTATTCTACGGAGCCCCTAAAGGGACATATGACGAATACAAATCACCGTTACGAAATAATTTGAGTTTTTTTCGTGCACTCAAAATAACTTATTTCGTGAGCTCGAAATGTTTTCGTGGCCACGAAATGACTTCGTGGGCTCGAAAAAATCTGTTCGTGAGCTCGAAATAATTTCGTGCGCTCGAAATACTTTCTAGCTGGTACTCTACTCGCTAAGTTTCGCGGTTTGTTTGTCATACAATCCATTATGTTGTATTGTTAAGACGTCAACAGGGTGTATCTATAAGTTACGATTTCACCCAGCTAGCAGGTGCCGCGTGAAGCGCGGCATCCTGCTAGTCTATACTATAAAAGATGAAAAATGCGCCATCTTTTCCCTGGGCGCCGCCATCTTGGAACACAGGGCCGCGCCATCTTGGCGCGTGGTTGGCGCCATGTTGGAAAGACGCGGCGCTTTTGGTCGGGCGACTCGTCGCCGCGCGCGTGTGCCGCCGGCGTTGGTGCGGCGGGGTGCCGGATCGTTCGCGACGACGAAAGAAAAACTCATATTCGTCCCGTGGTGAGATTTGGGAGAAACGGGCGTTACTGATAAACGTGCAGTCGTTTTTCGATTGCCTGTTGATGTGTGTGGGCCTTTTTGCGTAAACTATTGCATTATTTTTGCATTGTCCTTCCCCGGAGTTCGGGCCGAAGCCCTCCCGAAATCGTATACCGTAACTCTGTCGCCGAATTGTTGGCTGTTCGCGATTAAGCGGCAGCTACTGCGTTACGCGAAGCCTTCGCAAATTAATTGTATCCGCCTTGCTCGCTCGGTGGCCGAGTTGTTGCCGAGTTTGTTGTTCGTGATTGGGCGGCGCATACCTTGGTTATTGCGGAGTTTGAGCGCCAGCTTCGTTTTCGGCTTCGAATTCCGTCTGCGCCGACCACTTTCAGTCACAGTTTGGGAACGTAAAAACAATGATTAATTCCTTTCGTGTTGCCTTTTGGACAAATTTCTCTCTTGCACACTGTCAATACTTAAATATTACAACATTATCTCTGTAAAAACACTCCGAAGCATATCGCTATTGCGCAAATGTTAACGTTCATCGTGCAAAAATGTCCCGAAATTGTATGGCGATCGTGGATATGAATATTTAATTTAGAAACGTGACTGCATTACGTCAGTTGAGGGCGCACTGTGAGATGGCCGGTCTGTTGGTTTTTTTAATTGTGATTTTAACGATGATGTAAATCAGAAATCCCGAAGTGGTTCGTATTGTTTCCCGTACGATTCCTGTTAAAAATCACGAGACGCAGGCAGCATGCAAGCGAATATGGACTGCCTATTGAGTATTATTAGTTCGGAAGTCGGGAAGTATTTTTACAAATATTGGGTTTTTTTCAGAGTCCATGGTATTCTACGGAGCCCCTAAAGGGACATATGACGAATACAAATCACCGTTACGAAATAATTTGAGTTTTTTATTTCGTGCACTCAAAATAACTTATTTCGTGAGCTCGAAATGTTTTCGTGGACACGAAATGACTTCGTGCGCTCCCAAAAAATCTGTTAGTGAGCTCGAAATAATTTCTAGCTGGTACTCTACTCGCTAAGTTTCGCGGTTTGTTTGTCATCGCTATTGCCTCAATGTTACCTTTGATCATGCAAAAATGTCGCGAAATTGTATGGCGATCGTGGATATGAATATGCAATTCAGAAACGTGACTACGTTTCGGCTTCGGCTTTGCCTCCGAATTCCTGCACGTCGACCATTTTGTAGTCACAGTTTTGGAACGTAAAAACAATGATTTATTCCTTTCGTGTTGCCTTCTGGGGAAATTTCTTCCTTTCACATTGTCAATACTTAAATATTACAACATTATCTCTCTAAAAACACTCGTTTTATTGCTATTGCCTCAATTTTAACTTTGATCGTGCAAAAATGTCGCGAAATTGTATGGCGATCGGGGATATGAATATTCAATTTAGAAACGTGACTGCATTACGCAGATTGTTTTTATTCAGAGTCAATGGTATCCTACGGAGCCCCTAAAGGGACATATGACGAATACAAATCACCGTGACGAAATCATTTGATTATTTCATTTCGTGCCCACGAAATCATTTCGTGCACTCGAAATAACTTTTTTCGTGAGCTCGAAACGATTTCGTGCCCTCAAAAAAAATGTTTTCGTGAGCTCGAAATTTGTCTCGGTTTGTTTGTCATACAATCCATTATGTTTTTAGGACGTCAACAAGGTATATCTATAAGTTACGGGGAGTCGGGTTGGTGTAGCGGTTCTTTCCTCGCCTTCCACCACTATGACCCGGGTTCGAATCCGGCCTGGGCCAATATGTGGATTGGGTTTACCATCCCTGCCTGACTCCGTGGGTTTTTCCCCAGGATATTCTTCTGGGGTTTTCCTCCCACCTCTAAAACTGTAACTTCTTCACATTAATTGTTGAATAAAATAAACAATTGTTGAATGAAATTTGTTCCCGCCGTGAATATGGCCATTGATGCTGGTACGGCGTTAAACCCTAAAAACTCACTCACTCACATACTCTATAAGTTACGATTCCACCCAGCTAGCGGGTGCCGCGCGAAGCGCGGCATCCCGCTAGTAACTATTAATTCAATTCAATTCAATTCAATAGAACATTTATTTCCACATTTTTACTCTTAATTACATTGAATAATACATGTACATTAAAACAAATGTGGAGGCATCATCCTAGAAAGCAAAAGCTTGTGGCGGATGTGCCCTACAGAACAGGACAGGATAAGACAAAAACACTGATTACAATATTTAGTCGTGATCACATAATTAAATAATACATGAATCGGTTAAACATATTAAGTATGGACTTGATATTAAGCAAAACGGATTATTATTGGCTAAAATAACTTAACAGATGACAATAAATTAAGTACTCTGGGAGTTGAGTAGGAATGATTTCAATTTACATTTGAACGTATTGATTGAAGGGCAATTAGTTACAGACGATGATAGATAATTCCAATATTTGGGTCCAGAGAAAAAAATAGTATGTTGAGAAAGAGTTGTTCTAGCAAGAGGTATGTGTATTTTGGATGCAGTCCTAGTATTATAATTATGTATAGATCTGTTACGTTGAAACAGGTTATGTAGCGATTCAGGAAGTTGGTTATTTATAAATTTATACATAAAAACGTCTTGTTGAAAGACATTGATATTGTTAAGAGACAAAGGGTTGTATTTCTTAAATAAAGGAGTGGTATGTTCGTTAAAGTGGACCTTAGATACAATACGAATTGCCCTTTTCTGCAGTTTAATCAATCTATCAAGATTTGACTTGTACGTGTTAGCCCAAATAACGTTACAATAAGAAAGGTAAGAAAGAATTAATGAACAGTACAAAGTACGCAAAATGCTTGATGGAAGAGTGTACTTTAATCTACTCATGATGCCTATATTTTTGGAAATTTTGTTTTCTAATTCCTTTATATGGAATTTCCAAGAAAGACATTCATCAATATAGACACCAAGGAATTTAGTATGTGACACTTGCAGTATAGGCTCGTTATTAATTTTAACTTGACAATTTGATGTACTCAACTTCTTTTTTCTATTTCGAAAGACCATAAATGTACATTTTTTTGAATTAAGTGACAGCCTGTTAGACTGAAGCCAAATTGACACCTTGGCTAATTCAATATTAACAAGACTAACAATAGTTTCTAAGTCAGTGTTATTACTCGAGTAAAATATGTTAGTGTCATCAGCAAAAAGAATAAAAGAGAATAATGTCGAAGCTTGGCAAATATCATTTATATATAATGAGAAGAGCAATGGGCCAAGAAGAGATCTCTGCGGTACTCCACATGTAATTGTATTCATAGAAGAGAAACACGAGTCTAGTTTAGTATATTGATTCCTGTTGGAGAGATAACTACAAAACCAGTTTAACCCTCTTATGGTTTTACCTTTCAAAACCTTTCAAAATCTGCTTAATGGGCAAAATGCCTATCAATAAGTATGAACCTTTCAAAACGCTCCATAATTTTTTGCTACTGCACTACTACACCTTTCAAAACCTTTTGAATTTTTATATTTTTTTTAACACCAGTTTGTTCAGAGAGTTGTTTTACCTTTCAAAACCTTTCATAGGTTCCATTTGTCAGACAGCTTTCTCACCTTTCAAAACGCTTCAGTCCAGAAAACTTGAAAGGTTTTGAAAGGTCTGACAGCTCTATGGTAACTGCACTGTATATAGGAGGGTTGGAGTCCCTCTTATACCATAGAAATTAAGCTTATGTAGTAAAATATCATGATTAATAGTATCAAATGCCTTAGATAAATCTAAAAAGACACCAATAGATATACATTTATTCTCAAAACCTTTAGTTATCTTATGGATCATGTCCATTACGGCCATGTCAGTAGAATAATTACTCCTAAATCCATACTGACCGTTATACAGGATGTCAAATTTAGATACAAAAGAAGATGTTCTAATATAAACTAGTTTTTCAAGTAATTTTGAAAAGCACGATAAAACAGATATAGGCCTGTAGTTGCCTGTTTCACAGCGATCTCCAGTTTTAAATATAGGAGTCACTTTTGCCGTTTTAAGTTTATCGGGAAAAATACCCTTAGATAGGGACAAATTAAAAACATGACATAATGGGCGACTAACTTGGGAAATAACGGATTTAAGAACATCTGGACTTGCATCGTCATATCCTGCACTCTTACCGTTCTTAAAAGATTTAGCAATATCACAGATCTCATTTTGATCGGTAGGATAGAAATAGAGTGATTCGGGATAGTTACCTTTCAAAAATGCTCTGTATGAAATTTCAGTTTGGGGAATTTTATTATTTAATGAGGGGCCAATGTTAGTAAAATAATCATTAAATATGTTAACTATCTCATTAGGATCGTTTACTTGTCTACCCTCGTGGTTGAGCTTCATTTCAGGTTTACGATTACCAGTTTTATTATTAAGAATGAGTTTAATAATCTTCCATGTCTTTTTTACATCATTTTTAGCATTGTCAAATTTATCTTGATAATATTTCGCCTTGGCTTGTTTTATTAGTGTGTTTAGTTTATTACGGTAAGTTGTATACTTTTGTTTATTTAATGCAGTTGGTTTGCTAATATATTTTTTATACAATCTATGTTTAAATTTCACAGATTTAATTAAACCAGTCGTCATCCAACTTTTGAGCTTCGAGATCTTTTTGGGTTTAACTTTTTGCTTTGGAAAATGTTTGTTATACAACAAAGTATACTTAGAATGAAACATATTAAAAGCCTGGTTCGGATCCTCGTTAGATAAAATATCACCCTAATCAGTTTTAGCTAAATCATTCAAAAAATTGGCAATATTCCCGGCGTTAATAACCCTTCTGAATTGGTCAGTACACTGTCGAGTCTGGTGAGCATCTATTAAAGATGAAACCTGGAAGATAGGAAGATGATCTGTAATTTCAGTAAATAAAATTCCACTAGAAACGTCACCATCGATTTTGTTGGAAATTATGTTGTCAATAACAGTTGCAGTCGTGTCCGTGATACGAGTAGGTCTGTTAATTAATGGCCTATGATAATTACTGAAAATGCTATTGACAAAGTTTTGAGTGGTTCGATGAGAATCGTATTGCAAAAGATCTATATTAAAGTCGCCCATAATAAAAGTTAGTTTGTTTTCTTGGTTAATTTTTTGGAGAACAACATCAAATACATCAACAAAAGCAGCAGGATTAACCTTAGGTGGCTTATATAATACACCGACAATAATATTTTTTGCCCTGAACGCGGTATTTCAATAAAAAGTGACTCACAACATTCCTTGTCTATAGTTAGATCATTTCTGAGGTTGAATACCAGGGAATCATGCACATATAGTGCAACTGAAGCATAACACCGTACAGGGCGCCCTTTGTTGTGTACGACATGATAATTTCATTTTCTGCACACCCGTACATAGAATGGTATAGGCCAACAACCGTGCTTGTTAGAGATATTTTTTTGGCGTGAACATTTTACAAAAGAAATGTAACCTCAAGCACAATGACACTCGTTTGTATTGTAAGAAGCAGAATCATTGTCAAAAAGACCGGACGTGTTTTTACAACTCGGATGCTTTCCTAATTCGGATGCATTCCTAATTCGGATGCTTTTCGCAAATTCGGATGAATTCGTAATTCGGATGCTTTTTGTAAACTCGAATGCTTTTTTAATTCGGATGCTTTTTTAATTCGGATGTTTTTTTAATTAGGATGCTTTTTTAGTTCAGATGCTGTTTGTAATCTTTTGAGAATAGACGGTACCACAGCGTTTCGCAATCGCAGCCTCGAAGGCCCCCCTCCCCCCTCCCCCTCCCCCCTCCCCCCTGAGGTGAGTCTACTCATGGAGGAATAAGGGTCTACTTTACTTGTCACCAAATTACGCAATCCTATTTCTACGCGCTCGCCTTTATTTGGCAACGTGCGCATCTAATAAAATGATAAACCGTCACTAGTAGAATCGTATGTTTTGATGCTTGAACTTTCACAACCACTGACA
This sequence comes from Crossaster papposus, assembly GCA_037893245.1. NCBI lineage: Eukaryota > Metazoa > Echinodermata > Asteroidea > Velatida > Solasteridae > Crossaster > Crossaster papposus. The sequence continues at coordinate 785,802 of JBAIAA010000119.1, read as the reverse complement.
AAATTATGTAAAGTGAATGTTGCTAATCCTTATTGTAGATACATGTACATTTAAGGTTAAACAATGGAATTATTTTAATCAGATCATACACTACACATTTGAAACTGTAATACATTGAACAATTAATTCCAAAAGGTGTATACTGCCTATTGTTGGCATTGATAAATATACCATTGGTAAGCTTTGAGAACTTGCGGCAAATGTGGTTTATATGTGCACGAAGAATGAACAATTTCAAACACCCTTCTTATAATTAGATAGACTCGATTACTTCTCACTCTCTCACTAGCCAATCAGTTGGCAAGGAATAAATGAATACATCTAAATTATTCAAAACAATCAGATACCACTGGAAAACAAATAAGGGCACTACAGTATGATGACGCAACACCAGGAGATATAATTGTATTAAACACCAATACATGTGGCTCGTAGTCGTAAGATAATTGTTCATTACTACACGTTAATATTAAAAGCTTACCTAAACATTTTGATGACCTAAAATCTTTCCTTTGTTCTTTAAGTCATGGCTTTTCTGTTATTAGATGAACTGAAACTTGGCTAACTCTAAATTCTTGTATAAATGAATATAATATACCGGGCTACACATTAAAGGTAGTATACACCATTGGTAAATGCTCGAATTATCATGAATGGGTAGATTTGGAGGGTATAGTTTTTATAGTAAATATCGTTTAACTGACCTGTCCGAAGTTTTACAATCATTGATGCCGAGAAAAGCACGAGAAAACAGCGTTTGTTTTCAACCGGCGTCGAGCTGGACGGCGATCGCGAATTTTTCTTTATAAAGTTATATTTTCCAGAATAATTACAGGATATCTAGCGCAATCATTTTGCTGGATGCCTAGAATCATTATTTACTTTTAGTTGGGTAAGATTTTTCTTAATAGCTCGGCAGTAAATATTTTCGATATCTGCAAATGGTGTATACTACCTTTAACGACGAAAAGTAGAGACGCCAGAGCTGGTGGTGGGGTTGCTCTCTACATTTCGGATGACTTACAATATATTCCTAGATCAGATTTAAACGACATTGATAATGATTCTTTTTGAGTGTAAATTTGCCGAGATTATTACCTCGAATAACACAAAAAACATTTGAATTTGCTTACTTCTGATTGTAATGGCCATCCACAGGAATTGTTAGAGTCTATTCCTCTTCATGTTTGCCATTAATTCTTAGACCAACAAGGGAAATACTTCGGCCACCCTTATTGACAACATTTTTTTCAAATGTACTACCAATTCCGACTTCGGGCATTATTGTTACTGTCTGATCATTCTGTCTGATCATTTTCCAATGTTCACCTCCTTTCCACTCAATTTTAATCAACATAACCCCCAACATATTTTTACTCGGGATTACACATGTGATAACCTTGATAATTATAAACATGAACTTCTTACTCACAATTGGGAATCGGTTTTAAATGCTAGTGATGTTAATTCTGCCTTTGTTAATTTTAACGATATTTTCGACGCTTGTCAAAATAACCATATTCCAGTTAAGCTAAATAAATCTAAATCACGCAAATTAACTCCTAAATGTCCATGGGTTACAGTTAGTTTATGCAAATCAATATGTCACAAAAATAAGCTTTATCATAGGTATATTGCCAGGCCTACAGATACTAATCGCTCTGAGTACGTGCGCTTTAAAAATATACTTCCTAAAGTCCTCCGTAAGTCAAAGCAGGCTTATTAATTACACTAAACAGTTTGAGAAAGAAAAAGATAATATTAAACATACTTGGAAAATAATTAATAGTGTGTTCCAAAATAAATTACAATCAAAAATTAGTTCAATTGATATTGATGGTATAAATGTTAGTAATCCTCACTTTATTGCAGATCATTTTAATAGTTATTTTATTAACATCGGAAAAAAACTTTCCAGTACAATAACACATAGCAGTAAAGACCCTAGTTTTGATGATTACTTAGTCAACTCAAATCCTAATTCTATTTTCTTTTCCCCAGCTTCTGAGGAAGAAGTAGTTACTGATATTGTACACAATTTACCTAATAAAACTAGTGCAGGCTTCGATCAGATTAGTTGTTCATTGCTCAAACAAGTGATCCTGGCAATATCCAAACCTCTTGCATATATTATTAATCTTTCCATTTTACCAGGTGAAGTACCTGACAAAATGAAAATGGAAATCCCAAATCTGTTAACAACTATCGACCTATTTCTGTTCTGACATCTTTTTCACAAGTTATGGAAAGAGATATTTATAAACAAACAATTTTTAAACAAACACAACATTATATCTAATAATCAGTATGAATTTCGGGAAAACCATTCAACTATACATGCTGTAATTAAATTAATTGACAAAATAACAACTGATCGAGATGCATCTACTTCTACGATTGAAATTTTCCTGGACCTCTCCAAGGCCTTCGATACAGTTGGTCATGAAATACTACTATTTAAGCTTAAACACTATGGAATAAGAGGAGTTGCCTTGGATTGGTTCAGGAGTTACCTTTGTAATCGTCAGCAATTTGTATCGATTTCTGGTATTCAATCTACTTTTTGTAATATTTATTGTGGTGTTCCCCAGGGCTATATTCTGGGCCCCCTTTTATTTTCAATCTACATTAATGATTTTGACCAATCCTCTGATGTACTTTCTTTTATCTTATTTGCTGATGACAGTAATTTATGTTATAGCCATAGTGATATGAATGTACATTTTGACATAATTAATTGTGAAATGGAACAAATATCGTCTTGGATAAAAGCAAACAAGTTATCCCTTAATGTTAAAAAAACTAATTATATGTTATTTACCAAAAAGCAATATCGTAAAATTCCTGAAATTATCATTGACAATACTAGAATTATAAAAACTTATTGCATTAAATTTTTGGGCATAATGATCGATGACAGTCTTACATGGAAACGGCATGTCAATTACATATGTACAGTTATTTCAAGAAATGTAAGAACTCTTTGTAAATTAAAACAATTTTTCCCCGTGATATTTTAATGGTTCTTTATAATACCCTTGTCTTGCCTTACATTTTATATGGCATTCTAGCATGGGGGAATAGTGTAAGCACATAATTTTTCTGCTAGCGCGGTTAGCGGAAACTGGTGACCGTAAGCGAGGAATTCTGTGGTTAACTATGAAAAAAAGCCATGAAATTCGGCCCTGTTGAGTTGTTAGCGAGCTTTCATTCGGGACGGGAGACAAAGAGGGCGATCAGCCGAGCAAAAACATCCATTTGCGCATGCCCGAAACCGAACATGTCTCCGTACCTGTTGGGTTTGGGAACGGTTCTCGGGTGAAATAGCGTCCGGTCTGAAAGCACGACGGAGCGGTATATTTTGTACACTAGTAAGTATGGTGGCCGTAAAGAGACTACGCAGATCGTGAATATTGACGTCAATATTCACGACAAACTTCACGACTTTCCTTAAAGTCGCAAATATTGACGTCAAATTTGACGTCAATATTCGCGACTTGCCCCCAAAGTCGCAAATATTTTGACGCAATTTGTTTTCGACAAGCTAGGTTTTGGCTAGTCTTGCTCCAAGTTGGGTTTGGGAACGGTTCTCGGGTGAAATAGCGTCCGGTCTGAAAGCACGACGGAGCGGTATATTTTGTACACTAGTAAGTATGGTGGCCGTGAAGGGACTACGCAGATCGTGAATATTGACGTCAATATTCACGACAAATTTCACGACTTTCCTCAAAGTCGCGAATATTGACGTCAAATTTGACGTCAATATTCACGACTTTCCTAAAAAGTCGCGAATATTGACGACAAATTTGACGTTGATATTCGCGTCAGATTTCACGACTTTCCCCGAAAGTCGCGAATATTGACGTCAATATTCACGACTTTCCCCAAAAGTCGCCAATATTGACATCAAAATTGACGTCAATATTCGCGACTTGCCCCCAAAGTCGCAAATATTTTGACGCAATTTGTTTTCGACAAGCTAGGTTTTGGCTAGTCTTGCTCCAAGACTGAGTTTTTCATTTTTCCGGGGCGCGCCGTCCGTCTATGCAGTTGTTCATCGATCATCCATACTCAGAAAACGGGCTTATTGAGGGCGCCCTCGATTGTCACGCGAGATCAGTAGATTTGTTTCAAATTCATAAACAAATCTTGTGAACTGAACTTAAAGGTAGGATACAGACATGCAGACATCAACAATATTTACTACCGAATTATTAAAAAATATCTTACTTATTTGAAGGTAAATTATGATTCTAGGCATCCAGCAAAATGATCGCGCTAGATATCCTGTAATTATTCAAAAAAATATAATTGTATAAAAATAAATTCGCGATCGCCGGATGGCGATCGCCAAAAACACATAATAACATAAGAATATTCAACTGCCCGACAACTGTTGAAAACAAACGCAGTTTTTCGTGATTTTCTCGCCATCCATAAATTATTGTAAAACGTCGGACAGGTCAGTTAAACGACATTTACTATAAATACAACCCCCCAAATCCACCCATTCATGATAATTCAAGCAATTACCAATGGTGTATCCTACCTTTATCTTTGAAACAAATCCACTGATCTCTCGTGACAATCGAGGGCGCCCTCAATAGGCCCGTTTTCGGAGTATTGATGATTGATGAACTGCATGCATACTGTACTAGACTAGACGGACGGTGCGCGCCCCGGAACAAGACTAGCCAAAACCTAGCTTGCTGGAAAAAAATTCGCGTCCAAATATTTGCGACTTTGTCGGCAAGTCGCGAATATTGATGTCAAATTTGACGTCAATATTCGCGACTTTGAGGAAAGTCGTGAAATTTGTCGTGAATATTGACGTCAATATTCACGATCTGCGGAGTCCCTTCAGGGCCACCATAAGTAAGCGTTCCTTTTGTCGTCAGTTGTTTTCTAAGACCTAGAAGCGAGCTGAAAACAGATTTGGAATGCTTAGGATTTTTTACACATTTGTATGTTTCCAACAATTATTTTTGCGGCCTTGAAAAACATCATTAAACCACATTCCTCTTTAATCCCCCAAAATTCTCCACACTTGAAACAACATTGTGCCTCAATCCTCCAAAATTCTCATTTTTTTAAATACCATTCATCCTCAATCCTCAAAAACTGCAATGGGGATTTTGGAGAACTGAGGAGCGTTGCATGGGTACGGTAAAACCACCGCCAATCAAGGGCTATGGTGAATGTAAAGGTAGGATACACCATTGGTAATTGCTTGAATTGCAGGAATGGGTGGATGTAAGTAATTGCTTGAATTGTAGGAATGGGTGGGTGTAAAGGTAGGATACACCATTGTTTAATTGCTTGTATTATCAGGAATAGGTGGATTTGGGGGGTTGTATTTTATACAGTAAATATCATTTAACTGACCTGTCTGAAGTTTTACAATCATGGATGCCAAGAAAAATACTGATAAAAACGGCGTTAGTTTTTAACCGGCGTCAGGCAGTTTTTCTTGTTCTTCTTCTTTGTCCGGCGAATTATACTATAATTTCTTCATAAACATTCAATTTTTCGGAACAATTGCAGAATATCTAGCTCAATCATTTGGATGGGTGCCTAGAATCATTATTTAACTATTAACTTCAGCAGCGCGCGGGTGGATTTCGGGAAAATAAACGACGATGGCCTTGGCCAAGGCTACTTATTGTTGGAACGATTGAATTGCCTTGAATTGCTTATTACATTTTGATGAAATCAACAAGCGTGAAATTGACTCGGATATGAGCGTATACGCTACCTCCTAAATAAAGGCCTCTTTATTTACACGGTGGTGCATTCTGTTAAACGACATTTAATTAAAAAGAAGACCAGACACCATTAACCATAGTTCGACTAACGTCGCTCGAACGCAGAATGGTTGGACTATCTAGTCGACTATTTGGAACCAGACCCCGAAGCACGGTTGCCGCTGGTTGACAGTAGCCTCTTTTCATAGGAAAACATGGAGAGAACCAGTGACGTAGAAAACGGTGATGTCAGTAGTCGGACGGAGGAAAAGGCACTACGTTATGTGAAAATCTGGCGGGCCTAATGTAATTTTGTCTTGTTTTTGGACCAACATGACTAACGTTATGGTTTATCCTACTTATATGCGTGGAAGAATAGTGGCAAAACCCATTTCATTCATGTCGCAAATGTGAACAAAGCGGTTGCCATCTTTTCAACAATAGTTCGACTAGAGCCGTTCGAGCGAACTGCATTTGAGCATGCGCATTGGTAAAGCAGAGACTGACTAATGGTTAACTACAGTTCGCGCCCGAACTTGCTCTTACGTTTATCCGATTAGGTTATGAGCTTTAAAAACCTCCGCCAATCAGGGGCTACGGTTTGTGACTAGCCAATTACCAGCCACTGATCTGGAATGACGTATTAACTGTGATAACCAATCAGAGAGATACACATCGTCTGCCTCACCATCAATGCTTTCTGTAAATTATAAAACCCCATCATCGCCAGACCTCTGTCACTAGAGCAAACCAGTGGTGTAACGATGACACGCAAAAACTCGGTCGCAAAATGGGAAACTCTTCATGAGTACAAATGAATACGGATTTTTGTGATTTAGTTTCAGGCTGTCAATTCAAGTTTGGTAATCGTTCACAGTTTGTGTCTGCGTCACCCCATTCCTTTCTGTAAACTACCAAGTCTCAGCATCACCAGGCCTCTGAGTGCAATCTGGCAGTTGTGCCAAGAAGACATCTACTGGTATACAGTGTGCCTTGAAATTGTAGTCTTTTCACAACCGTTGTTGAAATCCTACATGATAAATCGCTGAATGTCGACCTGTGCAGTTTTATGTTTAACTGAAAACACAACGAAAAACTGAAATCTTCCGTTATAACGTTGCCTTAACTCAATCGACGGGATGGCGAAACAAATCATCTGTTTTGTACTATTTCACATAATATTCATCATTTTCAAAGGAGCTACCTCGCCCGTCTCTGGATTTGAAACATCTTCATATACAGGGAAACATGCGTTTTATGCCGCTGAAAATCGCGCACTTGAAGAATTTGCATATGTAACAAAAACTGTGCGATCTCGTGTCATCTGCGGACGGGAATACAGCATGGATGAACGTTGCAGGTCGTTTAACTTTAACGACTGCAGTAAATTGTGCGAGTTGAACCTTGCCACAAGACGAGAGCACCCCGACTACTTCAATGCAACTCAAGGGAGCGTGTACTTTGATGCAGATGAGGACACACCTCTCTACTCACTGGCTGATAGCTCCTTGAATCGCTACAGAAGTTGCAAGATGCTCTTAGATGCCGGTTATCGTTCGAGCGGTATCTACACAATCTACCCAGAGGGATTCGGCAATAGCGGTCTTCGTGTCTACTGTGACATGGAAACTGACGGTGGGGGGTGGATCGTGTTTCAGAGGCGACAAGATGGCAGCGTGGACTTCTACCGTAACTGGGCCGACTACCAGTCTGGCTTTGGAGATCTGCCCGGTGAGTTCTGGTTGGGTAATGACAACTTAGTGACTCTGACGTCCGACAATTCACGTGGAACGTGGGCGCTACGAGTTGATTTAGAGGACTGGGACGGCGACATGGCATGGGCAAAATACTCAGATTTTCAAATATCTCCGGGTGGGTACAATCTGAATTATGACCGATACGATGCCAGCAGCACTGCCGGCGACTCTCTTGGGCATCAAACAGAAAACCAGTATCAAAAAGGACATTCCTTTTCAACAAAAGATCGTGACAATGATGCGTCGTCAGCCCGCAATTGTGCACAAATGTACGCAGGAGCCTGGTGGTTTAATAACTGTTGGTATTCTCACTTGAATGGTCTATATTACCCACACAACAATACATATAGTTTCCAAGGCGTGCAATGGGTCTCATGGAAATGGGAGTATTCCATGAAAGCATGTAGCATGAAAACGCGCGAAATTGAACCATGAACATTGCATTGTTAATATTAATTTTGAAATGTACTTGTTTTAGTTGGCATCTGTAAATCATTGCACAACCATATTATTCATTAATACCTCTAGTCTTTTAGAATTGTTATAAAACTGCCAAAGAAATGTTTCTATGGAATAATGTGTTTTGCAGTTAATCGAAATGTTACTATCACTTTGTCAACACGAGGCAGGATACACCATTTGCAGATATCGAAATATTTTACTACCAAATTATTTATAAATATCTCCTTTATTTGAAAGTAAATTATGATTCAAGGCATCCAGCAAAATAACTGCGCTAAAATATATGTAATTATAAAATTGAATTTTATAAACAAAATTCACGATCGCCAGACGTCATTTGCGAAATAACAAGAACAACAAGAACAACTGCACGACGCCGGTTGAAAATGAACGCCGTTTTTCTTGCTTTTTTCTGGGCATCCATAATTGTACAACTTCAAACAGTTCAGTTAAACAATAATTACTATAAAATACAACCCCCAAATCCACCCATTCTTGATAATTCAAGCAATTACTAATGGTGTATCTTACCTTTAAGAGGCGAAATCTTTTTGTTTTGCTTTTTTGTTTATTTCAAAAAGATACCCATTATATTTTGTACATCTGACGACACAATGGCTACATTTGATAATATCGCAATGTTAAATTGCAGCCGAGTTCAACCGAGACTAAGACTAAGTTTATTTTCAGTCCGATTTTCCTTTTTTTTTAATTATGTAACAACAACCTCACTGATATAATAATTATGTACAACAACCTGCCGATTGCATTATTTGAACAAAATAGGCACGATGGCCTTTTTTTAATTTGAAGTAAATTGAAGTAAAATCTTCAGTTTTGGAACTTGCAGATAAAAATGAAAGCAATGAACTCAAGGTAATTACCAAATAACACAAGTCGTCTCTGACGAATAATTTAAAGTTTGTAATTAAACATACATTAATGTTGTATGCCACATTTAAAATAAATATTGAAAGTTAGGCTATAATTCAAAAATAGTCTGGCACCATTTCATTCAACAATTCACAATTTATCAGATACATCCAGGGAACAAAACCCAAATGTCTTCTTTTTGAATAAGGTCCATAATAACGGAACATTGTAAAAACTGTTCTTGCTAAATTATAAATACAGCGTATGTGAAAACAATATGTTACTGGGATTACAATTATAGTTTCACAAGTGCTGTCAGCTTAGAAAATAAGTGTTATTCGTACATGTATGCATTGATAATGTTTGTATTGCACGAATAGAATGTTGCACAAAATGACATCAGCTTAGAATTTGTGGCAAGTGTTATTCCTCTTATTAAAAAACATTCAAAATATTCATCTTATTGTTTTACTATAGTTACTTTCCCACGAAAATACTTAAAAGAATCAGAATTTCACATATTAATTTGTTCTGATGTCATTACTTATTATTTATCTGCACAATTTTAAAATAAAGGTTTGTTTAGAGCGCGCTGTCTTAAGTGAGTGCTTATAATTGAAATTCATATAAAATTACACAAACCACATCAATATCATAATTAATCATAATTAATAAGAACATTTTACTTTTTGTTTGTATATTTCGATACAAAAATGGTTCCAATACAAAAAGACCAATGACGTTGAATAAACTGAGTGACAAGAACCAATCCACGATTAATTTGTCTCAGTTGATTTAGGTTGTTCATGTTTACGAGTGTGTAATTATCGCAGCGTGATTGGCAGGTGTAAAGCAACTGGGGTTTATGCTTTAAACACCTGTCTCTGTATGGGATATGCAGTTAAGGAATTTGCACAGTATTCTACAGATGTAGATTCACAACTTCTGGCCGCGCCCTGGCCTCCCCCTAGCCCTCGCCCTGGACCTCGCCCTGAGGGACCTCGCCCTGATGGACCTCGCCCTGGTGGACCTCGCCCAGGTGGACCTCGCCCTGGTGGACCTCGCCCTGGTGGACCTCGCCCTGGTGGACCTCGCCCTGGTGGACCTCGCCCTGGTGGACCTCGCCCTGGTGGACCTCGCCCTGGTGGACCTCGCCCTGGTGGACCTCGCCCTGGTGGACCTCGCCCTGGTGGACCTCGCCCTGGTGGACCTCGCCCTGGTGGACCTCGCCCTGGTGGACCTCGCCCTGGTGGACCTCGCCCTGGTGGACCTCGCCCTGGTGGACCTCGCCCTGGTGGACCTCGCCCTGGTGGACCTCGCCCTGGTGGACCTCGCCCTGGTGGACCTCGCCCTGGTGGACCTCGCCCTGGTGGACCTCGCCCTGGTGGACCTCGCCCTGGTGGACCTCGCCCTGGTGGACCTCGCCCTGGTGGACCTCGCCCTGGTGGACCTCGCCCTGGTGGACCTCGCCCTGGTGGACCTCGCCCTGGTGGACCTCGCCCTGGTGGACCTCGCCCTGGTGGACCTCGCCCTGGTGGACCTCGCCCTGGTGGACCTCGCCCTGGTGGACCTCGCCCTGGTGGACCTCGCCCTGGTGGACCTCGCCCTGGTGGACCTCGCCCTGGTGAACCTCGCCCTGGTGAACCTCGCCCTGGTGGACCTCGCCCTGATGGACCTCGCCCTGGTAGACCTCGCCCTGGTAGACCTCGCCATGGTAGACCTCGCCCTGGTAGACCTCGCCCTGGTAGACCTGTCTTCGCAACTAGAATCTCAATACTTGACCCCACGAGGTGAATTGACCTTTTACTGATAATTTTACCTTTAGGCGCACATGCGCGTAATTGACTTGGAGGGAAGAAACCAAAACGGTCCATTGAAATTGTACAGGGTACAAACATTCTGGTCGATTTTGTCAAAGATTTGTTGCTTTTTGTATTTAGAAAACCCCTCAAATGTTTTTCAGCATCACTTTCTGGTCTATGGAGCACACAAAAGTGGAACCCCCGTCTTTATCCTGTACTCATTACCAGGGTGAAAAAGCCGGTAGTAATGGTAGCGTACTGTTTACACCATAGGAACAAGGTAACACAACCCTCAGTCAAGCAACGCGCCTCCAAAGGGTGGACAAAAACTATGTGTTTGTTTATATTTTTTTTTTTTTCAGTCAATGGAGCTGTCCTTTTTTTTCATCTATCCCTAGACCCTGCTGAATGGACTGGGAAAAAAATTCTAACCCAGGAGGTCATTCAGGGGTTGAAACATCCCTTCAAAATAATGGTTTTGGCCAAAAGCCATAGAGTTGTGCAAACAAATCGAAATCTGATCCCATTGTGTATAGCCGCTGTCAAAAAAAGTCTCTGACATCTCTTTGAGCGGCCTTGGGGTAGATAACAAACACAGCTGTTATCAATCGTGACCCAGACATCCCCTTGGGGGTAGTTAGAGCTGTTGGTCGTTGTTATTTGTACAGTGTGTATCCTATTGCTGTTTCATGTCTGTATTGCGCAATACTGATTTCAATGTTTACATGCTTGCAATGGATGTCCTTAAAAAAATACATAAAATAGCCAGAATGTTGAAATCTTTGATATGTGTGTCCAGGGTCCTTATATCCATCTGTTCAAACCATTAGAACAAGATTTGGGCCCCCCCAACACAGTTATTTACCCCCCAACATAAAATGCCTACCGATGGATCCCCTTTGTGCCTCCCTGAAAAAAATTTTAGTTGGTGCCTCTGAGGGTACATTAAACTTGAACAATTGGTACAATCAAATTTAGTTTTAAAAAAATACCGAATTTTACGAATGAGTACATAAGATATGGGAATTACCAAGGGTGTATCCTACCTTTACATCCATCCATTCCTGATAATTCAAGCCACCAATGGTATATCCTACCTTTACATCCATCCATTCCTGATAATTCAAGCCACTAATGTTATATCATAACTTTACATCCACACATTCCTGATAATTCAAGCATTTACCAGTGGTGTATCCTACCTTTACTTCAACCCATTCCTAATAATTTATCACTGGCGTTCTTTTTTAAGTGTTGAGTATGGATTTCATGGAGTCACTGCATCTTGACATTGACGTAAACGAAACCCCGGCTTTATGCGCTTCATTTCATACGTTAATCCATATGTTACGTACTGTACCAATGATGTTATAAGCCTACGGTAAAACTTGAAACGGTTTGTGACGCAACGGTTTGTGATTGGCGGGAAAACTAAACACTAAATGTGTTAAGACGCATTAACTTTAATAACCAATCAGGGAAATACACATCGTCTGCCTCACCCCATTGCTTTGTGTATTATTACCAAATCCCATCATCGTCAGGCCTCTGTGTCTCCAGAGCCATTCAGCAGTTGTGTTAAGAAGACAGCTACCGAAAGCAATGTGGCTTGAATCTTTAGTCGTGGCGACAATAAAACCAGACATGACAAATCGCTGAATTTTGTTCCGCGCAATTTAACTACACGTACCGATTAAACATTATAAGAAAGAAAACAATGGCGAAACCAATCTTACGTTCAAAATTGTTTTACCTAATATACATCATATTCCAGGTCGTCTGTCTCTGGATTTAATGCTTTATCTTATGCAGAGAAACAAATGTGTTATGCTGCTGCAAATTGCGCACTCAAAGGGTTAGATACTTCACTAGAATTATCAGATCTCGTGTCACTGAGAGGCCCCAAAGGGTTGTCAATAATCGTGCCCGTCCAACTTGCACACTCTCGTTTTTCCAAGTATGGGGGGAAGAGTAATTCTCTCGGATTACAAGCACCACCCTGGACAGAATGACCCGCCCGACGGCTTCAAAATCAGTTTCAAACCACCCGATGTAGGGCGTGGATGCGCCGTTAGCAGATACCAGGGTGGACGGCTTCGGTATACGTTGAAGTTTGAAGTCCAGTGGTTCGACAAACCGACTGAAGAACCGTTCTCCCACGGTGGTGACTTGGGAACCTGAATCCAGCAGACAAGTAACTTTGACTTTCGAGAATTAAACGTCAACAGAAAAACATTCCCTTACAGCCTCCTACATACGATTAGGGGAAGCCTCTCCAGTCCAGTCTACAGTATCAATCTCCACGGTACGGCTCTCTACAGCGGAGAGTTGCGGTTTAACACATCTCTCTGGGAGGCTGTGTCTTCTTCAGTTCTCAAGTTTCTTGGGCATCATAAATGAGTGAAGATTATGACAAAAGCTCTGGGAATATGATGGCATCACGTACTGCTGCATGTGGTGGGTTGGCACCTGATTCCAGACAGGCGATTCCACGTAGCATTGGCAGCAAATTCGAAAATATTGTTGACACTGGATCGTCGATTCTGAATAGCGCCCTCTGTTGTCAATAAAAAGAAACAACTGGTTCATTAAAAGCTGTCATCCCCCAACCCGGTCAATTATAACGCAGTAATGACCGGGTCCTCGCACTGTTAATCCCTAAGTATGGGTGCACGCTCTCTCGCGCGCGCAAGATAGTACGGCGGTTGTCAAATTTACTTTTGACTGTGATGCAGATTTGCTAGTGGACATTGTTGGCGTTTCCTTTAATTCTTCGCCGGCTCATGTCCAACCTTCAAGTTGTCATCAACGGTGGTTGGTTAGCGTGACATAACAACTTGAACTTGAAGCAAGAAGGGAACATAAATCAGATTTAGGGCACCGTTAGGTTTTTAGTCATTCCATTTGTGAGCTCCCTGGAGTTAACGTTAACTCTTCTGCTTTCCTGAATACACGTACATAGCCCATTAAATGTAGCTTCTAATGCAATTGCTACCTATTTACATGTCATGTACCCATTAATTTATCGGTGCTGTTTTGCACAGCTTGGCTGGCACGAGTTGGGGACGTCACGGGGTAAGTAAAGCGATCTTTACCGTTTCAATAAAACGTAGCTTGAATTTTGATATTTAATTCTTGTACAAGTTTGATAGCTTGTTTTTATACTAATACTTGTTTAAATTAAAGTCGACATTGTCCGTGTAAGCCTGGGTTAGCTCCGATACAGGCTTAACTTGATGATGCTATTTTTATTGAATGTATATTAAAAATGGCTTAACTTGATGATGCTATTTTTATTGAATGTATATTAAAAATGTACACAAGATTTCAGTAAACAGAATTGTTAGATATATTGCGATAAATTAAAGTTAAATTAATGCTCAAATGAAAAGAAATATGTGTTAATAGTATTTCTATTTCCTTTATTTATTTGCAGAAAACCTTTGGCTGTCATTCTTTTATATCGTAAATTTGGGGTATATTGCGCGGGAGATTGTTCGTACTAAATAAAATAATCTATAGCCTACTTCAAGAACACTAAACACTTTTGTCACCACCCCTTCTGTTTTCTGATTTTCTTTAAATTGTATCGTTACCAAACCACCTCTAGGTTACAATTAGTACAAAAGAATAGGTTTTTTGAAAGCAACTCACAATATTTGTGAATTTATTTAATTCCAGGCTGTCAGTTCACTGGATCTTAATAATTTCTAAATCTACTGACGGTAAAGACTCCTCTTCGAATCGTCTTCATCACTGAAAACGTCGATAATAATTACGAGAGTTGGGATACATGTATTGGGCAACTACATTTTTGTAAAGGACATTTTGTAAAGCCGCTCAATTTTTTGACAAATAAACGACGACGGCCTTGGCCAAGGCTACCTATTGTTAGAACGATTGAATTTCCTTGAATTGCTTATTACATTTTGAGAATGAAATCAACCAGCGTGAAATTGACTCGGTTATGAACGTACAAGCTACTTCCTAATTATAGATGCCTTTATTTATACGGTGGTGCATTCCGTTTGACGACATTTAATTAAAAGGAAGACCAGTTAATTGTCTGCAGATTACGTTTATCCAATTAGGTAATGATCCTCTACAAACCTCCGCCATTCAGGAGCTACGGTTTATGACTAGCCAATTACCAGCCACTGATCTGGAATGACGTATTAACTGTGATAACCAATCAGAGAGATACACATCGTCTGCCTCACCATCAATGCTTTTTGTAAATTATAAAACCCCATCATCGCCAGACCTCTGTCACTAGAGCAAACCAGTGGTGTGAAGAAGACACGCAAAAACTCGGTCGCAAAATAGGAAAACCCTTCATGAGTTTTAAAGAATAGGGATTTTTTTTGTGAACGCAACTTAACTCACTATATTCGTGATTTAGTTTCAGGCTGTCAATTCAAGTTTGGTATTTGTTCACCGTTAAGCTTATGGCCTTCAGTAGAAGTTGGCATGGTAACCAGCGAATTGTCCCCTACCGATCTAATTGATTCACTGGTACCAAATCAATACCCTGGACAGTTCGTGTTGTCAGTTATAAAGCTACAACGGCGGTAAAGAACCCTCATTTGATTATTTCTATCGCTGAATGAACGCTTGTAAGCTTGTGGCCATCGGCAAGAGTTGGCATAGTAACCAGAGCATTGCCCCTCAAGAACAATGCCATCTAAATCTCATTAGATTGACTGGCATTAAATCAATATCGCCACAGTTTGTGTCTGCGTCACCCCATTCCTTTCTGTAAACTACCAAGTCCCAGCATCACCAGGCCTCTGAGTGCAATCTGGCAGTTGTGCCAAGAAGACATCTACGGGTAACAGTGTGCCTTGAAATTGTAGTCTTTTCACAACCGTTGTTGAAATCCTACATGATAAATCGCTGAATGTCAACCTATGCAGTGTTATGTCAATGGCAACATAACAACAAAACAAATTAAAACTTAATCGACGGGATGGCGAAACAAATCATCTGTTTTGAACTATTTTACATATTATTCATCATTTCACACGGAGCTACCTCGCCCGTCTCTGGATTTGAAACATCTTCATATACAGGGAAAAATACGTTTTATGGCGCCGAAAATCGGGCACTGGAAGAATTTGCATATGCAACAAAAACTGTGCGATCTCGTGTCATCTGCGGACGGGAATGCAGCATGGATGAACGTTGCAGGTCGTTTAACTTTAACGACTGCAGTAAACTGTGCGAGTTGAACCTTGTATCAAGACGAGAGCATCCCGAAGACTTCAATGCAACTCAAGGAATGGTGTACTTTGATGCAGATGAGGACACACCTCTCTACTCACTGGCTGATAGCTCTTTGAATAGCAACAGAAGTTGCAAGATGCTCTTAGATGCCGGTTATCGTTCGAGCGGCATCTACACAATCTACCCAGAGGGATTCGGCAATGGCGGTCTTTGTGTCTACTGTGACATGGAAACTGACGGCGGGGGATGGATCGTGTTTCAGAGGCGACAAGATGGCAGCGTGGACTTCTACCGTAACTGGGCCGACTACCAGTCTGGCTTTGGCGATCTGTGCGGTGAGTTCTGGTTGGGTAATGACAACTTGGTGACTCTGACGTCTGATGATTCACGCGCAACGTGGGAGCTACGAGTTGATTTAGAGGACTGGGAGGGCAACACGGCATGGGCAAAATACTCAGATTTTCAAATATCTCCGGGTGTGTACAATCTGAATTATGACCAATACGATGCCAGCAGCACTGCCGGCGACTCTCTTGGGCATCAAACAGAAAACCAGTATCAAAAAGGATATCCCTTCTCAACGAAGAATCGTGACAATGATGCGTACTACAATAACTGTGCACAACGGTACACCGGAGCCTGGTGGTTTAATAACTGTTGGTATTCTCACTTGAATGGTCTATATTACCCACACAATACATATAGTTTCGAAGGCGTGCAATGGGCCTCATGGAAATGGGAGTATTCCATGAAAGCATGTAGCATGAAAACGCGCGAAATTAAACCGTGGACGTTGCATTGTTAATAATAATTTTGAAACATACTTGTTTAGTTGGCACCTGTAAATCATTGCACAACCATATTTATTTATTCATTAATACCTCGAGTCTTTTAGAATTGTTATAAAACTGAAGAAAAAAACGTTTCTGTTGAATAATGTGTTTCGCAGTTAATCGAAATGTTACTATCACTTTGTCAAAACACGAGGCAGGATACACCATTTGCAGATATCGAAATATTTTACTACCAAATTATTTAGAAATATCTCCTTTATTTGAAAGTAAATAAATGATTCAAGGCATCCAGCAAAATAACTGCGCTAAAAATTATGTAATTGTTCCGAAAATTTAATTTTATAAACAAAATTTACGATCGCCAGACAGCATTCGCGAAATAACAAGAACAAATGCCTTACGCCGGTTTAAAATAAACGCCGTTTTTCTTGCTTTTTTCTAGGCATCCATGATTGTAAATCTTCACACAGGTCAGGTAAACGATATTTACTATAAAATACAACCCCCAAATCCACCCATTCCTGATAGTTCTAGCAATTAATAATGGTGTATCCTAACTTTAAGAGACCAAATCTGTTTTTGGGTGTGTTTTTTTTTTATTACAAAAGGATTGTGTACATATGACGAAACAACGGCTAAAATTTATTATATCGCAATGTTAAATTGTAGCCGAGTTCAACCGAGACTAAGACTAAGTTTATTTTCACTCTGATTTTCCTTTTTTTAACATCGACATTATAGGCGCAATCACACACACAGGGGTTCACTGATATAATAATTATGTACAACAACCTGCCGATTGCATTATTTGAACAAAATAGGCATGATGGTCTTTCTAAAAATTGAAGATAAATTCTTCTTTAAAAGGACTATAAATTTCGTTAACATTGCAGGGCCACGAACAACATCCGTCACTACGAGATTTATTCACGAGTCGGCCATAATACATTGAAAGTGAGGTAAAATCTTCAGTTTGGGAACTTGCAGATAGAAATGAAAGCAATGGCCTCAAGTTAAATATCAAATAACACCAGTCATCTCTAGTGAATAATTAAACAATTGTAATTAAACATACCTTAATATTTTATGCCACATTTAAAATAAATATTGAAAGTTAGGCTATAATTCAAAAATAGTCTGGCACCCATCTTATTCAACAATTCACAATTTATAAGATACATCCAGGGAACACAACCAAAATGGCTTCCTCTTGAATAAGGTTCATATAACGGAACATTGTGAAAACTGTTCTTGCTAAATTATAAATACAGCGTATGTGAAACCAATATGTTACTGGGATTACAATTATAGTTTGACAAGTGTTGTCAGCTTAGAAAATAAGTGTTATTCGTACATGTATGCATAGATAATATTTGTATTGCGCGAATAGAATGTTGCACAAAATGACATCAGCTTAGAATTTGTGGCAAGTGTTATTCCTCTCATAACAAAATATTCAAAATATTCATCATATTGTTTTACTCTAGTTACTTTCCCACGAAAATACTCTATACCACAAAAGAATCAGAATTATTATTAATTTGTTTTGATGTCATTACTTATTATTTGTCTGCACAATTTTTAAATATAAAGGTTTGTTTATAGTGCGCTGTCTTAAGTGAGTGCTTATAATTGAAATTCATATAAAATTACACAAACCACATCAATATCATAATTAATCATAATTAATAAGAACATTTTACTTTTTGCTTGTATATTGCGATACAAAAATGGTTCTAATACAAAAAGACCAATGACGTTGAATAAACTGAGTGACAAGAACCAATCCACGATTAATTTGTCTCAGTTGATTTAGGTTGTTCATGTTGAGTTTACGAGTGTGTAATTATCGCAGCGTGATTGGCAGGTGTAAGGAAACTGGGGTTTATGCTTTAAGCACCTGTCTCTGTATGGGATATGCAGTTAAGGAATTTGCACAGTATTATACAGATAGATTCACAACTTCTGGCCGCGCCCTGGCCTCCCCCTAGCCCTCGCCCTGATGGACCTCGCCCTGATGGACCTCGCCCTGATGGACCTCGCCCTGATGGACCTCGCCCTGATGGACCTCGCCCTGATGGACCTCGCCCTGATGGACCTCGCCCTGATGGACCTCGCCCTGATGGACCTCGCCCTGATGGACCTCGCCCTGATGGACCTCGCCCTGATGGACCTCGCCCTGATGGACCTCGCCCTGATGGACCTCGCCCTGATGGACCTCGCCCTGATGGACCTCGCCCTGATGGACCTCGCCCTGATGGACCTCGCCCTGATGGACCTCGCCCTGATGGACCTCGCCCTGATGGACCTCGCCCTGATGGAACTCGCCCTGATGGACCTCGCCCTGATGGACCTCGCCCTGATGGACCTCGCCCTGATGGACCTCGCCCTGATGGACCTCGCCCTGATGGACCTCGCCCTGATGGACCTCGCCCTGATGGACCTCGCCCTGATGGACGTCGCCCTGATGGACCTCGCCCTGATGGACCTCGCCCTGATGGACCTCGCCCTGAGGGACCTCGCCCTGAGGGACCTCGCCCTGAGGGACCTCGCCCTGAGGGACCTCGCCCTGAGGGACCTCGCCCTGAGGGACCTCGCCCTGAGGGACCTCGCCCTGATGGACCTCGCCCTGATGGACCTCGCCCTGATGGACCTCGCCCTGATGGACCTCGCCCTGATGGACCTCGCCCTGATGGACCTCGCCCTGATGGACCTCGCCCTGATGGACCTCGCCCTGATGGACCTCGCCCTGATGGACCTCGCCCTGATGGACCTCGCCCTGATGGACCTCGCCCTGATGGACCTCGCCCTGATGGACCTCGCCCTGATGGACCTCGCCCTGATGGACCTCGCCCTGATGGACCTCGCCATGATGGACCTCGCCCTGATGGACCTCGCCCTGATGGACCTCGCCCTGACAGACCTATCTTCGTCAACCAGAATCTCAATACTTGCCCCCACGAGGTAAATTGACCTTTTACTGATAATTTTACTTTTAGGCGCACATTCGCGTAATTGACTTGGAGGGAAGAAACCAAAACGGTCCATTGAAATTGTACAGGGTACAAACATTCTGGTCGATTAGCTAATTTTTTCAAAGATTTGTTTATTTTTTTATTTAGAAAACCTCTGAAATGTTTTTCAGCATCACTTTCTGGTCTATGGAGCACAACAAAGTGGAACCCCCGTCTTTATCATGTACTCATTACCAGGGTAAAAAAAAGAGCGGGTAGTAATGGAAGCGTACTGTTTACACCATAGGAACAAGGTTGAGTTCTATCACACAATAGTCTTAATACATGAAACATAAACAATTGGTACAATCGAATTTAGTTTTCAAAAAATACCGAATTTTACGAATGAGTACATAAGATATGGGAATTACCAAGGGTGTATCCTACCTTTACATCCACCCATTCCTGATAATTCAAGCCACTAATGGTATATCCTACCTTTAAATCCACCCATTCCTGATAATTCAAGCATTTATCAGTGGTGTATCCTACCTTTACATCCACCCATTCCTAATAATTTATCACTGACGTTCTTTTTTTAAGTGTTGAGTATGGATTTCATGGAGTCGCTGCATCTTGACATTGACGTAAACGAAGCCCCGGCTTTATGCGCTTCATGTCATACGTTAATCCATATGTTACGTACTGTACCAATGATGTTATAAGCCTACGGTAAAACGTGAAACAGTTTGTGACGTAACGGTTTGTGATTGGCGGGAAAACACTAAATATGTTAAGACGCATTAACTTTAATAACCAATTGGGGAAATACACATCGTCTGCCTCACCCCATTGCTTTGTGTATTTTTACCAAATCCCATCATCGTCAGGCCTCTGTGTTTCCAGAGCCACTCATTCAGTTGTGTAAAGAAGACAGCTATACCGTAAGCAGTGTGGCTTGAATCTTTAGTCGTGGCGACAATAAAACCAGACATGACAAATCGCTGAATTTTGTTCCGCGCAATTTAACTACATGTACCGATTAAACATTATAAGAAAGAAACCAATGGCGAAACCAATCTTACGTTCAAAATTGTTTTACCTAATATACATCATATTCCAGGTCGTCTGTCTCTGGATTTAATACTTTATCTTATGCAGAGAAACAAATGTTTTTTATGCTGCTGAAAATCGCGCACTCAAAGGGTTAGATACTTCACTAAAATTATCAGATCTCGTGTAACTGAGAGGCCCCAAAAGGTTGTCAATAATCGTGCCTGTCCAACTTGCACACTCTCGTTTTTCCAAGTATGGAGGGAAGAGTACTTCTCTCGGACTACAAGCACCACCCGAGACGGAATGACTAGCCCGACGGCTTCAACATCAGTGTCATAACACCCGATGTAGGGCGTGGAAGCACCGTTAGCAGATACAAGGGTGAACGGCTCTGGTATACCTTGAAGTTTGAAGCCCAGCGGTTCGACAAACCGACTGAAGAACCGTTCTCCCACGGTGGTGACTTGGGACCTTGGATCTAGAAGACAAGTAACTTTGACTTTCAAAAATTAAACGTCAACTGAAAAACATTCTCCAATGCCTTCTGCATGAACTCTGGGGAAGCCTTTGATTCAGCCTATAGTATCAATCTTCACGGTACGGCTCTCTACAGCGGAAAGTTGCGGTTTAACACATCTCTCTGGAATGCTGATGTCTTCTTCAGTTCTTTCTTGGGCATCATAAATGAGTGAAGATTATGACAAAAGCTCTGGGAATATGATGGCATCACGTACTGTTGCATGTGGTGGGTTGGCACCTGATTCCAGACAGGCGATTCCACGTAGCATTGGCAGCAAATTCAAAAATATTGTTGACACTGGATCGTCGATTCTGAATAGCGCCCTCTGTTGTCAATTCAAATAAACAACTGGTCCATTAAAAGCTGTCATCCCCCAACCCGGTCAATTATAACGCAGTAATGACCGGGTCCTCGCACTGTTAATCCCTAAAGCCATGTTCGCACTGGACTTAAAATGATAAAACATACCTAGACGATGGGTCCTTTTCCCATTTTAAGTCCAGTGCGGACAGCCTAGGACGTTTTTCTCTCAGGTACTTCTCCCGAGTCCAGTGGGTACTTCTACCGGCCAACTGCTGCTCGGGAAAACGTCCCTGGTCACTTTTCCCTAGACGATAAGTCCAGTGCGAACAGCGCGACTCGGTAAAAACGTCCCACCCGGCCCTCCAGTGCAAGGTCACGCTATACAAAAGGCACTGCGCATGCGCTCTTTGCATTGTTTACATGCGGGCACCACTGACCCCTACACCTGGACGGATCATTGTCCATATTCTGCTGTGCTAACACTTAAAGTCGGCGCGAACTGAAAGTGCAACATGGCGGACCCGAGACGTCACTGCTGTGAGCCAATAAAATGTCCAGGTGTAGAGGTCAGTGGATTTACTCTGTACATTTTGTATTTATAAACATTACGTAATACGTATCGTACCAACACCTGGACATTTCATTGGCTCATAGAGTGACGTCGTGGGTCCGCCATGTTGCACTTCTCCGCATGCCGACTTCAAAATGAAACAATGATGATCTGTCCATGTATAGAGGTCAGTGGCGGGCACGCTGATACATGCAAATCGCATCGTGATCACATTCGCACGTGCAAAAAGGTCACACAAAGCGCCCTCAAGAGTCATTATAATGACAGCTTGGCTACTTCTCCCACGGTCTCGGTAAAAGTTTCCCTTGTCGAAAGTCCAAGTGCGAACAGTGGTAACATTTGACCATTTTTTATTTTACCATCGTCTCAGTAAAACCTTCCCCAAAAAAAGTCCAGTGCGAACACGGCTTAAGTATGGGTGCACGCTCTCTCGCGCGCGCAAGATAGTACGGCGGTTGTCAACTTTACTTTTGACTGTGATGCAGATTTGCTAGTGGACATTGTTGGCCTTTCCTTTAATTCTTCGCCGGCCCATGTCCAACCTTCAAGTTGTCATCAACGGTGGTTGGTTAGCGTGACATAACAACTTGAACTTGAGGCAAGAAGGGAACATAAATCAGATTTAGGGCACCGTTAGGTTTTTAGTCATTCCATTTGCCGGTGAGCTCCCTCGAGTTAACGTTAACTCTTCTGCTTTCCTGAATACATGTACATAGCCCATTAAATGTAGCTGCTAATGCAATTGCTACCTATTTACATGTCATGTACCCATTAATTTATCGGTGCTGTTTTGCACAGCTTGGCTGGCACGAGTTGGGGACGTCACAGGGTAAGTAAAGCGATCTTTACCGTTTAAATAAAGCGCAGCTTGAATTGTGAAATGTAATTATTGTGCAAGTTGGATAGCAGTGTTTTTATACCAATACTTGTGTAGCCAAATTAGGAGGAATCCACTGGGGCAATTCCATGAATGTGCTCGAGGCTACTCAAATAATAAATGAAGATGTGGAACGGGAAGTTGTATTTACAGTTATTTTATTTAAAAAAATTAAATTTCCAAAAGAACTAAAAGGCGCCGAAGGAACGACAGCCAATTGGATGTCTGTAATCAAGTCTAAAATTAAAGATAACAAAATGAACAGTTCATTAATTTCTTATTCTAAAATTACAAGTCAGTATCATTGAAAGTATTTACAAGACTTCAACAAAAATCATTTAGAATAAGATAATTGAAAAATATAATAAACCAGTGTGTACTCAACCGCGTTGGCCGACCAAGCTCGTGCCACACAACCCGTGTACGAATGTATCAGTATTAAGGTGTGGCTAGAACAAAAGTCAAAGGACCAATGCCCCAAACACTGCCTTGCGCCAACAAGAAAACTAAGCAAGCAATTAACAAAGCAAAAAAATGTAAAGTATGCAACAATAGGCCTATTGTTAAATGCAGCACGCGAGGGCGCAATTACAAACAAAGTTTTTTAAAGCTGTAGAAGGCAGTATTTCCTAAATTATAGAGGGAGCTATATTTATAGCGAAGTCTAGTTGAAACTAGATATATTTATTAGCTAATTCGTTCCTCAAACGCAGATAAAATATTTTCATTGCCGCACACGCGCTAATTGCAGCGCCCCTGAAAGAGAACAACATAAAGACAATACGTTTTGGGGAACACCGAACTTCGATGCAAGCGTTCGCACAGTTCCCAATATTTCAGACTATTAAAGAACGGGTACTTTGACAATGAAATCCGCTCTTTTGGTTTATTCTGTTTCCGCAGCTCTTATCAATCAAACATCTTAACGTTGTAAATAATCATATAATTATATTTCGATGCGTGGAGTTCAAGTTTCTGACATACTAAATTCAACTAAAATCACCAGCGACTGGCTGAATGTAATGGATCCTGTTCCATCTTGTTCGCTATAGAACAACTTAGGGATTAGTATGTAGAATTACAATGCAGTATTATAATATATATTCGCAATCAGATTCCCAAATTTGTGGAAACCGACAGTCTGTTTTCCAAGGACTCCTTGACATATCCGTCTTTAGCTGTCTCCGACGTCCATCGGCCGTGCTTCTTAAAAAGTCTGTCTGGAACTCCTACACTTGCTGCAGCGGTTGCACCACCTGCTCGAAGGCTATGCAGCCCAAATTTCTTGGCGTCTACGCCTACTGTTTTTAACGCAGTTTTGAGGATTTCGAGGCACGTAGAATATGAAAGGTGCCTATCCCCAGATCTAAGTTTATGTCTGTTGGAGGATTTACAATAATTCAAGGGCCGGAAAATAAAACCTTCATCTTTTTCGTCATTTAACTCGGCAACTTTCAAATATTTCCTTAACATGCTGACAGGACAGGTGGGAGAACCTGTAGCTGCAATAAGTACCCAGGCTCCTTGCCTGTATATGTCTGTTTTGCTTTTAACAATGAATACATCAACATGGGAATCAAACAATTGTATGTCACACCTTCGTATATTAATTAGCTCGTTATTACGCAAAAATCCCGCGTATGAAATAAGTAACATTGTACATAGACGGATATTCATGAGATTGTCTGAAGAATCATATTTCTTAACAATTACTTTCAACATGTCGGCTGTTATAGGTTCTTTTTTCACTACTGGTTTAGCTAATCTTCTCTTTAGCCCCCGCATAACATTATTGAGAAAATTATTGTTACATGGATTTTGTTTACAATCTGGCAAACAATCGTGATACCATTTAAGACTATAAAAAGCGGTCTCCATTCTAGAATATGGTGCGTCGTTGTTGTACAGATGAATCAAATAACGGCTAATATCCGTTTCGTTTGTCGGTAAATCAGTTACCTGGTTCGTTTTACACCATTTTTGCCAAGCACAGAATGCTTTCCTGTACTTGTAACTCGTATTTGGTGCCCTAGATGACCTCAATACCTCTACCAGAGTCGTTTCATAGTTGTTTTCGTTTTGAAACCTGCAGAAATAATGAGCAGTTAAAACAAGTATCAATAACCTTTCACTTACATCTGTTCCTTCTCTTTGGAAAAATAAGCTTCGGACTGATTTAACTGTCCTGCTTAAGATGCCATGCGGCTTTTTTGTCTTGCCAATCGGCTTCATTTTGTACAATTCTATGCCATGTGGCATCTTTTTGTACATACCATACGGTTTCAGTTTCCATTTACACACACACACAGAAAAAGAAAAATGTATATTGGAAGCGTGGCTCATTCTGCCTTCAACCTGATACTAAGCACCTCACTCCTTAACAGACGGGAACCAAATATGGAGTTTTTGTTTCTACCTTGTACGAAAATTCCTGCTGGATCTGAGAATTTCATAACATGCTTTACCATGACGTGGAAAGCACTTTCTCTCGAAAAGAGAAGAGGCCAGAATGGTGCTGAAGGCCAAGAAGGTACAATTAGGGTCCCTTGAGCTCTACATATTTTGATATGTCTTAAGACTTGCCCAATCATGTAAGGAGGGGGGACTAACCAATTATTCTCCCCTTTCCAATCGCAAGTAAAGGCGTCCACTTGCTTTGTACCTGGGACCCAATACTTTGAATTAAATCCAGGAATCTTGGCATTTAGTTCGTCTGCGAACCGATCTACTGTGTGAGGTCCCCAAATTCCATCCATAAAGTGAAAAAATATATGGGATACCCCCCAATCGTCAAAGTCTATTTCTCTACTGATAGAATCGGCCCGGGAATTCATATCCCTCGGTACCCACTCTACTTCAAGTTGCATAGAATGCTCCTTACACAATTTGAAAACATCCAGGCTCATTAGTTGTAGTTCCTCCACCATGCTTCCCTTACTCAGTATAGCAACTACTCCTTTATTGTCGGTAAATACTTTCACGGTTTTACCACGCAGTCTGGGTGCAAATGCTTGCAAAGTAAATAATACAGCTTTTACCTCTCTCCATGTGGAACTTTTCTTTTGTTCCGCTTCATCCCAATTCCTCTGTGTAACCATCTCCCCTGAACAAGTGGTAGTCCAAGCACCACAAGCTACGCTGCTTGCATCTGTATAAACAATAGTCTGTGGAATAACATATTCATTAAGATATCGTTTATTGAGATTCTTTACTTCTGAATTCCAAAAAATCAACTCTTCTATTACTTTGCTGTCACCATTCAATCTGTAATGATAATCCCAATGTACTCTGTTAACTACTTCTAAATGTAGGAATCTGGTTTGGAGCTGAGCAATTTTTCCAATTACAGGGATGAGAGATATAATTTTACCTGTAATTGATGCCAATTTTCTTGCTTGGACTAGTGGTAACCGTTTTTGTACCTCACATATGGAGTGCAACAAATCTTTAATTCTACTGTCGGTTACCTTGATGTAGGAATCTGCTGCGTTCCAAACCATGCCTAGCCATACTAATTCTTGAGTGGGGTTCCATACGGATTTCTCTACATTTGGGACTAAGCCCGCCGAAAGCAGATCAGCTTTCACTATATGTGCAACTTTAGCACAACTTTCCTCAGAGCAAGCTCTTCCCCAACCATCGTCTAAGTACAGTACAACGAAAATTCCTTGGCCTCGCCAGTGCTTTACAAGCGGTCTCAGACACTTAGTAAAAACATAAGGTGCTGTTGACAAACCAAACGGTAGAACTGAAAATGAATAGTATTTGTTAGCTCCACCAAAGACCCATGAAAATGAACCAAGAATGCTCAGGGAAAATGTCGATGTGGTGGTATCCTGCTTTTAAATCAAACGCGAACATAAAATCACCTTTCTGTAAAAAGGAGACTGCTACTTTCCAGTCCTCGAATTTGATTTTATCTTTCCAAAGATAACCATTTATATACCTTAAATCCAATATCAGTCGTTTCTTATCCGAATGTTGGATAGATACTGAAAGGGGGTTCACTACATGGGGTCTTTCAGAGCACTGAGTAATCAAACCTTTATTCAATAAGTCTGATATGGCTTCGTTCACAAATGAACAATTCTCAAGTGCCGATTTGTTGTTCTTTAACACCTTGGGTGGTGGGGATGAAATCAAGGGCAACTTATAACCGCTTTGAATCACGTCTACAACTGTGGGATTGGCCTCAATGTTTTTCCAGAATTTAATAGCTGCCTTCATTCTGCCTTTTACAATGCACTCCTTACTACCCTGCTCGTATTCATAATAATTCTCGAAATAAGATTCTACATCATACCCGAACTCGGTTCCTTCTTCCATGTCTTGTGTATGTAGAAGTTCTGTAACAGTTTTGCTAGAACAGGGTGTTTCCGCTACTGTCCTTGCCTGCTCCTTGGTACTGTTTTTGCTGTCCGCAATTTCTGCGCCAATGCCCTGGCTTCCCACAGCTGAAGCACAAATCTGTTGCTTTCGGGGTTGATCCCCAACCTGCTGTACCCCCAGCATTGAATCGACGGTTGTTGTAAAAGCCACGAAAAAGATCGTTGCTAGAACTGGTAGTAGCCACTGCTTGGGAACCAGTCTGACGCTGACGCTTTGTCGCCGTTGTGGTGCTCTTGGCTGTCCGCTTTTTGCGTGCCGCCCGTGCTTGGGCTTGCCGAATTCTTTTTTCATCTTCGGAATTACTTGCGAGTTCATCGCTAAGGTACTCGTCGACTGCAGTCCAACCTGTATAACGGTGATTAGCATTCTAGTTTAGTATGATACTGGTAGGGCAAAAAATGTTCATTAAAGATACTGCCGGACAATAAATCGTCCGCGAAGTTCAAAAAGCCACTTTTTCGAGCGTTATACATGTGCGGTAGGCCTATTACGTAATGCTATGCGTGAACTCAGTGTAAGAATACACATTCCTTGCTCCATGGAATGCCAAACTAATGGACAATTCATCTCCACACAAAGATAAAAGTAGGCGTTTCTTTTATTCTATGGTCATATGCTGCTTGCTGCTTAACCAAGTCTATGCCTGTATTTAATTGTGCCATACCTTTATAACAATACAATTGCGTTAACACTAACCTGCGTCCGACTTGTCGGCAATTCTTATCAATTTATTTCTTTTCTTCAGGCTTTCTACGGCTTCAGCTATCCCTGATTTGGTGGCATTCTCGTCGCCTAAGTTGTTCTAATGATGACAAGGCGCCTTCTAATTTTTCTAACACACCGGCGTTAAATTCAAACTGCGACTTGTTACCTTTGAATCGGAAGGTCAACTCTGATGCTCTCTTTAACTTTTGAACTTGCTCGACAGTATTCTGCTGCTTTTTCTCAGTTTCTTGTCGAAACTTACTCAATGATGAATCTAAGTAACCCTTGAAATCTACCAGGGCTTCCTTGATTGTGTCTCCGACAATTTTTGCAGCAGACTGGGACTCTTCCGTAGTTTTGGAAGAACCAGCCTTATCTCCTTGTTCAATTGACATATCTGTATAGGTTTGAACGTATAGACGAGAGAGAGAGAGAGAAAGAATCAAGCCGTCCGTCGTGCTTGCTGTGAATTCGGTCAGTGACTAGCTTGAACACTCCTGTTCACTATCCCGTGACTGCCATGCCTCACGTAGGCCTTCATATGCAAATTACACGCTCCAGCTTATGCAACGAAAATACATATATATGGGAAAATAGTCCTGGGGCCTGTCGAGGAAGGCGACTGGTCACACTTGTTTAAATTAAAGTCGACATTGTCCGTTTCACCCTGGGTTAGCTCCGATACAGGCTTAACTTGATGATGCTATTTTTATTGAATGTATATTAAAAATGTACACAAAATTTCAGTAAACAGAATTGTTAGATATATTGCGATAAATTAAAGTTAAATTAATGCTCAAATGAATAGAAATATGTGTTAATAGTATTTCTATTTCCTTTATTTATTTGCAGACACCTTTGGCTGTCATTTTTTATATCGTAAATTTTGGGTATATTGCGCGGGAGATTGTTCGTACTAAATAAAATAATCTATACTTCGAGAACACTAAACACTTTTGTCACCACCCCTTCTGTTTCCTGATTTTCTTAAAATTGTATCGTTACCAAACCACCTCTAGGTTACAATTAGTACAAAATAATTTTGTTTTGTGAAAGCAACTCACAATATTTGTGACTTTATTTAATTCCAGGCTGTCAGTTCACTGAAACTTAATAATTTCTTAATCTACTGACGGTAAAGACTCCTCTTCGAATCATCTTCATCACTGAAAACGTCGATAATAATTACGAGGGTTGGGATACATGTAGGCCTATTGGGCAACTACATTTTTGTAAAGGATATTTTGTAAAGCCGCTCAATTTTTAGACAAATAAACGACGATGGCCTTGGCCAAGGCTACCTATTGTTGGAACGATTGAATTGCCTTGAATTGCTTATTACATTTTGAGAATGAAATCAACCAGCGTGAAATTGACTCGGTTATGAACGTATACGCTACCTCCTAATTATAGATGCCTTTATTTATACGGTGGTTCATTCCGTTTGACGACATGGAAGACCAGTTAATGGTCTGCAGCTTACGTTTATCCAATTAGGTAATGACCCCTACAAACCTCCGCCAATCAGGGGCTACGGTTTATGACTAGCCAATTACCAGCCACTGATCTGGAATGACATATTAACTGTGATAACCAATCAGAGAGATACACATCGTCTGCCTCACCATCAATGCTTTCTGTAAATTATAAAACCCCATCATCGCCAGACCTCTGTCTCTAGAGCAAACCAGTGGTGTAACGATGACACGCAAAAACTCGGTCGCAAAATGGGAAACTCTTCATGAGTACAAATGAATATGGATTTTTGTGAACGCAACCTAACTCACTATATTCGTGATTTAGTTTCAGGCTGTCAATTCAAGTTTGGTAATCGTTCACCGTTTGTGTCTGCGTCATCCCATTTATTTCTGTAAACTACCAAGTCTCAGCATCACCAGGCCTCTGAGAGCAATCTGGCAGTTGTGCCAAGAAGACATCTACGGGTAACAATGTGCCTGGAAATTGTAGTCTTTTCACAACAGTTGTTGAAATCCTACATAATAAATCGCTGAATGTCGACCTACGCAGTTTTATGTAAATGGCAAATTAAAAAAAAATATGTTATAACGTGGCCTTAACTCAATCGGCGGGATGGCGAAACAAATCATCTGTTTTGAACTATTTCACATAATATTCATCATTTTCCAGGGAGCTACCTCGCCCGTCTCTGGATTTGAAACATCTTCATATACAGGGAAACATGCGTTTTATGCCGCTGAAAATCAGGCACTGAAAGAATTTGCATATGCAACAAAAACTGTGCGATCTCGTGTCATCTGCGGACGGGAATGCAGCATGGATGAACGTTGCAGGTCGTTTAACTTTAACGACTGCAGTAAACTGTGCGAGTTGAACTTTGCAATAAGACGAGAGCATCCCGAAGACTTCAATGCAACTCAAGGAATGGTGTACTTTGATGCAGATGAGGACACACCTCTCTACTCACTGGCTGATAGCTCCTTGAATCGCTACAAAAGTTGCAAGATGCTCTTAGATGCCGGTTATCGTTCAAGCTGTATCTACACAATTTACCCAGAGGGATTCGGCAATTGCGGTCTTCGTGTCTACTGTGACATGGAAACTGACGGCGGGGGATGGATCGTGTTTCAGAGGCGACAAGATGGCAGCGTGGACTTCTACCGTAACTGGACCGACTACCAGTATGGCTTTGGCGATCTGTCCGGTGAGTTCTGGTTGGGTAATGACAACTTGGTGACTCTGACGTCTGACGATTCACGTGGAACATGGGAGCTACGATTTGATTTAGAGGACTGGGAGGGCAACACGGCATGGGCAAAATATTCAGATTTCCAAATATCTCCGGGTGATAAGTACAATCTGAATTATGACCGATACGATGCCAGCAGCACCGCCGGTGACTCTCTTTGGTTTCAAAAAGGTCATCTCTTTTCAACGAAGCATCGTGACAATGATGCGTCGTCAGATCGTAATTGCGCACAAGATTTCACAGGAGCCTGGTGGTTTAATAGCTGTTGGTATTCTCACTTGAATGGTCTATATTACCCAGATAAGAATGCAGGTAGTAAGCAAGGCGTGCAGTGGGACTCATGGAAATTGTATTATTCCATGAAAGCCTGTAGCATGAAAACGCGCGAAATTGGACCATGAACGTTGCATTGTTAATATTTATTCGTAATGTACTTGTTTTAGTTGGCACCTGTAAATCATTGCACAACCATATTATTCATTAATACCTCGAGTCTTTTAGAATTGTTAAAAAACTGCCAACAATTTAGTCAGGTTTCTTATGTATTTTCGTTCAATTGTTGTGTAGATTTGCTAAACTATAATTTTTTGGAAACGTTAGGATATATTTAACATGAAAACCAATGTTTACATTAGCTCTTAGGTTCTTTATGGCGCGGCCATCCTGGATTATTTGAATAACAAGTTGATGACGTCATGATGATGTCACACATTTTTCACAATTGTGTGCATATGTCTATGACCCAATAAACATATTACAACAACAAAAATTAAATTTATTAGGTTCTGTTGATGAGATATGGCTTAAAGGCCCAAAAATGAAACAAAAAATCACACGATGACGTCATTACGATGTCACTTCAATGTATATCTATAACACATCTTCCATACCTGCATACCAAGATTGAACCCAATCGGACTTATACTTCTAGAGATATAGGTTATTTAAAAAAGATGGACCTTTAATGTGACACCCAACTAATGTGACACTTTTTTCAAAAGAACCTAAAAACAAATGTAAACATTGGTTTTCATGTTGAGTATATCCTAACGTTTCCAAAAATGTATAGTTCAGCAAATCTACAAAAAAAGTGGACGAAACTTTTATTATGTACATTATGAACCTGACTAATTGTTTCTAGGAATAATGTGTTTCGCAATTAATCGAAATGTTACTATCACTTTGTCAACACGTTAAGAGGATCACTTGAATGGTCTATATTTATATCCAGACAAGAATGCATATACTAACCAAGGCGTGCAATGGGCCTCATGGAAATCGGGTTATTCCATGAAAGCATGTCGCATGAAAACGCGCGAAATTGGACCATGAACGTTGCATTGTTAATATTAATTTCGAAATGTACTTGTTTTAGTTGGCACCTGTAAATCATTGCACAACCATATTATTTCATAATACTCCGAGTCTTTTTAAGAATTGTTATAAAACTGCCCCAAAACGTTTTTATAGAATAATGTGTTTTGCAGTTAATCGAAATGTTACTATCACTTTGTGAACACGTTAAGAGGCAAAATGTGTTTTACGTTTCTTGCTTGTTAACCATTGTATTTTGTACATCTTATGGCCCTGTCACACCAGAACGTTTTAGGCCAACGCGTGAGTAGCGCGTTAAAAATAGTTGATACGCTGGCAAACGCTGAACTTCCACAGAAAAAGTCAAGTGGAACCGTGATTTCAGCGTGTCCATAACGCGTTGATAACGGGTTCATAGCGTTCGCCTTACTACAGTAATGGCCCTGTCACACCAGAACGTTTTAGGCCAACGCGTGAGTAACATGTTGGAATTTTGGCAACACGCGGGTAAACGTTAACCTACGCTAGGCCAGCGTTTTTTCAACATACCTAAAATTTCCAGCGTTTGCCAGCGTGTAACTATACACGCTGGCGGCGCGCAGGAAGGTCGTTACTCACGCGTCAAACGCGCTAGACGATCGTTACCAACCCACTACTCACACGCTGGGGACCCGCTGTCGTATTTTTACTATAAATCAGTGATGCGTTCCTCATACGCTACTCACGCGCTGGCATACGCTATGAACCCGTTATCAACATGTATGGACACGCTGAAATCAAGGTTCCACTTGACTTTTTCTGTGAAAGTTTAGCGATTGCCAGCGTATCAACTATTTTTAACGCGCTACTCATGCATTGGCCTAAAACTGTGGGTAGCGGGTTGATAACGATCGTCTAGCGTGTTCGACGCGTGAGTAACGGACCTCCAATGCGCCGCCAGCGTGTGCATCCACACGCTGGCAAACGCTGGAAATGTTTTCCTCAGCATGTGACAGCGTGTCCCAGCGTGTGAGTAACGCGCTCGGTGTGTTGCTAACGCTGGCCTAGCGTTGGTCAGCGTTTGCCAGCGTGTTGCCAAAATTACAACACGTTTCTCACGCGTTGGCCTAAAACGCTCTGGTGTGACAGGGCCATTACGAAACAACGGCTACATTAATAATTATGTACAACAACCTGCCGATTGCATTATTTGAACAAAATAGGCACGATGGTCTTTTTAAATTGATGTTAAATTCTCCTTTAAAGTACTATAACTTTCGCCAACATTGCAGGGCTACGAACAGCATCCGTCACTATGAGATTTATTCACGAGTCGGCCATAATACATTGAAAGTGAGGTAAAATCTTCAGTTTTAGAACTTGCAGATAGGAATGAAAGCAATGACCTCAAGTTAATTACCAAATAACACCAGTCATCTCTACTGAATAATTTAAAATTAAAATAAATATTGAAAGTGAGGCTATAATTCAAAAATAATCTAGCACCATCTCATTCAACAAATCAACATTTATGAGATACATCCAGGGAACAAAACCAAAATGGCTTCCTCTTGAATAAGGTCCATATAACGAAACATTGTGAAAACTGTTCTTGCTAAATTATAAATACAGCGTATGGGAAACTAATATGTTACTGGGATTACAATTATAGTTCCACAAGTGCTGTCAGCTTAGAAAATAAGTGTTATTCGTACATGTGTGCATAGATAATATTTGTATTACGCGAATAGAATGTTGCACAAAATGGCATAAGCTTAGAATTTGTGGAAAGTGTTATTCCTCTTATTAAAAAACATTCAAAATATTCATCTTATTGTTTTACTCTAGTTACTTTCCCACGAAAATACTCTATACCACAAAAGAATCAGAATTTCACATATTAATTTGTTCTGATGTGATTACTTATTATTTGTCTGCACAATTTTAAAATATAAAGGTTTGTTTATACCCCAGTCACAATTGGCTTGCGATGGGTTTGCGATTAGTTTGCGGCGGATTTCTAGGCATTTTCGGCCGGGGCCCCACGGGACTCCTTGCGGCTGCCGGGTCATTTTTTGGCATCGGGCGGGCATCGAGTTACTTTTAACTCGGACTTAAAACCTGGTGCGGCGTTTCGCATCGCAAACTGATCGCCAATAAATCGGTCGATGCCTATCCGATGTCCGGCAGGGCATCGCACACGTCTGGCGGGCGCCGAGCCAAATTTTGGACAACCCAGACAATCAATATATCGGCCAGGCGCCGCCCACACGCCGGCCGGGTCCCGCCAGGCGTCCGGCCGACTTGGCGGTGCCTGGCCGGAAAACGGCCAGGGGCCAGACGGCGCCCTGCCGGCGCCCAGCCTGAAATCGGTCATGCATCGGCCGGGGCTCGCAGGGTAAAAAAAGCGGCTCATCTACATCTACACACAGTTTATCATCTACACACAGTTTATCATAGTGCAAGTACTACATCTCTTCTTCAGCCACCAATGCAACAAGAACCAGGTTGTAGCGGTATAGCGTGCAAACGCCAACCTCTCCCTCAACCGGGCGACCTACACGCGCTGTGCAGGTGCCTGCAAGCGTTGTGGAGGTATCAACGGCATTTTCTTATTTAATGGCCCTGTCACACCAGAACATTTTAGGCCAACGCGTGAGTAGCGTGTTGTAATTTTGGCAACACGCTGGCAAACGCTAACCAACGCTAGGCCAGCGTTAGCAACACGATGAGCGCGTTACTCACACGCTGGGACACGCTATCATACGCTGAGGAATTCATTTTCCTTCTAAATAGCTACAATTTCCAGCGTTTGCCAGCGTGTGACTGCACACGCTGGCGGTGCGTTTTAGATTCGTTACTCACGCGTCGAACACGCTAGGCGATCGTTATCAACCCGCTACTCACACGCCGGCGTACGCCGGCGTTTGCGACACGCTGGTTATGGCCCTGCCACACCAGGACGTTTTAGGCCAATGCATGAGTAGCGCGTTAAAAATAGTTGATACGCTGGCAATTGCTGAACTTTCACAGAAAAAGTCAAGTGGAACCGTGATTTCAGCGTGTTCATACAGGTTGATAACGGGTTCATAGCGTATGCCGGCGCGTAAGTAGCGTGTGAGGAACGCGCTCAGCGTGTAATGAACGCATCACTGATTTATATAAAAAATACGACAGCGGGTCGCCAGCGTGAGAGTAGTGGGTTGGTAACGATCGTCTAGCGCGTTCGACGCGTAAGTAACGGCCTTCTTGCGCGCCGCTAGCGTGTGCAGTCACACGCTGGCAAACGCTTAATTTTGTTAGGTATGTTGAAAAAGGTATTTTTGTCTCAGCGTGTGACAGCGTGTTACAGCGTGTGGGTAACGCGCTCAGCGCGTTGCGAACGCTGGCCTAGCGTTGGTCAGCGTTTACTCGCGTGTTGCCGAAATTTCAACACGTTGGCCTAAAACGTTCTGGTGTGACAGGGCCATTACTGTAGTAGCGCGTCATCTTTTTGTACAACTAATCATGTGTTCGTTGCCGTACGCTGGCGCGCGTTGGACCGCGCTACTCACGCGCTGGGCAGTCGTTCATCAGTCGTCGAGCGCGTTACTAACGCGTTATTCACGCGCTGGCGAACGCTATGAACCCGTTATTAACGCGTTATGGACACGCTGAAATCACGGTTCAACTTGACTTTTTCTGTGGAAGTTCAGCGTTTGCCAGCATATCTACTATTTTTAACGCGCTACTCACGCGTTGGCCTAAAACGTTATAGTGTGACAGGGCCATTAAGAAGGTCAGAGGAGAGCTTCTGCCGCCGGCCGTTGATCGCTGGCCACTCGAGAGGCACACTACAGATGCCCGTCCGGCCGCCGTACGACCTGTACGAATTGGTTGGCACCCTGCCGGATACCGCAGGGGTATCGCAAGGACATAAGCAGGGCACCGGACGAGTGCTTGCCGGACACCGGCCGATAAACGGGCCAATAATTCGACCCCATTTCCAAGAAAGTCGGCCGATCGCCAGTCGGCGACCCCCCGGGCCCCGTCATGGCAGCGTACGGGGCACTTTTAATTGTGACTGTGACCGCCATATCGCACGATCTTTCGCCGACCTCTACACGCCGGCCGATGCCTAGAAATAGCACACGCCGCCCGGGCTCCGCTTTAATTGTGACTGGGGTATAAGAGCGCGTTGTCTTAAGTGAGTGCTTATAATTGAAATTCATATAAAATTACACAAACCACATCAATATCATAATTAATCATAATTAATAAGAACATTTTACTTTTTGCTTGTATATTGCGATACAAAAATGGTTCCAGTACAAAAAGACCAATGACGTTGAATAAACTGAGCGACAAGAACCAATCAACGATTAATTTGTCTCAGTTGATTTTATTGAATTCCAAAGACGACAAAACTGCGTCGCGTCGTCCCGACGGCACGACGCGACGGCAAAGGGTGACGGCACGACGTCATCGTCGCGTCGTGTCGTCGCCTGTTTATATGCTACTTTTATGCAGTATGCCTGCCGTCGCCCCGTGCCGTCGCCCCGTCGCGTCGTGCCGTCGCCCCGTCGCGTCGTGTTGTCGCGTCGTTCCGTCGTGTCGTCGCATCTCCCCTTCGAGCCGTCGCGTCGTGCCGTCGCCCCGCCTCGTCGTGTTGTCGCGTCGTTCCGTCGTGCCGTCGCGTCTCCCCTTCGAGCCGTCGACCCGTCGCGTCGTGCCGTCGCCTCAAATTGGTTGAAATATGGGGCGCCCTTACAGACGTAGCCCTGTTCTATAATTTATTACCATACCATACCCAAAACCTCACGCGTAGGCTTCACTAATTATTTAAAAAATGGAAGAAATACTCGGTTCATTAGGATTGGAAAAACACATTTTGCTGTTCCAAGAGAATCAGGTACGTCTATTCCTGTTGTATAGGTTTTGAATTTAAGTTTTAATATGTTTTGAATTAATACAATAGTTAAACAAAATCCGGTGCCCCCAATCGGACATATTAAAACAACGGTATGTTGATTACTAGACAGATCGATGGTATAAATATGCACTAGTGACTAATTTTACTTTAAAAAGGGGAGGGAGGTGCTCCAAATCTGTATTTCAAAAACCATTCACTTGTTTCCTGATTAACCCTTGCTCTATATGAGTGTTGTTTCTTGCAAGTCACAGTGGTAAGCCAATGTACTCCAGCTGCATTGGAGGAATGCCAGACTATTGTCCTATCGCCGTTTACGAGTTAATTAACCACGCCCCTTAGACAACCCTATGTGAATTTGTTTGTTTTGGGGGGTTTTTGTCTCAAATTTTACGCGTACTACGTGGAATTATAATTGATGTAATTGGACAATCAGCTGCGTTGACGCGATTCGACCACGATATGTCAATTTCAAAGCTGCTACTAGAGTGCATTGGAGGGCACTTGGGGGGTTGCTGGTCATTGTTGCTTACTTCACCAGAAAATCTTGATAGAAATTGCCATTGTTTTTATTATTAGTAACCTAATAATGTTAAACATCAACTTGAATTATTATAACATTATATAACATAACATAACAGATCATTAACATATTTCTTCCAAATAGGCACTTGGGGAGACAATTTAGCGTACGTTTTTGGGTAATAAGGAGACAGTGGCACTTAGGGAGACATTTCAGTGTCTCCCTAAGTGTCTAGATACCCTAACAAACGATATTTGGGAGTTATTTTTGTCCTAGAACCATAGATTTTGGTCTAAATAGCATAAATCTCGAAGATCTTAGAGAAAAGGGTTAGGGTAAACAAGTTAGGACTTAGGACTGTTTTAAATTTGTTTACATCTCTATGGGATTGTCTCCCCAAGTGCCTATAACATTACATCAACCTGGAGTTCCAAAAGTACAAAGTGTTTTGTTTTACTTCACAGCATACCCTCCATCTCACTCCAGGGGATTATGGCATCTGCAATACATTGTTTGCTCAATTTTACTCATTGTTTTTTATTATCGCGCTCCCCGTTCAGTTGTGCATACCGGGACTCCCCCCCCCCCCCCCCCCCCCCCCCCCCCCCCCCCCCCCCCCCCCCCCAACACAAATTAGTAGTGGGACGCTCCTAATTCAAAATTTGAATTCAATTAATTAATTACACGCTGTTGGCCATTTTTATTTTTTTCATGGGATGTTTCATTCGAAAGCTCATAACAAATACAAGGCTAGACAATTATCGATTCAATTTGAACATCTATTTTTTTAGGGTGCAACCCCCTAAAAGCACGGGCACACTAGCATCATGCATCTCTGATATTTTGTTCCTGGTATGTTCCCGACTAGAACAAGCCGTTCTTGAGTAGAGCATGCTTGGGTGTTCCCAATTTCTTTAAACATTCCAGACTTTTGGATAAGACTACACACAACGCTCACCAAGAGATGGTGAATAATCCTCTAATTCATCTTCTGCCCCAGGTGTGTTCGGGTCATACAACTCTGACAACAGAAGCAAAGCTGTGTCGTCAGTAAGGTCCAGTTTTATCTGGTTCGGAATGGTCGGGGCCACCGTCTCTCATTTTGAAGTAAAATGGCCAGCTTCTTCCTTAAAGAGATGCTGAAAGTCTGCATCAATCTGGAGATGTAGTACATGGAAAACAAAATAAGCTTATTCCTACAAAAATGAATTGTTGTTTTACTAGGGTATAGGGGGGAATGGCCAGTTCTGGTCCAATTTAAATTTTTTGATCGTCTCTTTCGATCTGTATAAAACATCATAAACATGTAATATGTATTCCCAACATATAAACGCATAATGTCAATATGTGTATGGCTCAGGTAATGAAAACACACAGCGATAGGGAGTGACCTTTACTCTCAATATGTATAAACATGACATGTGTATTCCTATCATTAAACGCATATACCTATATGTGTGTACGACACAGGTAATGAAAACATGCAGCGACAGAGTGAAAATGCAGAATGACCTCGACCACAATACCAGCAATTTAGGTACATGACAGATATCCTGCCAGTAAAATAAACAATAGGCTGTGACACTGAATAGAAAGTAAATTCTATATCTTTATTATCTACAAATTTTTTGAGATCGTCTACGTCTTTTTCATCAAGTTATTAAATTTACTCTCTTCGCGTTTTATACCGCGTATATAATCTTGACGAGTACGCTTTTCTCGTTCGAAATGCGAGATGTAAAATTTGTCCGAGTATTTTTCTAACGTAGCTTTATTCCACTGGATGTACCCTTTCGGCGTTGGTTTGTTTT
Organism: Crossaster papposus; assembly: GCA_037893245.1. Taxonomy (NCBI): domain Eukaryota; kingdom Metazoa; phylum Echinodermata; class Asteroidea; order Velatida; family Solasteridae; genus Crossaster; species Crossaster papposus. Next base: position 746,505 of record JBAIAA010000119.1, on the reverse strand, counting down.
CTTCCCCCATATTTATATATAGATATTAATTTTTTTGAAAAAAGAAAACAAAATTCTCATTTGTTTTTTAAATATATTTTAAAAAAGGTTATTTTTGTTTGGAAATAAAATTGATTGAATTGATGAAGTTGATGTCATGCTGAAGCAGATACTTTCTAAGGCCAAAAATTCAATTAAAGTCATTACCTGCAAATCAACAAACTCAGTAGTGATGTTCTCTTTGATATACTTTGTGAGAGAATCTCCAAGGACAAGAGCGTTTACCTTCCGTAGAGGCTTCCGACATGCTTGCGATGGCTGCGATAACTGCGGTGGGGACGGCGGTGGGCACGGCCATGGTGGTGGACGGCACGACATATAAGAAACATTGGAAGACAGAAAAGGGAACTATGAAGTTCAGCAGTAACTATTAATTTTATAATTTTGAACAAAACATAGGCCTAAGTCGTTACATAAGGAACAATTTTCTATTTTGTATGCATGACATAAAGGCAGAAGCCCAACTTTATCATACAAATAAGCCACACAAAACAAAACAATTACATGTGCTTGTGTGCATGATGAAGTACACGCTCTGTGTATGTACAAGATGAAAGACATGGCCGACAAAAGTTGAAATCGCGCGCACGAAAATCGTCGCAGAAAACATGAGAAACACGGTCACCACAGGCTAAAATGTATATCAAACGAAAGCTCATTGCTTTCTTTATCGATGTGTAGTGATAATTTTTGGCAATATTTCTTAGTCCAGTCAGGGCGCAGAAACTAAACACACGACAATTTTTTTCCTCAAAATCATACCCTAACTTCGAGTGAACAAAATTCTGCCAACAAAATACTGAATCTCGTTAATTGTATATCATTCGATTCAGAAAAACGTTTGCTTTCCACTTACAATGCCATCTTGGAGAATGACTGTTTTTTTAAACGTGTAGTTCGTTAAAACAAAGCTGTCTAACTCTCGCAATTACTCGCGTAAATCACGTGGCCAATTTGAGACGTAGGCCGTGCAAATAAAGTTCGGGGTATGACCTCATGAACGCGTGCGCTGCGGACTGACTGTGTACGCACAGCCCGTGGACGTGACACGGCACAATGCATGTACTTTCCCTGCTCACGCACGAGGGGCGCTGATCGCGCCCTGCCTGGTCGCGTTGAAAGCCCCGTCTTTTTGGATGACACATCGGCGGTCGCGTGGTGTTGTGATCGGCCAACTGTTTGCAGCATGGGAATCAAAGGCCATTTTCTGTCATTTCCGTTCGAAAATAACACGATAAAACGCATGGGGTTCACATTAATTGTAAACAAAATCAGTATATCACTGCTATTCATCCTTTTTAAAGTATCCATGAAAACGAATTTTCCACAATTTATCGATTATTATTGCCCTTTTTAGGGGAGGTATTTGTTAACGTCGTTTGGGTATTTGTACCGCAAAGGTACGTCAACGTTTATTTTGTTCGACTGCTTTTTTCATGTTATACCAATTCTATTATATAGGTTTTCCCTCCTATTTTAAAACATTTTTCATTCAATTTCTCTCACATTCAATTTTGTCCGAGAATATTTTTTACACGCTTTTAACAAACCAAATTAGTCATTAATTGTTTTATCATTCAATTGCAAAGTTTTAAAAATATTGAAAAAAATCGTCATTACAAACTAAATTTATCTAAGCTTTTAAATTCGTTTTGTTTGCTTGATTTTAAGGTACACTTTAGACCAATTTATTTAACAAACATGTAAGTTTGAAATTGATATCAAGACGAATTTGATACGAGAATGTTACCTTTAGGCATCAGCTTAGACGAATTTCATCTGTAATGACGAATATTCCCGAGACAATGTTCAAATAGAGTAATCAAACTTTGAAATTGAATGATAAATGACTAAATTAGTTTGTTAAAAGTAAGTGGGTTGTTTTCTTGGACGAAAATTAATGTGAGAGTTGGTGAATTTGAATGATTAAAACGAAATGGCCGGTAAAACCTATATTTAAAACTCGAGGTGTTAATTACGGTTGTGCAAAGTGCCAAATAAACAAGTGCATTTCAAAAAGAATATTGTACAATATACAATGCAACGTTCGTTGAATAACTTGTGCGTTTGCATGCTACATGTACATGTTTTTATAAGCCGTTTCGCGGATACCGCCATCTTGGAATGAAAACCGGGTCATTTGATCAATACGGGCTAATCAGTTTTCACCATTTTAATGCAACGCAAAAAGGCATGGTGAAGTAAGATCTGCTCTAAACAAATTATTGTTTTAAATTAAAAACTAAAAGATATTCCATGAAAAGTTGAAACAAATTAACATGAGTGGCTGAGCTATTGGTGGGTGTTGAATTGATTAAAAAAATATTAACACATAAAGTGCAGTAGCCTACTAAAGAAACAGAAATATATTTTCCGCGTCACCACCACCAGGCGCTGTGCACTTGTTCAGTACAGAAATAACAGACAAATCAGCTGTATACGGTATCGGCCGGTTGCTGCATTTAGGGAACAAACTTGACAGGCTCAGTCAAGGTTACCCATGTATTAAAGATAAACAAACGACACATTAGTGCCTCCACAACGCTTTATTTATTGAAAGCTTTCCGCTGTTTAATCTCCCTGCTTCTATTTATAATTTAGTACCCTCGGGAATATTACCCCCAACATTTAACTGTAAACCCGTCTTTAGCAATTAAGAGTGGGTCCACGTAAATATTTCATATAAGTGTCCTCGGCAATTTAAAAAAAAATAATAATATAAAAGGACTTAGTAAGCAAGTAACCAAAATATAACCTCATTTTTGTTCTATGGCCCGTTGCCATGGTAACAGGCCATTTAGTCCTTTGAGCATTTTTAGCCAGTTTGGGGGCCGCCAAAACTGTTTTTTAGCTTGTTTCAAACAAATCATCTAGCCAAAATGCAAAATTATATCACCAAATCAACTATATCATTACAACGAATCATCATTGAGAAAAAAATTAAATGTTTTAATGTCATTCTTGTGCTATTTTTAGAACATGCGTTAAAAGCATGTTTTTAGAACTTGAAAAAATGTAATTTTTACCAGATATTTGTCCTTCAAAAAGTCAATTTGCCAGGGGTCTTGGAATATTTCCCTTTTGGATTTGATTAGAGCCAACATTGGTCTTTTCATATCCGGTAAGAAAAGTTTGGGGGATTGTATCCTCTTTAGGCAGTACTGCACCAAAAATTGTAATTTTCCCCAAAAAACTGGAAAAATGAAATTGGAGGTTTTCCTTCAGTTTGAAGTAATAATACACACAACAATTGTACTTTTATGAATATGGCTCCTTTTTCAAATTATAAGAGTGAGTTGTAGGCCGGTGAATTACTCCTACTAAATAAGCCGCATTTTTTGTACAGCCATTTTATCTCGTGTGCGTGAAATCATGTGACCCTTCCTATCCGGTTCAAACCGGAAGTACCTTATAATATAAAAGTGATAGTTGATATGAACGTACTTTCAACGATGTTAGTGTCTGGCTAGAATGTATTTATATAAAAAAATACCGGCGACGTCATAACATGTTATAGCGCCCTCAAGCGGCAGGTTGAAAAATGGTTAAAATGAATAATCTGTTGATGTGTGTGTCGAAGTTTGCTGAAACCACTTTATAACCGGTTTATATAATCAGCTTCATTCTAAGACCATATTGGGAAGGACAAATATTGATGACGACACCAAACCGGAAGTTACAATGACAAATCCTTTAAACCTTGAAAAAATCGCCTAAAAACCAACCGCGATAGATATAATCCAGATGTTTGCTTCAAATAGCAAAGTTAAGACAGCTCTCGAGCTCTTTTTTAATTACGTCGCGATGACGTCATCAAGTGTCAGATTACAAGCAACCAAATATTTCTAGATTTAATCTTTGAAAATCCTTATAAATCAACTGTAAGAGATCTGATTTAGATTTTTAAGTGAATTGGTAGATTAATCCATGGTCTTCATAATTTGTAATACATGCAAAAAGACCTGATCCTTCCTTCCGGTCCAAACCGGAAGTGCCTTATAATTTAAAAGTGGAAAACGATGTGAACCCACTTTAAACGATGTTATGGTACAGTCACACGGCCACTTACGGTAGCTGCGGATGCTTACGGATAAAAGTCCGTAAGCATCCGCAAGGATCCGTATCATCCGTAAGCATCCGTATCCATCCGTAATTCAATGCGCAGGATCCGCAGACATACGCAGATCCGCAGCGGAATTTTGAAAATCTCAAAATTTTGCTGCGGATGAAATATACGTAAGCATCCGTAACTCATACGTAAGATACGTAAACTCATCCGCAGGATACGTTAGATACGTAACTGATCCGCACACTTTGTCGGGTGTGCAGTTGCCTGCGGATACATAGGGGTACGTAAACATCAAAAAGATGGAGAAGAAACTGTTGAATAACTGGAACTAGATCTCAGACTTGATGAAATGCGACTGAAGCAAGCTCCGATCCACGTGGGTTTATTTGCGGATGGTGCGGACGCCAGAGGAAGCCGACATGCGCAGACACGAGCGTAACTTATCCGTATCGTCCGTAAGTCATCCGTATCGTCCGTAAGTCATCCGTAAAATCCGTAAGTCATCCGTAAGTCGTCAGTAACATGTGCCAGCGGGTTGGCAGCGGATGGGTTCATCCGCAGGTTTTACCCGTAACATCCGTAATTCATACGTAACATCCGTAACTAATCCGTATCGTCCGCAGAATATAGGTAACTTTTGCTCAAATTTCCGTATTGGGGTTAAAAATTACGCATTTTCATTATCCAAATATACGCAGGCATCCGCAGGTCCGTAACATGGCCGTGTGACTGTAGCATGCGCTGGCTAGGTTGTAAGTAACAAAAAAGTTAACGGTGTCTTCATAAAATGTTATTATGCCCTCTAGCGGCATGTTGAAAAATGTTACGTCATAATACGATTATATTTGAATTATTACGTTTTTAGACCTTTAAGCCATCTCAGCAACGGAACGTGCTAACATAACACATCTTTTTGTATTGTTAGGTGATAGATAGTTGCACACAAAGATCACAAACGTGTGACGTCATCGTTTAATCAGTTTGAATTCATTTTAATCTGTGTAAATTAACTTAAATTCGTGTTCAATGATTTTAAATTGTTTTGATGGTATAAAAGTTAATAGATAAAAGATAATAAAATGTATTACTTTATTATTTTAATAACAAAATTAAAAAAAGAAGGCGGCCTCCAAAAAAGAAGCGGGCGGTGACGCTAAACATGTTTTTCGTTGGCCTTATCTCTATGAGTACCTCACGCGCCACCTGGGCTCGAATTAACATAGACGTTGGTAACCAAAGAGCTGATCTGTCCCAATGATAATCGTCGTTACGTGACCAGCGTTCTTGTATGGCACAAGCCCTTAACCAGTTCGCGCCGGGATTATTTTAACATCGCCGAGCCCACGGGCGGGATTATTTTTAACGAAACTCAATCCGAAGCTTGTTCAGGCTGATAGTGCCGGGAAGCACACCCACGCATTTCCGGCCTTGCCCGCTGCTGACATACATTTCCAAACTGGAACTTGGCGTGTTTATGCGTCATCCGTTTTGAATCTGGGAAAATATTTGCGTTTTTATACGTCATCCGGCGCGAACTGGTTAATGTCTGACTGAAATGGGAAAAGGGCCCTCGCTTTTTGTGTGGTTTATTATTGTTTTCAAACTGGCTTAAAAAGCCAGGACGCGCGCATGCGAAAAGCACTTTGCATGCCCACGCCACTTAGCTGCCACCATGACCGAAAACGCTTCCTAGATTTTGAAGGAGATCTTCGCAGATAGCGGTTCAGATATGTCCGATGATGAATCTTCTGTAGCAACATCTGACGAAAGTGATGACGAAGCAACTCCTTCATCTTCTTCGCAAAGCCAAACTACAGGTACAGGGAGGTTACTGAAAAGAGTTCAACCATGGAGGAATCTTGCTTTTCTCGAAATGTTTCGCATCCGACATTCATAGGCTACTGTATTGTAATGTAACCGTTGCATTTGAATGTCCTTTTGCAGAGAAAATCATCAAAAGCACTGAACGTTTTAGTTTGCATTGCTTAATCCGATGGAATACAATTATAAATTGATGAAAATATGGGTTTTTTTTTAATTTTAACATGTTTTTTTGTTTAGATATTCTTAACTTTCTATGGATTGTAAATTTGTATCTATTTTTCTTATTGTGCCCTGCGAAATAATAAATGAAATGGAATGAAAACAAATTTATTAAACTGAATTATGCAAAGTCAAGTGTGATGATTTTGATTCCAAATCTAATTTCAGATGGGACTGCAAATGTAATGGTGACAACAAATTAAATTCCACTGAATGGGGCCTTCTTCAACTACTGAAAAGACAGGCAGCAATGAATAATAATAATCTTTAAAAAGGAGATTTTATTTCGGGAGATTTTATTTAGTTAAAAAAGGGGACTTATTGAAGTGGGAACACTAGATACGAGCGTCAAAAAACAGCACTGTAAGGACAGTTTGTCATTAAAGGTAATACAACATTTGCGACCATCCTCCCCCCCCCCCCCCCCCACCCCCAACCAACAACAAAACCAAAAACAAAAATACTTGATTTAATTAATGACCATATTTGACATTCACGAATGGTCTCGAGCATCCTGTGAAATCAGGGCACCTGGTGTGGTGTTCTGTTGTAACAAAATTGACATTGTTTAGCAATTTCCAAAGATGGTCATCCAATGTACGGCGTCCAAAAAAATACTAAACCCCGGTTAAATCCGTTTAGGATCAATACCCTGGACAGTTCGTGCGGTCAATTTTAAAGCTACAACGGCGGTAAAGAACCCTCATATGATTATTCCTATCGCTGAATTAACGCTTGTAAGCTTGTGGCCATCGGCAAGAGTTGGCATAGTAACCAGAGCATTGCCCCTCAAGGACAATCCTATCTAAATCTCATCAGATTCACTGGAATTAAATCAATATCGCCACAGTTTGTGTCTGCGTCACCCCATTCCTTTCTGTAAACTACTAAGTCCCAGCATCACCAGGCCTCTGAGTGCAATCTGGCAGTTGTATACCAAGAAGACATCTACGGGTAACAGTGTGCCGTGAAATTGTAGTCTTTTCACAACCGTTGTTGAAATCCTATACATGATAAATCGCTGAATGTCGACCTATGCAGTGTTATGTAAATGGAACATAACAACAAAACAACTTAAAACTTAATCGACGGGATGGCGAAACAAATCATCTGTTTTAAACTATTTCACATAATATTCATCATTTCACAGGGAGCTACCTCGCCCGTCTCTGGATTTGAAACATCTTCATATACAGGGAAACATACGTTTTATGGCGCCGAAAATCGGGCACTGAAAGATTTGGCATATGCAACCAAAACTGTGCGATCTCGTGTCATCTGCGGACGGGAATGCAGCATGGATGAACGTTGCAGGTCGTTTAACTTTAACGACTGCAGTAAATTGTGCGAGTTAAACCTTGCAACAGGACGAGAGCATCCCGAAGACTTCAATGCAACTCAAGGAATGGTGTACTTTGATACAGACGAGAACACACATCGCTACTCACTGGCTGATAGCTCCTTGAATCGCTACAGAAGTTGCAAGATGCTCTTAGATGCCGGTTATCTTTCAAGCGGTATCTACACAATCTACCCAGAGGAATTCGGCAATGACGGTCTTCGTGTCTACTGTGACATGGAAACTGACGGCGGGGGATGGATCGTGTTTCAGAGGCGACAAGATGGCAGCGTGGACTTTTACCGTAACTGGACCGACTACCAGTCTGGCTTTGGAAATCTGTCCGGTGAGTTCTGGTGGGGTAATGACAACTTAGCGACTCTGACGTCTGACGATTCACGTGCAACATGGGAGCTACGAGTTGATTTAGAGGACTGGGAGGGCAACACGGCATGGGCAAAATACTCAGATTTCCAAATATCTCTGGGTGGGTACAATCTGAATTATGACCAATACGATGCCAGCAGCACTGCCGGCGACTCTCTTGGGCATCAAACAGAAAACCACTATCAAAAAGGATATCCCTTTTCAACGAAGAATCGTGACAACGATGCGTGGTTAGGGGGCAATTGTGCACAACTGTACACCGGAGCCTGGTGGTTTAATAACTGTTGGTATTCTCACTTGAATGGTGTATATTACCCACACAATAATACATATAGTTTCGAAGGCGTGCAATGATCCTCATGGAAATGGGAGTATTCCATTAAAGCATGTAGCATGAAAACGCGCGAAATTGAACCGTAAACGTTGCATTGCTAATATTAATTTTGAAACATACTTGTTTTGTTGGCACCTGTAAATCATTGCACAACCATATTATTCATTAATACCTCGAGTCTTTTAGAATTGTTATAAAACTGCCCTAAAACTGTTTCTGTGGAATAATGTGTTTCGCAGTAAATCACTTTGTCAACACGAGGCAGGATACACCATTTGCAGATATCGAAATATTTTACTACCAAATTATTTAGAAATATCTCTTTTTTTTGAAAGTAAATAAATGATAATAATAATAATAATATTCGTGCTTATATAGCGCTTTACATCGTATCAACGATCTCAAAGCGCTTTACAAATGATTCAAGGCATCCAGCAAAATAACTGCGCTAAAAATACTGTAATTGTTCCGAAAATTGTATTTTATAAACAAAATTCACGATCGGCAGACCGCATTCGCGAAATAACAAGAACAAGGACAACTGCCTTACGCAGGTTGAAAATGAACGCCGTTTTTCTTGCTTTTTTTCTAGGCATCCATGATTGTAAAACTTCAAACAGGTCAGGTAAACGATATTTACTATAAAATACAACCCCCAAATCCACCCATTCCTGATAGTTCTAGTAATTAATAATGGTGTATCCTAACTTTAAGAGACCAAATCTGTTTTTGGGTGTGTTTTTTGTTTATTACAAAAGGATACCCATTATATTGTGTACATCTGACGAAACAACGGCTAACATTTATTATATCGCAATGTTAAATTGTAGCCGAGTTCAACCGAGACTAAGACTAAGTTTATTTTTTACTCTGATTTTCCTTTTTTTAACATCGACATTATAGGCGCAATCACACATACAAGGGTTCACTGATATAATAATTATGTACAACAACCTGCCGATTGCATTATTTAAACAAAATAGGCATGATGGTCTTTCTTAAAATTGAAGATAAATTCTTCTTTAAAAGGACTATAAATTTCGTTAACATTGCAGGGCCACGAACAACATCCATCACTACGAGATTTATTCACGAGTCGGCCATAATACATTGACAGTGAGGTAAAATCTTCAGTTTGGGAACTTGCAGATAGAAATGAAAGCAAGGACCTCAAGTTAAATATCAAATAACACCAGTCATCTCTAGTGAATAATTAAAAAATTGTAATTAAACATACCTTAATATTTTAGGCCACATTTAAAATAAATATTGAAAGTTAGGCTATAATTCAAAAATAGTCTGGCACCCATCTTATTCAACAATTCACAATTTATAAGATACATCCAGGGAACACAACCAAAATGGCTTCCTCTTGAATAAGGTCCATATAACGAAACATTGTGAAAACTGTTCTTGCTAAATTATAAATACAGCGGATGTGAAAACAATATGTTACTGGGATTACAATTATAGTTTGACAAGTGCTGTCAGCTTAGAAAATAAGTGTTATTCGTACATGTATACATAGATAATATTTGTATTGCGCGAAGAGAATGTTGCACAAAATGGCATCAGCTTAAAATTTGTGGCAAGTGTTATTCCTCTTATTAAAAAACACTCAAAATATTAATCTTATTGTTTTACTCTAGTTACTTTCCCACGAAAATACTCTATACCACAAGAGAATCAGAATTTCACATATTCATTTGTTCTGATGTCATTACTTATTATTTGTCTGCACAATTTTAAAATATAAAGGTTTGTTTAGAGCGCGCTGTCTTAAGTGAGTGCTTATAATTGAAATTCATATAAAACTACACAAACCACATCAATATCATAATTAATCATAATTAATGAGAACATTTTACTTTTTTCTTGTATATTGCGATACAAAAATGGTTCCAGTACAAAAAGACCAATGACGTTGAATAAACTGAGTGACAAGAACCAATCCACGATTAATTTGTCTCAGTTGATTTAGGTTGTTTGCGTGAGTTTACGAGTGTGTAATTATCGCAGCGTGATTGGCAGGTGTAAGGTGCTTTAAACACCTGTCTCTGTATGGGATATGCTTGCACAGTATTCTACAGATGTAGATTCACAACTTCTGGCCGCGCCCTGGCCTCGTTCTAGCCCTCGCCCTGGACTTCGCCCTGGACCTCGCCCTGGACCTCGCCCTGGACCTCGCCCTGGACCTCGCCCTGGACCTCGCCCTGGACCTCGCCCTGGACCTCGCCCTGGACCTCGCCCTGGACCTCGCCCTGGACCTCGCCCTGGACCTCGCACTGATGGCCTCGCACTGATGGCCTCGCACTGATGGCCTCGCCCTGGTCCTCGCCATGGACCTCGCCCTGACGGACCTCGCCCTGACGGACCTCGCCCTGACGGACCTCGCCCTGACGGACCTCGCCCTGACGGACCTCGCCCTGACGGACCTCGCCCTGACGGACCTCGCCCTGACGGACCTCGCCCTGGTGGACCTCGCCCTGGTGGACCTCGCCCTGGTGGACCTCGCACTGGTGGACCTCGCCCTGGTGGACCTCGCCCTGGTGGACCTCGCCCTGGTTGGGCCTCGCCCTGGTTGGGCCTCGCCCTGGTGGACCTCGACCTGGTGGACCTCGCCCTGGTAGACCTCGCCCTGGTAGACCTGTCTTTGCAACTAGAATCTCAATACTTGACCCCACGAGGTGAATTTACCTTTTACTGATAATTTTACTTTTAGGCGCGTAATTGACTTGGAGGGAAGAAACCAAAACGGTTCATTGAAATTGTACAGGGTACAAACATTCTGGTCGATTAGCTAATTTTGTCAAAGATTTGTTGCTTTTTTTTATTTATACCCCAGTCACAATTAAAGCGGAGCCCGGGCGGCGTGTGCGATTTCTAGGCATCGGCCGGCGTGTAGAGGTCGGCGAAAGATCGTGCGATATGGCGGTCACAGTCACAATTAAAAGTGCCCCGTACGCTACCATGAAGGGGCCCGGGGGGTCTCCGACCGGCGATCGGCAGACTTTCTTGGAAATGGGGTCGAATTCTTGGCCCGTTTATCGGCCGGTGTCCGGCAGGCACTCGTCCGGTGCCCTGCTTATGTCCTTGCGATACCCCTGCGGTATCCGGCAGGGTGCCAACCAATTCTTACAGGTCGTACGGCGGCCGGACGGGCATCTGTAGTGTGCCTGTCGAGTGGCCAGCGATCAACGGCCGGCGGCAGAAGCTCTCCTCTGACCTTCTTTAAATAAGAAAATGACGTTGATACCTCCACAACGCTTGCGGGCACCTGCACAGCGAGTGTAGGTCGCCCGGTTGAGGGAGAGGTTGGCGTTTGCACGCTATACCGCTACAACCTGGTTCTTTTTGCATTGGTGGCTGAAGAAGAGATGTAATACTTGCACTATGAAACTTGTGTTATAAACTGTGTGTATATGTAGATGAGCCGCTTTTTTACCCTGCGAGCCCCGGCCGATGCATGACCGATTTCAGGCTGGGCGCCGACAGGGCGCCGTCCGGCCCCCTGGCCAGGCACCGGCAAGTCGGCCGGATGCCTGGCGGGACCCGGCCGGCGTGTGGGCGGCGCCTGGCCGATATATTGATTGTCTGGGTTGTCAAAAATTTGGCTCGGCGCCCTCCAACGTGTGCGATGCCCTGCCGGACATCGGCTAGGCATCGACCGATTTATTGGCGATCAGTTTGCGATGCGAAACGCCGCACCAGGTTTTAAGTCCGAGTTAAAAGTAACTCGATGCCCGCCCGATGCCAACAAATGACCCGGAAGCCGCAAGGAGTCCCATGTGGCCCCGGCCGAAAATGCCTAGAAATCCGCCGCAAACTAATCGCAAACCCATCGCAAGCCAATTGTGACTGGGGTATTAGAAAACCCCTGAAATGTTTTTCAACATCACTTTCTGGTCTACGGAGCACAAAAAAGTGGAACCCCGTCTTTATCCTGTACTCATTACCAGGGTAAAAGAGCCGATAGTGATGGAAGCGTACTGTTGACACCTTGGGAACAAGGTTAAGGTCTGTAACACAAACATGAACAATTGGTACAATCGAATTTTGTTTTCAAAAAATACCGAATTTTACGAATGAGTACATAAGATATGGGAATTACCAAGGGTGTACCTTTACATCAACCCATTCCTGATAATTCAAGCATTTACTAATGGTGTATCATACCTTTACATCCACCCATTCATCATCATTCAAGCAATTATCAATGGTGTATCCTACCTTTACATCCACCCATTACTGATAATCAAACAATTACTAATAGTGTATCCTACCTTTACTTCTACCCATTCCTAATAATTTATCACTGACGTTCTTGTTTAAGTGTTGAGTATGGATTTCACGGAGTCACTGTATCTTGATATTGATGTAAACGAAGCCCGCTACATGCGCTTCATGAGTTCATGTCATACGTTAATCCATCTGTTACGTACTGTACCTGTAGCCCACTACAGCTACAGCTGGGTTGAATTGATGGGTCCCATAGTACAATCACACTTCTTATGCTGTCTGATTTGTTTTATTCCAACATTTATAGATTTATTGATGGAAAGGGTTCACAGTGGTACTGGTACATGCAGAAATTATGGCTCAGTTGTTGGATGGAAGTAGACTGGGGTACTAGACGTACGGAAGTTTGAAGTAGGAAGTATAGGAAGTTTGAAGTAGAAGGTTTTGCTGAAATAAAAATACAAATAAACTACCATGAGTATTTAAATAATACATGAAGTCATGTAAAGTGTGTACAATATTTTGGGATAATAAACACATGAATAAAGACTTTATCATAAGGAATAAACATTTTGACCTAAGAAACCATGCAATGAATATACATGAACCACAGTAAGATTGGTCAAAACAATACACAATAAAGCACTAAATAACATGGGCAGGTGGGCTTCACCAATCTACATGTATGTATGTGCATGTGTACATGTACAAACCAACAACACATGTACATGGGTTTACTGCACGTGCAAAATGTACTAACAGAAAATATCAATAAAATGTACAATTTCTACTTACTACGCTGGGGGTATGCAGATCTATAAACCCTTGATTTGACTTTAAGATTACATATAATTAACCAAAGATAGCTGTTATGAACTTATGGAATGATCTTGATGGTATAACTTTCACGGAATTAATGGTTTCATCAACAATGAATATGTTTTCAAGTTAACGGTAAGTATGAATAGCGCCCTCAAACTGGCAACCACTAAACAACGGTGAGCTGAAGAGGCCATGTGCTGTCCGCTACGTGAAACAGTTTGTGACTGGCGGGAAGACTAAACACTAAATGTGAAATGACGCATTAACTTTATTAATCAGGGAAATACACATCGTCTGCCTCACCCCATTGCTTTGTGTATATTACAAATTCTGATCATCGTCAGGCCTCTGTGTCTCCAGAGCCATTCAGCAGTTGTGTAAAGAAGACAGCTACCGAAAGCAGTGTGGCTTGAATATTTAGTCGTGGCGACAATAAAACCAGACATGACAAATCGCTGAATTTTGTCCGCGCAATTTAACTACATGTACCGATTAAACATTATAAGAAAGAAAACAATGGCGAAACCAATCTTACGTTCGAAACTGTTTTACCTAATATACATCATATTCCAGGTCGTCTGTCTCTGGATTTAATGCATTATCTTATGCAGAGAAACAAATGTTTTATGCTGCTGAAAATCGCGCACTCAAAGGGTTAGATACTCTACTAAAATTATCAGATCTCGTGTCACTGAGAGGCCCCAAAGGGTTGTCAATAATCGTGCCTGTCCAACTTGCACACTCTCGTTTTTCCACGTATGGGGGGAAGAGTACTTCTCTCGGATTACAAGCACCACCCTGGACAGAATGACCCGCCTGACGGCTTCAACATCAGTTTCAAACCACCCGATGTAGGGCGTGGAAGCAACGTAAGCAGATATAGTCCAGTCAAAATACATACTTTTGTTTTGTTGACCTCAAACAAATTGCAACAGATTGTTTTTCACCACAGTGCACTTCTATAAGGTCCCTAGAATGACATACTAAAAATCTACAAAAATCCAAGTGGTGGAAATATGACTAATTTGCATAAATCGTTAATCCCTGCCGCGTAATATATGTATTCCCATATTTGAGTATATATATATATATTTCATTTTTTGAAAAGTTTATTTTGGTGATTCTACTTACATATCCTTACTTTAATAACATTTGCTAAATCATATAAGTGACTGAATAATTATGAGAACATAGTAATTATCAAAAATAACAACTTCGTGACCCTATAAATGTGCGCATATTACACTGTCTCCAGATATCATCAAGTAGTCAGTATTGACGTACTTCAAATTCACCAAGTTGCTCACTGGCACAGTTATCTTATTAAAACCTTATGGAAAATCATATAAACAATGATAACATTGTGATATTTAGCCCAGCAAACACAAACTGGGAGAAAATGGTGTGTCCCTAAATTGGGCTAACAAGTAGGTAAAGGGTTGCCTAAGGTGAGAGACTTGAACAAGTTCAAGGAAACCTCCCAAATTAAAGATTGTTGTTGCTTACAATAATCCTATCTACGTTAAAATGTATTTTGGGGATTTCCTTGAACTTGTTCAAGTCTCCCATGTTAGGCAACCCTTTAACTACTTTTTTCGCCCAATTTATGGACACACCATTTTCCTCCAAATATCACAATGTTATCATTGTTCCTATGATTTTTCATAAGGTTTAAATATGATAACTGTGCCAGTAAGCAACTTGGTGAATTTGAAGCTCACCAATACTGACTACTTGATGATATCTGGAGACAGTGTAATGTGCGCACATTTATAGGGTCACGAAGTTGTCATTTTTGATAATTACTATGTTCTCATAATTATTCAGTCACTTATATGATTTAGCAAATGTTATTGAAGTAAGGATATCTATAAAGTAGAATCACCAAAATACACTTTTTAATTTTTGTTTTTTTATATATATACCCAAATATGGGAATAATAATATTACGCGGCAGGGATTAACGATTTATGCAAATTAGTCATATTTACACCACTTGGATTTTTGTAGATTTTTAGTATGTCATTCTAGGGACCTTATAGAAGTGCACTGTGGTGAAAAACAATCTGTTGCAATAATTTGTTTGAGGTCAAAACGTATTTTTCCTGGACTAATACCAGGTCGAACGGCTCTGGTATACCTTCAAGTTTGAAGCCCAGTCGTTCGACAAACCGACTAAAGAACCGTTCTCCCACGGTGGTGACTTGGGACCCTGGATCCAGCAGACAAGTAACTTTGACTTTCGAAAATTAAACTTCAACAGAAAAACATTCTCTTACAGCCTTCTATACATACGATCAGGGGAAGCCTCTCCAGTCCAGTCTACAGTTATCAATCTCCACGGTACGGTTCTCTACAGCGGAGAGTTGCGGTTTAACACATCTCTTTGGGAGGCTGGTGTCTTCTTCAGTTCTCAAGTTTCTTGGGCATCATAAATGAGTGAAGATTATGACAAAAGCTCTGGGAATATGATGGCATCACGTACTGCTGCATGTGGTGGGTTGGCACCTGATTCCAGACAGGCGATTCCACCATAGAGAAAGGAACTTTCTCTATGATTCCACGTAGCATTGGCAGCAAATTCGAAAATATTGTTGACACTGGATCGTCAATTCTGATTAGCGCCCTCTGTTGTCAATAAAAAGAAACAACTGGTCCATTAAAAGCTGTCATCCCCCAACCCGGTCAATTATAACGCAGTAATGACCGGGTTCCTTGCACTGTTAATTAATCCCTATGTATGGGTGCGCGCTCTCGGGTGCACGCTCTCGCGCGCGCGCAAGATAGTACGGCGGTTGTCATTTTACTTTTGACTGTGATGCAGATTTGCTAGTGGACATTGTTGGCGTTTCCTTTAATTCTTCGCCGGCCCATGTTCAACCTTCAAGTTGTCATCAACGGTGGTTGGTTAGCGTGACATAACAACTTGAACTTGAGGCAAGAAGGGAACATAAATCAGATTTAGGGCACCGTTAGGTTTTTAGTCATTCCATTTGTGAGCTCCCTCGAGTTAACGTTATAAACTCTTCTGCTTTCCTGAATACATGTACATATCCCATTAAAATGTAGCTGCTAGTGCAATTGTTACCTATTTACATGTCATGTACCCATTAATTTATCGGTGATGTTTTGCACAGCTTGGCTGGCACAAGTTGGATACGTCACAGGGTAAGTAAAACGATCTTTACCGTTTCAATAAAGCGCAGCTTGAATTGTGAAATTTAATTCTTGTGCAAGTTGGATAGCAGTGTTTTTATACTAATACTTGTGTAGCCAAATTAGGAGGAATCCACTGGGGCGATTCCATGAATGTGGTCGAGGCTACTCAAATAATAAATGAAGATGTGGAACGGGAAGTTGTATTTACAGTTATTTGATTACAAAAACTTAAATTTCCAAAAGAACTAAAAGGCGCCGAAAGAACAGAAATGCGCCGAAAAAACGACAGCCAATTTGATGTCTGTAATCAAGTCTGAAATTAAAGATAACAAAATGGACAGTTCATGAATTTCTTATTCTAAAATTACAAGTCAGTATCATTGCAAGTATTTACAAGACTTCAACAAAAATCATTTAGAATCAGATAATTGAAAATTATCACCCCATGCAACAGGACACAGACAAAATATTCAGGCATTGGCCCAAAGAGTTATTTTCATTATGTATCGAAAGGCCGGAGCAGTTTATTGCCAGAGGTTGATCTCAAAACACATTAAACGTATGGCTATCATGTTTGAGTTATTTACCAAAATAACGTAAAACCCGATAACGGCGCCCATACCATCATGTCTTCGTACTTTACGAAAACCCAATAATGGTATCACCATTATGTTTTAGTTATTTACCAAAATAACTTCCAACCCAATGAAAGCGCCAGCACTAATCATGTCTTCGCACTTTACGAAAACCCAATAATTAGCGCTGTACCGATCGCGACATTAAAACGTATCACTATCATGTTTGAGTTATTTACTAAAACCCGATAACGGCGCCCATACCATCATGTCTTCGCACTTTACGAAAACCCAATAATGGTATCGCCATCATGTTTTAGCCATTTACCACAATAACCCCAAACCCGACAACCCGCGAAACTAAAAATGTACTGTTAACATAGCCGCCTTAACCCAGCTGTAAATACAATTAAGGTTAAACATAAAGCCGCAAATATTATCATTATACATTTTCCTTAAAATTTGTATAATTGGCTTGGCTTATGTTGGTATAAAGTTAAGTTAATGGGGCCTACGACGGCGTCCCGAATGCAATTCCGCCAAACGGTCAGTAATGACCGCCGCTAAATAGGCCCGTTGTTGTTAAATAATAAAGACATGAGAGACGTTGGTACAAATTATATATCAGTGATTGATAGCACAATCAGTTCTGTATGTGTGCGGCAATACCTCCCAGGTCGGTAGAACCGAAATTAATTGTCATATAATCCGGGTTCGATGGCTGTGGCTCCCTGGTGCAGCCACATGGACGGTCGCTAATGCGTGCAGAGCTTCTCAATCCATTGTCAACGAACTTGAGCTCGGCAGGTCCAATTGACGACAACGTCGCCCACAATCCACATTGAAGGCTAGTACGCCCGTTGCACCAAGACTCGTGAAAGGAAGATAAACACACAAAAACAACTAAATAGTATGCGCACATAAAATATTTATGAAATAATCAAAATTACTAAGCACTAGGAAGAATAATGAAGTGCACAAACTATATTCGTTCAAAATGGGCAAGAAGGGTGTAGGGGAAGAATTACTAGGCGCGCCGGTAAACCGAATGCGTAACATATTGAATAAACACCGGCATTTCTATATGAAATTGCACCAAAGGTCGCCCCGGGCGCTAGCTGCCGGAACCTAGACATCGGAAAGCGGGAAAGAGCATCTGCAATACCATTATCAATGCCGGGAACGTGCCTTGCTTTGAAATGAATATTCAAATCTAAACAACGCACAACAAGCATCGGACCAATTTCATTATCTTGGGACAGCGGGAAGTTTGACGATTGATTATGGCCACGACTGCCACGTTATCAGACCAGAATACTAGCCGCTTATTCCTTAATTCCGGGCCCCATACCCGCAGCGCTAGTACAATGGGGAAAAGCTCGAGGAAAGCAATGGATAGTTTCATAGAACGCACTGACAGGGGCCATCGTCCGTGTGTCCAACTACCACCAAAGAATGCACCAAAACCTATTTCTGATGAAGCGTCCGTGTACAAATGCAGATTATCGCTCGAATGCCAAACTGGGTCGGGGAATATGAATGAACCGTTAAAATGTGTCACAAACTGCTTCCAGGCCAACAAGTCAGCTCGTGCCCCCGATGAAATACGGACACGATGATGGGGTCTTTGAACGCCACTTGTTAAGTCAAACAAACGACGCAAAAACGCGCGGCCTGGGCGGACAGCCTTACAGATAAAATTCAAACTCCCCAACAATGACTGAAGCTCCCGCAGAGTAAGTTTCTGTCTACTCAATGCATTATCTAGTTTTGCCATGATCAAAACGATTTTTTCCGATGGAACTTGAATCTCCTGCGCGACAGTGTCGATTGCTAAGCCTAGGAAAGTGATATGAGTGGTCGGTCCCTCGGTTTTGTCAAACAGCTATAAGGGGATCCCAAATTTCGTACAAACTACAGCAAAAGAGTTAAGGGCGCGTGCGCAATCATCGGAATCGGTACTCCCAACGAAAAAGAAATCGTCAAGGTAATGAAGGATATTATCAGTGGCTGCTACTTTGCGGGCACAATACTCAAGAAAAGTGCTAAATCTCTCAAAAGTTACGCATGATATTGAACAGCCCATGGGCATGCACTTATCATAGTAATATGACCCATTGAAGTAAAACCCTAACAAATCAAAGTCATCCGGGTGAACTGGTAGTAAGCGAAATGCCGATTTTATATCTGATTTGGCCATAAGGGCACAGGGACCTAAACTAGAAACCAAAATAACAGCATCATCGAAACTTGTGTAACTAACAGCCGTAATAGACGGGTCAATGTGATCGTTGACTGAGTCACCCATATAGGAGATGACGGATTGTGAATCAAACGAAATTGACCCGGTGTTTGTTTAGGTACCAGACCGATAGGGGAACAGCGTAAATTGGCAAAGGAGGGGTTTAAAGACAGTCAATGCGGCCCAACTGCACCTCGCGGTCAATTTTGTCTTGTAACAATGCTTGATACTCACGGACGTATACGAAATTTAGCGCAACAGAACTAACACGCGGTCCGGAATATCCCAATCGAAAACCAAAAGTAAAACCATCTACCAATCTATGCGCATCCTGTCGGTCTGGGTATGTGTTGAGAAACGGGCGCATACTAGTTAGTTTGACTGGGGTTGGCAATAGTGGCTTTGTTGGCTGCACCTCGTGCGGTGCGGGAATTACCTCGGCAATTTTCGGCCGAGTGGCCAAGGGACAAACAAGCGGAGCACTTGTGGGCAAATCGACACCCAGCCCGGAAACATTGGCCGCGGTTAATAGCGAAACAGATACCGATGGCAGTGGTTCGCTGGGTTTGGGAGGGACGACCTGCTCCGGTACTGCAATATCCAGATACGCGCTGCTGTGTGGTGGCATTGGGAAAGGGACGAAAATTATTCTGGGTCGGGGCACCCACTAGCGTGAGCCACAATTCAGCATCGATGCTGGCCCAGGAGCGTGACGGCATGCGCGCTTGTCGCAAGCGAAATTGAATATCATAATCGCGCCAGCCAAAACCTACGCGACGAAATGCGGCCGAGCGGATAGTATCCGCATACTTCAGAAGTTGCCTAGCACGATTTCCATGACGCATCAAATAGATTGACGCAAAAATTAAGAATGCCGAGGTCCATAGCTCAAGGGACGTTATACGCACATTTTGGGCCGCGTGGGGGCGAATTTGCCAAGCGGGTGAATCGGGCGAGCCGACCATAAACACGCAGTCATTTGGGGTGCCAGTATTGCTATGGCCCGGTCGCATAGAGAACCAAATTCAATAAATTCCCCATTCCAAATGTTGTCCTAAATATGTTTAGGAACCCCCATCCCCAGATCGTCACAAACGCTAGTCAGCGGGGTGTAGTCTTGAACAGGCGCAAGACTAGAGAAATGAGTGCTAGTAATGGCCGTAGTGGGACATTTAACGGAAATTACGTTGGGAGCGGGTGGTAAATTTACCGGCATCTGAACAATATTCTTAACAGTGGACTCACCGAACTCCGAAGTTATGAGCGGTGCAGCACTGGGCAGACCTCCAGGTACGGGGACAGTAAGGCCATACAAGGGGGCGGCAGCGTCAGGGCGAGTGGCAGCGAACGTCGGCGGGGCAAGGGGCACGACAACAGTCGGCGTCGCATCCACAGCTGGCACCGGTCGTGCGGATTCAACACCATCAGCCACTAGGCTTCGACCAGACCGTGAAGAAAGGGGTCTGCCGTCTGGCTTTCTCCCTCCTGAGGCGTTTCCAGATGTAGATGCAACCGCTTGCTTCTTGGATTTAGGCATTGTTTTCGGCGAGAATTGATGCCGGTCGGTTAAATTGAACTGGACAAGAGCTTGAACAAACTTGAAAATTGAGGAATGGCTACGGTCGACGAATTGCGAATCACGATTATTCTGACTATGCCAGAATTTATTAAAAACTTCGAAAAACTTCAAAATTAAATAAGATCAGATAACTACTGTTTCTCCAACCTACTCTCAAAAACTACTACGACAGAATGAACTAATAACTCTAGCTGTGTAGGAGGCCTAATTGTTTGTTCCAAACTCGGGGTCATAAAACCGCGTTCCAATTACCAGTGACCTCCATATAGCGTGGGAAAGGGGAATTTGGCCAGACCCCTGCATATACCAAGCTGTCTCGAGGTGATAAATTCTTTTAACCTTTATAATTGGTTAAAAGTGGATATAATAAACCAGTGTGTACTCAACCGCCTTGGCCGACCAAGTTCGTGCCACACAACCCGTGTACGAATGTATCAGTATTAAGGTGTGGCTAGAACAAAAGTCAAAGGACCATTGCCCCAAACACTGCCTTGCGCCAACAAGAAAACTAAGCAAGCAATTAACAAAGCAAAATAATGTAAAGTATGCAACAATGGGCCTATTGTTTAATGCAGCACGCGAGGGCGCAATTACAAACAAAGTTTTTAAAGCTGTAGAAGGCAGTATTTCCTAAATTATAGAGGGAGCTATATTTATAGCGAAGTCTAGTTGAAACTCTATAGGCCTATATATATATATATGGGAAAATAGTCCTGGGGCCTGTCGAGTAAGGCGACTGGTCACACTTGTTTAAATTAAAGTCGACATTGTCCGTTTCACCCTGGGTTAGCTCCGATACAGGCTTAACTTGATGATGCTATTTTTATTGAATGTATATTAAAATGTACACAAGATTTCAGTAAACAGAATTGTTAGAGGTAATGACCCTCTACAAACCTCCGCCAATCAGGGGCTACGGTTTATGACTAGCCAATTACCAGCCACTGATCTGGAATGACGTATTAACTGTGATAACCAATCAGAGAGATACACATCGTCTGCCTCACCATCAATGCTTTCTGTAAATTATAAAACCCCATCATCGCCAGACCTCTGTCACTAGAGCAAACCAGTGGTGTAACGATGACACGCAAAAACTCGGTCGCAAAATGGGAAACTCTTCATGAGTACAAATGAATACGGATTTTTGTGGACGCAACCTAACTCATAATATTCGTGATTTAGTTTCAGGCTGTCAATTCAAGTTGGTAATCGTTCACCGTTTGTGTCTGCGTCTTCCCATTCCTTTCTGTAAACTACCAAGTCTCAGCATCACCAGGCCTCTGAGTGCAATCTGGCAGTTGTGCCAAGAAGACATCTACGGGTAACAGCGTGCCTTGAAATTGTAGTCTTTTCACAACAGTTGTTGAAATCCTACAAGATAAATCGCTAAATTTTGACCTATGAAGTTTTATGTAATTGGCAACAAACGAAAAACTGAAATCTTTTGTTATATAACGTGGCTTTAACTCAATCGACGGGATGGCAAAACAAATTATCTGTTTTGAACTATTTCACATAATATTCATCATTTTCAAGGGAGCTACCTCCCTCGTCTTTGGATTTGAAACATCTTCATATACAGGGAAACATACGTTTTATGCCGCCGAAAATCGCCATTTGGAAATATTTTCGTATGCAACAAAAATTGTGGGATCTCGTGTCATCTGCGGACGGGAATGCAGCATGGATGAACGTTGCAGGTCGTTTAACTTTAACGACTGCAGTAAAATGTGCGAGTTGAACCTTGCCACAAAACGAGAGCATCCCGAAGACTTCAATGCAACTCAAGGAATTGTGTACTTTGATGCAGATGAGGACACACCTCTCTACTCACTGACTGATAGTTCCTTGAATCGCTACAGAAGTTGCAAGATGCTCTTAGATGCTGGTTATTGTTCAAGTGGTATCTACACAATCTACCCAGAGGGATTCGGCATTGGCGGTCTTCGTGTCTACTGTGACATGGAAACTGACGGCGGGGGATGGATCGTGTTTCAGAGGCGACAAGATGGCAGCGTGGACTTCTACCGTAACTGGGCCGACTACCAGTCTGGCTTTGGAGATCTGTCCGGTGAGTTCTGGTTGGGTAATGACAACTTGGTGACTCTGACGTCTGATGATTCACGTGCAACATGGGAACTACGAGTTGATTTAGAGGACTGGGAGGGAAACACAGCATGGGCAAAATACTCAGATTTCCAAATATTCCCGGGTGGGTACAATCTGAATTATGACCAATACGATGCCAGCAGCACTGCCGGCGACTCTCTTGGGTATCAGGGAAATAGTATGTACCTTTATCAAAAAGGATATCCCTTTTCAACGAAGAATCGTGACAACGATGCGTGGTTATGGGGCAATTGTGCACAAATGTACGCAGGAGCCTGGTGGTTTAATAACTGTTGGTATTCTCACTTGAATGGTCGATATTACCCAGACAAGAATGCAGATAGCCAAGGCGTGCAATGGGCGTCATGGAAAAACGATTATTCCATGAAAGCATGTAGCATGAAAACGCGCGAAATTGGACCATGAAGGTTGCATTGTTAATATTTATTCGAAATGTACTTGTTTCAGTTAGCACCTGTAAATCATTGCACAACCATATTATTTATTATTAACCATAAAACTGCCCAAAACAATTATATGGAATAATGTGTTTCGCAGTTAATCGAAATGTTAATATCACTTTGTCAACAAGTTAAGTGGTTAACTGGTTTTTGTTTTGCTTATTACAGAATACCCATTATATTTTGTACATCTGACGAAACAACGGCTACATTTAATCATATCGCAATGTTAAATTATTACCGAGTTTAACCGAAGCTGCCTCGAATTTAGACTAAGTTTATTTTCACTCCGATTTTTAACAGCGACATTGTAGGCGCAATCACACACACAAGGGTTCACTGATATATGTGACCTGTCATCACAAAATGAGCGTAAAGTCTGTGAAAACAGAGCGTTCCAATGGTATATAACACTTGGAGGTTTGATACTCAATATTGTTTTTTTTAAGTTTTTTTTAGTCTAGAGACTTAATAAAGAGATTATGAGAAAACGGGCATTTCTTGCGAGAAATTGTGTGAAAGGCATAGAAAGGCATAGTCAAAATTGTCTCAAAAACTAATTTTGTTTTTATCTGATCGTCCTGAAAAATTGGGAATTGATTGTTGGGGATTTAGTCTTAAAAAAAAACAATATACATGTAATCTCAAAATCGACCACCCCTTCAAATTTTGACTTTGACTGGCCGTACTGGGAAATCACTCCGTGAGACTTGACGCTCATTTTGTGATGACAGGTCACATATGTATACAACAACCTGTCGGTTGCATTATTTAAACAAGAAAAGACATGGTGGTCTTTTTAAAATTGAAGTTAAATTCTCCTTTAAAGAGGTATAACTTTCGCCAATATTGCAGGGCTACGAACAGCATTTGTCACTGTGAGATTTATTCACGAGTCCGCCATATTACATTGAAAGTGATGTAAAGTCTTCAGTTTGGGAACTTGCAGATAGAAATGAAAGCAATGAACTCAAGTTAATTACCAAATAACACAAGTCGTCTCTGATAAATAATTAAACATTTGTGATTAAACTTACCTTGATGTTTTATGCCACATTTCAAAAAAATATTAAAATTGAGGCTAGAATTCAAAAATAGTCTGGCACCATTCAACAATTCACCGTTTTATCAGATATATTCAGGGAACACAACCCAAATGGCTTCCTTTTGAATAAGGTCCATATAACGGAACATTGTGAAAACTGTTCTTGCTAAATTATAAATACAGCGTATGTGAAAACAATATGTTGGATTTCAATTATAGTTTCACAAATGATGTCAGCTTATGAGAAGAAGTGTTATTCGTACATATATGCATTGATTATTTGTATTGCACGAATAGAATGTAGCACAAAATGACATCAGCTTAGAATTTGTGGCAAGTGTTATTTCTCTTAGTAAAAAACATTCAAAGTATTCATCATATTGTTTTACTCCAGTTACTTTCCCACGAAAATACTGCTGTGATACCACAAAATGAAAAGAGTCTGAATTTCGCAGATTTATTTGTTTTGATGTCATTATTTATAGTTGTTTTTTTGTGACAAAACACAAATTTTAAACAATTCCTTTTTTACATTCTTCGTTGCCTAGTTAGCCTTTATTCACTAGTGATCATGATTTAGAAACTAGGTTTTATGGGAGTGTCATTTTCTTTAAAACCTCTCACATTAAAATCTTACATTAACAAGTAAGAAATGTAGTAATCATTTGTAACAATTTAACTAAATCGCAATTATGACATTATGCATTGTTTGAATGGAGCGCGTTGTCTTAAGTGAGTGCTTATAATTGAAATTAAATTAAAATTACCCAAACTACATCAATATCGCGGAAGAGGGCAAAACAAATTCTTAATTGATAAGCACATTTTACTTTTTGCTTGTATATTGCGATACAAAAATGGTTCCAATACAAAAAGACCAATGACGTTGAATAAACTGAGCGACAAGAACCAATCCACGATTAATTTGTCTCAGTTGATTTAGGTTGTTCGTGTTGAGTTTACGAGTGTGTAATCATCGCAGCGTGATTGGTAGGTGTAAGGCAACCTTGTTTATGCTTCAAACACCTGCCCCTGTATGGGATATGCAATTAAGGAGTTTGCACAGTCGGCTTTATGCGCTTCGTGTCATACGTTAATTCATGGAGGTTAATCCATCCCTTCCGTACTGTGCCACTGCCGTTATAAGCCTACGGTAAAACGTGAAACAGTTTGTAACGCAACGGTTTCACTGGCGGGAAGACTAAACACTAAATGTGGAAAGACACATTAACTTTAATAACCAATTGGGGAAATACACATCGTCTGCCTCACCCCATTGCTTTGTGTATATTACCAAATCCAATCGTCAGGCCTCTGTGTCTCCAGAGCCATTCAGCAGTTGTGTAAAGAAGACAGCTACCGAAAGCAATGTGGCTTGAATCTTTAGTTGTTTAACAACGTGGCGACAGTAAAACCAGACATACAAAATCGCTGAATTGTGTTTCTCGCAATTTAACTACATGTACCGATCAAACATTATAAAGGTTATAAATATTTACTACCGAATTATTGAGAAATATCTTACTCATTTGAAAGTAAATAATGATTCTAGGCATCCAGCAAAATGATTGCGCTAGATATCCTGTAATTATTCCGAAAAATTTAATTTTATAAAGAAAAATTCGCAATCGCCGGACGGCGATCGCGAAAAAGTAAAAGATAACATTAGAATAACTGCTCGATGCCGGTTGAAAACAAACGCTGTTTTTCGTGCTTTTCTCGGCATTCATGATTGTAAAACTTTGGACAACTCAGTAAAACGGTATTTACTATAAAATACAACCCCCCAAATCTACCAATTCATGATAATTCGAGCAATTGCCAATGGTGTATCCCACCTTTAAAAGAGCCGTTGGGTTCTGTATAAATAATGCTTTAGTTGGGTTCGGTATAATGTGTTAGTTCACAACAAGTATTGTTTTCTCTTTTTATATGCCACTAATAACATGTTATAAAATGGACAGTAAGAAATGCTATGGAGGGGGTTATTCTATATTTTCGCCATCAGAAGGAGTAATTCACAGGCCTACAACTCACTCCTATGATTTTAAAAGGCGCCAGATTCATGCAAGTATTCTTTTTCTGTGTAATATTACTTTAAACTAAACGACAACTGCCTCCAATGTCATTTGTTCTTTTTTTCCTTTTGAAAATGACAATTTTTGATGCAGTATAGGCCTACTGCCTAAAGAAAATACAACCCAAAACATTTCTCACCAAATATGAAAAGCACAAAGTTGGCTCTAATCAAATCCAAAAGGAAAATATTCTGAGACCCGTGGCTAGTAGACTTTGTCAGAAACAAATTTAGGGTAAGAATTTCCATTTACAAGTTCTAAAAACATGCTTTAACGCATGTTCTCAAATAGCATAAGGGTGACATTTAAAACATTGTTTTCTCAAGTAAGGGCAAAGATGATACTTTGTAATGATATAGTTGATTTTGTGATATTATTTTTTATTTTAGCTGTGTGTTTGTTTTTTAAATAAGCTAAAAAACAGTTTTGCGGCCCCAAAACTGACAAAAATTTACCAAAACACAAAATGGTTTTTAACCATGGCAACGAGCCTTAGAAAAGAAGAATTATAAGTTCTACTTTGGTTACTTGCTTAACATGTCCTTTCATATTACAAAGAAATAAAGAAAAAATACCAAGGACACATGTTAAAATTTACGTGGACCCACTCTTAATGGGCACAAAAGACCTTGTAAACGCAACTTAACTCACAATATTCGTAATTTTGTTTCAGGCTGTCAATTCAAGTTTGGTAATTGTTCACGTTAAAGGACACCATTGGTAACTGCTCAAATTATCAGGAATGGGTGGATTTGGGGGGTTGTATTTTACAGTAAATATCGTTTAACTGACCTGTTTAAAGTTTTACAATCATGGATGCCGAGAAAAGCACGAAAACAGCGTTTGTTTTCAACCAGCGCCAGCAGTTATTTTTATGTTGTTTGTGTTTTTCGCGATCGCCGTCTTTTTTAGAATTACAGGATATCTAGCGCAATCATTGCTGGATGCCTAGAATCATTATTTACTTTCAGATGCGTAAGATATTTCCTAATAATTCGGCAGTAAATATTTTCGATATCTGGAAATGGTGTATCATACCTTTAAGCTTATGGCCTTGAGCGATTTGTTTCCTCCCAATCTCATTTGATTCACTGGTACCAAATCAATACCCTCATGCCATGGACAGTTAGTGTTGTCATTTCTAAAGCAATCATGGTGATAAAGACCCCTCATATGATTATTTCGATCGCTGAATTAACGCTTGTAAGCTTGTGGCCATCGGCAAGAGTTTCATGGTAACCAGAGAAGTGCCCCTCAAGAACAATGCCATCTAAATCTCATTATATTCACTGGAATTAAATCAATATCGCCACAGATTGTGTCTGCGTCACCCCATTCCTTTGTATACTACCAAGTCTCAGCATCACCAGGCCTCTGAGTGCAATCTGGCACTAGTTGTGCCAAGAAGACATCTACGGGTAACAGTGTGCCTTGAAATTGTAGTCTTTTCACAGTTGTTGAAATTCTACATAATTATATCGCTGAATGTCAACCTATGCAGATTTATGTAATTGGCAACATAACAAAAATTAGTGAAATTTTCTGTTATAACGTGGACTTAACTCAATCGACGGGATGGCGAAACAAATCATCTGTTTTGAACTATTTCACATAATATTCATCATTTTCCAGGGAGCTACCTCGCCCGTTTTGGGATTTGAAAAATCTTCATATACAGGGAAACATACGTTTTATGCCGCCGAAAATCGCGCCTTGGAAGAATTTGCGTATGCAACAAAAACTGTGCGATCTCGTTTCATCTGCGGACGGGAATGCAGCATGGATGAACATTGCAGGTCGTTTAACTTTAACGACTGCGATAAAATGTGCGAGTTAAACCTTGCAATAAAACGACAGCATCCCGAAGACTTCAATGTAACTCAAGGAATGGTGTACTTTGATGCAGATGAGGACACACCTCTCTACTCACTGGCTGATAGCTCCTTCAATCGCTCCAGAAGTTGCAAGATGCTCTTAGATGCTGGTTATCGTTCAAGCGGTATCTACACAATCTACCCAGAGGGATTCGGTAATTGTGGTCTTCGTGTCTACTGTGACATGGAAACTGACGGCGGGGGATGGATCGTGTTTCAAAGGCGACAAGATGGCAGCGTGGACTTTTACCGTAACTGGGCCGACTACCAGTCTGGCTTTGGCGATCTGCCCGGTGAGTTCTGGCTGGGTAATGACAACTTGGTGACTCTGACATCTAACGATTCACGTGGAACGTGGGAGCTCCGAGTCGATTTAGAGGACTGGGAGAACAACACGGCATGGGCAAAGTACTCAGATTTCCAAATATCCCCGGGTGATTACAAGCTGAATTATGACCAATACGATGCCAACAGCACTGCCGGTGACTCCCTTGGGTATCAGGGAAGTTCCGTGTATCATAACGGATATCCCTATTCAACAAAAGATCGTGACAATGATGCGTCGTCAGCCCGCAATTGTGCACAACTGTATCCAGGAGCTTGGTGGTTTAATAACTGTTGGTATTCTCACTTGAATGGTCTATATTTATATCCAGACAAAAATGCATATACTAAGCAAGGCGTGCAATGGGCCTCATGGGAATCGGGTTATTCCATGAAAGCATGTAGCATGAAAACGCGCAAAATTGGACCATGAATGTTGCATTGTTAATAATAATTTCGAATTGTACTTGTTTTAGTTGGCACCTGTAAATCATTGCACAACCATATTATTCATTAATACCTTGAGTCTTTTAGAATTATTTAAAAAGTTGTTGTGGAATCACTTTGTCAACACGAGGCAGGATACACCATTTGCAGATATCGAAATATTTTATTACCAAATTATTTAGAAATATCTCCTTTATTTGAAAGTAAATAAATGATAATAATAATAATGTTCGTGATTATAAAGCGCTTTACATCGTATCAACGATCTCAAAGCGCCTTACAAATGATTCAAGGCATCCAGCAAAATAACTGCGCTAAAAATCCTGTAATTGTTCCGAAAATTTAATTGTATAAACAAAATTCACGATCGCCAGACGGCATTCGCGAAATAACAAGAACAAGAACAACTGCCTTACGCCGGTTAAAAATGAACGCCGTTTTTCTTGCTTTTTTCTAGCCATCCATGATTGTAAAACTTCAAACAGGTCAGGTAAATGATATTTACTATAAAATACAACCCCCAAATCCACCCAGTCCTGATAGTTCTAGCAATTATTAATGGTGTACGAAACAACGGCTAAAATTTATTATATCGCAATGTTAAATTGCAGCCGAGTTCAACCGAGACTGAGACTAAGTTTATTTTCACTCTGATTTTCCTTTTTTTTAACATCGACATTATAGGCGCAATCACACATACAAGGGTTCACTGATATAATAATTATGTACAACAACCTGTCGATTGCATTATTTGAACAAAATAGGCACGATGGCCTTTTTAAAATTGAAGTTAAATTCTCCTTTAAAGAACTGTAACTTTCGCCAACATTGCAGGGCTACGAACAGCATCCGTCACTTTGAGATTTATTCACGAACATCGGCCATAATACATTTAAAGTGAGATAAAATCTTCAGTTTGGGAACTTGCAGATAGAAATGAAAGCAATGACCTCAAGTTAAATATCAAATAACACCAGTCATCTCTAGTGAATAATTAAAAACATGTAATTAAACATACCTTAATATTTTATGCCACATTTAAAATAAATATTGAAAGTTAGACTATAATTCAAATAATAGTCTGGCACCCATCTTATTCAACAATTCACAATTTATAAGATAAATCCCGGGAACACAACCAAAATGGCTTCCTCTTGAATAAGGTCCATATAACGAAACATTGTGAAAACTGTTCTTGCTAAATTATAAATACAGCGGATGAGAAAACAATATGTTACTAGGATTACAATTATAGTTTGACAAGTGTCGTCAGCTTAGAAAATAAGTGTTATTCGTACATGTATGCATTAATAATGTCTGTATTGCACGAATAGAATGTTGCACAAAATGGCATAAGCTTAGAATTTGTGGCAAGTGTTATTCCTCTTAGTAAAAAACATTCAAAATATTCATCTTATTGTTTTACTCTGGTTACTTTACCACGAAAATCCTCTTTACTACAAAAGAATCAGAATTTCACATATTAATTTGTTCTGATGTCATTACTTATTATTTGTCTGCACAATTTTAAAATATAAAGGTTTGTTTAGAGCGCGCTGTCTTAAGGCTGGCTCACATTATGACGACTAGGGGGGTACGGCAAGCTACGGTAAGCTGCGAATTTCAATTTTGAATTTGCCGCCACTCATCGTGTGTTGCCGTCAGTTGTCGCTGACAAATCCGCTAGCGACCGCAGACGACCGAAATCATCAGTCGCGTCCGTCGGCAAATTTTTAGCTTGTTGGAAATTTTGTGGCGGCAACAAAATTCGTTGTGATTCCGTTTAGATTTCGTTAGAGACCGCAACCCTCATTTCCTTGACGTTTCCATGCCGTGCAATTCCGTCTCTAGTCGTTTTAAGGTCGTCACAATTTCGTTGGTAGTCGTTGTCAACGACCATTGACGGCAAAACAACGGCAAGTGACGTCACATCTAGAACCCTGACGACACATTGCGGCAAGTAACGAAATTGTAACGACCTTGGTGCGACGATGGATTGCGAATTTTGGCCGGAGGGTGACGGGTGATGACTGTTGATGGCGGGTCGTTTGCGAGTACCTGCGGCATTGCAACGGTGGTCTGCGATGGGTTACGATTTTGCAACGATGGTCCACGATTTTAAACTTTTAGTGCGTTTTTTCATGTTTTGTGATGCCAGAACGTTGTGAAGAGTGGGAACGCCAAACTCGACTATTTTTACGACCCGCACACACACAGGCTTTGATGTCGGCCGCTGAGTCACGTCATCGTCGCCGCAACCCACCGTAATACCCCAGTCACAATTATAGCGGAGCCCGGGCGGCGTGTGCGATTTCTAGGCATCGGCCGGCGTGTAGAGGTCGGCGAAAGATCGTGTGATATGGCGGTCACAGTCACAATTAAAAGTGCCCCGTACGCTGCCATGACGGGGCCCGGGGGGTCGCCGACCGGCGATCGGCAGACTTTCTTGGAAATTGGGTCGAATTATTGGCCCTTTTATCGGCCGGTGTCCGGCAGGCACTCGTCCGGTGCTCTGCTTATGTCCTTGCGATACCCCTGCAGTATCCGGCAGGGTGCCAACCAATTCGTACAGGTCGTACGGCGGCCGGACGGGCATCTGTAGTGTGCCTGTCGAGTGGCCAGCGATCAACGGCCGGCGGCAGAAGCTCTCCTCTGACCTTCTTAATGGCCCTGTCACACTATAACGTTTTAGGCCAACGCGTGAGTAGCGCGTTAAAAATAGTTGATATGCTGGCAAACGCTGAACTTCCACAGAAAAAGTCAAGTTGAACCGTGATTTCAGCGTGACCATAACGCGTTAATAACGGGTTCATAGCGTTCGCCAGCGCGCGAATAGCGCGTTAGTAACGCGCTCGACGACTGATGAACGACTGCCCAGCGCGTGAGTAGCGCGGTCCAACGCGCGCCAGCGTACGGCAACGAACACATGATTAGTTGTACAAAAAGATGACGCGCTACTACAGTAATGGCCCTTTCACACCAGAACGTTTTAGGCCAACGTGTTGAAATTTCGGCAACACGCGGGTAAACGCTGACCAACGCTAGGCCAGCGTTCGCAACGCGCTGAGCGCGTTACCCACACGCTGGAACACGCTGTCACACGCTGAGAAAAAAATACGTTTTTCAACATACCTAACAAAATTGAGCGTTTGCCAGCGTGTGACTGCACACGCTAGCGGCGCGCAAGAAGGCCGTTACTTACGCGTCGAACGCGCTAGACGATCGTTACCAACCCACTACTCTCACGCTGGCGACCCGCTGTCGTATTTTTTATATAAATCAGTGATGCGTTCATTACACGCTGAGCTCGTTCCCCACACGCTACTTACGCGCCGGCATACGCTATGAACCCGTTATCAACCTGTATGAACACGCTGAAATCACGGTTCTACTTGACTTTTTTTGTGAAAGTTCAGCAATTGCCAGCGTATCAACTATTTTTAACGCGCTACTCATGCATTGGCCTAAAACGTCCTGGTGTGGCAGGGCCATGACCAGCATGTCGCAAGCGTACGCCGGCGTACGCCAGCGTGTGAGTAGCGGGTTGATAACGATCGCCTAGCGTGTTCGACGCGTGAGTAACGAATCTAAAACGCGCCGCCAGCGTGTGCAGTCACACGCTGGCAAACGCTGAAAATTGTAGCTATTTTGAAGAAAAAAAATTACCTCAGCGTATGACAGCGTGTCCCAGCGTGTGAGTAACGCGCTCATCGTGTTGCTAACGCTGGCCTAGCGTTGGTTAGCGTTTGCCAGCGTGTTGCCAAAATTACAACACGCTACTCACGCATTGGCCTAAAATGTTCTGGTGTGACAGGGCTATAAAGAAGAGATGTAGTACTTGCACTATGAAACTTGTGTGATAAACTGTGTGTAGATGTAGATGAGCCGCTTTGTTTACCCTGCGAGCCCCGGCCGATGCATCACCGATTTCAGGCTGGGCGCCGCCAGGGCGCCGTCTGCCCCCCGGCCGATTTCCGGCCAGGCACCGCCAAGTCGGCCGGACGCCTGGCGGGACCCCGCCGGCGTGTGGGCGGCGCCTGGCCGATATATTGATTGTCTGGGTTGTCCAAAATTCAGCTCGGCGCCGGCCCGACGTGTGCGATGCCCTGCCGGACATCGGCTAGGCATCGACCGATTTATTGGCGATCAGTTTGCGATGCGAAACGCCGCACCAGGTTTTAAGTCCGAGTTAAAAGTAACTCGATGCCCGCCCGATGCCAAACAATGACCCGGCAGCCGCAAGGAGTCCCGTGGGGCCCCGGCCGAAAATGCCTAGAAATCCGCCGCAAACTAATCGCAAACCCATCGCAAGCCAATTGTGACTGGGGTATAAGCCGCCGTTCATTTCTGCCAGCCAATCCGCAGCCAGCCGTCTGACCTCGTTCCTTGTTGCCGGGCTCCGTCCAGACATCGTCACTCGCCGCCCAGACAACGTCCGATTTTGGTCGCTAGACTCCGTTCCTTTCCGCATTCATTCGTCCCTTGCCGTCGTGTTGTCGTTGAAGGTCGGCCCCACTCGTCAGCGAATCTTGGTTTTTCCCTTTTGCCGTCGCTTTGCCGCCAAAACTTTGTGCTTTTCACGTCCGTCGCCTTTCGCGGGGTCCTTGCCGCTACTATGTGAGCCAGCCTTTAAGTAAGTGCTTATAATTGAAATTCATATAAAATTACACAAACCACATAAATATCACAATTAATCATAAATAATAAGAACATTTTACTTTTTGCTTGTATATTGCGATACAAAAATGGTTCCAGTACAAAAAGACCAATGACGTTGAATAAACTGAGAGACAAGAACCAATCCACGATTAATTTGTCTCAGTTGATTTAGGTTGTTCGTGTTGAGTTTACGAGTGTGTAATTATCGCAGCGTGATTGGCAGGTGTAAGGAAACTGGAGTTTATGCTTTAAACACCTGTCGCTGTATAGGATATGCAGTTAAGGAATTTGCACAGTATTCTACAGATGTAGATTCACAACTTCTGGCCGCGCCCTGGCCTCGTTCTAGCCCTCGCCCTGGACCTCGCCCCGGACCTCGCCCCGGACCTCGCCCCGGACCCTCGCCCCGGACCCTCGCCCCGGACCCTCGCCCCGGACCCTCGCCCCGGACCCTCGCCCCGGACCCTCGCCCCGGACCCTCGCCCCGGACCCTCGCCCCGGACCCTCGCCCCGGACCCTCGCCCCGGACCCTCGCCCCGGACCCTCGCCCCGGACCCTCGCCCCGGACCCTCGCCCCGGACCCTCGCCCCGGACCCTCGCCCCGGACCCTCGCCCCGGACCCTCGCCCCGGACCCTCGCCCCGGACCCTCGCCCCGGACCCTCGCCCCGGACCCTCGCCCCGGACCCTCGCCCCGGACCCTCGCCCCGGACCCTCGCCCCGGACCCTCGCCCCGGACCCTCGCCCCGGACCCTCGCCCCGGACCCTCGCCCCGGACCCTCGCCCCGGACCCTCGCCCCGGACCCTCGCCCCGGACCCTCGCCCCGGACCCTCGCCCCGGACCCTCGCCCCGGACCCTCGCCCCGGACCCTCGCCCCGGACCCTCGCCCCGGACCCTCGCCCCGGACCCTCGCCCCGGACCCTCGCCCCGGACCCTCGCCCCGGACCCTCGCCCCGGACCCTCGCCCCGGACCCTCGCCCCGGACCCTCGCCCCGGACCCTCGCCCCGGACCCTCGCCCCGGACCCTCGCCCCGGACCCTCGCCCCGGACCCTCGCCCCGGACCCTCGCCCCGGACCCTCGCCCCGGACCCTCGCCCCGGACCCTCGCCCCGGACCCTCGCCCCGGACCCTCGCCCCGGACCCTCGCCCCGGACCCTCGCCCCGGACCCTCGCCCCGGACCCTCGCCCCGGACCCTCGCCCCGGACCCTCGCCCCGGACCCTCGCCCCGGACCCTCGCCCCGGACCCTCGCCCCGGACCCTCGCCCCGGACCCTCGCCCCGGACCCTCGCCCCGGACCCTCGCCCCGGACCCTCGCCCCGGACCCTCGCCCCGGACCCTCGCCCCGGACCCTCGCCCCGGACCCTCGCCCCGGACCCTCGCCCCGGACCCTCGCCCCGGACCCTCGCCCCGGACCCTCGCCCCGGACCCTCGCCCCGGACCCTCGCCCCGGACCCTCGCCCCGGACCCTCGCCCCGGACCCTCGCCCCGGACCCTCGCCCCGGACCCTCGCCCCGGACCCTCGCCCCGGACCCTCGCCCCGGACCCTCGCCCCGGACCCTCGCCCCGGACCCTCGCCCCGGACCCTCGCCCCGGACCCTCGCCCCGGACCCTCGCCCCGGACCCTCGCCCCGGACCCTCGCCCCGGACCCTCGCCCCGGACCCTCGCCCCGGACCCTCGCCCCGGACCCTCGCCCCGGACCCTCGCCCCGGACCCTCGCCCCGGACCCCTCGCCCCGGACCCTCGCCCCGGACCCTCGCCCCGGACCCTCGCCCCGGACCCTCGCCCCGGACCCTCGCCCCGGACCCTCGCCCCGGACCCTCGCCCCGGACCCTCGCCCCGGACCCTCGCCCCGGACCCTCGCCCCGGACCCTCGCCCCGGACCCTCGCCCCGGACCCTCGCCCCGGACCCTCGCCCCGGACCCTCGCCCCGGACCCTCGCCCCGGACCCTCGCCCCGGACCCTCGCCCCGGACCCTCGCCCCGGACCCTCGCCCCGGACCCTCGCCCCGGACCCTCGCCCCGGACCCTCGCCCCGGACCTCGCCCCGGACCCTCGCCCCGGACCCTCGCCCCGGACCCTCGCCCCGGACCCTCGCCCCGGACCCTCGCCCCGGACCCTCGCCCCGGACCCTCGCCCCGGACCCTCGCCCCGGACCCTCGCCCCGGACCCTCGCCCCGGACCCTCGCCCCGGACCCTCCGCCCCGGACCCTCGCCCCGGACCCTCGCCCCGGACCCTCGCCCCGGACCCTCGCCCCGGACCCTCGCCCCGGACCCTCGCCCCGGACCCTCGCCCCGGACCCTCGCCCCGGACCCTCGCCCCGGACCCTCGCCCCGACCCTCGCCCCGGACCCTCGCCCCGGACCCTCGCCCCGGACCCTCGCCCCGGACCCTCGCCCCGGACCCTCGCCCCGGACCCTCGCCCCGGACCCTCGCCCCGGACCCTCGTCCCGGACCCTCGCCCCGGACCCTCGCCCCGGACCCTCGCCCCGGACCCTCGCCCCGGACCCTCGCCCCGGACACTCGCCCCGGACCCTCGCCCCGGACCCTCGCCCCGGACCCTCGCCCCGGACCCTCGCCCCGGACCCTCGCCCCGGACCCTCGCCCTGATATCCTCGCCCTGATATCCTCGCCCCGGACCCTCGCCCTGATATCCTCGCCCTTGACCTCGCCCTGGACCTCGCCCTGGACCTCGCCCTGGACCTCGCCCTGGTAGCCTCGCCCTGGTAGCCTCGCCCTGGTAGCCTCGCCCTGGTAGCCTCGCCCTGATAGCCTCGCCCTGATAGCCTCGCCCTGGTAGTCTCGCCCTGGTAGTCTCGCCCTGGTAGTCTCGCCCTGGTAGCCTCGCCCTGATAGCCTCGCCCTGATAGCCTCGCCCTGATAGCCTCGCCCTGATAGCCTCGCCCTGATAGCCTCGCCCTGATAGCCTCGCCCTGATAGCCTCGCCCTGATAGCCTCGCCCTGATAGCCTCGCCCTGATAGCCTCGCCCTGATAGCCTCGCCCTGATAGCCTCGCCCTGATAGCCTCGCCCTGATAGCCTCGCCCTGATAGCCTCGCCCTGATAGCCTCGCCCTGATAGCCTCGCCCTGATAGCCTCGCCCTGATAGCCTCGCCCTGATAGCCTCGCCCTGATAGCCTCGCCCTGATAGCCTCGCCCTGATAGCCTCGCCCTGATAGCCTCGCCCTGATAGCCTCGCCCTGATAGCCTCGCCCTGATAGCCTCGCCCTGATAGCCTCGCCCTGATAGCCTCGCCCTGATAGCCTCGCCCTGATAGCCTCGCCC
The DNA here is from genome assembly GCA_037893245.1 of Crossaster papposus. Taxonomy (NCBI): domain Eukaryota; kingdom Metazoa; phylum Echinodermata; class Asteroidea; order Velatida; family Solasteridae; genus Crossaster; species Crossaster papposus. The sequence continues at coordinate 709,397 of JBAIAA010000119.1, read as the reverse complement.
TGATAGCCTCGCCCTGATAGCCTCGCCCTGATAGCCTCGCCCTGATAGCCTCGCCCTGATAGCCTCGCCCTGATAGCCTCGCCCTGATAGCCTCGCCCTGATAGCCTCGCCCTGATAGCCTCGCCCTGATAGCCTCGCCCTGATAGCCTCGCCCTGATAGCCTCGCCCTGATAGCCTCGCCCTGATAGCCTCGCCCTGATAGCCTCGCCCTGATAGCCTCGCCCTGATAGCCTCGCCCTGATAGCCTCGCCCTGATAGCCTCGCCCTGATAGCCTCGCCCTGATAGCCTCGCCCTGATAGCCTCGCCCTGATAGCCTCGCCCTGATAGCCTCGCCCTGATAGCCTCGCCCTGATAGCCTCGCCCTGATAGCCTCGCCCTGATAGCCTCGCCCTGATAGCCTCGCCCTGATAGCCTCGCCCTGATAGCCTCGCCCTGATAGCCTCGCCCTGATAGCCTCGCCCTGATAGCCTCGCCCTGATAGCCTCGCCCTGATAGCCTCGCCCTGATAGCCTCGCCCTGATAGCCTCGCCCTGGTAGCCTCGCCCTGGTAGCCTCGCCCTGGTAGCCTCGCCCTGGTAGCCTCGCCCTGGTAGCCTCGCCCTGGTAGCCTCGCCCTGGTAGCCTCGCCCTGGTAGCCTCGCCCTGGTAGCCTCGCCCTGGTAGCCTCGCCCTGGTAGCCTCGCCCTGGTAGCCTCGCCCTGGTAGCCTCGCCCTGGTAGCCTCGCCCTGGTAGCCTCGCCCTGGTAGCCTCGCCCTGGTAGCCTCGCCCTGATAGCCTCGCCCTGGTAGCCTCGCCCTGGTAGCCTCGCCCTGGTAGCCTCGCCCTGGTAGCCTCGCCCTGGTAGCCTCGCCCTGGTAGCCTCGCCCTGGTAGCCTCGCCCTGGTAGCCTCGCCCTGGTAGCCTCTCCGTGGTAGCCTCGCCCTGATAGCCTCGCCCTGGTAGCCTTGCCCTGATAGCCTCGCCCTGATGGACCTCGCCCTGATGGACCTCGCCCTGATGGACCTCGCCCTGATGGACCTCGCCCTGATGGACCTCGCCCTGATGGACCTCGCCCTGATGGACCTCGCCCTGGTGGACCTCGCCCTGGTGGACCAGGTCGTCTGTCTCTGGATTTAATGCTTTATCTTATGCAGAGAAACAAATGTTTTATGCTGCTGAAAATCGCGCACTGAAAAGTTTGTATATTCCACAAAAATTATCCGATCTCGTGTCACTGAGAGCACCAAAGGGTGTCCACATAATCGTACCCGTCCAACTTGTCCATGCTCTGCATCTAACGATGTCAACCGCCAATCAATCGTCTACATATTGCCAAACTGGAGCTGGGGTTGGTCATGGGATCTTTCTCAGTGGGGAATTTTGTTTGGTAGACACGAGTCTCTCCCAGCAATCTTGGAGAAAATTCATTCCAAGAATGCCATGCACACTCTCGTTTTTCCAAGTATGAAGGGAAGACGGCTTTAACATCAGTTTGTTTCAAACCACCCGATGTAGGGCGTGGAAGCACCGTAAGCAGATACAAGGGTGAACGACTCTGGTATACCTTCAAGTTTAAAGCCCAGTCGTTCGACAAACCGACTGAAGAACCGTTTTCCCACGGTGGTGACTTGGGACCCTGGATGCAGCAGACAAGTTACTTTGACTTTCGAAAATTAAACGTCAACAAAAAAACATTCCCTTACAGCCTCCTACATACGATCAGGGGAAGCCTCTCCAGTCCAGTCTACAGTATCAATCTCCACGGTACGGCTCTCTACAGCGGAGAGTTGCGGTTTAACACATCTCTCTGGGAGGCTGGTGTCTTCTTCAGTTCTCAAGTTTCTTGGGCATCATAAATGAGTGAAGATTATGACAAAACCTCTGGGAATATGATGGCATCACGTACTGCTGCATGTGGTGGGTTGGCACCTGATTCCAGACAGGCGATTCCACGTAGCATTGGCAGCAAATTCGAAAATATTGTTGACACTGGATCGTCAATTCTGAATAGCGCCCTCTGTTGTCAATAAAAAGAAACAACTGATCCATTAAAAGCTGTCATCCCTCAACCCGGTCAATTATAACGCAGTAATGACCGGGTCCTCGCACTGTTAATCCCTAAGTATGGGTGCACGCTCTCGCGCGCGCGCAAGATAGTACGGCGGTTGTCATTTTACTTTTGACTATGATGCAGATTTGCTAGTGGACATTGTTGGCGTTTCCTTTAATTCTTCGCCGGCCCATGTCCAACCTTCAAGTTGTCATCAACGGTGGTTGGTTAGCGTGACATAACAACTTGAACTTGAGGCAAGAAGGGAACATAAATCAGATTCAGGGCACCGTTAGGTTTTTAGTCATTCCATTTGTGAGCTCCCTGGAGTTAACGTTAACTCTTCTGCTTTCCTGAATACATGTTCATAGCCCATTAAATGTAGCTGCTAATGCAATTGTTACCTATTTACATGTCATGTACCCATTAATTTATCGGTGCTGTTTTGCGCAGCTTGGCTGGCACAAGTTGGAGACGTCACAGGGTAAGTAAAACGATCTTTACCGTTTCAATAAAGCGCTGCTTGAATTGTGAAATTTAATTCTTGTGCAAGTTGGATAGCAGTGTTTTTATACTAATACTTGTGTAGCCAAATTAGGAGGAATCCACTGGGGCGATTCCGTGAATGTGGTCGAGGCTACTCAAATAATAAATGAAGATGTGGAACGGGAAGTTGTATTTACAGTTATTTGATTACAAAAACTTAAATTTCCAAAAGAACTAAAAGGCGCCGAAAGAACGGAAATGCGCCGAAAGAACGACAGCCAATGGGATGTCTGTAATCAAGTCTGATAACAAAATGGACAGTTCATTAATTTCTTTTTCTAAAATTACAAGTCAGTATCATTGCAAGTATTTACAAGACTTCAACAAAAATCATTTAGAATAAGATAATTGAAAAATATAATAAACCAGTGTGTACTCAACCGCCTTGGCCGACCAAGCTCATGCCACACAACCCGTGTACGAATGTATCAGTATTAAGGTGTGGCTAGAACAAAAGTCAAAGGACCAATGCCCCAAACACTGCCTTGCGCCAACAAGAAAACTAAGTAAGCAATTAACAAAGCAAAAGAATGTAAAGTATGCAACAATGGGCCTATTGTTGAATGCAGCACGCGAGGGCGCAATTACAAACAAAGTTTTTTAAGTTGTAGAGGGCAGTATTTCCTAAATTATAGAGGGAGCTATATTTATAGCGAAGTCTAGTTGAAACTCTATATATATATATGGGAAAATAGTCCTGGGGCCTGTCGAGGAAGGCGACTGGTCACACTTGTTTAAATTAAAGTCGACATTGTCCGTTTCACTCTGGGTTAGCTCCGATACAGGCTTAACTTGATGATGCTATTTTTATTGAATGTATATTAAAAATGTACACAAGATTTCAGTAAACAGAATTGTTAGATATATTGCGATAAATTAAAGTTAAATTAATGCTCAAATGAAAAGAAATATGTGTTAATAGTATTTCTATTTCCTTTATTTATTTGCAGAAACATTTGGCTGTCATTCTTTTATATCGTAAATTTGGGGTATATTGCGCGGGAGATTGTTCTTACTAAATAAAATAATCTATACTTCAAGAACACTAAACACTTTTGTCACCACCCCTTCTGTTTCCTGATTTTCTTAAAGGTTACAATTAGTACAAAATATTGTTTTTGTGTGAAAGCAACTCACAATATTTGTGAATTTATTTAATTCCAGGCTGTCAGTTCACTGGAAGTTAATAATTTCTTAATCTACTGACGGTAAAGACTCCTCCTCGAATCGTCTTCATCGCTGAAAACGTCGATAATAATTACGAGAGTTGGGATAGGCCTACATGTATTGGGCAACTACATTTTTGTAAAGGACATTTTGTAAAGCCGCTCAATCTTTTGACAAATAAACGACGATGGCCTTGGCCAAGGCTACCTATATTGTTGGAACGATTGAATTGCCTTTAGTCCTGCAGATTACTACAATAATATTGCATTTAGTGATACAAGCACCAAAATTGGCACACATGCTTATTTTGGGTCACTTTACATAGAATGGCAATACAAGCACAAAACTTGGCATTTAACATCTGTTTGGTCTCCCTGTTGTTGGCATATCCAAAACAGTATTATTAGGCACTTGAACATTCAAGATGGCCGCCATTTTCCAAAATGGTCGCCACTGAATGGCTAGTAGTAGTGTTACCAAGGATCAAACAGTAATAAAAGGACCAGAAAATGGGCATTTAATCTCCATTTGAATCCAATATTATGCTAAAATTGTCAACCACTTGGTAAGTCAAGATGGCTACAATTTTTAAAGATGGCCGCCACAAGATGACTCGGCCTATATGTTACATAAAGTGACACATAAATCGTCACATTTCTGGTACAAAGACATACAACACTAAAAAAATCTGTTTCTCAGATTGTGTATTCCAATGCAAATTAATCTTCCTGCGTGGACTGACCGCTCCAGATTTTTGGCAATATCTCAAAATCGCTACAGCCTTTTGAAATGAGATTTGTACAGGTTTGTTTTATGGTATATATCTATAACTATAACAGACGGCCAGCCATGGGCACAAAAAGGCCTTCGAAAACATTTATGTGGGCATTTTTCAGTACAAACAGTCACCCATGCTAGATCAAGTCTATATATAGTAAGGATTAATTTGAGGGGGGATGACAAATATAAAAATCGTTTTTAAAAGTTTTTTGGGCTAAAAAAGCTCATTTTTGGGGGAAAAAAGTTTTGTTGTGATATTGATGTATTTCATATCTTTAAACAATGTACTATCAGGAAAAAAATAGTTTTCGTTGATTTGGACTATAGTCTGATCAGTATTAATAAAATAAGGGGAAAAAAAACCAGAAAATAAAGACATTCTAGAGTAAAAGATGCCAAATATCTCAAAATAGTGTTATAGTGTTGTATTTATTTTTCAAACGTGGGTTAATCTTTAAAACAAATATCAGAGCACTATACAATTGACTTGATAGACCTTATGACATATCATAATACTTTATCTTGTTATCTTGTTATCAATTACACACAAAAAACACAATTTGAAAATGTTGTCAACAAATTTACTTTTGTAAGCTTGATTAAGTTATACTTACTCACCCACTCCCCCACCCACACAATTCCCCCCCCCCCCCCCCCACTCACCCAACGCCACCCACCCCCACCCAACGCCACCCCCCCCCCCCCCCCCCCCCCCCCCCTACCCACCCACCCTATCACTCACTAGATAGTAAGAGGGTATGTGCCTGTAACTTAGGGTGTTTAACTTGGGTTCAAACACCCCTCTGCACCACATCCACAAGCAGTCATACATTGCTGGCCGCTCTTAAAGCATTTACAATTTGCTGTCTTGCATTTTGATCCACACCCACATGTTATCAACTCTACACACTTGGTAGGTATATTTGGAAGTCTATTCCAGACAACTGTAAGACCATCAGGGCTTTTCTGCCATCCCAATGTAGTTGATGGAGGATCCATATCCATGTCTAGTTCATTGGCTCGGAACCATACCCAGTTTGCTTGGTAGTTGGCACGAGAGAGGTGTAACTGTAATGCATCCTCAGATGGAGGCAACATTTCTAACTCCACTTTCCCCTTGTCAAACATCCGTGCTCTTGCATTGTTCACACCGTTGTTGACATCCTCTGCACTGTACAGCCTGCATACAAACTCTTCAACATCTTTCATATCGCCATCTCTACCAACACCACCTAGTAGCTCTGGATATTTACAGTATACTTTCCAGCACGTTTTCTTGCCATGGCCACTAAAGGATGAGACTGTGTCACACCCAGTAAGTGCATGGAATCCAAGGATGTTTGGAGTCGCTTCTTGGGGTAATTGTTGAGCAATGGTGTGAATAGGGTAGCACTTCATTTTGAGCGATGTTCCACTAACCATCCACACTTCCACAGCCTGCCCTACAAAGTTATGTATGAGGAGGAGAAGGACATCAGTATCTGCACACATAACAATTAGCCTCTCATATTTTGAACGCATAACTGCATCTTTGGCATGCAGGATGAGGCGAGTATCGGCTTCCTCGTGTTTCCCTGCTAGTTGTGGTATTGCGTCCTGGTCGGATGACTTCGCAAGAGTTTCATCAACGAAACCACCTCCTGTAACCAACTGACAATTTGGATTGAGAAGAGGGCCATGAGCAATCAGTCTCTCACTCAGGAATCGGGCTAAATCAGCTTTGTTATCCTCGAGACTAATGTAATTGGACCACACTTCAGGAAGTGGTGTGTCGCCATCGCCAATAATCTTCCTTATCGGTTTCCTCTTGCCGGTCCTCTTAGTTCTAGTTGTAGATTTAATTGAACTATTTCCAATGTATCTGTCAAAGACAACATCCACCCTGCTTACTCTACCCTTGAAGTTTTTGTAGACACGCTTGATGAACACTCCAGCATAATCATTGAATGATGTGCACTTGCTTGGTTTCCTTAAGGCCTGGATTAATGCATGTCCATCGATGAGAACGCATGTTGGTGGTGTTTCCTGCGATAACGGAACTTCAGTTGGTATATCTATTCCAGAAGACAGGGTTGATAGGATGTGTGACTTAGAAGTGGAGTTCATTTGTCCATTTGATTTTGCCAACGATGGAGGATATTTTGAAAGTTCATGGGTTAGTATGCCATTCATATCCACATCACGACCAGCTCTGGAAGCATTGAACAGCTTTTGTACAAGGTTGCCATGGTTTTTGAATTGTGTCGCTTGGTGGATTTATAGAAATCTGTTGATTTGTTGACCAACTTTTCATTGACTTCAGTTACTAGTGCTTCCTTCCCACGCTCATAAGCAGTCAACAAGTCTTGCTCTATTTCGTCTGAGGCTACATCCTTGGTGGTGAGTGCTGTCAGTTTATTAGTTAAAGTAGATGTATCTTCTTCAGAGTGGACATGGACATCAAATACTTTGAAACGATCAAACTGCTCGACAAGGCTTTGAACAGCCTTTTCATCTGTGGTGATCCGAAAATTTCAGATTTAACTGATACGAATCATGGTATGACTTTGAAGATGATGGTGAAATTGGTTTTTTTCTACCAGATGTATCTTTAATACAATGCCCAGTGTGGTAAGTACTTATGTTCCACTTTGATCTGTTTTTTTTAATAATATTGAAACTATTTACATTCGGTCATGCCGTTTGTCTTTCAGATCATACAATGAGGTAATAATACTTCAATTAAAATGATGTAGTGACAATAAAAACACCCGGGATCAAAATGGATACAAGGGGACACCTTTAATGTGACAAAAACGAAAGATAAGGCAAGCTGTACCTTACCTCACTTAATTTCAGATTATAATCATAGCCAATCTTATTTCAACATTGATCTTACTTTTCAGAATTGAATTTCCACTGAACCTGATCTTCACTAAAGAAGTGTTATGTCCTGCTAAACTTGTCTGCTTATGAGCGTGGGAAGGAAGCACTAGTAACTGAAGTCAATGAAAAGTTGGTCAACAAATCAACAGATTTCTATAAATCCACCAAGCGACACAATTCAAAAACCATGGCAACCTTGTACAAAGTGGTGTGCAAAACAAAAGACAACAAAACCAAAACCATCAAAGCTGACCGCAAACTCATCCAAAAGCTGTTCAATGCTTCCAGAGCTGGTCGTGATGTGGATATGAATGACATACTAACCCATGAACTTTCAAAATATCCTCCATCGTTGGCAAAATCAAATGGACAAATGAACTCCACTTCTAAGTCACACATCCTATCAACCCTGTCTTCTGGAATAGATATACCAACTGAAGTTCCGTTATCGCAGGAAACACCACCAACATGCGTTCTCATCGATGGACATGCATTAATCCAGGCCTTAAGGAAACCAAGCAAGTGCACATCATTCAATGATTATGCTGGAGTGTTCATCAAGCGTGTCTGCAAAAACTTCAAGGGTAGAGTAAGCAGGGTGGATGTTGTCTTTGACAGATACATTGGAAATAGTTCAATTAAATCTACAACTAGAACCAAGAGGACCGGCAAGAGGAAACCGATAAGGAAGATTATTGGCGATGGCGACACACCACTTCCTGAAGTGTGGTCCAATTACATTAGTCTCGAGGATAACAAAGCTGATTTAGCCCGATTCCTGAGTTGCTCATGGCCCTCTTCTCAATCCAAATTGTCAGTTGGTTACAGGAGGTGGTTTCGTTGATGAAACTCTTGCGAAGTCATCCGACCAGGACGCAATACCACAACTAGCAGGGAAACACGAGGAAGCCGATACTCGCCTCATCCTGCATGCCAAAGATGCAGTTATGCGTTCAAAATATGAGAGGCTAATTGTTATGTGTGCAGATACTGATGTCCTTCTCCTCCTCATACATAACTTTGTAGGGCAGGCTGTGGAAGTGTGGATGGTTAGTGGAACATCGCTCAATATGAAGTGCCACCCTATTCACACCATTGCTCAACAATTACCCCAAGAAGCGACTCCAAACATCCTTGGATTCCACGCACTTACTGGGTGTGACACAGTCTCATCCTTTAGTGGCCATGGCAAGAAAACGTGCTGGAAAGTATACTGTAAATATCCAGAGCTACTAGGTGGTGTTGGTAGAGATGGCGATATGAAAGATGTTAAAGAGTTTGTATGCAGGCTGTACAGTGTAGAGGATGTCAACAACGGTGTGAACAATGCAAGAGCACGGATGTTTGACAAGGGGAAAGTGGAGTTAGAAATGTTGCCTCCATCTGAGGATGCATTACAGTTACACCTCTCTCGTGCCAACTACCAAGCAAAGGTATGGCTCCGAGCCAATGAACTAGACATGGATATGGATCCTCCATCAACTACATTGGGATGGCAGAAAAGCCCTGATGGTCTTACAGTTGTCTGGAATAGACTTCCAAATATACCTACCAAGACAGTGTGTAGAGTTGATAACATGTGGGTGTGGATCAAAATGCAAGACAGCAAATTGTAAATCTCTAAGAGCGGCCAGCAATGTATGACTGCTTGTGGATGTGGTGCAGACGGCTGTTTGAACCCAAGTTAAACACCATAAGTTACAGGCACATACCCTCTTACTATCTAGTGAGTGATAGGGTGGGTGGGTGGGGGGTGGGGGGGGGGGGGGTGGGGGGGGTGGGTGGCGTTGGGTGGGGGTGGGTGGCGTTGGGTGAGTGGGGGGGGGGGAATTGTGTGGGTGGGGGAGTGGGTGAGTAAGTATAACTTAATCAAGCTTACAAAAGTAAATTTTTTGACAACATTTTCAAATTGTGTTTTTTGTGTGTAATTGATAACAAGATTTTATAATCTCGACATGCACCTTTAAGGTTAAAATTCAACCTTACTGTAATGGTAAAAGTATTATGATATGTCATAAGGTCTATCAAGTCAATTGTATAGTGCTCTGATATTTGTTTTAAAGATTAACCCACGTTTGAAAAATAAAAACAACATTATAACACTATTTTGAGATATTTGGCATCTTTTACTCTAGAATGTCTTTATTTTCTGGGTTTTTTACCCTTATTTTATTAATACTGATCAGACTAAAGTCCAAATCAACGAAAACTATTTTTTTCCTGATAGTACATTGTTTAAAGATATGAAATACATCAATATCACCAAAAAATATTAGCCCAAAAAACCTTTAAAAACGATTTTTATATTTGTCATCCCCCCTCAAATTAATCCTTACTATATATAGACTTGATCTAGCATGGGTGACTGCTTGTACTAAAAAATGCCCACATAAATGTTTTCGAAGGCCTTTTTGTGCCCATGGCTGGCCGTCTGTAATAAGATTGAAACAAACACACTCTCAAAAAGACGAGTACACAAATATTAGGTACAAATAATATAAGTAAAAATCAACATAATTTCGTTAAAACTTGCCGGAAAATAAGTATCTCGCAGATACGTAAATCGTTTATTACATGTTGAATGAGTAAAGAAGCCAATTGACATAAATTATGTAAAAACGTACTAAATTAGGTACACATTTACTAAAGTTAGGTAAAAACGTAGGCCAACACGCGCGCAGCGCAGAGAAGCAAGATGGACAACATAAACACCAGACGTTTGTTAGAACGACGTAACGGGGCATGCCACAACTTGCAGTCTTTGAAGGTAACGTTTTTTTCTAAACCTCTTGTGATTGTTATACTCTTCCCAATAACGAGAAATGCCTGGGCCACAAGATACTACAGGATATTGCTATTTGTGTAGTGAAGGCCACACAATTACCTCATTATGATTGCATTGTGTTAGGCATATGTGTGCACATGACTAGATGTGCGTAGTACAAATGAGTGCATATACCTACATGTATGCATGTAAACGTGTACGTTGATCTTTGGTTGTACACACAACCTGTAGGCCTATGTGAAACCTTTCCGATTTAAATTTAGATTCCGACTTTTTTTCAAAATTATGCAGACGATGTTGTCTTCCTGGACGAAAAAAAACCAAGCATGGAGTGAACCACCTCCGTCCAGCCAGTAGCAGCAGAGAAACTGAAAGTCGACGTAGACTGAGTTTATTCTTGAACCACGGAGACAGACTCGCATAATATACATAGTCCTGCAGATTACTACAATAATATTGCATTTAGTGATACAAGCACCAAAATTGGCACACATGCTTATTTTGGGTCACTTTACACACAAAAAACGTTAGCCAAATTAAAATCCAAGATGGCCGCCATTTCTTAAGATGGCCGCCAATGAAGGCCAAATATATTACCGAAATATTTATGTTACGGATGGATAGAATGGCAATACAAGCACAAAACTTGGCATTTAACATCTGTTTGGTCTCCCTGTTGTTGGCATATCCAAAACAGTATTATTAGGCACTTGAACATTCAAGATGGCCGCCATTTTCCAAAATGGTCGCCACTGAATGGCTAGTAGTAGTGTTACCAAGGATCAAACAGTAATACAAGGACTAAAATGGGCATTTAATCTCCATTTGAATCCAATATTATGCTAAAATTGTCAACCACTTGGTAATTCAAGATGGCTACAATTTTTAAAGATGGCCGCCACAAGATGACTCAGCCTATATGTTACACAAAGTGACACATTTAGCTTTACCTTACATACGCACTGTGGACATTCCTTTGTCTTCGTGTAGTTAACAAACTTTGACTAAATACTCATTTTTCTCGCTTCCCCAAAACAAATTTACCCTCAAATTTGGATTATGGGCCTCTCAGCTGCCCCTTCTATCTTTTCTATATATAACCCTAACCCGTTTTTCCTCTAGCGCTCTTTTTCGGAAACTGAAAAACGGATTGTGGACGTGTGCAAGTCCACACACCGTAACCTCTTCCCGCATCGTGTGGACCTATATTGTTCGGAGGTCCACAGTGCGTATGCAAGACTAACTCATAAATCGTAACATATCTGGTACAAAGACATACAACACTAAAAACAGATTGGTTGAAAATAACCAATATATTGGTCGATTTCAACCAATCCAGTTGGTAGATATGTGGATAACCAAAAGATTGGTTAAAATAACCAATCTGATATTGGTTACCTAGTCAATCCATATTAGTTATAACACCAACCAATGCAATGTTGGTTAATTTGACCAATCCACAATGGACTCCAACTAATTTGTATTGGTTATAGCACTAACCAATACATAATTGGTTAACACGCAACCAATTTGCATAACACTAACTAAACAATTTGCATAACACCAACCAATACAATATTTAATTCAAAGGTTCCCACGCAACCAATTACATAACGTGGACAAATTACGTAATAAAATATTACCAATCGAATTAACTTATTACACATTGCAATTACGCATACATACAATAATAACCTATACCTATTAGATATTAGCTACTGAACAGTGAACACTAACTACACAGTTCGCTTTTTTGTCCACCACGAAGTCACAGCTATTTTTTTATGAATAATGTCAAAAGTTAAATACGAATGAAATTTAATGTCAATTTTTCACTATGTTTGCACAAACATCTAAATTAAATCCTGGAATCGTTTGAACAAGTACATATTATGGTCAAAAAAGTGCATTTTGGACTAAATACCACAATTTAACATCGACTATTGTCAAAACAAATTTTCTCACTTCTGATTGGTCAGTTGCTGTAGGTACATGACTGTCCTACATTATGAATAACCAATAGATTGGTAAATACCTTGGTTACAAGCTCAACCAATATGACTGGTTGAAGGACAACCAACATAGTGGTTATGAATAACCAATAGATTGGTTGATACCTTGGTTGCAAGCTCAACCAATATGACTGGTTGAAAGACAACCAACATTGGTTATGAATGACCAATATAATGGTTGGTACCTTGGTTGCAAGCTCAACCAATATAACTGGTTGAAGGATAACCAATATATTGGTTAATACCTTGGTTACAAGCTCAACCAGGACTGATGAGATTAATTTGCTCTATGCATGGGATGTTAAAACACGGACTGTAAGCATAAAAAAGCATCAAAGTATGTCTTCAAATGTTCAGTAACGCAAATACAAAATAAAGAGTTAATCTTGGAAAGCAATTAAAACAGTAATGGTAAGAATCAGTCAGGTCGCAATTCTTGTAACCATTTTCTTCTTTACTGACACCCGCTATTGTTTTAAATTGGTATTGCACGTACGTGTTGGCAGCCATTTAAAAAAATGGCGGCCATCTTTGATTTCCAGTGATTTATGATTTGTTAATTATAAATGACCAACGAGAGGTAAACTGCAGCTTTATTGTATGACCATTTGGTTTCTTTTGTATAATAACCAATGTATGTCAAAGCAATCTTGGAAAACATGGCCGCCATCTTGAAATAAAATGGCCGCCATCTTTAATGTTTAAGTTGTTTCTATTTTTGAATTGTTAAGGGGTACATTTGGTGGATAGTTGCAACTGTTGGTGCTTGTATGACCAATTAATCCAATGTAACATTAAGTGTTACCATTTAGTGGTGGCCATCTTGAAAAAATGGCCGCCATATTGGATTTTAATTTGGCTAACGGGTTTGTTGTGTAAAGTGACCCCAAAAGAGTAGTTATGCCAATTTTGGTGCTTGTATCATCAAATGCAATATTGTGGTGAAAAATGTTATTAATCTGCAGGACTACTTGAATTGCTTATTACATTTTGAGAATGAAATCAACCAGCGTGAAATTGACTCGGTTAAGAACGTACACGCTACCTCCTAATTATAGATGCCTTTATTTATACGGTGGTGCATTCCGTTTGACGACATTTAATTAAAAGGAAGACCAGTTAATGGTCTGCAGCTTACGTTTATCCAATTAGGTAATGACCCTCTACAAACCTCCGCCAATCAGGGGCTACGGTTTATGACTAGCCAATTACCAGCCACTGATCTGGAATGACGTATTAACTGTGATAACCAATCAGAGAGATACACATCGTCTGCCTCACCATCAATGCTTTCTGTAAATTATAAAACCCCATCATCGCCAGACCTCTATCACTAGAGCAAACCAGTGGTGTAAAGATGACACGCAAAAACTCGGTCGCAAAATGGGAAACTCTTCATGAGTACAAATGAATACGGATTTTTGTGAACGCAACTTAACTCACAATATTCGTGATTTAGTTTCAGGCTGTCAGTTCAAGTTTGGTAATCGTTCACCGTTTGTGTCTGCGTCATCCCATTTATTTCCGTAAACTACCAAGTCTCAGCATCACCAGGCCTCTGAGTGCAATCTGGCAGTTGTGCCAAGAAGACATCTACGGGTAACAGCGTGCCTTGAAATTGTAGTCTTTTCAAAACAGTTGTTGAAATCGTACATGATAACTTGCTGAATGTCGACCTATGCAATTGGCAACTTAACGAAAAACTGAAATCTTCTGTTATATAACGTGGCTTTAACTCAATCGGCGGGATGGCGAAACAAATCATCTGTTTTGAACTATTTAACATAGTATTCATAATTTTCCAGGGAGCTACCTCGCCCGTCTTTGGATTTGAAACATCTTCATATACAGGAAAACATACGTTTTATGCCGCTGAAAATCGCGCCCTAAAAGAATTTGCGTATGCAACAAAAACTGTGCGATCTCGTGTCATCTGCGGACGGGAATGCAGCATGGACGAACGTTGCAGGTCGTTTAACTTTAACGACTGCGGTAAAATTTGCGAGTTGAACCTTGCCACAAGACGAGAGCATCCCGAAGACTTCAATGCAACTCAAGGAATGGTGTACTTTGATGCAGATGAGGATACACCTCTCTACTCACTGGCTGATAGCTCCTTGAATCGCTACAAAAGTTGCAAGATGCTCTTAGATGCTGGTTATCGTTCAAGCTGTATCTACACAATCTACCCAGAGGGATTCGGCAATGACGGTGTTCGTGTCTACTGTGACATGGACACTGACGGCGGGGGATGGATCGTGTTTCAGAGGCGACAAGATGGCAGCGTGGACTTCTACCGTAACTGGACCGACTACCAGTCTGGCTTTGGGGATCTGTCCGGTGAGTTATGGTTGGGTAATGACAACTTGGTGACTCTGACGTCTAATGATTCACGTGCAACATGGGAGCTACGAGTGGATTTAGAGGACTGGGAGGGCAACACGGCATGGGCAAAGTACTCAGATTTTCAAATATCTCCGGGTGATTACAAGCTGAATTATGACCAATACGATGCCAGCAGCACTGCCGGCGACTCTCTTGGGCATCAAACAATAAACCACTATCAAAAAGGATTTCCCTTCTCAACGAAGAATCGTGACAATGATGCGTACTACAATAACTGTGCACAACTGTACACAGGAGCCTGGTGGTTTAATAACTGTTGGTATTCTCACTTGAATGGTCAATATTACCCACACACGAATGCAGATAGTAACCAAGGCGTGCAATGGGCCTCATGGAAATTTGATTATTCCATGAAAGCATGTAGCATGAAAACGCGCGAAATTGAACCATGACCGTTGCATTGTTAATATTGTCAACTGCCCAACACGACAGGAGGCATGCCTGGACCTGTGCTATGGAAACATCCAGGAGGCTTATCGAGCGAAAGCACTACCGGAATTGGGAAATTCTGACCACAATATGGTTCACCTCATTCCGTTGTACCAGTCGAAAATGCGGAGAGAACCAGTAAGGAAGATGAAGATTAAGAACTGGTCTACTGATGCCACTGAAACCCTAAGGGAATGCTTTAGCTGTACGGACTGGAACGTCTTCATGGATGCTGCTGATGAGGACTTGGACGAGGCTACGGACACTGTTACAGAATATATTAATTTTTGTGAAGAGATGATTATTCCAAAAAAATTAATTAAAATATTTCCTAACAACAAACCTTGGATCACTAAGGAATTAAAGAGTCTGCTAAATGAAAAAAAGAGAGTGTTTCAAACAGGTAACAGAGCAGAACGAAAAAAGGTTCAGGCCAAAATTAAGCGTAAAATTAGAGACTGTAAGAAGGCATACAAGGATAAGATTGAAGGGTTTTTTCAGACAAGTGATACAAGGAGCGTATGGCAAGGCATACAAACTATTACCGGCTACAAACCTCAAAACAGAAACGTGTGTGTAGAAAATGAGACTGTGTATGCAAATGATTTAAATGAATTTTACAGTAGGTTCGATAAATATGATAGTAGCTTGCAACAAGATAGCGTGGTAAATGCCTTGCATGCATCCCCAGATGCTGAAAGTATTCTAATCAATGAGAGTGAAGTCCAGGTGTTATTCAAAAGATTAAACACACGAAAGGCTCATGGGCCAGATTCAATCAGTTGCAGGGTACTGAAATTATGTGCTGAGCAATTAGCGTCACCATTTCGGTCATTATTTCAGGAATCATTGAATAAGGCGTTAATTCCTGCATTATGGAAAAGGTCGGTGATTGTTCCAGTTCAAAAAAATGCCCACCCTAAAGTCATGAACGATCTTCGTCCGGTAGCTCTTACCTCAGTAGCCATGAAATGTTTAGAAAAAATAGTTAAGAATAGGTTAATTGATGAAGTTAAGGGTTCCTTTGATGAATATCAATTTGCCTATAGACCACGAAGAAACACAGAAGATGCAATTTTGACATTGATTAATGGTATTTGTGAACACCTGGAGAAGACAGGGGCTTTTGCTAAAGTTGTGTTTGTAGACTTTGCGAGTGCCTTCAACACAATTCAGCCATACTTGCTGGTTCAGAAACTGTTGGATCTCAATGTAAATTCCAATATTATACGTTGGATCAATAACTTTTTAACAAACAGAGGGCAGCAGGTTAGGTTAAATTCCACTCTCTCAACTCTCCGTTATATAAGTACTGGGGCCCCACAGGGCTGTGTTCTTTCTCCCATTATGTACACACTATACACCAATGAATGTAGATCTTTGAATCCAAATCACAAGTTAATTAAGTACGCAGATGACACTGCACTGGCCGGTCATTTATTTGCAAAAAGGGATAATTTAGCATCGTTTGATCACGAGATTTCTGAATTTGTTAAGTGGTGTGACAAAAACCACTTAGAGATCAACACAAAGAAAACTAAGGATATGGTCTTTGATTTTCGAAGGAATAAAACACACATTCCGGCCACTGTGATTAAAGGAGAATCTCTTGAGAGGGTCACTGAGTTTAAGTACTTAGGAATTGAGATTGATAACCAGTTGCTTTTTGATAAATGCGCTAAATCAAAGTACAATAAGTTACAGCAGCGTCTTTTCTTCTTAAGGAAACTTAATTCATTCCATGTGGACAAAACCATTTTACAAATGTTTTACAAGTCTGCCCTGCAAAGTATTATTACATATTGTCTTATTAGTGTTTTTGGAAACATGCGGGCAGTGGATCGGTGTAAATTGGACAGGGTAATTAAGCAAGCTAATAAGGTAACTGGTACTGATGAATTAACGGTTGACAGTCTCTATAAATCTCTCATGCTGAACAAAGTTGAAATGATTCTGTCAGATGAAACTCACCCATTGTATGAACAATTCAATAGAAGTACAAGGAGTAAACGTCTTTTACAGCTAAGAATTAACACTAAGCGGTATGCCAACTCATTTTTTCCCTCGGCTGTCCGGGTTTTTAATGCACAATTGGAACGATGATTCTTTAGGCTATATTACACACAACGACATGGGTTCTATTTTTTTTTATACTAGAAATGTTTAATATATATTTTTGGAATTGCAATTGTTAGTGCATTTTTAGCTTTTATATTGGTGTCGCTCATTATTTTTATGTAGAGAGGTATTGTGGTTGTTGTATTTTTGTAATGAAATGGTAAATTTACATATTGTAATTTTTGTAAATTTAACTTATTGATGTAAAGGCCGAAATGAATTTCCCATTTGTTTGTGGATAATAAAGTAAATTGAATTGAATTGAATATTAATTTTGAAATGTACTTGTTTTAGTTGGCACCTGTAAATCATTGCACAACCATATTATTCATTAATACCTCGAGTCTTTTTAAATTATTTAAAAAGTTGTTGTGGAATAATGTGTTTTGCAGTTAATCGAAATGTTACTATCACTTTGTCAACACGAGGCAGGATACACCATTTGCAGATATCGAAATATTTTACTACCAAATTATTTAGAAATATCTCCTTTATTTGAAAGTAAATAAATGATTCAAGGCATCCAGCAAAATAACTGCGTCAAAATTCACGATCGCCAGACGGCATTCGCGAAATAACAAGAACAAGAACAACTGCCTTATGCAGGTTGAAAATGAACGCCGTTTTTCTTGCTTTTTTCTAGGCATCTATGATTGTAAAACAGGTCAGGTAAACAATATTTACTATAAAATACAACCCCCAAATCCACCCATTCCTGATAGTTCTAGCAATTAATAATGGTGTATCCTAACTTTAAGAGACCAAATCTGTTTTTGGGTGTGTTTTTTGTTTATTACAAAAAGATACCCATTATATTGTGTACATCTGACGAAACAACGGCTAAAATGTATTATATCGAAATGTTAAATTGCAGCCGAGTTCAACCGAGACTAAGACTAAGTTTATTTTCACTCTGATTTTCCTTTTTTTAACATCGACATTATAGGCGCAATCACACACACACAAGGGTTCACTGATATAATAATTATGTACAACAACCTGCCGATTGCATTATTTAAACAAAATAGGCATGATGGTCTTTCTAAAAATTGAAGATAAATTCTTCTTTAAAAGGACTATAAATTTCGTTAACATTGCAGGGCCACGAACAGCACCCGTCACTACGAGATTTATTTACGAGTCGGCCATAATACATTGAAAGTGAGGTAAAATCTTCAGTTTGGGAACTTGCAGATAGAAATGAAAGCAATGGCCTCAAGTTAAATATCAAATAACACCAGTCATCTCTAGTGAATAATTAAACAATTGTAATTAAACATACCTTAATATTTTATGCCATATTTAAAATAAATATTGAAAGTTAGGCTATAATTCAAAAATAGTCTGGCACCCATCTTATTCAACAATTCACAATTTATAAGATACATCCAGGGAACACAACCAAAATGTCTTCCTCTTGAATAAGGTTCATATAACGGAACATTGTGAAAACTGTTCTTGCTAAATTATAAATACAGCGTATGTGAAACCAATATGTTACTGGGATTACAATTATAGTTTGACAAGTGTTGTCAGCTTAGAAAATAAGTGTTATTCGTACATGTATGCATAGATAATATTTGTATTGCGCGAATAGAATGTTGCACAAAATGGCATAAGCTTAGAATTTGTGGCAAGTGTTATTCCTCTCATAACAAAATATTCAAAATATTCATCATATTGTTTTACTCTAGTTACTTTCCCACGAAAATACTCTATACCACAAAAGAATCAGAATTATTATTAATTTGTTCTGATGTCATTACTTATTATTTGTCTGCACAATTTTAAAATATAAAGGTTTGTTTAGAGCGCGCTGTCTTAAGTGAGTGCTTATAATTGAAATTCATATAAAATTACACAAACCACATCAATATCATAATTAATCATAATTAATAAGAACATTTTACTTTTTGCTTGTATATTGCGATACAAAAATGGTTCTAATACAAAAAGACCAATGACGTTGAATAAACTGAGCGACAAGAACCAATCCACGATTAATTTGTCTCAGTTGATTTAGGTTGTTCATGTTGAGTTTACGAGTATGTAATTATCGCAGCGTGATTGGCAGGTGTAAGGCAACTGGGGTTTATGCTTTAAACACCTGTCTCTGTATGGGATATGCAGTTAAGGAATTTGCACAGTATTATACAGATGTAGATTCACAACTTCTGGCCGCGCCCTGGCCTCCCCCTAGCCCTCGCCCTGATGGACCTCGCCCTGATGGACCTCGCCCTGATGGACCTCGCCCTGATGGACCTCGCCCTGATGGACCTCGCCCTGATGGACCTCGCCCTGATGGACCTCGCCCTGATGGACCTCGCCCTGATGGACCTCGCCCTGATGGACCTCGCCCTGATGGACCTCGCCCTGATGGACCTCGCCCTGATGGACCTCGCCCTGATGGACCTCGCCCTGATGGACCTCGCCCTGATGGACCTCGCCCTGATGGACCTCGCCCTGATGGACCTCGCCCTGATGGACCTCGCCCTGATGGACCTCGCCCTGATGGACCTCGCCCTGATGGACCTCGCCCTGATGGACCTCGCCCTGATGGACCTCGCCCTGATGGACCTCGCCCTGATGGACCTCGCCCTGATGGACCTCGCCCTGATGGACCTCGCCCTGATGGACCTCGCCCTGATGGACCTCGCCCTGATGGACCTCGCCCTGATGGACCTCGCCCTGATGGACCTCGCCCTGATGGACCTCGCCCTGATGGACCTCGCCCTGATGGACCTCGCCCTGATGGACCTCGCCCTGATGGACCTCGCCCTGATGGACCTCGCCCTGATGGACCTCGCCCTGATGGACCTCGCCCTGATGGACCTCGCCCTGATGGACCTCGCCCTGATGGACCTCGCCCTGATGGACCTCGCCCTGATGGACCTCGCCCTGATGGACCTCGCCCTGATGGACCTCGCCCTGATGGACCTCGCCCTGATGGACCTCGCCCTGATGGACCTCGCCCTGATGGACCTCGCCCTGGTAGACATCGCCCTGGTAGACATCGCCCTGATGGACCGGTCTTCATCAACTAGAATCTCAATACTTGACCCCACGAGGTAAATTGACCTTTTACTGATAATTTTACTTTTAGGCGCACATGCGCGTAATTGACCTGGAGGGAAGAAACCAAAACGGTCCATTGAAATTGTACAGGGTACAAACATTCTGGTCGATTAGCTAATTTTGTCAAAGATTTGTTGATTTTTTTATTTAGAAAACCCCTGAAATGTTTTTCAGCATCACTGTCTGGTCTATGGAGCACACAAAAGTGGAACCCCCGTCTTTATCATGTACTCATTACCAGGGTAAAAAAAAGAAGCGGGTAGTAATGGAAGCGTACTGTTTACACTATAGGAACAAGGTTGAGGTATGTAACACAATAGTCTTAATACATGAAACATGAACAATTGGTACAATCGAATTTTGTTTTCAATAAGTTTTTCATACATAAGATATGGGAATTACCAAGGGTGTATTCTACCTTTACATTCATCCATTCCTGATAATTCAAGCCACTAATGGTATATCCTACCTTTACATCCACCCATTCCTGATAATTCAAGCATTTACCAGTGGTGTATCCTACCTTTACTTCCACCCATTCCTAATAATTTATCACTGACGTTCTTTTTTAAGTGTTGAGTATGGATTTCATGGAGTCACTGCATCTTGACATTGACGTAAACGAAGCCCCGGCTTTATGCGCTTCATGTCATACGTTAATCCATCTGTTACGTACTGTACCAATGATGTTATAAGCCTACGGTAAAACGTGAAACAGTTTGTGACGTAACGGTTTGTGATTGACGGGTAAACACTAAATGTGAAAAGACGCATTAACTTTAATAACCAATTGGGGAAATACACATCGTCTGCCTCACCCCATTGCTTTGTGTGTTATTACCAAATCCCATCATCGTCAGGCCTCTGTGTCTCCAGAGCCATTCAGCAGTTGTGTAAAGAAGACAGCTACCGAAAGCAATGTGGCTTGAATCTGTAGTCGTGGCGACAATAAAACCAGTCATGACATATCGCTGAATTTAATCGCGCAATTTAACTACATGTACCGATTAAACATTATAAGAAAGAAAACAATGGCGAAACAAATCTTACGTTCAAAACTGTTTTACATAATATCCATCATATTCCACGGAGTTACCTCATCTGTCTCTGGATTTAATACTTTATTTTATGCAGATAAATAAATGTTTAATGCTGCTGAATATATTGTATATTCAACTAAAATTATCCGATCTCGTGTCACTGAGAGCACCAAAGGGTGTCCACATAATCGTGCCCGTCCAACTTGTCCATCCTCTGCATCTAACGACGTCAACCGCCAATCAATCGTCTGCATATTGCATTCTGCCAAACAGGATCTGGGGTTGGCCATGGGATCTTTCTCAGTGGAGAATGTTGTTTGGTAGACATGAGTCTCTCCTAGCAATCTTGGAGAACATTTATTCCTAGAATGCCATGCACACTCTCTGTTTTCCAAGTATGGAGGGAAGAGTACTTCTCTCGGATTACAAGCACCACCCTGGACAGAATGACCCGCTCGACGGCTTCAACATCAGTTTCAAACCACCCGATGTAGGGCGTGGAAGCACCGTTAGCAGATACCAGGGTGAACGGCTCTGGTATACCTTGAAGTTTGAATCCCAGTCGTTCGACAAACCGACTGAAGAACCGTTCTCCCACGGTGGTGACTCAGGACCCTGGATCTAGAAGACAAGTAACTTTGACTTTCGAACAGAAAAACATTCGTTGGCTTTGGTGGCACTTGAGGGACACGCATATCACGAATATTGACGTCAATATTCGCGACAAATTGTACGACTTTCCTTTGACGACTTTCATTTGAGCAATACAAAAAAAAATTGCTCAATATTTAGCACGCAATTTTAGTACTCGTTAGAGTACACTATTATAATTTATTTATAGGCTGGACCTTCGAAAATCGAATTACAAACAAAGTACGATCACACTCAAGTAATAGTAGGGCTATACTACTAGGCCTACCGGTATATAATGGGGATTTATGAATGGGGCCAACTACTAATTCAAACAGTTCGATCAACAGGAAACGGGCACGATTAAATTTAGGTCACCGTCTAGCCCAAATAATATTTGTTCGATTACAAAAATATATAATTATCCATACCAAAGTACTCAAATGGTAAATGTTGTCTCCCCATATTACCTAGAAATAAATCATAGTAGGTCAAGTCATATCAAGACTAACCTTCCATTCTAACTATTAAAACGAAAGCATAACACCGTACAGGGCGCCCTTTGTTGTGTACGACATGATAATTTCATTTTCTGCACACCCGTACATAGAATGGTATAGGCCAACGACCGTGCTTGTTAAAGATATTATTTTCGCGTGAACATTTTACAAAAGAAATGTAACCTCAAGCACAATCACACTCGTTTGTATTGTAAGAAGCAGAATCATTGTCAAAAAGATCGGACGTGTTTGTACAACTCGGATGCTTTCCTAATTCGGATGCATTCCTAATTTGGATGCTTTTCGCAAACTCGGATGAATTCGTAATTCGGATGCTTTTTGTAAACTCGAATGCTTTTTTAATTCGGATGCTTTTTTAATTCGGATGTTTTTTTAATTAGGATGCTTTTTTAGTTCAGATGCTGTTTGTAATCTTTTGAGAATAGACGGTACCACAGCGTTTCGCAATCGCAGCCTCGAAGCCCCCCCCCCCCCCCCCCCCCCCCTCTCCCCCCCCCCCCCCCCCCCCCCCCCCTCTTCCCCTCCCCCTCCCCCCCCCCCTCTTCCCCTCCCCCTCCTCCCCGAATTAAACCACGCCTATGTACATGTACGTATACGTACCGCAACAGGTGGTTTGCGCGATACGCGTTAACATAGAGGGCGCCATTGCAAAGGACCAAACATTGCACTTTCTGTGATGGTACGCACAGCTGTTATTTTATGTGGAGGGGGTACGAGTGCGCGCACGCTCTCGCGCGAACAAGATCGAAATGTGCATGGGATCTTTATTAGGGGGCGATATTACGGTGGTTGTCAACTTTACTTTTGACTCATGATGTGAGTATGTCATGCTGATGATGCTAGTACTAATGCTACTGTGGCAATTTGTTGGCGTTTCCTTCAATTCTTCGCCGGCTCATGTCCAAGCTTCAAGTTGTCATCAACGGTGGTTGGTTAGCGTCACATAACAACTTGAAGACAAGCAGGCAGGGAACTTCAATCGGATTTCAGGCACCGTGAGGTGAGTCTACTCATGGAGGAATAAGGATCTACTTTACTTGTCATCATCAGACCCAAATTACGCAATCCTATTTCTACGCGCTCGCCTTTTTATTTGGCAACGTGCGCATCTTAAAATGATGCACCGTCACTAGAATCGTATGTTTTGATGCTTGAACTTCACAACCACTGACAAAAATATGTAAAGTGAATGTTGCTAATCCTTATTGTAAGGTACATGTACATTTAAGGTTAAACAATGGAATTATTTTAATCAGATCATACACTACACATTTGAAACTGTAATACATTGAACAATTAAATTAAAAAAGGTGTACTGCCTATTGTTGGCATTGATAAATATACCATTGGTAAGCTTTGAGAACTTGCGGCAAATGTGGTTTATATGTGCACGAAGAATGAACAATTTCAAACACCCTTCTTATAATTAGATAGACTCGATTACTTCTCACTCTCTCACTAGCCAATCAGTTGGCAAGGAATAAATGAATACATCTAAATTATTCAAAACAATCAGATACCACTGGAAAACAAATAAGGGCACTACAGTACGATGACGCAACACCAGGAGATATAATTTTCTGAAACACCAATACATGTGGCTCGTAGTCGTAAGATAATTGTTCATTACTACACGTTAATATTAGAAGCTTACCTAAACATTTTGATGACCTAAAATCTTTCCTTTGTTCTTTAAGTCTTTGCTTTTCTGTTATTGGATTAATTGAAACTTGGCTAACTCTAAATTCTTGTATTAATCAATATAATATACCGGGCTACACATTAACGACGAAAAGTAGAGACGCCAGAGCTGGTGGTGGGGTTGCTCTCTATATTTCGGATTCTTACAATATATTCCTAGATCAGATTTAAATGACATTGGTAATGATTCTTTTGAGTGTAAATTTGCCGAGATTATTACCTCGAATAACACCAAAAACATTATTGTCGGAGTTGTATATAAACCCCCGGACGCAAACTTTGAGAATTATTCGATATGTTCTCAAGCATTGTTTCATCATGTGTCTAACGAGAACAAATTTGTCCTTGTGACTGGTGATTTATTTTGAATTTGCTTACTTCTGATTGTATTGGCCACCCACAATAATTTTTAGATACAGTCTATTCCTCTTCATGTTTGCCATTAATTCTTAGACCAACAAGGGTTACAAATACTTCAGCCACCCTTATTGACAACATTTTTTCAAATGTACTACCAATTCCGACTTCGGGCATTATTGTTACTGATCTGTCTGATCATTTTCCAATATTCACCTCTTTTCCACTCAATTGTAATCAACATAACCACCAATTTTTACTCGGGATTACACATGTGATAACCTTGATAATTTTAAACATGAACTTCTTACTCACAATTGGGAATCGGTTTTAAATGCTAGTGATGTTAATTCTGCCTTTGTTAATTTTAACGATATTTTCGACGCTTGTCAAAATAACCATATTCCAGTTAAGCAAAATAAATCTAAATCACGCAAATTAACTCCTAAATGTCCATGGGTTACAGTTAGTCTATGCTAATCAATATGTCACAAAAATAAGCTTTATCATAGGTATATTGCCAGGCCTACAGATACTAATCGCTCTGAGTACGTGCGCTTTAAAAATATACTTCCTAAAGTCCTTCGTAATTCAAAGCAGGCTTATTACACTAAACAGTTTGAGATAGAAAAAAATAATATTAAAAATACTTGGAAATTAATTAATAGTTTGCTCCAAAATAAATTACAATCAAAAATTAGTTCAATTGATATTGATGGTATAAATGTTAGTAATCCTCACTTTATTGCAGATCATTTTAATAGTTATTTTATTAACATCGGAAAAAACCTTTCCAGTACAATAACATATATCAGTAAAGACCCTAGTTTCGATGATTACTTAGTCAACTCAAATCCTAATTATATTTTCCTTTCTCCAGTTTCTGAGGAAGAATTACTGATATTGTACGCAATTTACCTAATAAAACTAGTGCAGGCTTCGATCAGATTAGTTGTTCATTGCTCAAACAAGTGATCCAGGCAATATCCAAACCTATTATATTATTAATCTTTCCATTTTATCAGGTGAAGTACCTGACAAAATGAAGATTGCCAGGATCACTCCAGTTTTTAAAAATGGAAATCCCAAATCTGTTAACAACTATCGACCTATTTCTGTTCTGACATCTTTTTCAAAAATTATGGAAAGAGTTATTTATAAACAAACCTTACAATTTTTCAACAAACACAACATTATATCTAATAATCAGTATGGATTTTGGGAGAACCATTCAACTATACATGCTATAATCAAATTAATTGACAAAATAACAACTGATCTAGATGCATCTACTTCTACGATTGGAATTTTCCTGGACCTCTCCAAGGCCTTTGATACAGTTGATCATGAAATACTACTATTTAAGCTTAAACACTATGGAATAAGAGGAGTTGCCTTGGATTGGTTCAGGAGTTACCTTTCTAATCGTCAGCAATTTGTATCGATTTCTGGTATTCAATCTACTTTTTGTAATATTTATTGTGGTGTTCCCCAGGGCTCTATTCTGGGCCCCCTTTTATTTTCAATCTACATTAATGATTTTGACCAATCCTCTGATGTACTTTATTTTATCTTATTTGCTGATGACAGTAATTTATTTTATAGCCATAGTGATATGAATGTACTTTTTGACATAATTAATTGTGAAATGGAAAAAATATCGTCTTGGATAAAATCAAACAAGTTATCCCTTAATGTTAAAAAAACTAATTATATGTTATTTACCAAAAAGCAATATCGTAAAATTCCTGAAATTATTATTGACAATACTAGAATTATAAAAACTGATTGCATTAAATTTTTGGGCATAATGATCGATGACAGTCTTACATGGAAACGGCATGTATGGAAACGGCATGTCAATTACATATGTACAGTTATTTCAAGAAATGTAGGTACTCTTTGTAAATTAAAACAATTTTTTCCCAGTGATATTTTAATGGTCTTTATAATACCCTTGTCTTGTCTTACATTTCATATGACATTCTAGCATGGGGAAATAGTGATATAGGTCTTGGGTTATTTTTTCGGCCTTGAAAAACATCATTTGTCCATAGATAAATGATCTAAACTTGGTGGTTATGCAAATATGGAACAAAAAATAACAAGATGTTTAATAGTGATGAATCATGTTTTATGTTTGAAACTGTGCTTCTAAAAGAAGAAGGCCACTCCCCTTTTAGGGGTTTCTAGGATTTTACTTGAGCCTATTTCAAACAACAGTCTCAGGTGTTTTCTAAGACCTAGAAGTGATATGAAAGCAGTTTTGGGAATCCTAAAAGCTCTATTTATATGAATTTGCATGTTTCCAAAATGTCATGTTGGAAAACATATGGACTGGCAGTAAGGTCACTAGAGCACGTCTATTCCCCCGAGAGACTGTGAGTGACCAGAAGGGGCCCTGTTTCCCGAGGCCTTAGGCCGAAGGAAATAGGTCCCCCAGAAGGCTTCTGGTCACTCACAGGCCCGAGAAGGGGGAAGGGGGGAGGGGGGTGTAGACGTGCTCTAGTGACCAAATCATACCAGTCCATAATGTGTTATATAACACACCCCGGTTCAAAAGATCCAGACGCCGCCATTTTTCATATTAAGATGAGCCTGGCAAACATCTTGAGAGCGCTGTAACCAGCCAACATTTTAATTCTTTTTGCCCGCTTCGGGAACTATTTCCCGTAAAATTCACGGTGGCGCAAATAATAATACATGGTAATAATACACAAAGCAATGGGGTAAGGCAGACGATGTGTATTTCCTTGATTGGTTATTAAAGTTAATGCGTCTTTCCACATTTACTCTTTAGTCTTCCCGCCAGTCACAAACCGTTGCGTCAAAAACTGTTTTTTCGTTTTACTGTAGACTTATAACATTAACAGCAGTGGTACAGTATACGTAACAGATGGATTAACGTATGACATGAAGCGCATAAAGCCGAGGCTTCGTTTACGTCAATATCAAGATGCAGTGACTCCATGAAATTCACACTCAACACTTAAACAAGAACGTCAGCGATAACGACGTTCATAATTTAAAGGTAAGAAACACCATTGGTAATTGCTTGAATTATTAGAAATGGCTGGATTTGGGGGGTTGTATTTTATACAGTAAATATAATTTAACTGACCTGTCTGAAGTTTTACAATCATGAATGCCAAGAAAAATACTGATAAAAACGGCGTTAGTTTTCAACCGGCGTCAGGCAGTTTTTCTTGTTCTTCTTCTTTGTCCGGCGAATTATACTATAATTTCTTCATAAGTGACATTCAATTTTTCGGAACAATTGCAGAATATCTAGCTCAATCATTTGGATGGGTGCCTAGAATCATTATTTAACTATTAACTTCAGCAGCGCGCGGGTGGATTTCGGGAAAATAAACGACGATGGCCTTGGCCAAGGCTACTTATTGTTGGAACGATTGAATTGCCTTGAATTGCTTATTACATTTTGATGAAATCAACAAGCGTGAAATTGACTCGGATATGAGCGTATACGCTACCTCCTAAATAAAGGCCTCTTTATTTACACGGTGGTGCATTCTGTTAGACGACATTTAATTTAAAAGAAGACCAGCCACCAAAGGTCTGTAGCTTACGTTTATCCGATTAGGTGATGAGCTTTGAAAACCTCCGCCAATCAGGGGCTACGGTTTATGACTAGCCAATTACCAGCCACTGATCTGGAATGACGTATTAACTGTGATAACCAATCAGAGAGATACACATCGTCTGCCTCACCATCAATGCTTTCTGTAAATTATAAAACCCCATCATCGCCAGACCTCTGTCACTAGAGCAAACCAGTGGTGTAAAGATGACACGCAAAAACTCGGTCGCAAAATGGGAAACTCTTCATGAGTACAAATGAATAGAGATTTTTGTGAACGCAACCTAACTCACAATATTCGTGATTAAGTTTCAGGCTGTCAATTCAAGTTTGGTATTTGTTCACCGTTAAGCTTATGGCCTTCAGTAGAAGTTGGCATGATAACCAGCGAATTGTCCCCTCCCGATCTAATTGATTCACTGGTACCAAATCAATACCCTGGACAGTTCGTGTCGTCAATTTTAAAGCTACAACGGCGTTAAAGAACCCTCATATGATTATTTCGATCTCTGAATTAACGCTTGTAAGCTTGTGGCCATCGGCAAGAGTTGGCATAGTAACCAGATAATTGCCCCTCAAGAACATTTCCATTTAAATATCATTAGATTGACTGGCATTAAATCAATATCGCCACAGTTTGTGTCTGCGTCACTCCCTTCCTTTCTGTAATCTACCAAGTCTCAGCATCACCAGGCCTCTGAGTGCAATCTGGCAGTTGTGCCAAGAAGACATCTACGGGTAACAGCGTGCCTTGGAATTGTAGTCTTTTCACAACCGCGTTGTTGAAATCCTACATGATAACTTGCTGAATGTCGACCTATGCAGTTTTATGAAATTGGCAACATAACGAAAAACTGAAATCTTCTGTTATAACGTGGCCTTAACTCAATCGACGGGATGGCGAAACAAATCATCTGTTTTGAACTTGTTCACATAATATTCATCATTTTCCAGGGAGCTACCTCGCCCGTCTTTGGGTATGAAACATCTTCATATACAAAGAAACATACATTTTATGCCGCCGAAAATCGCGCACTGGAAGAATTTGCGTATGCAACAAAAACTGTGCAATCTCGTGTCATCTGCGGACGGGAATGCAGCATGGATGAACGTTGCAGGTCGTTTAACTTTAACGACTGCAATAAAATGTGCGAGTTGAACCTTGCCACAAAACGAGAGCATCCCGAAGACTTCAATGCAACTCAAGGGAGCGTGTACTTTGATGCAGATGAGGACACACCTCTTTACTCACTGGCTGATAGCTCCTTGAATCGCTACAGAAGTTGCAAGATGCTCTTAGATGCTGGTTATCGTTCAAGCTGTATCTACACAATCTACCCCGAGGGATTCGGCAATGGCGGTCTTCGTGTTTACTGTGATATGGAAACTGACGGCGGGGGATGGATCGTGTTTCAGAGGCGACAAGATGGCAGCGTGGACTTCTACCGTAACTGGGCCGACTACCAGTCTGGCTTTGGTGATCTGTCCGGTGAGTTCTGGTTGGGTAATGACAACTTGGTGACTCTGACGTCCGATGATTCACGTGCAACATGGGAGCTACGAGTGGATTTAGAGGACTGGGAGGGCAACACGGCATGGGCAAAATACTCAGATTTTCAAATATCTCTGGGTGGGTACAATCTGAATTATGACCAATACAATGCCAGCAGCACTGCCGGCGACTCTCTTGGGCATCAAACAGTAAACAACTATCAAAAAGGATATCCCTTTTCAACAAAAGATCGTGACAATGATGCGTCGTCATGGCGCAATTGTGCACAGGAGTTCACGGGAGCCTGGTGGTTTAATCAATGTTGGCATTCTCACTTGAATGGTCTATATTACCCAGACAGAAATACAGGTAGTGACCATGGCGTGCAATGGGGGTCATGGAAATGGGATTATTCCATAAAAGCATGTAGCATGAAAACGCGCGAAATTGGACCATGAACGTTGCATTGTTAACATTTATTCGAAATGTACTTGTTTTAGTTGGCACCTGTAAATCATTGCACAACCATATTATTCATTAATACCTCGAGTCTTTTAGAATTATTTAAAAAGTTGTTATGGAATAATGTGTTTCGCAGTTAATCGAAATGTTACTATCACTTTGTCAACACGAGGCAGGATACACCATTTGCAGATATCGAAATATTTTACTACCAAATTATTTAGAAATATCTCCTTTATTTGAAAGTAAATTATGATTCAAGGCATCCAGCAAAATAACTGCGCTAAAATATATGTAATTATAAAATTGAATTTTATAAACAAAATTCACGATCGCCAGACGGCATTCGCGAAATAACAAGAACAACAAGAACAACTGCACGACGCCGGTTGAAAATGAACGCCGTTTTTCCTGCTTTTTTCTCGGCCTCCATAATTGTACAACTTCAAACAGTTCAGTTAAAGGAACAATATTTACTATAAAATACAACCCCCATATCCACCCATTCCTGATAATTCAAGCAATTACTAATGGTGTATCCTACCTTTAAGAGGCGAAATCTTTTTTATTTCAAAAAGATACCCATTATATTTTGTACATCTGACGACACAACGGCTACATTTGATAATATCGCAATGTTAAATTGCAGCCGAGTTCAACCGAGACTAAGAATAAGTTTATTTTCACTCTGATTTTCTTTTTTTTAATATTGACATTATAGGCGCAATCACACACACAATATTCACTGATATAATAATTATGTACAACAACCTGCCGATTGCATTATTTGAACAAAATAGGCACGATGGCCTTTTTAAAATTGAAGTTAAATTCTCCTTTAAAGAACTGTAACTTTCGCCAACATTGCAGGGCTACGAACAGCACCCGTCACTATGAGATTTATTCACGAACATCGGCCATAATACATTGAAAGTGAGGTAAAATCTTCAGTTTTGAAACTTGCAGATAGAAATGAAAGCAATATATGACCTCAAGTTAATTACCAAATAACTCCAGTCGTCTCTGATAAATAATTAAAAACTTGTGATTAAACATACTTTAATGTTTGATGCCTCATTTCAAAAAAATATTGAAATATTGTGGTACCACAAAATCAAGAGAATCTGAATTTTACAGATTTATTTGTTCTGATGTCATTATTTATTAGTTGTCTGCACAATTTTAAAATGTGAAGGTTTACAGTTGGTTTGTTTTGGACAAAACAAAAATTTAAAAACAATTCCTTGTTTTACATTCTTCTTTGCCTTGTTAGTTTTTGTTCACTAGTGATCATGTTTTTGAAAATAGGTTTTATGGAGGTGTCATTTGTTTAAAACGCTAGTAAGAAATGTGGTAATCATTAATTTTGTAACAATTTAACTAAATCGCAATTATGACATTATTCATTGTTTGGGTGGAGCGCGTTGTCTTAAGTGAATGCTTATAATTAAAATGTATTTAAAATAACCAAAACCACATCATTAGTACTTGTATATTGCTATACAAAAAAGGTTCCAATACAAAAAGACCAATGACGTTGAATAAACTGAGCGACAAGAACCAATCAACTATTAATTTGTCTCAGTTGATTTTATGGAATTCTAAAGACGACAAAACTGCGTCGCGTCGTGCCGTCGTCCCGACGGCACGGCGCGACGGCAAGGGGCGACGGAACGACGTCATCGTCGCGTCGTGCCGTCGCCTGTTTATATGCTACTTTTATGCAGTATGTATGCCTGCCGTCGCCCCGTGCCGTCGCCCCGTCGCGTCGTGTTGTCGCGTCGTGCCGTCGAGCCGTCGCGTCGTGTTTTCGCGTCGTTCTGTCGTGCCGTCGCGTCTCCCCTTCGAGCCGTCGCGTCGTGCCGTCGACCCGTCGCGTCGTGTTGTCGCGTCGTGCCGTCGACCCGTCGCGTCGTGTTGTCGCGTCGTGCCGTCGAGCCGTCGCATCGTCGCGTCTCCCCTTCGAGCCGTCGCGTCGTGCCGTCGACCCGTCGCGTCGTGCCGTCGCCTCAAATTGGTTGAAATATGGGGCGCCCTTACAGACGTAGCCCTGTCATATAATTTATTACCATACCATACCCAAAACCTCACGCGTAGGCTTCACTAATTATTTACAAAATGGAAGAAATACTCGGTTCATTAGGATTGGAAAAACACATTTTGCTGTTCCAAGAGAATCAGGTACGTCTATTCCTGTTGTATAGGTTTTGAATTTAGGTTTTAAATGTGTTTTTAATTAATACAATAGTTAAACAAAATCCGGTGCCCCCAATCGGACATATTAAAACAACGGTATGTTGATTACTAGACAGATCGATGGTATAAATATGCACTAGTGACTAATTTTACTTTAAAAAGGGGAGGGAGGTGCTCCAAATCTGTATTTCATAAACCATTCACTTGTTTCCTGATTAACCCTTGCTCTATATGAGTGTTGTTTCTTGCAAGTCACAGTGGTATGCCAATGTACTCCAGCTGCAGTGTATTGGAGGAATGCCAGACTATTGTCCTATCGCCGTTTACGAGTTAATTAACCACGCCCCTTAGACAACCCTATGTGAATTTGTTTGTTTTGGGGGTTTTTTGTCTCAAATGTTACGCGTACTACGTGGAATTATAATTGATGTAATTGGACAATCAGCTGCGTTGACACGATTCGACCACGATAGGTCAATTTCAAAGCTGCTACTAGAGTGCATTGGAGGGCACTTGGGGGGTTGCTGGTCATTGTTGCTTACTTCACCAGAAAATCTTGATAGAAATTGCCATTGTTTTTATTATTAGTAACCTAATAATGTTAAACATCAACTTGAATTATTATAACATTATATAACATAACATAACAGATCATTAACATAATTCTTCCAAATAGGCACTTGGGGAGACAATTTAGCGTAAGTTTTTAGGTAATAAGGAGACAGTGGCACTTAGGGAGACATTTCAGTGTCTCCCTAAGTGTCTAGCTACCCTAACAAACGATATTTGGGAGTTATTTTTGTCCTAGAACCATAGATTTTGTTCTAAATAGCATAAATCTCGAAGATCTTAGAGAAAAGGGTTAGGGTAAACAAGTTAGGACTTAGGACTGTTTTAAATTTGTTTACATCTCTATGGGATTGTCTCCCCAAGTGCCTATAACATTACATCAACCTGGAGTTCCAAAAGTACAAAGTGTTTTGTTTTACTTCACAGCATACCCTCCATCTCACTCCAGAGGATTATGGCATCTGCAATACATTGTTTACTCAATTTTACTCATTGTTTTTTATTATCGCGCTCCCCATTCAGTTGTGCATACCGGGACTCCCCCCCCCCCCCCCCCCCCCCCCCCCCCCCCCCCCCCCCAACACAAATTAGTAGTGGGACGCTCCTAATTCAAAATTTGAATTCAATTAATTAATTACACGCTGTTGGCCATTTTTATTTTTTTCATGGGATGTTTCATTCGAAAGCTCATAACAAATACAAGGCTAGACAATTATCGATTCAATTAGAACATCTATTTTATTTAGGGTGCAACCCCCTAAAAGCACGGGCACACTAGCATCATGTATCACTGATATTTTATTCCTGGTATGTTCCCGACTAGAACAAGCCGTTCTTGAGTAGAGCATGCTTGGATGTTCCCAATTTCTTTAAACATTTCAGACTTTTGGATAAGACTGCACAAAACGCTCACCAAGAGATGGTGAATAATCCTCTAATTCATCTTCTGCCCCAGGTGTGTTCGGGTCATACAGCTCTGACAACAGAAGCGAAGCTGTGTCGTCAGTAAGGTCCAGTTTTATCTGGTTCAGAATTGTCGGGCCACCGTCTCTCATTTTGAAGTAAAATGGCCAGCTTCTTCCTTGAAGAGATGATGAAAGTCTGCATCCATCTGTAAGATGTAGTACATGGGAAACAAAATAAGCTTATTCCTACAAAAATGAATTGTTGTTTTACTAGGGGGGAATGGCCAGTTCTGGTCCAATTTAAATTTTTTGATCGTCTCTTTCGATCTGTATAAAACATCATAAACATGTAATATGTATTCCCAACATATAAACGCATAATGTCAATATGTGTATGGCTCAGGTAATGAAAACACACAGCGATAGGGAGTGACCTTTACTCTCAATATGTATAAACATGACATGTGTATTCCTATCATTAAACGCATATACCTATATGTGTGTACGACACAGGTAATGAAAACATGCAGCGACAGAGTGAAAATGCAGAATGACCTCGACCACAATACCAGCAATTTAGGTACATGGCAGATATCCTGCCAGTAAAATAAACAATAGGCTGTGACACTGAATAGAAAGTAAATTCTATATCTTTATTATCTACAAATTTTTTGAGATCGTCTACGTCTTTTTCATCAAGTTATTAAATTTACTCTCTTCGCGTTTTATACCGCGTATATAATCTTGACGAGTACGCTTTTCTCGTTCGAAATGCGAGATGTTAAATTTGTCCGAGTATTTTTCTAACGTAGCTTTATTCCACTGGATGTACCCTTTCGGCGTTGGTTTGTTTTCTTCCCCCATATTTATATATAGATATTAATTTTTTTGAAAAAAGAAAACAAAATTCTCATTTGTTTTTTAAATATATTTAAAAAAAGGTTATTTTTGTTTGGAAATAAAATTGATTGAATTGATGAAGTTGATGTCATGCTGAAGCAGATACTTTCTAAGGCCAAAAATTCAATTAAAGTCATTACCTGCAAATCAACAAACTCAGTAGTGATGTTCTCTTTGATATACTTTGTGAGAGAATCTCCAAGGACAAGAGCGTTTACCTTCCGTAGAGGCTTCCGACATGCTTGCGATGGCTGCGATAACTGCGGTGGGGACGGCGGTGGGCACGGCCATGGTGGTGGACGGCACGACATATAAGAAACATTGGAAGACAGAAAAGGGAACTATGAAGTTCAGCAGTAACTATTAATTTTATAATTTTGAACAAAACATAGGCCTAAGTCGTTACATAAGGAACAATTTTCTATTTTGTATGCATGACATAAAGGCAGAAGCCCAACTTTATCATACAAATAAGCCACACAAAACAAAACAATTACATGTGCTTGTGTGCATGATGAAGTACACGCTCTGCGTATGTACAAGATAAAAGACATGGCCGACAAAAGTTGAAATCGCGCGCACGAAAATCGTCGCAGAAAACATGAGAAACACGGTCACCACAGGCTAAAATGTATATCAAACGAAAGCTCATTGCTTTCTTTATCGATGTGTAGTGATAATTTTTGGCAATATTTCTTAGTCCAGTCAGGGCGCAGAAACTAAACACACGACAATTGTTTTCCTCAAAATCATACCCTAA
Organism: Crossaster papposus; assembly: GCA_037893245.1. Taxonomy (NCBI): domain Eukaryota; kingdom Metazoa; phylum Echinodermata; class Asteroidea; order Velatida; family Solasteridae; genus Crossaster; species Crossaster papposus. The sequence goes on along the minus strand of JBAIAA010000119.1, from coordinate 674,048 downwards.
CTTCGAGTGAACAAAATTCTGCCAACAAAATACTGAATCTCGTTAATTGTATCATTCGATTCAGAAAAGCGTTCGCTTTCCACTTACATTGCCATCTTGGAGAATGACTGTTTTTTTAAACGTGTAGTTCGTTAAAACAAAGCTGTCTAACTCTCGCAATTACTCGCGTAAATCACGTGGCCAATTTGAGACGTAGGCCGTGCAAATAAAGTTCGGGGTATGACCTCATGAACGCGTGCGCTGCGGACTGACTGTGTACGCACAGCCCGTGGACGTGATACGGCACACAATGCATGTACTTTCCCTGCTCACGCACGAGGGGCGCTGATCGCGCCCTGCCTGGTCGCGTTGTAAGCACCGTCTTTTTGGATAACACACCGGCAGTCGCGTGGTGTTGTGATCGGCCAACTGTTTGCAGCATGGGAATCAAAGGCCATTTTCTGTCATTTCCGTTCGAAAATAACACGATAAAACGCATGGGGTTCACATTAATTGTAAACAAAATCAGTATATCACTGCTATTCATCCTTTTTAAAGTATCCATGAAAACAAATGAGTGGGTTCGAAGCAGAATTTTCCACAATTTATCGATTATTATTGCCCTTTTTAGGGGAGGTATTTGTTAACGTCGTTTGGGTATTTGTCCCGTAAAGGTACGTCAACGTTTATTTTGTTCGACTGCTTTTTTCATGTTATACCAATTCTATTATATAGGTTTTCCCTCCTATTTTAAAACATTTTTCATTCAATTTCTCTCACATTCAATTTTGTCCGAGAATATTTTTTACACGCTTTTAACAAACCAATTTAGTCATTAATTGTTTTATCATTCAATTGCAAAGTTTTAAAAATATTGAAAAAAATCGTCATTACAAACTAAATTTATCTAAGCTGTTAAATTAGTTTGGTTTGCTTGATTTAGGTACACTTTAGACTAATTTATTTAACATACACTTACATATTATGTGAATGCTGCCTTTGGGCAACAGCTTAGACGAATTTTATCTGTAACGACGAATATTCTCGAGACAATGTTCAAATGGAGTGATCAAACTTTGAAATTGAATGATAAATGACTAAATTAGTTTGTTAAAAGTATGTGGGTTGTTTTCTTGCACGAAAATTATTGTGGGAGTTGGTGAATTTGAATGATTAAAAAAATGGCCGGTAAAACCTATATTTAAAACTCGAGGTGTTCATTACGGTTGTGCAATGAATTATGGTCGTGCAAAGTGCCAACTAAAACAAGTGCATTTTAAAAATATATTGTACAATATATAATGCAACATTCGTTGAATAACTTGTTCGTGCATTTTCATGCTACATGTACATGTTTTTATAAACCGTTTCGCGGATACCGCCTTCTTGGAATGAAAACCGAGTCATTTGATCAATACGGGCTAATCAGTTTTCACCTTTTTAGTGCAACGCAAAAAGGCATGGTGAAGTAAGATTTGCTCTAAACAAATTATTGTTTTAAATTAAAAACTAAAAGATATTCCATGAAAAGTTGAAACAAATTAACATGAGTGGCTGAGCTATTGGTGGGTGTTGAACTGATTAAAAAAATATTAACATGTAAAGCGCACTAGCCTATTAAAGAAACAGAAATATATTTCCGCGTTACCACCACCAGGCGCCGTGCACTCTTTCAGTACAGAAATAACAGGTCCAAGACAAATCAGCTGTATACGGGGGGCCGGGTATCGGCCGGTTGCTGCATTTTGGAACAAACTTGACAGGCTCAGTCAAGGTCAACCATGTATTAAAGATAAACTAACGACCCATTAGCGCCTCCACAACACTTTATTTATTAAAAAGCTTTCCGCTGTTTATTCTCCCTGCTTCTATTTATAATTTAGTACCCTCGGGAATATTACCCCCCCCCCCCCCCCCCCACCCCCAACATTGCAAGTACTTTCCCTGCTCACGCACGAGGCGCGCTGATCGCGACCTGCCTGGTCGCGTTCGCCCCGTCTTTTTAGAGGGCACACACCGGCAGTCGCGTGGTGTTGTAATCGGCCAACTGTTTACAGCATAGGAATCAAAGGCCATTTTCTGCCATTTTCGTTCGAAAATAACACGATCAAACGCATGGGGTTCACATTAATTGTAAACAAATTCAGTATATCACTGCTATTTATCATTTTTTAACGTTTCCATGAAAACAAATTGTGACCCAGCACGAGTAAATGAGACACTTTGCGGCAAAAAATAAAATTGAGATTTTGATTTCATCATATAAAGCTTGTTTAGCTTTAAATGATGAAATCAAAATCTAAATTTTAATTTTTGCCGCAAAGTGTCTCATTTACTCGTGCTGGGTCACAATTAGTGGGTTCGAAGTAGAATTTTTCACAATTTATCGATTATTATTGCCCTTTTTAGGGGAGGTATTTGTTAACGTCGTTTGGGTATTTGTGCACAATCTCCACGTACAGCAGCAACGGTACGTCAACGTTAATTTTTTTTATTTTATACCAATTCTATTATAGGCTCTAGGTTTTCCCTCCTATTTTAAAACATTTTTCATTCAATTTCTTTCACATTCAATTTTGTCCGAGAATATTTTTTACACGCTTCAACCCTCTCATGGTTTTACCTTTCAAAACCTTTCAAAATATGCTTAAGGGGCAAAATGGCTATCAATAAGCATGAACCTTTCAAAACGCTCCAGAATTCTTTGCTACTGCACTACTACACCTTTCAAAACCTTTTGAATTTTTTTTTTTTAAACACCAGTTTGTTCAGAGAGTTGTTTTACCTTTCAAAACCTTTCATAGGTTCCTTTTGTCAGACAGCTTTCTCACCTTTCAAAACCCTTCAGTCCAGAAAACTTGAAAGGTTTTGAAAGGTCTGACAGCTCTATGGTAACTGCACTGTATATAGGAGGGTAAACCAATTTAGTCATTAATTGTTGTATCATTCAATTGCAAAGTTTTACAAATATTGAAAAAAATCGTCATTACAAACTAAATTTATCTAAGCTGTTAAATTAGTTTGGTTTGCTTGATTTAGGTACACTTTAGACCAATTTATTTAACATACACGTACATGTAAGTTTGAAATTGATATCAAGACGAATTTGATACGCGAATGCTACCTTTAGGCATCAGCTGAGACGATTTTCATCTGTAATGACGAATATTGCCGAGACAATGTTCAAATAGAGTAATCAAACTTTGAAATTGAATGATAAATGACTAAATTAGCTTGTTAAAAGTATGTGGGTTGTTTTCTTGGACGAAAATTAATGTGAGAGTTGGTGAATTTGAATGATTAAAACAAAATGGCCGGTAAAACCTATATTTAAAACTCGAGGTGTTAATTATGGTTGTGCAAAGTGCCAAATAAACAAGTGCATTTCAAAAATAATATTGTACAATAAACAATGCAACGTTCGTTGAATAACTTGTTCGTGCATTTTCATGCTACATGTACATGTACATGTTTTTATAAGCCGTTTTGCGGATACCGCCATCTTGGAATGAAAACCGGGTCATTTGATCAATACGGGCTAATCAGTTTCCGCGTTACCACCACCAGGCGCTGTGCACTTGTTCAGTACAGAAATAACAGACAAATCAGCCGTATACGGTATCGGCCGGTTGCTCCCTTTAGGGAACAAACTTGACAGGCTCAGTCAAGGGAATACCCATGTATTAAAGATAAACTAACGACCCATTAGTGCCTCCACAACACTTTATTTATTAAAAGCTTTCCGCTGTTTATTCTCCCTGCTTCTATTTATAATTTAGTACCCTCGGGAATATTACCCCCCAACATTTAACTGTAAACCCGTCTTTAGCAATTAAGAGTGGGTCCACGTAAATAATTCATAATTGTCCTCGGCAATTTAAAAAAAAATAATAATATAAAAGGACTTGGTAAGCAAGTAAAACCAAAATATAACCTCATTTTTGTTCTATGGCCCGTTGCCATGGTAACAGGCCATTTAGTTTTTTGAGCATTTTTAGCCAGTTTTGGGGCCGCCAAAACTGTTTTTTAGCTTATTTCAAACAAATCATCTAGCCAAAATGCAAAATTATATCACCAAATCAACTATATCATTACAACGAATCATCATTGAGAAAAAAATAAAATGTTTTTAATGTCATTCTTGTGCTAATTTTAGAACATGCGTTAAAAGCATGTTTTTAGAACTTGTAAAAATGTAATTTTTACCCGATATTTGTCCTTCAAAAAGTCAATTTGCCAGGGGTCTCAGAATATTTCCCTTTTGGATTTAATTAGAGCCAACATTGGTCTTTTCATATCCGGTAAGAAAAGTTTGGGGGATTGTATCCTCTTTAGGCAGTACTGCATCAAAAATGGTAATTTTCCCAAAAAAATGGAAAAATGAAATTGGAGGTTTTTCTTTAGTTTGAAGTAATAATACACACAACAATTGTACTTTTATGAATCTGGATCCTTTTTCAAATTATAAGAGTGAGTTGTAGGCCGGTGAATTACTCCTACTGAATAAGCAGCATTTTTTTTACAGCGAAAGAACGTAGAAAACACAGGGTGGGATCAGGTTGTCTGTTCTGTATAGAAGAATACACGAGAAAGTGTGGATTCGTAATTACGAATCCACACTTTCTCGGGTATTCTCCTATACCTAAACCATTGCTATGACGTCACTCTATTGTTAAAAGTGTGGATTCGTATCTACGAATCAACGCTTTGGACAACTGGTGTGGATTCGTATCTATGAATCTTTAGTAAAGTGTGGATTAGGAACGGTTTTTATCTTGCCTACATTTTTAACAATTACGAATCCACGGTTATCCATTTCCTCTACCCTAATCCAGAGCTTGATTACATAAGATGCTCGAGAACAAAAATAAATGTTTATCGTCATGCCTTTTTTTAGAAGGAAGAAGGAGGCCCTTTTTTCTTCAAAATGGTCGCTCGACACATTTTAATGCGGGTCATGTAGTGAACATGTCACACCCTATCTTCCTATTTGAAATTAAAACATGGCTCACCCACGATTAAAAATCAAAACTCATGTGGGTCGATCATGTAGGCTATGCACCATACACATCACACCCTAGCCTTCCCATTAGAAAAATATATATATATATTCACAGCATGTACACATTGATGCTAAAGTCTAAAATACGATCTTAAAATGTTATTATCTTTTTTAATTATTATTATTTATTTTCCCTAAAACAATCTCAAACAGATAATAAAATGTATTATATATTTTATTATTTTAATTAAGATTTTTTTTTTTAAAGGCGGCCTCCTAAAAAGAAGCGGGCAGTGACGCTAAACATGTTTTTTGGGGCCTTATCCCTATGAGTACCGCACACGCCACCAGGGCTCGAATTAACATACACGTTGGCAACCAAAGAGCTGATCTGTCCCAATGATAATCGTCGTTACGTGACCAGCGTTCTTTGATGGCACAAGCACTGACCTCTATACATGGACAGATCATCATTGTTTCATTTTGAAGTCGGCATGCGGAGAAGTGCAACATGGCGGACCCACGACGTGACTCTGTGAGCCAATGAAATGTCCAGGTGTTGGTACGATTCGTATTACGTAATGTTTAAAAATACAAAATGTACAGAATAAATCCACTGACCTCCACACCTGGACATTTCATTGGCTCACAGCAGTGACGTCTCGGGTCCGCCATGTTGCACTTCCAGTTCGCGCCGACTTCAAGTGTTAGCACAGCAGAGTATGGACAATGGTCCGTCCAGGTGTAGAGGTCAGTGGGCACAAGCCCTTGTGTCTAGAACTGAAATCTGAACAGCGCCCTCACTGATCTGAAATTCGGTACCCTCTGGAGACCTGAACACAATGTGTATAATGGAGACAAAAGGACGCCGGAGGGTAAATTTCTATAGATGAATAGGTCGCCACAGGGAATTTCACGAAATAGATTTTCGGAGTGTGTCTCAAATTACTCAAAAACTAGGTTTAGGATGTGGGTTAGGGTTAGTGTTTGGGTTAGGGTATGATATAGGGTATATTGGGTCGAAATATCAACCCAGGAAATTAATTGTGGTTGAAATAGGAGCATTTTGAAAAAGGTGCCCGACTTTTTTAGCAGTTTGTACACGAGAACAAAGAGATGTCTCCACAGGGATGCAAATTTGAGAGTTCGTGTTTTTGTGGTTTATTATTGGTTTCGAACTGGCTTAAAAAGCCAGGACGCGCGCGTGCGAAAAGCACTTTGCATGCCCACGCCACTTAGCTGCCACCATGACCGAAAACGCTTCCAAGATTTTGGAGGAAATATTCGCAGATGGCGGTTCAGATATGTCCGATGATGAATCTTCTGTAGCAACATCTGACGAAAGTGATGACGAAGCAACTCCTTCATCTTCTTCGCAAAGCCAAACTACAGGTACAGGGAGGTTACTGAAAAGAGTTCAACCATGGAGGAATCTTATTCCTCCATGGCTTTTCTCGAAATGTTTCGCATCCGACATTCATAGGCTACTGTACTGTAATGTAACCGTTGCATTTGAATGTCCTTTTGCAGGGAAATTCATCAAAAGCACTGAACGTTTTAGTTCGCCTTGCTTAATCCGATGGAATACAATTAGAAACTAGAGCTAATGTGCTTCAGGAAGCACGGATATCAGCCTAAATAGTCTTTTGTAAGGCTTGTGTGAACCGCCTCGCACCAACCACTTGGTGATGATTACCACTCCCAAATTGCAAAAGCATCTAACCAAGTTTGACTGAAATCGGCTAAAGAATATAGAGGAAAATACATTTGATATGCTTCAATATAATGACCTCTACTGACCATTAGTTGACCAGTGGCCAAATTAATTAGATCAAGGCTGTGGGAGAAGAATTTCGTTATTTTGAAAAGAAAATTACCCCTACTGACCATTAGGTGACCAATGGCCAAATTTTGACCCCTACTGACCATTAGGTGACCATTGGCCAAATTAATTAAACCAAGACTGTGGGAGAAGAAGCATTTCGTAATTTTGAAGAAAATGCCCCCTGCTGACCATTAGGTGACCATTGGCCAAATTATCGGTGTACACCCAATATGAGGCTTGGTCCAGAGATATAACTGACCAAGTTTGACATAAATTGGATCAAAACTTTGGGAGAAGCAGCATTTCCAAATTTTGAAGAAAATGACCCCTACTGACCATCTGGTGACCACTGGCCAAATTCTGTGAACAAGCTTTATGAGGCATGGTCCAGAGATGTAACTGGCCAAGTTTGACAATAATTTGACCAAGACTGTGGAAGAAGTAGCATTTTGTACTTTTAAAGAAAATTACCACTAGTGACCACTAGGTGACGTTTGACCACACCTGCTGATCACTACAGATAGAACTCGGGTCAAGGAAGATCCTGTCTAAATTTGGTAGAAATCGGTCAAAGAATTTGGCAGATATTGAATTTGGCAGATTTTTTTGTGAGCGTTTGCCCGAAAAAAGAAAAGAAAGAAAGAAAGAAAGAAAGAAAGAAAGAAAGAAAGAAAGAAAGAAAGAAAGAAAGAAAGAAAGAAAGAAAGAAAGAAAGGCGACGAATACAATATATCAGCCTGCTTCGTACGGCTGATATAATTGATAAAAATATATTTATTTTTTATTAATTTTTTTAACATGTTTTTTGTTATAGATATTCTTAACTTTCTATGGATTGTAAATTTGTATCCATTTTTCTTATTGTGCCCTGCAAAATAATAAATAAAATGGAATGAAAAAAATATTATTAACCTGAATTATGCAAAGTCAAGTGTGATGATTTGGATTCCAATAATAATAATCTTTAAAAAGGAGATTTTGTTGGGAACACTAGATACGAGCGTCAAAAAACAGCACTGTAAGGACAGTTTGTCATTAAAGGTAATACAACATTTGCGACCACCCCCCCCCCCCCCCAAAAAAAAAAAAAAACTTGATTTAATTAATGACCATATTTGACATTCACGAATGGTCTCGAGCATCCTGTGAAATCAGGGCACCTGGTGTGCTGTTCTGTTGTAACAAAATTGACATTGTTTAGCAATTTCCAAAGATGGTCAGCCAATGTACGGCGTCCAAAAAAATACTAAACCCCGGTTAAATCTGTTTAACCAACCCCCCCCCCCCAAAAAAAAAAAAAAAAAAAAGAAAGAAATGAAGCTAATGTTGTATACTTCCCTTAAAAGAAAATGTGCCGTGAAATGAATAGTGTCCCATTAACCTTTCTGAATGTTCCTATTTCAGGTGTGGATGAAATCAAGCAAACGCCTCTTACAGCAAACGTCCACCGATGAAATTCAGTGAAGAGACTGGCTGTACGGAAGATTTCAGTCACCTGTCGCCCATGCGAATCTTGCAAAGCAGTGTGGGAGTTAGTGGTGGATGAGACCAATCGCTACGCAGACCAAACAATGGGTGCAGATGTGGCCAATCATCAGCCTGCATGGAATCCAACTAATGTTCCTGAAATTATGGCATTCGTGGCCTTGCTTCTGTGTATGGGTATCAACAAAAGGCCTCGCTACAGCATCCACTGGTCCAGGTCCGAAGTTATGCAAAGTCCCCTGTATTCGGCGATCATGTCTCGCAATCGATTCACTGCGATCCTTCGATTTTTCCACCTTGCCAACAACGCCGCGACAGCTGGAGATGCTCCCCCTGACAAACTGTCGAAGGTCCGCCCGCTGCTTGACATTGTACTGCCATCCTTTCCTCGCATTTACAAGCCAGGCCGAAATCTGTCGCCCGGTGAGACAATGATCAAGTTCAAAGGTCGACTTGGTTTCAAACAGTACATGCCACGAAAATCCGCCAAATGGGGATTCAAATGTTTTTCATTAAACGAGTCAGAAACTGGTTATACCTGTGCTTCGAAGGTGTTCACCGGCTCCAGGCCCGTACGCAGGGGGGGTGCGACGGGTGCGTACGCACCCCCCCAAATTACTAAAAGGTCCACATTTTCCGGATAAATAATGGTATTTTGATGTAGAAATAACTGTACTGCAGGCACACGAAAAATGTTGGTCCCATTTTTGGTCCCATCAGTACAAATTTGCCCCCCAAATTACCAAAAGGTCCACATTTTCCGGGGCAACTAATGGTATTTTGATGTAAAAATAACGATACTGGCCAGAAAATTTTTGGTTTCATTTTTGGTCCCATCAGTACAAATTCGCACCCCCCCCCCCCCCCCCCCCCCCCCCCCCCATAAAAAATCCTGCCTACGGGCCTGGGCTCCCAGCCCACATCAAAGGAATCCAGTCGACCGTCCATTGGTTATGCTTCAACACACCACCCACCTAATATTACATCTGCTGGGCATGTAGTCCTCGACCTAATTGCAGGACTCGAAAATAAGGGACATTTCATTTTCATGGACTATTGGTACACCAGCCCAGCTCTCATCTGCAAGTTATCACAGTTAAAGTTTGGAGCCTGTGGAACTGCACGTTACACCACACTGAGGATTCCGGATTTTGCCAACCCCCAAAAAGCTACACATGATAAGAGGTGCTGACCCCCAGCTGTACACCAAAGCCGGCCAACTGTGCGTCGTTTGGCAGGATGCCAAGCGTGTAACTCTTCTCACAAATGTTGGAAACTGCAATATTGACACGAAAGATAATGCAATTGCTACCTATTTACATGTCGTGTACCCATTAATTTATCGGTGCTGTTTTGCACAGCTTGGCTGGCACGAGTTGGGGACGTCACGGGGTAAGTAAAGCGATCTTTACCGTTTCAATAAAACGTAGCTTGAATTGTGATATTTAATTCTTGTACAATTTGGATAGCTTGTTTTTATACTAATACTTGTTTAAATTAAAGTCGACATTGTCCGTTTCACCCTGGGTTAGCTCCGATACAGGCTTAACTTGATGATGCTATTTTTATTGAATGTATATTAAAAATGTACACAAGATTTCAGTAAACAGAATTGTTAGATATATTGCGATAAAGTTAAATTAATGCTCAAATGAAAACAAATATGTGTTAATAGTATTTCTATTTCCTTTATTTATTTGCAGAAACCTTTGGCTGTCATTCCTTTATATCGTAAATTTGGGGTATATTGCGCGGGAGATTGTTCGTACTAAATAAAATAATCTATACTTCAAGAACACTAAACACTTTTGTCACCACCCCTTCTGTTTCCTGATTTTCTTAAAATTGTATCGTTACCAAACCACCTCTAGGTTACAATTAGTACAAAATAAAATAAATTTGGTGAAAGCAACTCACAATATTCGTGACTTTATTTAATTCCAGGCTGTCAGTTCACTGGAACTTAATAATTTCTAAATCTACCGACGATAAAGACTCCTCCTCGAATCATCTTCATCGATGAAAACGTCGATAATAATTACGAGAGTTGGGATAGGCCTACTTGTATTGGGCAACTACATTTTTGTAAAGGACATTTTGTAAAGCCGCTCAATTTTTTGACAAATAAACGACGATGGCCTTGGCCAAGGCTACTTATTGTTGGAACGATTGAATTGCCTTGAATTGCTTAATACATTTTGAGAATGAAATCAACCAGCGTGAAATTGACTCGGTTATGAACGTACACGCTACCTCCTAATTATAGATGCCTTTATTTATACGGTGGTGCATTCCGTTTGACGACATTTAATTAAAAGGAAGACCAGTTAATGGTCTGCAGCTTACGTTTATCCAATTAGGTAATGACCCTCTACAAACCTCCGCCAATCAGGGGCTACGGTTTATGACTAGCCAATTACCAGCCACTGATCTGGAATGACGTATTAACTGTGATAACCAATCAGAGAGATACACATCGTCTGCCTCACCATCAATGCTTTCTGTAAATTATAAAACCCCATCATCGCCAGACCTCTGTCACTAGAGCAAACCAGTGGTGTAAAGATGACACGCAAAAACTCGGTCGCAAAATGGGAAACTCTTCATGAGTACAAATGAATACGGATTTTTGTGAACGCAACTTAACTCACAATATTCGTGATTTAGTTTCAGGCTGTCAATTCAAGTTTGATGATTGTTCACCGTTTGTGTCTGCGTCATCCCATTTATTTCTGTAAACTACCAAGTCTCAGCATCACCAGGTCTCTGAGTGCAATCTGGCAGTTGTGCCAAGAAGACATCTACGGGTAACAGCGTGCCTTGAAATTGTAGTCTTTTCACAACAGTTGTTGAAATCGTACATGATAACTTGCTGAATGTCGACCTATGCAGTTTTATTTATTAGAAAATTTACTTAACGAAAAACTGAAATCTTCTGTTATAACGTGGCTTTAACTCAATCGACGGGGTGGCTTTAACTCAATCGACGGGATGGCGAAACAAATCATCTGTTTTGAACTATTTCACATAATATTCATAATTTTCCAGGGAGCTACTTCGCCCGTCTCTGGATTTGAAACATCTTCAGAGAAACATACGTTTAATGCCGCCGAAAATCGCGCCCTGGAAGAATTTGCGTATAAAACCAAAACTGTGCAATCTCGTGTCATCTGCGGACGGGAATGCAGCATGGATGAACGTTGCAGGTCGTTTAACTTTAACGACTGCAGTAAACTGTGCGAGTTGAACTTTTCAACAAGACGAGAGCATCCCGAAGACTTCAATGCAACTCAAGGAATGGTGTACTTTGATGCAGATGAGGACACACCTCTCTACTCACTGGCTGATAGCTCCTTTAATCGCTCCAGAAGTTGCAAGATGCTCTTAGATGCCGGTTATCGTTCAAGCGGTATCTACACAATCTACCCAGAGGGATTCGGCAATTGTGGTCTTCGTGTCTACTGTGACATGGAAACTGACGGCGGGGGATGGATCGTGTTTCAGAGGCGACAAGATGGCAGCGTCGACTTCTACCGTAACTGGACCGACTACCAGTCTGGCTTTGGCGATCTGTCCGGTGAGTTCTGGTTGGGTAATGACAACTTGGTGACTCTGACGTCTGGTGATTCACGTGCAACGTGGGAGCTACGAGTTGATTTAGAGGACTGGGAGGGCAACACGGCATGGGCAAAATACTCAGATTTTCAAATATCTCTGGGTGGGTACAATCTGAATTATGACCAATACAATGCCAGCAGCACTGCCGGCGACTCTCTTGGGCATCAAACAGAAAACCAGTATCAAAAAGGATATCCCTTCTCAACGAAGAATCGTGACAACGATGCGTGGTTAGGGGGCAATTGTGCACAAAAGTACGCAGGAGCCTGGTGGTTTAATAGCTGTTGGTATTCTCACTTGAATGGTGTATATTACCCAGACACGAATGCAGATAGTAGCCAAGGCGTGCAATGGGCCTCATGGAAATTTGATTATTCCATGAAAGCATGTAGCATGAAAACGCGGGAAATTGAACCATGAACGTAGCATTGTTAATAATAATTTTTAAATGTACTTGTTTTAGTTGGCACCTGTAAATCATTGCACAACCATATATTATTCATTAATACCTCGAGTCTTTTAAAATTATTTAAAAAGTTGTTATGGAATATTGTGTTTCTCAGTTAATCTAAATGTAAATAATCACTTTGTCAACACGAGGCAGGATACACCATTTACAGATATCGAAATATTTTACTACCAAATTATTTAGAAATATCTCCTTTATTTGAAAGTAAATAAATGATTCAAGGCATCCAGCAAAATAACTGCGCTAAAAATCCTGTAAGTTGTTCCAAAAATTTAATTTTATAAACAAAATTCACGATCGCCAGACGGCATTCGCGAAATAACAAGAACAAGAACGACTGCCTTATGCAGGTTAAAAATGAACGCCGTTTTTCTTGCTTTTTTCTAGGCATCCATGATTGTAAAACTTCAAACAGGTCAGGTAAATGATATTTACTATAAAATACAACCCCCAAATCCAGCTATTCCTGATAGTTCTAGCAATTAATAATGGTGTATCCTAACTTTAAGAGACCAAATTTGTTTTTGGGTGTGTTTTTTGTTTATTACAAAAGGATACCCATTATATTGTGTACATCTGACGAAACAACGGCTAAAATGTATTATATCGAAATGTTAAATTGTAGCCGAGTTCAACCGAGACTAAGACTAAGTTTATTTTCACTCTGATTTTCCTTTTTTTAACATTGACATTATAGGCGCAATCACACACACAAGGGTTCACTGATATAATAATTATGGACAACAACCTGCCGATTGCATTATTTAAACAAAATAGGCATGATGATCTTTCTAAAAATTGAAGATAAATTCTTCTTTAAAAGGACTATAAATTTCGTTAACATTGCAGGGCCACGAACTGCATCCGTCACTACGAGATGTATTCACGAGTCGGCCATAATACATTGAAAATGAGGTAAAATCTTCAGTTTGGGAACTTGCAGATAGAAATGAAAGCAAGGACCTCAAGTTAAATATCAAATAACACCAGTCATCTCTAGTGAATAATTTAAAAATTGTAATTAAACATACCTCAATATTTTATGCCACATTTAAAATAAATATTGAAAGTTAGGCTATAATTCAAAAATAGTCTGGCACCCATCTTATTCAACAATTCACAATTTATAAGATACATTCAGGGAACACAACCAAAATGACTTCCTCTTGAATAAGGTCCATAACGAAACGTTGTGAAAACTGTTCTTGCTAAATTATAAATACAGCGTATGTGAAAACAATATGTTACTGGTACATGTATTACAATTATAGTTTGACAAGTGATGTCAGCTTAGAAAATAAGTGTTATCTGTACATGTATGCATTGCACGAATAGAATGTTGCACAAAATGACATCAGCTTAGAATTTGTGGCAAGTGTTATTCCTCTTATTAAAAAACATTAAAAATATTCATCTTATTGTTTTACTCTAGTTACTTTCCCACGAAAATACTCTATACCACAAAACAATCAGAATTTCACATATTAATTTGTTCTGATGTGATTACTTATTATTTGTCTGCACAATTTTAAAATATAAAGGTTTGTTTAGAGCGCGCTGTCTTAAATGAGTGCTTATAATTGAAATTCATTTAAAATTACACAAACCACATCAATATCATAATTAATCATAATTAATAAGAACATTTTACTTTTTGCTTGTATATTGCGATACAAAAATGGTTACAGTACAAAAAGACCAATGACGTTGAATAAACTGAGCGACAAGAACCAATCCACGATTAATTTGTCTCAGTTGATTTAGGTTGTTCGTGTTGAGTTTACGAGTGTGTAATTATCGCAGCGTGATTGGCAGGTGTAAGGCAACTGTGGTTTATGCTTTAAACACATGTCTCTGTATGGGATATGCTTGCACAGTATTCTATGTAGATTCACAACTTCTGGCCGCGCCCAGGCCTCGTTCTAGCCCTCGCCCTGGACCTCGCCCTGGACCTCGCCCTGGTCCTTGCCCTGGACCTCGCCCTGGTGGACCTCGCCCTGGTGGACCTCGCCCTGGTGGACCTCGCCCTGGTGGACCTCGCCCTGGTGGGCCTCGCCCTGGTGGGCCTCGCCCTGGTGGGCCTCGCCCTGGTGGGCCTCGCCCTGGTGGGCCTCGCCCTGGTGGACCTCGCCCTGGTGGACCTCGCCCTGGTGGACCTCGCCCTGGTGGACCTCGCCCTGGTGGACCTCGCCCTGGTGGACCTCGCCCTGGTGGACCTCGCCCTGGTGGACCTCGCCCTGGTGGACCTCGCCCTGGTGGACCTCGCCCTGGTGGACCTCGCCCTGGTGGACCTCGCCCTGGTGGACCTCGCCCTGGTGGACCTCGCCCTGGTGGACCTCGCCCTGGTGGACCTCGCCCTGGTGGACCTCGCCCTGGTGGACCTCGCCCTGGTGGACCTCGCCCTGGTGGACCTCGCCCTGGTGGACCTCGCCCTGGTGGACCTCGCCCTGGTGGACCTCGCCCTGGTGGACCTCGCCCTGGTGGACCTCGCCCTGGTGGACCTCGCCCTGGTGGACCTCGCCCTGGTGGACCTCGCCCTGGTGGACCTCGCCCTGGTGGACCTCGCCCTGGTGGACCTCGCCCTGGTGGACCTCGCCCTGGTGGACCTCGCCCTGGTGGACCTCGCCCTGGTGGACCTCGCCCTGGTGGACCTCGCCCTGGTGGACCTCGCCCTGGTGGACCTCGCCCTGGTGGACCTCGCCCTGGTGGACCTCGCCCTGGTGGACCTCGCCCTGGTGGACCTCGCCCTGGTGGACCTCGCCCTGGTGGACCTCGCCCTGGTGGACCTCGCCCTGGTGGACCTCGCCCTGGTGGACCTCGCCCTGGTGGACCTCGCCCTGGTGGACCTCGCCCTGGTGGACCTCGCCCTGGTGGACCTCGCCCTGGTGGACCTCGCCCTGGTGGACCTCGCCCTGGTGGACCTCGCCCTGGTGGACCTCGCCCTGGTGGACCTCGCCCTGGTGGACCTCGCCCTGGTGGACCTCGCCCTGGTGGACCTCGCCCTGGTGGACCTCGCCCTGGTGGACCTCGCCCTGGTAGACCTCGCCCTGGTAGACCTGTCTTCGCAACTAGAATCTCAATACTTGACCCCACGAGGTGAATTGAGCTTTTACTGATAATTTTACTTTTAGGCGCACATAGAGGGAAGAAATCAAAACGGTCCATTGAAATTGTACAGGGTACAAACATTCTGGTCGATTAGCTAATTTTGTCAAAGATTTGTTGCTTTTTTATTTAGAAAACCCCTGAAATGTTTTTCAGCATCACTTTCTGGTCTATGGAGCACACAAAATTGGAACCCCCGTCTTGATCCCGTACTCATTACCAGGGTAAAAAAAAGAGCGGGTAGTAATGGAAGCGTACTGTTTACACCATAGGAACAAGGTTGAGGTATGTAACACAATAGTCTTAATACATGAAACATGAACAATTGGTAGAATCGAATTTTGTTTACAAAAAATACCGAATTTTACGAATGAGTACATAAGATATGGGAATTACCAAGGGTGTATCCTATACCTTTACATCCATCCATTCCTGATAATTCAAGCAATTACCAGTGGTGTATCCTACCTTTACTTCCACCCATTCCTAATAATTTATCACTGACGTTCTTTTTTAAGTGTTGAGTATGGATTTTTGTATGGAGTTACTGCATCTTGATATTGACGTAAACGAAGCCCCGGCTTTATGCGCTTCACGTCATACGTTAATCCATCTGTTACTTACTGTACCAATGATGTTATAAGCCTACGGTAAAACGTGAAACAGTTTGTGACGTAACGGTTTGTGATTGGCGGGAAAACACTAAATGTGTTAAGACGCATTAACTTTAATAACCAATCGGGGAATCTGCCTCACCACATTGCTTTGTGTATTTTTACCAAATCCCATCATCGTCAGGCCTCTGTGTCTCCAGAGCCATTCAGCAGTTGTGTTAAAAAGACAGCTACCGAAAGCAATGTGGCTTGAATCTTTAGTCGTTTAACAACGTGGCGACAGTAAAACCAGACATGAAAAATCGCTAAATTTCGTTCCGCGCAATTTAACTACATGTACCGATCAAACATCGTAAGAAAGAAAACAATGGCGAAACCAATCTTACGTTCAAAATTGTTTTACCTAATATACATCATATTCCAGGTCGTCTGTCTCTGGATTTAATGCTTTATCTTATGCAGAGAAACAAGTGTTTATGCTGCTGAAAATCGCGCACTGAAAAGTTTGTATATTCCACTAAAATTATCCGATCTCGTGTCACTGAGAGCACCAAAGGGTGTCCACATAATCGTGCCCGTCCAACTTTTTCATCCTCTGCATCTAACGACGTCAACCGCCAATCAACCGTCTTCATATTGCCTCCTGCCAAACAGAATCTGGGGTTGGCCATGGGATCTTTCTCAGTGGGGAATGTTGTTTGGTAGACACGAGTCTCTCCCAGCAATCTTGGCGAACATTTATTCCTAGAATGCCATGCACACTCTCGTTTTTTCAAAGAATGGAGGGAAGACGGCTTCAACATAAGTTTTAAACCACCCGATGTAGGGCGTGGAAGCACCGTAAGCAGATACAAGGGTGAACGACTCTGGTATACCTTGAAGTTTGAAGCCCAGTCGTTCGACAAACCGACTGAAGAACCGTTCTCCCACGGTGGTGACTTGGGACCCTGGATCCAGCAGACAAGTAACTTTGACTTTCGAAAATTAAACGTCAACAGAAAAACATTCCCTTACAGTCTCCTACATACGATCAGGGGAAGCCTCTCCAGTCCAGTCTACAGTATCAATCTCCACGGTACAGCTCTCCACAGCGGAGAGTTGCGGTTTAACACATCTCTCTGGGAGGCTGTGTCTTCTTCAGTTCTCAAGTTCATTGGGCATCATAAATGAGTGAAGATTATGACAAAAGCTCTGGGAATATGATGGCATCACGTACTGCTGCATGTGGTGGGTTGGCACCTGATTCCAGACAGGCGATTCCACGTAGCATTGGCAGCAAATTCGAAAATATTGTTGACACTGGATCGTCAATTCTGAATAGCGCCCTCTGTTGTCAATAAAAAGAAACAACTGGTTCATTAAAAGCTGTCATCCCCCAACCCGGTCAATTATAACGCAGTAATGACCGGGTCCTCGCACTGTTAATTAATCCCTAAGTATTGGTGCACGCTCTCGGGTGCACGCTCTCGCGCGCGCACAAGATAGTACGGCGGTTGTCAACTTTACTTTTGACTGTGATGCAGATTTGCTAGTGGACATTGTTGGCGTTTCCTTTAATTCTTCGCCGGCTCATGTCCAACCTTCAAGTTGTCATCAACGGTGGTTGGTTAGCGTGACATAACAACTTGAACTTGAGGCAAAAAGGGAACATAAATCAGATTTAGGGCACCGTTAGGTTTTTAGTCATTCCATTTGTGAGCTCCATCGAGTTAACGTTAACTTTCTGCTTTCCTGAATACATGTACATAGCCCATTAAATGTAGATGCTAATGCAATTGCTACCTATTTACATGTCATGTACCCATTAATTTATCGGTGCTGTTTTGCACAGCTTGGCTGGCACGAGTTGTGGACTTCACGGGGTAAGTAAAGCGATCTTTACCGTTTAAATAAAGCGCAGCTTGAATTGTGAAATGTAATTCTTGTGCAAGTTGGATAGCAGTGTTTTTATACCAATACTTGTGTAGCCAAATTAGGAGGAATCCACTGGGGCGATTCCGTAAATGTGGTCGAGGCTACTCAAATAATAAATGAAGATGTGGAACGGGAAGTTGTATTTACAGTTATTTGATTACAAAAACTTAAATTTCCAAAAGAACTAAAAGGCGCCGAAAGAACAGAAATGCGCCGAAAAAACGACAGCCAATTTGATGTCTGTAATCAAGTCTGAAATTAAAGATAACAAAATGGACAGTTTATTAATTTCTTATTCTAAAATTACAAGTCAGTATCATTGCATGTATTTATAAGACTTCAACCAAAATCATTTAGAATAAGATAATTGAAAAATATAATAAACCAGTGTGTACTCAACCGCCTTAGCCGACCAAGCTCGTGCCACACAACCCGTGTACGAATGTATCAGTATTAAGGTGTGGCTAGAACAAAAGTCAAAGGACCAATGCCCCAAACACTGCCTTGCGCCAACAAGAAAACTAAGCAAGCAATTAACAAAGCAAAAGAATGTAAAGTATGCAACAATGGGCCTATTGTTGTAGCACGCGAGGGCGCAATTACAAACAAAGTTTTTAAAGCTGTAGAAGGCAGTATTTCCTAAATTATAGAGGGAGCTATATTTATAGCGAAGTCTAGTTGAAACTCTATATATATATATATATGGGAAAATAGTCCTGGGGCCTGTCGAGGAAGGCGACTGGTCACACTTGTTTAAATTAAAGTCGACATTGTCCGTTTCACCCTGGGTTAGCTCCGATACAGGCTTAACTTGATGATGCTATTTTTATTGAATGTATATTAAAAATGTACACAAGATTTCAGTAAACAGAATTGTTAGATATATTGCGATAAAGTTAAATTAATGCTCAAATGAAAAGAAATATGTGTTAATATTATTTCTATTTCCTTTATTTATTTGCAGAAACCTTTGGCTGTCATTCTTTTATATCGTAAATTTGGGGTATATTGCGCGGGAGATTGTTCGTACTAAATAAAATAATCTATACTTCAAGAACACTAAACACTTTTGTCACCACCCCTTCTGTTTCCTTATTTTCTTAAAATTGTATCGTTACCAAACCACCTAGGTTACAATTAGTACAAAAGAATAGTTTTTTTGAAAGCAACTCACAATATTTGTGACTTTATTTAATTCCAGGCTGTCAGTTCACTGGAACTTAATAATTTCTTAATCTACTGACGGTAAAGACTCCTTTTCGAATCGTCTTCATCACTGAAAAAGTCCATAATAATTACGAGAGTTGGGATACATGTATTTGGCAACTACATTTTTGTCAAGTACATTTTGTAAAGCCGCTTATTGTTGGAACGATTGAATTGCTTTGAATTGCTTATTACATTGTGTGAATGAAATCAACCAGCGTGAAATTGACTCGGTTATGAACGTACACGCTACCTCCTAATTATAGATGCCTTTATTTATACGGTGGTGCATTCCGTTTGACATCATTTAATTTAAAAATAGACCAAACACCAATGATCTGCAGCTTACGTTTATCCGATTAGGTAATGAGCTACAAACCTCCGCCAATCAGGGGCTACGGTTTATGAATAGCCAATTACCAGCCACTGCTCTGGATGACGTATTTACTGTGATAACCAATCAAAGAGATACACATCGTCTGCTTCACCATCAATGCTTTCTGTAAATTATAAAACCCCATCATCGCCAGACCTCTGACACTAGAGCAAACCAGTGGTGTAACGATGACACGCAAAAACTCGGTCGCAAAATGGGAAACTCTTCGTGAGTACAAATGAATACGGATTTTTGTGAACGCAACTTAACTCACAATATTCGTGATTTAGTTTCAGGCTGAAACTAAACTACCAAGTCTCAGCATCACCAGGCCTCTGAGTGCAATCTGGCAGTTGTGCCAAGAAGACATCTACGGGTAACAGCGTGCCTTGAAATTGGATTTTAATATGATCTAATATATATTTTTTCTTTATATTTAATATATACAGATTTTAATTGAAATTGTGGTCAACTGCTATTTCTGCTTAACAGTGATGTAACTGTGCTTAAATGTGCTGCAAGTAATTGTCTGATGTCTGATGTGAAAAGTAAATCAAAAAAGTATAGTAAGTTATTACAGTGGGAGCAGTTTCATGTTTTGTTTAGTGTAACGCCAAATAAAAGCAAGCAAAATTGAATCATTGTGGGACTTTTTTATTTACACGTGTGATTGATATATTTTTAATTGTGATTTTTTAAAAAGTTTATCAAGTTCATAGTTTAAGCCGTTTAAGCTCAAAACCCCATAAATTATTTTTCCTGTCCACTTGTCCAGCAAGCATTTTTTGGACCCTTCCTAAAATATTTACTAAACATTAGGTTGATTCCAAATCTAGACACTGCCTTAAAACCCCACGAACAAACCATATGTGCAGATAAAATTTACTGAAATTTACTGGATAAACACACTGGATATAAAATTAAACCAACAAATTTAAGAAGTTCCTTGATCCAAAAAAAACTCGTTTTTTCTTTTCCTGTGGTTTGTGCATAAGGTTATGATGTTGGAAATGTTAAACAAAATTTTTGGAAAAAAAACTTGTCTGACATATCCCATAGACTTTGCACTGTATTACATCGTCTCACACAAATGTCTCATATCTTTTCCCGAAAATAGGGCTTTTTAACACTCAAACTTGGCGTATACATTTTATTCTTGGGTGTTATTATGTTTAACTTAATTTTCCTAATCAAACTGGATCGTTTTTGTGACGTTAACTTCGTTTCCTGTGATATTATTAAATGAGTTTTCTCGGTCGTGCGCTATACAAACGTGTGTACGCCTGCAATGTGTTTAATATCCCAATATGGCCGCCAGTGGCTTCACGTGCAGAGCCGCTCGACCTATCCAGTTATAGAGATCAGTGGATGCAAATGGTTTATAGTTGGCGCTGAAGCCTCAGCGACTATAGTCGCTAAAGGATGCCGGCGACGTGATTGAACTTTGACATGGCGCTGACCTCATTGTATTTAGATTTAGGGGTGCACTTGCCTAATTTAAGCCCCATTGAAAACAGTGTAAAATCAACAACGTTCATGACCAAGTTTCATGCAAACCGACATCACTGGGGTTTCTCAAACAACAATCAGATTATTGTCTTGGCCTTTATCTTTCCATTTCTTTTCAATTGTTGGTGGGTTAGCCAATTACATTCTTTAATATTCACACCAAAAGAAACTGACCTCCCGAAAAGTAATACTTTCCGAGCCTTAATTCAAGCAGCTATTTTACAAATGGCATCCCTCAACGTTCTAGGGCAATTAGGACCAATTTTATAAAGTCTGCCCTCAGAATCAGATTGAAGCTAAAAAAACAAACGGCCTCCTTTTTCAAAAAAAAAATGGTTGGAGGGGGGACATTTCATGCTAATGTGCTCGCGTAGAAATGTTCCCTTCAATTAGGGTAGTGCACCCTACAACTGAGCTTTAGTCAGCATCCAACATTTTGGGACATCCTCAAAGGGAGAAAGCAAACTTAAACAAGTCCCCATAAAACCTGTAAAATATCAAGGTTAACCGTGTGTTACCACCAAAGAAATGAACGAACAAAACGTGACTTACATGTTATACTAACAATAATAACAATATGAGCAGTTATATATAATATATAAATAATATAATGGACACGTGCCCATTAAGGGCGCGTGCCCATTATTGGCACGTGCCCATAATGGAACTTGCACGTGCCCAAAAGTAGTAAAGAAACGCCTACCTAAACACGTAGTAAATTAAGTAATGTGGAGAGGCGTCATAAAGATCGTTGCCGTTCCACCTGCGTCCAAAACGGGAGGAACGGGCTATTGTCCTTAATTAACCCGTTCTCCTGCGAGCACACGGGCCGCGTTCTGCCCGCGTTCCACGCTCGACAGCAATACAATAGAGCGGTCACGCGTGCTTAAACGCATTGTGTTGAACGGCTGTGAATCAAGACCTGGCAACGAGTATCTGATGTAAGCTTGTGGTTTTACGTAGGCCTATAATTATGTATATCTTACCAACAGAAAATGCTGTTTTTCAAAATTATTTTCCTTTCTTTCGCAGGTGCAAGATGGATAACTGGCAGTAAAACATTGATAGAAAAGTAACACAATTTATTAAAGAATGTTTAGAAGATCTTGTGTTTAGATTGTACGTTAATAACCGATAACTCAAAACGGTGGTTTGCTAAAAGTATAGGCATAGTCATTTGGATTTTAGGAACAAAATTAAATATCGTGAATTTAATTTTCTAAAAACTCACTTTAGCGGCTCTCAATAAAAACAAGCTGTTAACAAGTGTAAATAAATGCAGAGTTTTAACTTTCAGTGGAGTTTCAAATGGTAACTTGAGCAGACGAAACCCCTTCAGTACTCAATACACGCCACTTTTGTGTGTTGTAAGGCCATTTCCATATTGAATGTGAGACGGCAACTATGCCAGGTTTAGTCCGAAATTTAAAAAGAAAAGTGGCGTCTGGATATTGGAAACAAATTTGGCCGAGTACGCGTTCAGGATTATCAAGAGCAAAAGCAGCTCTACAAGCAACTCTAAAAAAAATGTGTGTATGTACAAAAGACAGTGTTTGTGATGGTGACTGTATGCACGTATATGCATTGCGAAAAATATGCAGACTTTTAATAGCATTGTGTGGCCGATATTCCGGGGCAGTGCAAGCTAGCTACAGGCAACCGGCGCGGCCGCACCATATACCGGTCTCCGTCTAGTCTAGTCCCGCTAAAGCATCGTTATGTTATGGTGCCGCGACGCGGGGACATTTTGTTTTTATTACAGTGAATCGAACGTACGTCAGTATTAGCCTCAAATCTAGTGAGGTCGTGCGGAATTTTGGCAAAAAGTTAATTACCTGCAAAAACTACGTTTCTCTGAAGTAAAAGGGGAAATTTATGGTGGCCCTGGAGGGACATAAAAGTCGGGGAAAAACATTAACTATCTGCAGCATCTGAATTTATTAATTGCTTTAGCAACTTGGAGAGGGAACTTCTGTGCAACGCAAACATTACCTCTCAATCCCATTAAATTAAATACCGTGGACCGTTTGTGTTGTCATTTGTAAAGCTATAATAATTGTAAAGACTCCTCTTAATATACGACTTTTTCTTTCTCTCGTTCATGTTTTGAGAATAGAATCAACGAGCGTGAAATACAAAATGGGAGCAATATTACGACAAGCTTTTTAAACACCATCGCCCAAGCTTTACTTCTGAACTCGAAGCTGTGCCACGCAAAAATTACCTCTCAATCTCATTAAATTCAATATCGTGGACAGTTCGTGTTGTTATTTTCAAAGCTATAATAATTGTAAAGACTCCTTTTAATAGACGACTTTTTCTCGGACATTCTCATTCATGTTTTGAAAATAGAATCAACGAGCGTGAAATTAATACAAATGCATATGCAATCTCCCGATTGTCCATGCCTTTATTTGGCTTTGTATAGCCGCGTTCGCATTGGACTTTTTTGGGTAAAACCTACGGAGAACTTAACCAAATTAAATCCAATGCGGACAGGCGGTAACATTGTCAAATCGTCCATTTTACCCTCCGCAACAGTAAGATCTACAGGCCCAAGCTTCTAGCGGAGGATTTAACACCGTGAACTTTGACAATCACGTACTGTAACATTTGACAATATTAAGTCCAATGCGAACGCGGCTAATGACAACAATTAATTAAAACGAATTAAGAGTTCACTTGTATCCAGAATCTCACAGACCGATGAGGTTATCAGCTTACGATAAAACATCAGCCAATCAAAGACTACGGTTTGTAACTGCGGGGATACTGACCAGTTACTAGTCACCGACGTGAATGACGTAGTCAGAGAGAATGAGAGATACACGTCGTCTGCCTCAACCCATTCCTTTATGTAAACTATACCAAGTCCCACCATCGCCAGGCCTCTGTATCACAGGAGCATCCTAGCATTTGTATAGAGAGAACAGCAGCCGAAAGCAGTACGGCTTGAATTGTAGTCGTTGAACAACCATTGTAGATAGTTCAATCTGACACGACAAATCGCTAGATTTTCTTTCCCTATTTCAACTATATGTGGCGCACATTATACAAAAACAAATGAAACAAACTGTGATCGACGTTAAGTCATCTGATTTTTTAGTCTTTTCACAACAGTTGTTGAAATCGTACATGATAACCTAGGCAGTTTTATTTAATTGGCAACTTAACGAAAAACTGAAATCTTCTGTTATATAACGTGGCTTTAACTCAATCGGCGGGATGGCGAAACAAATCATCTGTTTTGAACTATTTAACATAGTATTCATAATTTTCCAGGGAGCTACCTCGCCCGTCTTTGGATTTGAAACATCTTCATATACAGGAAAACATACGTTTTATGCCGCCGAAAATCGCGCCCTAAAAGAATTTGCGTATGCAACAAAAACTGTGCGATCTCGTGTCATCTGCGGACGGGAATGCAGCATGGATGAACGTTGCAGGTCGTTTAACTTTAACGACTGCGATAAAATGTGCGAGTTAAACCTTGCAACAAGACGACAGCATCCCGAAGACTTCAATGCAACTCAAGGAATGGTGTACTTTGATGCAGATGAGGACACACCTCTCTACTCACTGGCTGATAGCTCCTTTAATCGCTCCAGAAGTTGCAAGATGCTCTTAGATGCCGGTTATCGTTCAAGCGGTATCTACACAATCTACCCAGAGGGATTCGGCAATTGTGGTCTTCGTGTCTACTGTGACATGGAAACTGACGGCGGGGGATGGATCGTGTTTCAGAGGCGACAAGATGGCAGCGTGGACTTTTACCGTAACTGGGCCGACTACCAGTCTGGCTTTGGTGATCTGTCCGGTGAGTTCTGGTTGGGTAATGACAACTTGGTGACTCTGACGTCTGGTGATTCACGTGCAACATGGGAGCTACGAGTTGATTTAGAGGACTGGGAGGGCAACACGGCATGGGCAAAATACTCAGATTTTCAAATATCTCTGGGTGGGTACAATCTGAATTATGACCAATACAATGCCAGCAGCACTGCCGGTGACTCTCTTGGGCATCAAACAGAAAACCAGTATCAAAAAGGATATCCCTTTTCAACGAAGAATCGTGACAACGATGCGTGGTTAGGGGGCAATTGTGCACAAAAGTACGCAGGAGCCTGGTGGTTTAATAGCTGTTGGTATTCTCACTTGAATGGTGTATATTACCCAGACACGAATGCAGATAGTAGCCAAGGCGTGCAATGGGCCTCATGGAAATTTGATTATTCCATGAAAGCATGTAGCATGAAAACGCGCGAAATTGAACCATGAACGTTGCATTGTTAATATTAATTTTGAAATGTACTTGTTTTAGTTGGCACCTGTAAATCATTGCACAACCATATTATTCATTAATACCTCGAGTCTTTTAAAATTATTTAAAAAGTTGTTATGGAATATTGTGTTTCTCAGTTAATCGAAATGTTACCATCACTTTGTCAACACGAGGCAGGATACACCATTTACAGATATCGAAATATTTTACTACCAAATTATTTAGAAATATCTCCTTTATTTGAAAGTAAATAAATGATTCAAGGCATCCAGCAAAATAACTGCGCTAAAAATCCTGTAAGTTGTTCCAAAAATTTAATTTTATAAACAAAATTCACGATCGCCAGACGGCATTCGCGAAATAACAAGAACAAGAACAACTGCCTTATGCAGGTTAAAAATGAACGCCGTTTTACTTGCTTTTTTCTAGGCATCCATGATTGTAAAACTTCAAACAGGTCAGGTAAATGATATTTACTATAAAATACAACCCCCAAATCCACCCATTCCTGATAGTTCTAGCAATTAATAATGGTGTATCCTAACTTTAAGAGACCAGATCTGTTTTGGAGTGTGTTTTTTGTTTATTACAAAAGGATACCCATTATTGTGTACATCTGACGAAACAACGGCTAACATTTATTATATCGCAATGTTAAATTGCAGCCGAGTTCAACCGAGACTAAGACTTAGTTTATTTTCACTCTGATTTTCCTTTTTTTAACATCGACATTTTAGGCGCAATCACACACACAAGGGTTCACTGATATAATAATTATGTACAACAACCTGCCGATTGCATTATTTGAACAAAATAGGCATGATGGTCTTTCTTAAAATTGAAGATAAATTCTTCTTTAAAAGGACTATAAATTTAATTTCGTTAACATTGCAGGGCCACGAACTGCATCCGTCACTACGAGATTTATTCAAGAGTCGATCGGCCATAATACATTGAAAGTGAGGTAAAATCTTCAGTTTGGGAACTTGCAGATAGAAATGAAAGCAACGACCTCAAGTTAATTATCAAATAACACCAGTCATCTCTAGTGAATAATTAAACAATTGTAATTAAACATACCTTAATATTTTATGCCACATTTAAAATAAATATTGAAAGTTAGGCTATAATTCAAAAATAGTCTGGCACCCATCTTATTCAACAATTCACAATTTATAAGATACATCCCGGGAACACAACCAAAATGGCTTCCTCTTGAATAAGGTCCATATAACGAAACATTGTGAAAACTGTTCTTGCTAAATTATAAATACAGCGTATGTGAAAACAATATGTTACTAGGATTACAATAGTTTGACAAGTGTTGTCAGCTTAGAAAATAAGTGTTATTCGTACATGTATACATAGATAATATTTGTATTGCGCGAATAGAATGTTGCACAAAATGGCATAAGCTTAGAATTTGTGGCAAGTGTTATTCCTCTTATTAAAAAACATTCAAAATATTCATCTTATTGTTTTACTCTAGTTACTTTACCACGAAAATACTCATACCACAAAAGAATCAGAATTTCACATATTAATTTGTTCTGACGTCATTACTTATTATTTGTCTGCACAATTTTAAAATATAAAGGTTTGTTTAGAGCGCGCTATCTTAAGTAAGTGCTTATAATTGAAATTCATATAAAATTACACAAACCACATCAATATCATAATTAATCATAATTAATAAGAACATTTTACTTTTTGCTTGTATATTGCGATACAAAAATGGTTCCAGTACAAAAAGACCAATGACGTTGAATAAACTGAGTGACAAGAACCAATCCACGATTAATTTGTCTCAGTTGATTTAGGTTGTTCATGTTGAGTTTAGGAGTGTGTAATTATCGCAGCGTGATTGGCAGGTGTAAGGCAACTGTACGTGGTTTATGATTTAAACACCTGTCCCTGTATGGGATATGCAGTTAAGGAATTTGAACAGTATTCTACAGATGTAGATTCACAACTTCTGGACCTCGCCCTGGACCTCGCCCTGGTCCTCGCCCTGGACCTCGCCCTGAACCTCGCCCTGGACCTCGCCCTGGACCTCGCCCTAGACCTTGCCCTAGACCTTGCCCTAGACCTCGCCCTGATGGACCTCGCCCTGGTGGACCTCGCCCTGGTGGACCTCGCCCTGGTGGACCTCGCCCTGGTGGACCTCGCCCTGGTGGACCTCGCCCTGGTGGACCTCGCCCTGGTAGACCTCGCCCTGGTAGACCCACGCCCTGGTGGACCTCGCCCTGGTGGACCTCGCCCTGGTGGACCTCGCCCTGGTGGACCTCGCCCTGGTAGACCTCGCCCTGGTAGACCCACGCCCTGGTGGACCTCGCCCTGGTGGACCTCGCCCTGGTGGACCTCGCCCTGGTAGACCTCGCCCTGGTAGACCACGCCCTGTTGGACCTCGCCCTGATGGACCTCGCCCCGATGGACCTGTCTTCGTCAACCAGAATCTCAATACTTGACCCCACGAGGTGAATTGACCTTTTACTGATAATTTTACTTTTAGGCGCACATGAGCGTAATTGAACTGGAGGGAAGAAACTAAAACGGTCCATTGAAATTTCTGGTCGATTAGCCCCCCCCCCCCCCCCCCCCCCCCCCCCCCCCCCCCCCCCCCCCCCCCGGCGCTCTGGGGTCTTTGGTGTGGCTTGAATCTTTAGTCGTTTAAAAACGTGGGCGACAATAAAACCAGACATGACAAATCGCTGAATTTTGTTCCGCCCAATTTAACTACATGTACCGATCAAACATCATAACATCATAACAATGGCGAAACCAATTCTTACGTTCAAAACTGTTTCACCTTATATACATCATATTCCAGGTCGTCTGTCTCTGGATTTAATGCTTTATCTTATGCAGAGAAACAAATGTTTTATGCTGCTGAAAATCGCGCACTCAGCGGGTTAGATACTTCACTAAAATTATCAGATCTCGTGTCACTGAGAGGCCCCAAAGGGTTGTCAATAATCGTGCCTGTTCAACTTGCACACTCTCGTTTTTCCAAATATGGGGGGAAAATAGCCCAGGTGGACTCCCTAACCTCCCTATGTTACGGACGGAGTCCAGGATACGAAGCCTCTAAACGCCGGCGAAAAAAATTATGATGACATTTTCAATATTTTTACCTCATTGTAGACTCCACCCTCACATAATAATCATCGTGTCCTTATCTATGAGAACGGGAGGTTTAGAAATTCCATATGCTACACTGGATGACGTTTTCAGGAAATTAAACTCAAAAGCAACGTTAAACTGGTATAAACTTGTAGACTCTCTTCATCAGTTTCATATACCGACTCGAGTTCGTATACGACGTGCGCTGTATGCGCGATGCTGCGTGCACGCCCTATATCAATGCGCGCAGCATGTACCATCGATCGCGGATTCGCGGAGTGTGTACATGTACATGCGCGTGCGTGTGCATACGAACTCGATGTGAAACTGACGAAGAAAGTCTACAAGTTTAAGTTGTTGTGAGTTTATTTCCCTGAAAAAACGTCGGCCAGCATAACATATGGAATTTCTTAACCCCCCGTTCTCATAGATAAGGACACATATAGAATGCATAGACGAGAAATTGACTTTTTCAACAAGGTAAAAACGAGAGTAAAATTAGTTTCTTTTTTGAGTTGTATTGCACAGACTGACAGAGGTCTTAAATCCTGGACGTTAGTCGTAGTGCAATGAAGACGTCGTCCAACCTGGGCTAGGGGGGAAGAGTACTTCTCTTGGATTACAAGCACCACCCGAGACAGAATGACCAGCCCGACGTCTTCAACATCAGTTTCAAACCACCCGATGTAGGGTGTGGATGCACCGTAAGCAGATACCAGGGTGAACGGCTCCGGTATACGTTGAAGTTTGAAGCCCAGTGGTTCGACAAACCGACCGAAGAACCGTTCTTCCACGGTGGTGACTTGGGACCCTGAATCCAGCAGACAAGTAACTTTAACTTTCGAAAATTAAACGTCAACAGAAAAACATTATCTTAAAGCCTTCTGCATAAACTCAAGGGAAGCCTCTCCATACAGTCGTGGCGGTTTAACACATCTCTCTGGGAGGCTGGTGTCTTCTTCTGTTCTTACTTAGTCATCATAAATGAGTGAAGATTATGACAAAACCTCTGGGAGTGGGAATATGATGGCATTACGTACTGTTGCGTGTGGTGGGTTGGCACCTGATTCTGGACAGGCGATTCGGCTGCGAATTTGTGAAGAAGTAGGACACTGGACCGTCAATTCTGAATAGCGCCCTCTTTTTCTTGTGTGTTTCTCCCGCCATCCATTAGCCTCTGTCATGAAATGACGAAAATCAACCGAAGAGGGCGTTTTGCGGAAATTTGTCAATATGGCTTCCGAGCTCTCGCGTAAGACTAACGTAAGTAGCTATACCATGGAGGAAAGACAACAGATAGTTAGTGAATTGCGGGGAAATACTTAATAAAAAATGGCCAATCATAAAACTAGATTTTCTTTCCTGCACTTGAAAAGACCCGCCGTGTATTTATGCTCCTTAGAAAACCGGTTAGGCCCAATTAACATTTAAACAAAACAAAAAATTCAGTGGCACTGAACTGAAGCTTTATTTGAAAGCCATATTTGAATGCCATACAGTAAACAAATTCTGGGGCTAATTCATACAACTTGATACATGTACAAGCAATATTATTTTTGTATTTTTAATTATTTTTTGACATCAAATATAAATTTGGGGCTAATTTACACACAAGCACTTGGTTCACATAATTACTATATGGACGTTAAACCTCAACATTCCTAATCCTGCAATGTTAATTTAAAAATCAGTTTTAAATACTGTCACATTAAATGTACAGACGCCTGTGAAATCTAGTAATATTTTACCATTTTATTGACTGAAACCTGACATTAAAAGAAGTTCGTAAATATTAAACTTGAATTTTTCAAGAATTATTCAATTGCGCCACGACCAATTAGGGAGCACTCGGTCAATTGTGTGCACAATTTCTGGACGCCACCGTTTTGGTGTTTTTTTTCGGACTAAGCTTACACCTAAATTGTTAACAGAGGGTAAATAGCAAGCATTAATAACATTAACATGGTAAAGGTACAATGAATTTGCAGTTTGTCAACAAAGAAGTATGGCAACATTGCATGAGGAAAGTCGGCCCAACATTAACTGTTTATAAACAATGTAAACGTCGAAGTACAGCTATAGCTCTCCCAAAGGTCGAGTTGTCTCAACGGGCGAGTTGTCTCAACGGGCGAGTTGTCTCAACGGTCGACTTGTCTCAACGGTCGACTTGTCTGACATCTGCTAGCTACGCACGTACGTATATAGCGCAGCACGCTTTCACAAACTGACCATTTTTTCAGTCGCTGTTTCTTTCTCTTTCGTAATTTTACGGTTTTGGATGACATTTAGCCTTATGCCTACGATTTATCCTTTCGAAATAACCACAGCCTTTAGAGCTCCGTCGTAAGCCATAAAGTTCTGACATCGACGACACACGTGTTGCTGTTGGTAAGCGCCGCCATTTTGACAATTTTCCTCGCGTTGACCTTTTAGAAAGGTCATGACAGAGGCTAATTAGCCTCTGTCATGAAATGACGAAAATCAACCGAAGAGGGCGTTTTGCGGAAATTTGTCAATATGGCTTCCGAGCTCTCGCGTAAGACTAACGTAATTAGCTATACCATGGAGGAAACACAACAGATAGTTAGTGATTTGCAGGGAAATACTCAATAAAAAATGGCCAATCATAAAACTAGATTTTCTTTCCTGCACTTGAAAAGACCCGCCGTGTATTTATGCTCCTTAGAACACCGGTTAGGCCCAACATTTTAACAATTTTTTTTTTCAGTGGCACTGAACTGAAGCTTTATTTGAATACCATATATTTGAATGCCATACAGTAAAAAATTTCTGGGGCCAATTCATACAACTTGATACAAGCATGGAGGAATAAATTCCTCCATGATACAAGCAATATTCTTTTTGCATTTTTAATTTTGTTTGGACATCAACAATAAATTTGGGGCTTTACACACAAGCACTTTATTTGTTCACATAATTACTATATGGACGTTAAACCTCAACATTCCTGATCCTGCAATGTTAATTTAAAAACCAACCAGTTTTAAATACTGTCACATTGAATGTAGACGCCTGTGAAATCTAGTAATATTTTACCCTTTTATCGACTGAAACCTTACATGGGTCATAAACGACATTTACTATTAAAAGAAGTTCGTAAATATTAAACTTGGATTTTCTAAGAATTATTCAATTGCGCGCCACGACTTAGGGAACACTCGGTCGATTGTGTGCCAAATTTCTGGACGCCACTGTTTGGGTTTTTTCGGACTAAGCTTACACCTAAATTGTTAACAGAGGGCAAATAGCAAGCATTAATAACATTAACATTGTAAAGGTACAATGAATTTGCATTTTGTCAATAAAGAAGTTTGGCAACATTGCATGAGGAAAGTCGGCCCAACATGTTTATAAACAATGTAAACGTCGAAGTACATCTATAGCTAGCTACGCACGTACGTATATAGCGCAGCACACTTTCACAAACTGACCATTTTTTCAGTCGCTGTTTCTTTCTCTTTCGTAATTTTACGGTTTTGGATGACATTCAGCCATATGCCTACGGTTTATTCTTCCGAAATAGCCACAGCCTTTAGAGCTCCGTCGTAAGCCATACAGTTCTGACATCGACGACACACGTGTTGCTGTTGGTAAGCGCCGCCATTTTGACAATTTTCCGCGCGTTGACCTTTTAGAAAGGTCATGACAGAGGCTAATGATGTGCATGTCAACTCGTACCCCAATTTGTACACCCAAGTCAAGTGTATTTGAACAAAAAACTTTTAAAAAACAGCGGCGTCTGTGTGGTGTCATTTGTGTACGTTTTGGGTATAGGGTCGTTGTTTTTAGATGAGGCTTATAAAATAATCTAAGCTGCAACGCTACCAGCAGAAACAGTACAAGAGCATCCAAGGGTAGACTTGATGACAAGTCGTTAGATAGTCGGGTTTCATCCGTGTATTTCAGTCGAAATTCATCGGCACGGCTGGTTTAAGACTAGTAACGTGCCGAGTTGCGACAGATCTAACGACTTGATCAATACGTTCTCGCACCGTTATTGCGCGCAGCGCAATACATATGCAATGTATTTCTGCGGTGAGATCCAATGGCGCACTGGTATGCAAATGAAGACTCATCCATTCCGTTACATGGGGAGTTCTACTCAATACTTTGGGGACATGTTTCTATATCTGGTGACGTTTAACGACCAACACACTCAGCTAGGTCAATTGCGTGTTACAATAAAATGTATCATTGTGATACACTTGATTTATTTGACTTGTGTAGGCTCTATTATTACTTTTGTAATGTTACACAATACAAAGTACGAACCCTTGAAGTAATGAGAATGATCTACGTAGAAAAAGAATAGTAGCTAAACACCTCTTTTAACCGCATGTGTTGTACGAGATCTGTAAAGGTGGTTTAAAAACACTGCAGGCCTACACATGTTCGTATAGCGCACGACCGAGAAAACGAATTTAATATCACAGGAAACGAAGTTAATATCACAAAAACAATCAGGAAAATTAAGTTAAACATAAAAACACCCAAGAATGACATGTATACGCCAAGTTTGAATGTTAGGTAAACCTATTTTCGGGAAAAGATAGGAGACATTCGTGTGAGACGATGCAATGCAGTGCACGTATTTGGAAGATGTTCTAAAAAAAAAATTGAAAAGGTTTTTTTGGGGGAAAGAATTCCACATCATAATCTTATGCACAAAC
This sequence comes from Crossaster papposus, assembly GCA_037893245.1. Taxonomy (NCBI): domain Eukaryota; kingdom Metazoa; phylum Echinodermata; class Asteroidea; order Velatida; family Solasteridae; genus Crossaster; species Crossaster papposus. The sequence goes on along the minus strand of JBAIAA010000119.1, from coordinate 640,850 downwards.
CATAGAAAAACGAGATTTATTTGATTAAGAACATTTTTGAAAATGTTGATTTAATTTTATATCCAGACAATAAAAAGTGCAAGTTTTATGATAAAATTAAAAAGGAAAAATTTCTGTGTTTTAGGAAAATGTATTTGGCACATTAATTGGTTTGTTCGTGGGGACAGTGTCCAGATTTGGAATCAACCTAATGTTTAACCAGGGTCCCAACAATTCTTGCTGGACAAGTGGACAGAAAAAATAAATTATGTGGTTTGAGCTTAAACCATAGAGCTGTATAATAAAGATACAGCTCTATGGCTTAAACTATGAACTTGAGAAACTTGAAATAAATCAAAATTAAAAATACCAATCACACATGTAACTAATGACATACAAGTCACACAATGGATTAAATTTTGCTTGCTTTTATTTGGCATTGATACACTGCAGATAACATGTAATAACTACTGCCATAGTATTAATATTCTTATTATGTATTGTTTACTGATGTTATAAAACCAAAATACTAAAACGAAAACAAAATTAGCCCCCGACTTTCTATGAATTTAAAACCAAAATAAAAACTTGCGATGTCATTTTAGAATAATAATTGTTCATACCATGCAAAGATACATTTGGCAGCATTCTTCACAGGCCAAATTTTGATAGGACACCCTCTACGGCTTTAACTTCGAATTGTGAGTGTTTCTAGATATTTGTGCAATATGAACACGATATTAAAGATTTGTACAACACAATTTCTGTTTTGTATAAAACCGTGATTGAAAAGCAAAATTTGACAGGCCGGCATAACATTTGACAGGCCGGCATAACATTTCAACAGGGCGGCATAAAAATATGGCAGAACAGCGTAACATTTACACAGGGCAGGCTACCCTGCTAAAATTGATTGTGGAGGACACTGACTGGGTAAGTCTATGTCATTTTAACATCTGTATAATTTGCTTTGAATATTAACAATACAATTTTAACCAGACTTGTCGGTTTTCATGAAACACATATTCACTATACGAAAGCTGAAAAGAATATTATGTATACTTCCATGTTTCCAAGATAATTTTGTGACTGTTGCGACTGTTTTATTATCTGTACTTATATTGTTGAAACATGAAATGCCAAGATGCAGAGTTCTGCGATATTTTTACAGCACATCTAAAAAATGTGGAAAACCGAGATAGCTTATCTTGGAAAATTTAGTTGGTCAATTAAGCTTCCGTAGTTTACTGATGGGTTAAACAAAATAAGTTTTGACATTCGCTGTCATCTGTTATCCCTCTGTCATATTAATGGGAGCAGTTCGTCCTGTGACTTGTGCAGCCGTATTAAGAAGCTGTACAGCCTGACATCTCAGTAGCAAGAAGTGGACTTGGGTAAACCAATTAGCTGTAGTGTACAAAGAAAGAAAATATACAGGTATAAATTAAATGCCAAGGGAATAATGTTGCAACATTAGGTGGCTCTACACTTCCAGAATTGTGAGAGAAAAAACTGACCATTGCGATTTTAGGAAAATTCTACAGTACATTACATTTTATATGCACGTCAAATAGTTCATGACACAATATGTTGTGTACACAAATTACCACCATGAACCAAAGTCAACGGGACAGTCTTCGTGGAATGTGTACAACATTGATCTGAAAATACCTGTATTGTGGAATTCAATCCTTTGTAAAGGGTACCCTAGACCAACTGATTCTACTGTTCTTTCAAAATATTCAAGTTTTTCTCTCAGAAAGGACCACAATAATAATAATAATGAACAAATCCCGCTGAAAACAAAAATAACATTTCCGCCTAGAGCAATGTTCTCCTAAATCTCACTTAAAACCGTAGTTCTGACATTCTCTATTACCGACTTGGCACCAAGTCTAATCCAAGGGCGGCTATTTAAGCTGTGGCAGCGCTACCAGCTGGGGGACCTAAAAACATCGGGGTTGCTTGCTCCTGGCTTGTAAGCACCAGCTTACCGGACCATCGCTGTAGACAGACAGACAGCTCACCAACAAAAAAAACCGGCTCTTTTCAGAGCTAACCAGATTAAAACAACCGGTTCTTTTCAGAACCAACCCATTCACAAAAGAGATTTGATCCATGTGCAGTATTGTAAAGAAAACCAACTTCAACAACTTTCTTGTCTAAATATTCTTGGTCAATGGTAAAACACGGAGTTTGCAGTCATTCTTGCATCAAGCATGGAGGTTTGTTTCCTACCTCCATGCATCAAGTACCTAAAATAGAAAAAACAAAATCATTCTAAATTTTTCGACAATAATTACAAATCTTTATAATGAAATCGATCAAAAAAGTGTAAAACAACTATATTATTAATTTTTTTTTGATAATAAAAAAAAAGGCATAATTTAGAATATTTTGAGAAAATATTACTATGGTAAAAAGATGAAGGAAATTCAATTAATTTAACGGGATCGGAGGGGAGTACGAGTTGACTCGGGTACGAGTTGACCCAAAATCCATCATGCCTGTATGTTGCCCCATGGAGGAATAAGATTCCTGCATGGTTGCCCGGAGTATAATTATGTTTGTTTCTTGTACACACAGCCATTTAGTCTCTGAAGATCTTGTTAAATCGAAATATTAGGCCCTTTTAACTTATTTGATTTGTCAATAAATAGAACATTCACCAAATTTCTGATTGATTTGTTTTTGTATTATTGTTCATAAAGAATAACAAAAATACGCACGAATAATTACCTTCGCTTTCCCCTGTTAAATTGCTCGGAAAATTTCAAATGATGACAGAATTAAACCCATAATGCACAAGCCAACACCTTGTGAATTAAAAAAAAAAAATTGAAACTTTTCCGTTTTTCTTGTATGAAATATGAATCACTAAATACGTACCGCAACAGGTGGTTTGAGCGATACGTGTGAACATAGAGGGCGCCATTGCAAAGGACCAAACATTTTGCACTTGTTGTGGTATGGTACGCAAAGCTGTTACAGAGGGGGTGCACGCTCTATTACAAGATCGAGAGGTGGATTTAGTACAGTACGATACGGTGGTTGTCAACTTTACTTTTGACTCAGGATGAGTGTGAGTATGTGATGCTGGTGATGCTAGTACTGCTACCATTGGCAATTTGTTGGCGTTTCCTTTAATTCTTCGCCGGCCCATGTCTAACCTTCAAGTTGTCATCAACGGTGGTTGGTTAGCGTGACATAACAACTTGAACTTGAGGCAAGAAGGGAACTTAAATCAGATTTCGGGCACCGTGAGGTGAGTCTACATCATCATCATGTGTATGTCATCATCAGACCCAAAAAAATTAATTTGAAATCCTATTTCTACTACGCAGTACGCGCTCGCCTTTTTATTTGGCAACGTGCGCATCTTAAAGTGATGCACCGTCACTAGAATCGTATGTTTTGATGCATGAACTTTCACAACCACTGACAAAAATATGTAAAGTGAATAGCTAATCCTTATTGTAGACCTGTACATTTAGGCCATGAGAACTTAGGTATGAGTTTACCGTCCGAGACTTTTTGAAAAGTGATGAGGCTTTTTTTCATTATTCATTATTCATTATTCAATATTTTTCATTATTTCATTATTCATTATTTTTGTTAACCCTTTTTTCAAGCGAATTAAGTTTATACATAGAACCGACAATCACGGAATCAGGTAGAGAGGTAGGAACATGCACTTATTTTGTTAATATGAAGTATGGATATTGAAGTACATAGAACCGGCAAGGGCCGCCCCGTATACTGCAATCACGTGACCTGTATCATGACGCGAGCATTCGTCTGCTGCGGCTGGGTCCTTCAAAAATCGCAAGATATCGTGTTAGATTTGTGCCATCGTTTGATGTAATTACATCTACGAGATTCATCAAAACATTATTCAGGTTTTCATTTGCGTATTTATGACTTTTCATCGTTTTAATGCTCGATATGATGAAAATACTTACGCACATGCAACACGGGAAATCCCACACGAAATCGGCAAATCGGTAAGCAACATCCGGGTCCTGGCCAAGCGTTGCCAAGCCGATGAAAGAGGACGACGGTGATTGGCTGACACGTTTGGCGCCCAGTAATAGTGTAACTACAAGTCGCTAGGGCCGAGTTCGGGCGGTCTATTCTTGACACGCGTAACTTGTTCTTGCAAAACCCTGGTATATAGGTGGTGTGTGTTCTTGTTCCGAGTGCAATGTTCACGGGTCGCGTTCCCGCCGTTCGAGCGCGAGAACAGAGTTCGCGTGTCAAGAACGGACCGCCCGAACTCGGCCTAGATGTCTCCCTGAACAACGCCATGATCGTAGGTGTAGAATTCGTCGTTTTTGGAGGGAATAAGTGAAACAGACTTTTGGGATAAAACTGTGCAACTTTTTTTGAGAAATAATGAAATTTTTTTAAATAATGAAATTTTTCATGCGGTGGCGCCACGACCATGCGGGCGGTGGACGGTAAACTCATACTTTCATTCTCATGGCCTTAAGGTTAAACAATGGAATTATTTTACGCTGTGGCTATAAGCCAGTTCGATATTCCCGCTGCGCGTGTGCACATGGATGATGGCGATTTTACGATTTTTTTTTTTGAGATAAACATTTCAGCGATTTCGTGCAAAAGCATAGCGCTAGCGGGGTACCAGCGAATTTAAAGAGATCGTCGTGTTCTAAAGTTATAAAGTAACATTTTTTTTTTTACGTTTTGGTGTTTTCAGGTGTTTTGTGTGGTCAAACTTTTGTTCGAACAAAGTTCCCATCGTCTTTTCGATTTCATTGTGCATTTGTCTGCCGTGTTTATCCCAAGAGAAAAATGGTTGAATCTTGTTGTGCACATGCGCAGTTGGAATGTCGAAGTGGCTTATTCTTACGTGACCGTAACCCTACGTACTTTTTGTATTTTTACGTGATATAACTGGTTCCCGACACAGACAAGGGAAACTCAATATGCGCGGAACGTATGAAGACCACCCAGGAAATTTGTTTTGACAATAGTCGATGTTAAATTGTGGTATTTTAGTCCAAAATGCACTTTTTTGACCATAATATGTATTTTATTCAAACGATTCCATGATGATTGAATTTAGATTTTTGTGCAAACATTCTCACGGTTGGAGGCTGTTCCACCTATTGCACACGCCGTCGGGCAAAGGGGTAGCCCTCCATTCAATTTGTACAGGGAATTACGTGTTTTCTATATTTTTTTACAGCAATAAAAACATGCATACTTTTTTTTCCGGTGTATCGTGGGAGATTTTGTTACTTCATAAAACAAAGAAATTTGGAAATATTTCGGTGTAGTGTTTAATAGATATTAGACAATAATTAATTATTTAGATTTTTTTCACATAGACCGCAACACTATTTATTGCTACTCATTCCCCTTTGAGTCCAGGGGGTGATAACTAACAGCCACCACTGACCAATCAGAGACAAGAAACAGGGCCCGGTGACGTCATGCCGACCGCGAGAATAGTGAACAATTCACATTACATTTCATTCGTATTAAAATGTTGACATTATTAATACAAAAATAGCTGTGAATTCGTCGTGGACAAAAAAGCGAACTATAAAACTAACAACGGCAATACGGTAGCTAAGTTCAAGTAAGTGTTCAGTAGGTAATATCCATAGGAATGGGTTATTATTGTACATGTGTAATTGCCATGTGTAATAAGTTAATTCCATTGGTATTATTTCTTTACATTTTATAACTTTTTTTGTATTGACCAAAATTATTGGTTAGTAATCTCATCTAGATAGGGTCTTATAGAAAAAGGTAAGGTGTATAGTGGTTAGTTAGGGTATTGGCCTCATGAGCCGTAGGTTGTAGGTTCAAATCCGTATTCAAGCACTGTCAGCACAAATGATATATAAAGGGATGAAAGGCCCTTGAAGCTCCTCCTGCCACTTGCCAGATGAATCTTATTGTTCTATTGTCTTTGCGAACAACTGCCTTTATGATTAGACCAGGTCAGGGTGTTTTTGTTGTCGAGTTCAAGGTACATGTACGGTAGCGTATTTGTTGGAGGTTGTCGTGCTTACAGAAGTATATCCCCAAATAAATGGGTGGATCTATTTGTTTCTTTGCTTTTAACATGTGGAACACTTTAGTTTTCTTAAGCCTACATGTAACTCTCCTCAATCCTCCAAAATCCTCATTGCAGTTTTGGAGGATTTTTGAGGATTGAGGATGAATGGCAAAAAGTGAAAATGGAGGATGCAATTGGTCAAGGTCGTAGGCCGTACACAGAATTATTTATGTTCAGCCATGATGGAACCCTTCATTATGCTCATAACACCCACACTGCTTCTAAAGCTCCTGGGCACTGACTCAACCCATAGCATTGATTGAATGAGGATTTTGGAGGTTTGAGGCAGTGGTCACCCTCCACTAAACAAATGTAAGAAATAACTGATGATTTTGGAGGATTGAGGATGAATCCAATTTTTAGATACTGGTAAATATGAGGATTTTGAAAGATTGAGGATGGTTTCCCAGCCAAAAAGGCCTAGGGGGTTAGGGTTAATGTTGAGCTGCATGCCGTTCATTTCACTCCATCAGCCAAGTTCAGTGAGGTCTTTTTGAAGGGCATGCTCGTCATCTGGTGACTGGATGAGTTGGTAAATGAGTGTGTCATCCCCAAATAGTAGAACATTTGTTGAAAGGTTGTGGGAAATGTCATTGATGAACAGGTTACAAAGCTAGGGCCAAGGACGCTTCCTTGCGAGACTCTAGATGTGACAGACGCCCAGTCCGAAAAGCAGCGATACATAACAAGTTGCTTTCGGCCAATCAAAATAGATGTTGCAATTGCTTGCCAGCTTGTTGAGCAAGATGTCACGTGGCATGACATCAAAGGCCTTGCTGAAGTCAAGAAATATGATGTGAATGTGAGGATGTCAATATGAGGAGGCCTTGGTCTATCGAGTATGGTTGCCCAGTCATGAATTGACTGGGTAAGTTAAAGGGGAACTCAGAGGAAATTTGTTTTCTTCGGGTTTTTTTGTTTTTGTGGCAGAGTATAGATTAAATAATAAATATTTAATAAATAAAAAAATTGTGTAAATTAAGTATAAAAATTGTTTTTTAGAGGCATTTTTTCTGCGTCTGCACAGCCAGAAATCTGAAAGGCGCGAGGTCAAATCTCCGTCTGTATAACATATGACGTCATTCTGGGAGACGGTGGCACTGCATACGTATGCAGTGCCACCGTCTCCCAGAATGACGTCATATGTTTACATACAGACTTTTCAGATTTCTGGCTGTGCAGGCGCAGAAAGAAAATGCCTCTAAAAAACGTATTAATTTCTTACCCAATTTACCCAATCTTTTTTTAAATTTATTATTTAATCTATACTCGGCCACAAAAATTTGAAAGAAAAAAAACCATTTTAGTTCCCCTTTAAGTAACACATAATTGTTGTGCAGTAAAGCCATGTTGCTTGGTGTTGCCATGGCAAAGTGAGGAATGATCATTGATGTTATCAGCCACTGCTTTTTCCAAGACTTTGCAATTGGGGCTAATCAAGCTTGTGCGTCGAGAAGATTGCTGTCTTTAATTTTGCTTGGCGTTTGATTGCCTTTGTCGTCATTTCCCACGAAAAATCTAAACCCTGCCCCTCTATTGGTTGTTGTCAAACTAGTTTTGACAATTGCAATAACTTTATTATTACATGTAGATAAAGAAACACCCCCCTCCCCCTCTCTAACTACACAAACACCGATCTTGATCTTTTGAGACCATTGACAGATTTATCCGTTTTCCAACATGTTTACAAAATATTTGTCATTCTACATTAACCCTTACTCTTGTTTTATATCTTCCAACATGCACCACCCCCCCCCCCCCCCCCTAAAAAAATGTGTATGTGCACACAGCTGGAGTGATAGGATAGGATAGGTAGGACACAACATTTGCAGATATCAAAAATATTTACTACTGAATTATTAAGAAATATCTTACTTATTTGAAAGTAAATAATTATTGTAGGCATCCAGCAAAATGATTGCACTAGATATCCTGTAACTATTTCAAAAAATAGAATTTTATAAAACTGAATTCGCGATTGCCATCCGGCGGAAAAACTCAATAATAACATAAGAATAACTGCCCGACGCCGGTTGAAAACAAACGCTGTTTTTCGTGATTTTCTCGGCATGTACGATTGTAAAACTTTGGACAGGTCAGTTAAACAATATTTACTATAAAATGCAACCCTCCAAATCCACCCATTCATGATAATTCAAGCAATTACCAATGGTGTATCCTACCTTTAAACATTTATACATTTACTGCCGCATCAACAAAAAAAGTCCTCTCTCACATCACAGCAGTCAACAATTGTATAATAAATATCGTTTAGTTGAATTTTTCGATGTTTTATAATCTGATGACTTGTCCCATGTTTTACAGCGCAATCATTTTGCTGGATGCCCAGAAACATTATTTACTTTCAAATAAGTAAGATATTTCTTAATAATTCAGAAGTAAAGATTTTCAATTTCTGCAAATGGTGTATCTTTATACCTTTAAACTTGTTTGGCCGTTAATTTTTTTTAAAGTGTGGGCAAACACATTGTAATGTTTGCAATAACACTGGAATTTTTGTTTGCAAACACTTGATAAAGCCTTTGAAGAAATGTTATCACTGATGTCAAATCAGACTGAAATTAGCAAGAAAAAAATGCTGAACTTTGTACTGTGCTTACAAATAATTGAGGCTGTCTTGTGTCCTGAATGATAAAAATGTAATATAGTTTCTGATGGGGACTTGCAGAACTCTGTTGGCTTGGTGGTTCCCATACCACAAGTACAGATGCAGGACATACCGTGGGAACCAAGTATGGATGGTTACCCACAGCACCTATTCAACCCCCTCCCCCCCCCCCCCCCCCCCCCCCTCTTCACACCAGACAGTGTAATATATGTGGACAGGTTGTGATTTATCAATTGGGTAATGGGTTATTTCCCCTTAGTCCTAGCAGCAACTTGATGTTGGAGCTTGACAGGAATGGTGGTGAAAAAGAACAAGTTCAGACTTGAAATTGTTTTGTGTGGTGTTTTTTTGGAGGGGGGGGGGGGGGGGGGGGGGCATATCAATTACTTTAATTTATTTGGGGGTTTTTCAGTAAACTTTTACTGCATACAAACTTAACCATTTTGAGATTATTTTGATATTGACCGAGCCCAGGCACGGAATTGTTTTTCACAAACCTTAATCTGGGACGGATTCAGGCCGGCATCTGTTGGTAACACACCCTGATATTTTCAGCTTCGCTCGCTGTGAGCCGGTCGCTGACAGATATTTTGGGGCCTCACTCATGTCTTAATCTGTCTTCTGTTTTAATTTTTTTTTTTAACTTTGCATGTATGTCCTCTGACGTGAACTGGTTAAAGTTGGATAAAACATTATTGAGAGCTTTGCATGCTTTAAAAGTTTCAAAAACAGAAAAACAAATATTTAAACTGTTTTAGAGAAAGTATGTTGTACGTATAATGTAGTTTTGTAGCTGGTTTGTGATTCTGTACAAAGTATATTGAGAGTCAAGTATTTCCTAACAAAATTTGAAATGTTTGTCATTCTCAGATTTAGGTCTTTTCCGCATTTTTACACTGATTGACTGATTGGGATTAAATATTAAGAAGGAAAAATCTGCGTCTGGTAACTCTGGTTCAACATTCTTTTAAAAATGCCAGTTTCCGCATCTTTTTGTGCATTTTGAATTGAATTGTTGTGCAGTGTTCAATGACAATTTAGCTCTAAAATTCATGAAAAAAATTATAAACTTGACTTTCATTCTCTACCAATTCAGATGTCGTAAATTACAAGGGTGCCAGCTTGTCGGGGAAACTCTTTTTGTTGTTGCAAGGCACCAACAAGTGGCGCTGCTATTGAACCTTTGACCCAGAGCTGTAATGCTGTAACCAAAAATGTTGTCATGGGTATGAAACATCAACATGCAATGTGAGATGGATGTTGCAATGTGGGTGTGTTATTCCATGGTTATTCACTTGAACTAATTTCTTGATCTTGTAGAAGTTGTGGTTGGTGGTTGTAGATTATATTGCAATTTATTTTGGTTTTTTTTTTTGGGGGGTGGGGGGTAAATGGATCGTTTCTGCCCGAACGCTCGTGATTTACAGTAACCATTACTCCCTAGTCTTCCTGGCTAGAACAATCTTCAATCCTATAAAATTCTACAATTGTTACTAATTTAAAAAAATGATTTAGGCCTATCCTATAAAATCCTCCAGAATCATCTGTTATTTCTTGAATTTGTTCAGTGAGGGGTGACCATTGCCTTAATTCTCTAAAATCTTCCTACTACATGTACATGAATTACTGCAATGGGTTGAAGCAGTGATGGTGACATTCAGAAGCAGTGCGGATGATATCAAGTCTAATGCAAGATTCCATTATTCTTGGCTGAACATAAAGAATGCTATACAAACGCTAACCTGTTGGATCTGACCATAGGTTCGTTTCTCTATGATCTGACCAAGTCATAGTGGCCTGAACAAAATGGTCTTTTGTCAATCACTCAAGGTCGGATCCAATGGGACAAATGGCATTAACAAGTACATGTATGCATTCAACAGATTTGACTTTTTGTCAAGTTTGTTGGGTAAAGGGGGGAGGTTGAAGCGGGGAGGTTGAAGCGGGAAAGAGAAACGATTTCACCAGCTGTACTCCCACATCCCTTTCAATCCTCTCTCTGTTCTCACACCATTCAGAATTCCATTTCAATCCTTGATCCCACCAGCCATGCAATAATTTTTGGTCTGGAATCGGCCCAGTCAGTGTATCTTATTCCATCCTAATTGGATTTTAATACTTCTTGCAGGCATTTATTTAACCCAAATTCCAGATGCCCCCCCCCCCCCCCCCTTTCCCCTCCACTTTTGAGATTGAGGTCACTCAGGCCTCTGTCATCAACTTCTTATTTTGTTTCCCAGGGAAGCCTCTTTTCTTTACAAGGAGTATATTTCAAGGGTCAATGCAAGAGACTGTAACACTAACATAAAAGTAACATAATGGTCTAATAAGGAGAAGTCAGTACTGACAAATATTTGATAGGAAAGATGATTGGTGATGCCAGCACAATTTGCTGGAACCTAATGTCCAGGTTGTCCCACAATGATTAGTACCCATCGATGCCCAATTTATTTATATTTTTAACAATAAAGGCTCTTTGACATTATCAACTTTGGCAATGGCATATACTGCAATCTTTCATAAGAATTTTAAATCATGAAAATCGCACTAACCAAACTGACAATACACTCCTATTGTGTTAGAGATACTGATTTTATCTCTTGGCAAAGTGAACCTAATGTCAATGATTTGTTATGGTGATAAAAAATGAAACATTTCATTGGTACTATTATTGTGGGAAAGCCTGTATAACATTAACCAGTTCGCGCCGGATGACGTATATAAACACAAACTTTTCCCCAAATTCAAAACTGATCACACATAAACACGCCAAGTTCAAGTTTGGAAATGTATGTCAGCAGTGAGCAAGGCCGAAAATGCGTGGGTGTGCTTTCCGGCACTATCGGCCTGAACCCGCTTTGGATCGAGTTTCGTTAAAAATAATCCCGCCCCTCGGCTCGGTGATGTTAAAAGAATCCCGGCGCGAACTGGTTAAATAGGTGTTCTGGATACTACATTGAGGTGCAATTCAAAGGCTAAAATAAACATGTCAAGTATTAAATATGCAGATTGAAATTTCTAGGGTCATATTAATGGTTTGCGTTATGTGTCCCTTTGTTGTGATTGATTTAGATTGAAGCTACTTGTAGATATGGGGGGGGGGTGTAGTTCTTCAAAGCAATTACCTGAGTCCAGACAAATTTGGTCAGTGAACCTCATGGCCACCCTTGCAAAATTACCCCTGGAGTTGGCAGGGTTCCACTGTGGTACCAAAAGGTCGAGGGAAACCAGTTACTTTCTTAATTTAAATTAAGGTAGGATACCATTGGTAATTGCTTGAATTATCATGAATCGGTGGAATTTGGGGGTTGTATTTTATAGTGAATATCCTTTAGCTGACCTGTTCGAAGTTTTACAATCATAGACGCTAAGAAAAGCCAGAAAAATGGCGTTCGTTTTTTAACTGGTGTTGGGCAGTTGTTCTTGTGTTGTTCTTGTTTTTGTCGCGATCGCCGTCTGGCAATCGTGAATATTTTTATATAAAATTAAATTTTACAATTTTAACAATAACAAGATATCTAGCGCAATCTTTCTACTAGATGCCTACAATCATTATTTATTTACTTTTAAATAAGTAAGATATTTCTTAATAATTCGGTAGTAAATTTGTTTGATATAGCAAATAGTGTATCCTACCTAACAGTTGACCCAAAAGAGGTACACCAGTACCTACATGTAGGAGCCTACTTTATACATCTTTATGTACATTACCAGGCCTTCATTTTAATAAATCTGAGGAGAGCTGTGCATCGCTCTCCTTAAATCAAAAGGTGAATTAAGGAGAGTGATTTTAAAATCGCTCTCCTTAAATCAAAACAATGAATTAAGGAGAGTGATTTGCTCTCGCTAACAAAACGCAAGTTTAAAGGCCCTGGACACTATCTGTAGTTACTCAAAATGACAACCAAAGGTGTCTATGCCTTTAATAAACACATACTCAAGAAAAGGAACACAACATTCACCAGTAGTTCAACTTTTGGTTAAGAGAATGATGGCGCTTTCCCATCCAGTGACATTTCTCTCTCTGTGACTTGTATGGCTTAATTAAGCGCGAATTAGTCTAGGCCCGTTATGTCCGAAATAAATGGAATGGGCGAACACGAAAGACTAGATGACCGTTGTTGGTATAAGATAAATCTGATGTGATTTTATTTGGGGGTGCGAGGAGAGAATTGTGATCGCAAGTTCTCTTGTGTTAGCAATAGCAATGCTTTCGTGTCTTTACTGTTATGACACTCGTCAGTTGCAGGTACATGTAGGTGATTCCATGGTGAGGAATGGGTTTTAACTCGCAAGGTGTGTGGGTTTGGTGTGGTACAATCAATGAACGTTTATTTTATTTTTTATTTATATTTATTTAATTTGTTTTAAATTTTTTTTGCTCTTGTTAAAATTGTAAGGAGCGCCTTTTTTTGCTCTCCTTAAAAAAAATTAAGGAGCGCTCCTTTAAAATGAAGGCCTGCATTACATGTATAGGCTTGATGAGAAATTCTCAAGCCAAGACCATTGTGAATCACCTGCCAATAACAAAAAACCTGTTCCCAGCACCCAATCAATCATACAATTCTACAAGTATACAATGTAAATTGCCATCATTCAACCTCAAGTGGCCACCCTTTGCTGGGTCTTCTATACAACTCTGACCTCTCCAAGTTGTGGGAGGTCGCCCTAAAGAAATAACATACATGTACAGTATGTACATGTAGCTCTCATTTCTATTAAACTGAGCGCGCTTGCAGGGACCAATGCAACCTGCTTTAGCCATTCATTTCTTGTTCAAAACAGGTAATATTCTAACGCTGGTCAGAAATTCCAAAATCTAAAGGCCTTTTATAAACCTATGTTGTATTTTACCTGTGACAGAATTGTTAACGTTTCCGCATGATTCCGTGGAAAGTGAGACAAAACTAATTTCAAAATGGCAGGCGAAGGTGATACATCGACGATTTTATAAAAAAAACACACGCAAACAGTCGTCCTATTAAATGCTGTTTAAATTGTTGCCCAGCTACATGTATACCCCAAGTTTTGTGAAATTGTCTGTAAGGAAATGGTCACAGCTACTTGTATGCAAAGTTTTTGTTGCGTAAGCCTTACGCCTTTTAAACCTTTTTGTGAAATCGGCTGCTGGTCTCTACCAGGATTGGATTCTATTCATAGAACTAGACCTATAGAAGCCATGTTAAATTTATTACAAAAGGAGTTCCTGAAATCCTTGTGAACCTTTTTTCTGGCTCTATAAAACAGTGTAGGGCTGATGATTATGATGTATAGCTAGGTCCAAAGGTCCTGTGTGTGGCAATCCTTTGACTTGGCCAGCAGCAGGCTGGGGGTTGACAAACGGAGCTCTCTACCGGTAGGTACCAAAGTTATGATTTATGTTTGTAGATTGGGGGAATTACAAACTAAAAAAAACAATCTCTGTTTGTGGATGTTTGCAAACCTGTCTGGAATTTGATACTAGTGGTACATGTACTAGTATGTCACAGGATTTTTTTTTTTTTTTTTAATTTTTTTTTTTTGGGGGGGGGGAAGGGAGGTGGAGAGTGGTAAGAAGTTTAGATTTATTTGCCATGGGTCTTCTTGGAAAAGTTTAGGGTGTGGTACAAATTTATTGTTTAGAGTTTTTTCCACAAAGTTTTTTAGTATTTTTCTTCAATATTTGAATGTCAGTTTTGCTTGAAGAATGACTATAACTATAAGTACTCTTCGGGTAGTGTACCGGTAGATGTGGAAACATTTTCATCTTCATGTACTTTTAAAGGTATGATACACCATTTGTAATTGCTTGAATTATCATAAATGGGTGGATTTGAAAGGTTGTATTTATATAGTAAATGTTCAAAGGTTTACAATCGTGGATGCTGAGAAAAGCAGGAAAAAAGGCATTTGTTTTCAATCGGCGTGGAGCAGTTGTTTTTGTTGGCGTTTTTTGTTTTTTTCGATCGCCGTGTGGCGATCGCAAATTTATTTTTAATAAAATTTTACTTTTCAGGACAATTACATGATATCTAGCACAATCATTTGGCTGGATGCCTACCAGTACAATCATTACTTTCAAATAAGTAAGATATTTCTTAATAATTTGGTAGTAATTTTTTTTTCTTTTAAAATCTGCAAATGGTGTAATAACCTACCTTTTAAGTACAAATGTGTAATAAAACTGTCATGTTACCTGCATGTACTTTCATGTAAAGTGTACGTATTTTCCCATCCTGTCCCTGTTCCTGACCCATATAGTGTATGTACTTTATGACTTTCAAACCCACAAGTTGGTGTCACCACCCATGCTGCCTGTGCCTTTGGTGTGGTGGGAAATAGTGTGGAATGTCTGTGGTTGTACTAAACTTGTTCATTGTTGAAAGGTTGGGGAGAATTATGGCATTGTGGTAAAGTGACATGAACCCTGATGTGGTGGTCTGACTCTCTCTGAATTATCAAATGATGTGAGAATTCTACAACAGTCAGTCAAGATCATTGGGTTTGCCTAGTTTCACTTTATACCAGTCTGTTTTGTCTACATTCCAGATATTCAGCAACACATCATGTGCCCACATGTGCCCTCTCATTCTGTCCCCATCTTTTAAGTTGGGATGTCATTTCACGTTGAGTGAGATTTAGATTGAGTACATTTTTGAAGATTTACATATTCTGATTTTGCATTCCGGTAGAGACATTGCTTTTTCTCATGTACATATTTGTTTGGAATGTTAGGGGCTATTTTAAAAATGCTCCAATTTCAACTACATACACTATGAAGTCCGACTACGTGAAAACCTTTTGTTGGAACAAAAAACGTGAAATATAAACAATAGACTTAATTTCTTGGGCTGTAACCCTAACTCAATGCTTTGATTTGCGACAGATGGATATGGACGTCCCTTGGAAATTCCTAGTTTTAACTCCACGAATCTAGTTTGTGATTCTTTGTTGAGACCATGTAGAAATAGCCCTGTGGAGACAAATTCAGTTCCATTGTTTCTATTGTCTTTATGTCTCCATAGGCTAGTAAATATACGGGGCATCTTTGTAGATAATACTAGATGTATTGATACTCAGTGAGTCATTTTTTAAGATATTTTTTTTGGGCTGTATGACCAGGACAATTAGATGGCCTTTGAAATTGAAATATTTGTCAGTGGAATGTAGCACTGGTCATCTCTCATTGTTGTCAACCTGTGTGATTGTATTTGTAATGGCCATGGAACACAAAAGGGAGGAATGTGGTTCGATGCTTCAAGAATTCCTGAAATATTCAACTCTCAAAATAAGATTATTTGTTACATGCACCAGAAGCATGTTTGTCTGCCGAAAGTTTTTAGTATTTATTTGTATTAGAGTAGGTGTAATAAAGTTGATGTGGAATGGATCAACTTTACTTATTCAATTCACACAAAAAACATGCCTTTTGGCATTTCTAATTTCAGAAATTACATTAAAAGTTCAATTTCTTTTCAACATTTGCTATCCTTTGCATAAGATCACCTGTTTGTTTTTGTTATGAAAATAATACACATGATCTACAGGTGTACCGTACATGTACATCGGTTCTCATCAAAACAAAAAGCCATCACTGGCAACATTAACCAGTTCGCGCCGGGATTATTTTAACATCACCGAGCCGAGGGGCGGGATTAATTTTTAACGAAACTCGATCCAAAGCGGGTTCAGGTCGACGGTACCGGGAAGCACACCCAAACATTTCCAGCCTTGCTCGCTGCTGACAGACATTTCCGGCCTTGCTCGTGGCATGTTTATGCGTCATCCGTTTTGAATCTGGGGAAAACTTTGCGTTTATATGTTTATATGTCATCCGACGCGAACTGGTTAAAGGGATAGTATACCTTTCGCAATTATCCAAAAAGTATAAAATATTGTTCAAAAACTTTCTTGATGTAAAGATATTAATTAACCCTAACGATTCCCATCCAGCTAAACTCCAACACAAGGGTTTGGTGGAGTCCAGCTTGCTTAATAGCACAGGGTGACGAAGGTTCCTTGTACTGGTATTTATCACCCTTTTAAATTATTTCACCTGGTATGTTGTCATTTTAATGAAAATAATAAAAGAATTCCAAAACATGTCTCAGAGACACATGTTTGGAAATCAAAATTTTATAATATTTTTTTCTCGGAACTCACCATTATTTAGATTTTTAGACCTTTTGTTGCTTCAAACGATAAAAATACACAACTGACATGGCACACTATGACTTTAACTTGGTTAAATGTTTTTAGAATCAGTGTAAATGTGCACTTAAAATATTGCTAGATTATAGTGACCAATCATCCACCAAATTCAAATAAACACTTTGTCATTTTTTCCTGTAAGACAAATAAATGGACCAATTTATTACAACTTTTCAACTGCTTCCCACCGTTGGTGGTTGTACCCTATATTGGTCCAGGGATAATAACAGCATAATGCCCTTCCCCTTTTTAAGATCAACATCAGTAAAATTGAAAATAAACAATCAAAAGTGAGGGGGATGTATCAGGAATGTTCTGTCTGGTTTGGGTGAAGGCCGCCTAGAACCACAGAACATGGGAAGGAATTGGGTGCAACATCTGTCACCACACCAAGTTCACTGAGTTCCAACTACAGTATAGGCTTTTTCGAATCCCTGGCTTTGTCTCCGTCTTTGGCTTAAGGCGATTTTAAATTCCCAGGTGCTAGATCTCCAGCCACATTCTGATACACTGTACCTGATGTGCTTCAGAAACATTCAATCGATTGATGTGAACTTAAAAGTTAAACTTCGTGTCCATTTGCTATCATTTCTATTTGCTTCTCAGTCATTTGGAATTGGGAGGCGAAGCCGAAGCCAAAGCTGAAGCAAAGGTTTCAAAAAGGCCCTATGTACTGGGGTTAATTTCATAGAGCTGCTATAAGCACAACAATTTGCTGAGCACCAAAAAGTCTTGCTCATTAAAAACAGGTTACAGCCAAAATTCTATTGTGTTTTTCATGCTAAGCAAAAAACCATGATTATCAATCAAAAACAATAAACTTCAAGACATGTCAACATTTGGTCTGTAACCTTGAATTTGCCAAGGACAAATTTGCATGCTAAGCAAATTGTTGTGCTTAGCAGCTATATGAAATTGGCCCCTGGTTAAACAAGGATGATACAGGTAAAATGCATTTGTAGTTTGGTGGCATTTTAAAGGCATTATACACCATTTGCTTAAATTGCTTTTGCTTTAATAAATGGATGGGAATAGGGGGTTTATATTTATACATGTAGTAAATATTGTGACGAGATAATGTATAATTATGTCAGTTATTCATTGTTATCGTTTGAAGCATCAAAAGTGCTCAAAGTCTAAAGAAAGGTGTTTGACAAACAACCTGATGAAGTTTTTAGCTCTGTGAAATGCTGCAAAATCTGAGAAAACAATATTCTAAGATTTCGATTTTAATTCAAAATGAGTTTAATACAGTTTTAAACGCGACCACAATCTGCGCATGTGTCACGCACTGTATAGAACAATACCAATGTGTGCGCCGCATGTTGTTCAAACACTTGAGTGTACCATTTTCTTCAAAATAACAGCATGCCAGACGGAATTATTTCACAGGAAGTTTAGAATCAATGATATCTTTCCAACAAGTAAGTTTTTCAACAGTATTTTGTTTGGTTACTTTTTGGATAGCTGCAAAAGGTACAATAAATTGCCCCTTTTGGAGAAAAGTGGTTGAAATTGGTGAATTACACATTCAGCGTTTATTCCTAGTCAAAGGTACATGTAAAACTACTTGACAGAGCCTGATAATGTAAGTTCCAACCAGGGCTGAATTGTACGCTTGTTGAGCCTAGCCCTGCACATACATGTGTACCAGTACGGGTACTCTACGAGTTCCTGTGCAGAAGACTTGTTGGATTCTCTAGCGATACCCTCCTATGGATGACTGGTGCGTCAAGAGTGGGTCATCTAAACCCATCAATTATGTCACAGCAGAAAAGAGGGATACATTTCGATTTTGAAACTAAAAAACAATTATTCTGGCAAATAATAGGCCTCTCTTCCTCTTCCTCTTTCTATTTTAAGAGATATGGGTCCTGGGTAGTTATGCAGTAACTGTTTACCAAAACCTGATAATTTGACAAAGAATGCAAGTAAAACCACTCAACCCAAATTCACAGTTTTATTGATCAGATTTCAAGCTGGGACCGCTCACATGTTTTAAATATTCATTTGTGTTCGGGTATTCGTTTAAATTGGCAAATTTTGACTTTTTCTCTTGTGGCCTTGCAGAACTTACCATGACATGACAAGTTTTATAATTATAATGGGGTTTTACCTTGATGGAATGGCCTTGTGAATCTGGCTGAATGTCACACATTGCTGGCTCTGATAAATTTCTGGGTCTGATTGGAAACTTTCTGCAACCATTTTTGGCCTGGTACCTGGTAGTTTTCCATTGCAGTATTTGACAGAGTTGTAGTGGAGTACTTTCGGAGTACCAGCTTAACTATCAGATATTAAGATGGTTCGGTATACAGGTTGATAAAGCTGCAAAATAAAAACACTGGACAGTAAATAAACTTAATTAGAATTAAGCTTTCAAGACAAATATTTGGTAAGTACTTTCCCAGTACTTTCCAAGTAACTTTGATTAGAAAGTATTTATATCCAATTGTTTTTCTCTGACACTGACTTTATTTGTTGTCTACTATCAATGTTTGTCTCACTTTGTTCGCAACAAACAGCTCAATATTTTGTAGTTTAAAAACAAGATATTCGGAAAATACTCGGAAAGTACTCCGCAAGTACTTGACCACAACACTACATGTACATGGACATTATGCCCCTATCACACCAAACTAGTTTCATACGTTCTCAAAAATGTTGCCGAACGGGCTGTGTGCGAACGGAGTGGACGTACCGGTAGCAGCAACTGTTTACGGTCTTTTTACGAACTTCATGGACGGGCTCAGACGGGAATGGTGCTCCAGAACTTTGAGCCTACTCAAAATCGTATTTATGACATTATTTGGCCAAAGCTGCACGTTCTACCCCCAGCACAGCCCGTTTTACAGCCACGGTACATTTGATGAAATTCTACAAAGTTCAGTACAGCTATGCATGTACTATTGTCATGTAGGTACTGTACATTTACACATACACAAGTCATCATATCAGGTTTCCCACACTGTTTGGCTGTAAACATGTCATTCTAAAGTGGAACTGAAGGCACCTATTTATATTGTTTAACCTGTCTGCCCTTGTCCTAGCCAATAAGTATTTGTTCTCTGGAATGGCCTGACACTTCCAGGCTGCAGGTGTTCAGGTATAATGTAGGAAAGGGTTGTATTTCCTGTTGCAGGTAGAAAGCTGATATTGCCTGGAAAATATGCATAGATTTGCACACACTCATTGCACGAACTCTCTACATTTAATAAAAGGGGTGTTGCCCAGTACCTTATTTTAGTACAAATGTACATGTTATAGGGACATTCTATAGGGTTCTTGTGCTTATTTATTTATTTATTTATGTATTTATTGTAATCTTTAAAGAGGGTAGTCCTTTTCAGTTAACAAACTGCTTTCCAAAGGAGCCCTCTAATTATAAGAATTACTGATCACTATACCATTTCATAAGGACAATCTCTCTAAACTCAAACTCTGAAAATTCTATTGACCTAATCATTTTCATCATCACCCTATTTTGTCTTTTTCTACGTTTTCTTATATTATACCCTAATTTAATTCTACGGTACCTCTGGGACCCTTTACTGGAGACCCAAAATGTAATGCACGAAAATGTCCCCACAACTCGGTTCCCATAACTCGGTGTATGCTTTACCCAATGTAACCTAGGTAGCAGCACTGTTTAGCTAGTGAACATGTTTTTGTACACCATTTACTTTTGTTGCAATTTTTAAAACTAGATATTATCAGTATTTTTGATAACAAATATTGTTTCACTCACCTGTTAACAGTTTTTGAGTTCATGCTGAAAAAACTGTTCTGCCAGTCTGGTTCATTGACCCGACTTCATAGAATAAAGTCTGGGAATTATGAGATTAAGGAACCAGACTAAGGCTTGCAACCATGTACATGTACATTTAGATGTGTCGCCAACTACATGCAAAATGTGATAAAGAGATAATTTTATAAAGTGGGGTCAGTATTTGACAAAAGTTGGGTTTTTCCAATGATCATGGTCGGACTACATGTATCATTGGAAATTGATATTTCTTGAATATGACAGCACACTATAGGTGCCATTGTTTCACAGGATGTTTGAAACTTAAATTCTCCTACAGCCAAGTAAGGTATTTTTGTTATAATGATTCAGTAGTTTGGTTTTGTGATGTTTACTTGGCAAATGTTCGAAATTAATACAGGGATCTGTGTGAAAATCAGTTTCCAACTTGTGTGAAAACGTGTGAAAATTGTGTGAAAAACTGTGAAAACTGTTTACCACGAAAAAGTTTGAAAACGGTTGTGAAAAGTTGTAAAAATCAGGTTCCCATTACTTGTGCAAATTATTTTTCCCTTCTAAAGTTAACTTTGAACTGCACTGTGTAACTTTAGTGGACTACTTCTATACAGTAAGCAAATGAATGCATGTACTGTTATGTAAATTCATGCAGAAAGTTACGGTTGTCATGTCAAGTAGTGAAAAACTAGGTACTTGCACTTTATAGACACTGCAGTACCTGAGGTATTTTTTTTTTTTTTTACAAGACAATGGAATTTTCTAAACAGTGGATGATTTTAGTAAATAAAGTCTTTTAACCATACATTTACCTTACTTCATGGGCCACTAATCTCCTTGGAATACTTTATGCATAACAAGTATCCAAGCCCAGTGCATAGGAAAGGTTTGCTAAATCACTAGACTGGAACTTGAAGACAAAACGATTGCGTCAATGCAAAGAACAAAGGGCCTTGTGTGACACTCAACTTCAATGCTACTTTCTACTTTTTGTCTCACAAGTTGGCCACAACTAGGAAAAATGAAATTTCATTCGACATTTTCCTGTATACTTACGTTGTGTACAAGTTATGAGCCACCTAGTGAATCATTGAGGACTTATTCAGCAAAAGTAACAAATTCTATTTCCTGTGCATTGTGTATAAGATATGTGACCTGTCACCACAATATGAGAGTAAAGTCGCACAATGTGATTCAGAGATATGGCCATCCAAAGTCAAAATATGAAGGGGTGGTCAATTGTGAGATTTTGCCTAATTTGGAAAGCCTAAGTCCTCCTCTACATATTCCCATTTCTTAAAGTGCAATCAGATGATCCAAAACCTCCTAAATTACGCGATTTTGCGTAGTGTTTGCGTAGTTAGTGTTCTAATTAAAACGGTAATTAAATATGCAAATTAGGTCTACGTAACTGTCCCACGTTTGCAAAATTTTAATATTTTGTTGTTTATACAATAGTTTGTATGTGTGGAAAGTTTCAAAAAGAAATAATGATTAGAACATAGCTGTTAATTGCTATGCTCAGCCGAACCTTACTTGTACTTGTCCTGTTTTGCAATCTTTTGTGTGTTTTGTTTAGGATGTTTATAAAGTAAGTTTTCTCACAAACACGTTTTGTGAAACCCATGACTCTCTGGAGCGCTGTAAAATGTATTTATTGCAAAACCCCCAAGTGATAATTATATACCATTGGAAAGCTCTCTTTCTCAAGAATTTGAAAATACCAATATCTCAATTTTCAATTTTTCCGACTTTACTCTCATATTGTGGTGACAGCAGCCGATTTCACGAAACTTTACTTTATGGCGTAAGTGGACTTACGCCATAACTTATTGCGCAAGTTGCGCAATAACTTTAGGACGGATTTCACGAAAGTTACGCATTATCGGGATATGTCGTAACTTCCCGAGTTACGCCATAAGATGTGGCGTAACTTACGCCATGACTTTAGGTGGCGCAAGTCTTGGCTATGTGTCGTAAACATGGCGTTCAACGCGAACATCGAAGAGCGCTTCGCCGTGAAAGATTGTTCCGTGACCGAATAAATCCCCTATATATCATCTCGAAGACGACGAAATCAGAGGACGGTATCGCTCTTCTCGGAAGGGTATTTTCCAAATCGTTAAAGATTTACGACATGTTTGGAGCGTCCTACAAGGATAGTTTCTCATTTTCCGTTAACTTTAGTAAATGTCGCGTGCAAAAAAAAACACCGTGACCCTCGTTTAAATCTCACTTTCTCAAATCATAACAAATCTCCGGCGCACTTTTTTGTCTCAAAAGTTAAACAGCGCCCTCATGCACCCCTAAAAGATGAATGTAGGCCTTTATTGGTCGAACAAAATACATAATGTACTCGGGAATGAAAGGAAAAGTGGTTTGTAAGGAGTGCGTTCTCCAAATGTATTGTTAGATAAGCAACCCACCTGTTAAAATCAAATCAAAGCCAGAACCAAAGGATTGTTTTTGTAGTTTTTGTACCCAGTTTATAGGCTTAATTATAGGTTATATGAAAACACTACAAAACATGACAAATTGAGAAACCAATGCAAGTCTAGGAACAAGGCTTCTGTTTTTTATTTATAAATAAATTCTACATGTACATTGTATACTATACACAAATTGTTCCAAGAAAGAAATTATAATAAAGAAAGATAATAAATATAAACAAGACTTGTTTGTATATCCAATGAGAAGTCAAGTTTATAGAATTGCCATGATAATACAAACAATATGCCTTTCCCTGGCTTCGTCTTAAGTTGATTTTTGGCCTCTAAATGCAGGAACTCGTGTGCATTCTCCATTTTTACAGTATATTTTTACATTATTCTGCTACACAGTGGGTAGTCTTGGTTGCAAGACGTCCTAATCTCAGTATGCAGTGCGCGTAGACCGCCTATGCGGGCGCCCTCTTAATAACCTTTAAATTGAACGTCTTTGCTAATGGACATAATCACTTAACAAAAATTCCCAGCAGAATTTGCATGCGCGTGTGACGTGACATTGTGTGTATAATCGCGTTGACGTAACATGCATAATCATACTCATTGGTCAAGTTTCTGTTACGTCACGTAATTATGCACGCAACGTCACACGCGCATGGAAATGCATCACAATTCTGCTCATAAATTTTTGAGCGATTGTCAGTTAGCCAACAAGACATCCTATTTGAACGTCATGGCGTGGTCTGTAGCGTATGGGGCGCCCGCATCGGCAGCCTACGCACGCTGCATACCGCGATTAGGACGTCTTGCAACCAAAATTTCATAGTGGGGTGGCTGACTGGGTTTTGTAAGATCACTCCGCTTACGTAATCTTGGAACCAAGACTAATTTCAATGTCAAGTATGTTTTTAAGTTTGACTTTTAACCAGTTCGCGCCGGATGACATATATACAAACACAAAGTTTTTCCCAGATTCAAAACGGATGACACATACAAACAAGCCACGAGCAAGGCCGAAAATGTTCGTCAGCAACGAACAAGGCCGGAAATGCGTGGGTGTGCTTTCCGGTACCATCGGGCTGAACCCACCTCGGATCGAGTTTTGTTAAAAATAATCCCGCGCGTCGGCTCGGTGATGTTAAAATAATCCCGGCGCGAACTGGTGGAGACTATGGAGCGTCAAAAGCTAGTACATGTAGAACAAACATTTTAAGTTTTCATAAACTGCGACACAGATAGTAAAATCCAAATTTCTGCTAGCATAAAATCCAGGTTTTTTTTAACCAGTGTCGCAATTTCTGAAAACCTAAAATTATACTAGCTCTGAGAAAATCGGAAAATACGGTTGTCCACTTTTGACGCTCCATAGGAGACAATTCCCCTACATTTTAGAGTCAACATTTTGTAAACGTTGATTACTTTTAATGGCCCCAATAAATAGGGAAAATTATGACAGGGAATAAAGAACATCTGGAAATGAGAAGTTAAGACGTTAAGCATTATCTTCAGCTGGCACCAAAATGATGGCACGCTGCTGACAGGCAATAGCAATGACCATCTGCAAATTAGCATTAAGATACTGCGACACTTTTAAATGTTCCTTTGCAACCATAGCCTTTTCTTCTCAATTTCCAGAAGTAAATTTGTCCAATTCATACATTTTCCTATTTGTTATTGATAATTCTTTAGGTTGTACATGTTCTACACCACTCGGGGTTGCAGTCTGTGTTGACAGGGCTGGCCTTGATGATGTAGAGGCAATGGAGGCTTCCAGTTTAGTTAGTAAATCGTTCTGATGGGTCGTAATCAGCGTCGTAGTCATCATCATCATCAGCAGCATCTTTTATCTTTATCGCAATCCTCAATTTGAAAGAAATCTGCAATAAACACAATCGTAAAATGTTGCTTAAAAGATATCTAAGCAAAAAACCCTACTAGTACTACTAGGGCCTAGGAACAAGAAAACACTACAGACTTTTTTTCAGACCAGTCTCATCCCTAGCCATTTGTGCACAAATCAGGGTGATGATGTCCGTAACATTAGGCCTAATAATGCCTAGGTCCCTATGGAATTATTTCCTAGTTGTATTCAGCTCGATCAACACGAAGGAAAAAAAGAGCACAGATTATCATGCCTAATATTATTATGCCTTACCAATGAATTACTACCACTCTTTTCTCCATCCCGGCCATTTTTATTTTCTAGCTTTTGCAGCAAGCTCCCCCTTCCCCCAGGCCCCACCTCTTTCTTGCTTTAAACAAATCTTTTGTTGACATCCGCTGTCACAGCACTCTGCCAACACAGCTTTTTTACCTTTCTATATTCATCTATGATCTTTTCCCTTTTAAGTTTTATAATTGTTGCCAAACAACCGTGTTAAATTTTCTCTCACAAATTCAGTTAAAATGTTTAGTTCTGCCCTCTCTCCCCCCCCCCCCCCCCCCCCCCAGTTAGTGCCACTGCCACATTTGTTTTCTTCTAGTTCTATCATTGTATTCGGTATAACGCTCAACATCGATCACAAACATTCAAGTTGCCATGTTGTGCTCACTGTTTTTACCAGATTTACTTATAATTACCCGCTAAATCATCGTTATAATAATAGCAGACGAACACCGCCGGCCGCTGGCCTCGATCGATCGACGCAACGATCGACAATTATGATCAAGTGACAAAACCTTACGTGACTGATGACAATCCCTATCCTATCTTTGTTCAAGTTGCTGCTTCAAATATCCCATTATAGGTCACGACAAGGTGCGATCGCACAATGGGTTTTTCATCGAGAAAAAAACGGCTTTAAAATCGGTATTGACGCTACAATTAACACAGCCCCCCCAAAATGGCGGCCTCCAACAAAAATCCGCGTAAACACGTATAATTGTAACGTCTGTTTTATGTATATTTGTGCAACAACTGCAAACAGTCGTTGTTAGAACTTGAGGTCACCCTCGTCCTACAAATATAAAAGTTTTTAGTGAAAATAGGATGTTGCGTAGCTAAGTCGAGTTTCGTGAAATCGATTTTAACTTATGGCGCAGCTACGCATTAAAGTTGTGGCGTAAGTCTTGCGCCACATCCAGTTAAGGCGTAAGTTACGCACTGTTTCGTGAAATCGGCTGCAAGTCACATATTTTTACTTACTAACTTGTACTGGTACGGTAGTTGGAATTCGTTTAACCTTTTAGTTTTGTACTTTGAGATCCCTTTGTGTATTCTAAAAATTTGTGCATCTTCGAGCAAAGTATCCAACTGCAAAAAGCATTTTGATAAAACTGAATGTTTAAATTGCCGAGTAAAAAATATAGTACAATGTACATGTAGGCCTACTTGCTATACATATTAAAAAAAGAGGAACAAATTTGACCCCAAATGTAACCCTAGCCATAACAGTTTCACATTTAGTATTGTTCATTGTCAGTTCTTTCATTGTCTTCACCCAACAAGGCGTTACTTTTACTTTTTTAGCAGGGAATATAGGTTATTAAGACGGACAGATCAAGTCCAATCACCCCTTGCCAGGATATGTCTTACATTTATGTTATGATTGATAACATCCAGGGCCGGGCATGCAATAATAAAGGGAAATTTGGAATTAAACCAAATTAGGAAACCTTATCTAGGCTTTATCATTAAAACGTGGACATTGTGTAACTAATACCTGTGGAGATGGGATTATAAGTTGACAAATGGCAAGTGACAGATTCTACAAACCTGTGTTTGTTTTGTTAATGTTATGGCTAAATATATTGCACTTTTTTTGTTTGCTTGTTGCGATCGCGAATTTTTCATTATAAAATTCTATTTTTCAGAATAATTACAGGATATCTAGCGCAATCATTTTGCTGGATGCCCAGAATCATCATTTACTTTCAGATGAGTAGGATATTTCTTAATAATTCGGTAGTAAATATTTTCGATATCTGCAAAAGGTGTATACTACCTTTAAGGGTAAGGGTTAATTTCAGAATATATTTTTTATGATCAACTTTTTGTTAAAGCCTGTAATTACTAATAGGAATAAATTCTTGAGAATTGTATGTGCCTTAAATTAGATTTTGTAAAAAAAGAATCAAAAAGTACAGCTTTTCAGTGGTTTGAAGGCAATAGCAGTGATTGATGACTGGGCTGCAGAATGGGTGGATTGTTTGAGGTTGAACCTGACCAGTACCTGACCTTACTGGTAACCTAAAATAATGCTGCCAAAACCACAGGGGAATTTTTAGAACCACTTGTTGTAAAACAACTCAGCCTTAGCTTTTCATCTTTACACTTTTTTTTTTGTAACTCCTTTCTGATACTGGCTGCAGTTCCGGAAGCCTTTCATTCTTTCAATTGTGGCCACTAAGCATGCAATGAAAACCATGTGGGCACCCTTTAAGCTCTAAGAGAGAAACGTCCTGAGAGAAACGAAATAAAAGGAAATCAAATTGAAGTTTTCCTTTTGTCCCTTATAAAACCGTCCAAAAGAAAAGCTGGAATTGTGCATTCATTCACGTACCACCTGACATGCATAGGGTATAGTACATGTACTTGATTGGTGGTTGGTGATTGGTATAGCAG
Organism: Crossaster papposus; assembly: GCA_037893245.1. Lineage (NCBI taxonomy): Eukaryota > Metazoa > Echinodermata > Asteroidea > Velatida > Solasteridae > Crossaster > Crossaster papposus. The sequence goes on along the minus strand of JBAIAA010000119.1, from coordinate 613,190 downwards.
CATGTGTGGGTATTATTGTGTAGGTCAAACTACTATTGTGTTGAGGAGTAAGGCAGTTTAAGCCAGGAAGGTTCAATTCAATTTGGCCTTGTGTTTTTTTAGCAGTTGTGCAATGGTTGCATGCCTGTACTTGTAGTACCCAATAATCCCCACTCTGGACATACATACTCCAGCAAGGAACAGCTCTGATATCCAGCAGTGTCGCACTATCTACCAATGTGGGTGGCTGAATCATCAGTAAGTTGCATATATTTTGTCTGCATGTATGGAGGTACCGGTACATGTAGTTAAGAGGTAGAAATTTTGGATAGTTTATGCATGAGGTAGATTCTGCTGTTGTATAAATTTGAGAAGTCTACACAGGTTAATTGGAACTGTATAGATTTTGACATGGATCGGGTGTATATGTGTACACAGTGTGAGAAGGCCTTTGGATTGGAAACCTTATGTGTGACTCTTGGTTGGCTGATTTTTCTGTTGTGATATTGGAACTTGGGTAAACTTTTAAAAGATGTGCAATTCAAATTGTGATGTTTTGCTTGTTGCGTTTCATTGAATTGTTCTCAGCGTGTTTCCTGTTAAAGGTAGGATACACCATTGGTAATTGGTTGAATTATTAATGAATGGGTGGATTTGGGGGGCTGTATTTTATAGTAAATATCGTTTAACTAACCTGTCCGAAGTTTTACAATTATGAATGCCGAGAAAAGCACGAAAAACAGCGTTTGTTTTCAACCGGCGTCGAGCAGTTATTCTTAGGTTATTTGTGTGTGTTCGCGATCGCCGTCCGAATGTTTCTTTATAAAATTATATTTTTCAGAATAATTACAGGATATCTAGCGCAATCATTTTGCTGGATACCTAGAATCGTTATTTACTTTCAGATGAGTAAGATATTTCTTAATAATTCTGTAGTAAATTTTTTCGATATCTGCAAATTTTGTGTCCTTCTTATTCCTCCATGGTCCTACCTTTAGAATCTGGAATGTAGTATGGTAATTGGTCTGTGGTCTGTTGTAGTCCAGAATAGCATCAAGCAGTTTTGAACTTGTAAATGTATCCATGGGTGACCCTAACATTTTCACAGTGTCACCCAATTGGTAGACATATATATGTTTATTTTTAAACTTTTTGTTGTATTTGGCTAAATACATTGTGAGTGTCATCAGGGTCAAGTTTTGGCTGAAGTCAAGGTCTTAAAGTTTCATCTTATTTTTTCCAGTTTTAGAATCAGATGGACATCTGGTCTTCATAAATTTGTTTTACTCCTGTCTGGAACTTGCATTACAAAAGTCACCACACTGCACAAAATGTGACATTTAATACTGGTCCTTAGGGTTAACAAATCTGTTTCCCAACCAACACTAATTTTATGACCACAGCCCAGCCCCATTTTGTTATCAGAAACCTCAGTGTCATTTTTTATTTTTTTATTAAAACAATCATTTGATTGGTAGGCCTGTCAAAATGGATATTTCTTTTGAGAATATTCAGTGGGGCTGATACAAAATGATGTGAATAATCTATTTAATCGGCACAGAATAAATATACAAAGTACACCCTAAAAACGGATTGGTTTGGTAGATATGTCCTACCAATGATAATGGTCAATTTTAACCAAATAATAGTCGAAATATCTAATGATATTGGTAAATTTTTACCAAAATATTTGTTATTTTGACCAATATTTTGGTTAAAATTTACCAATATCATTGGTTGGACACGTATTGGTTATTTTCAACCAATCTGTTTTTAGCGTGTAACATTTTTCGACCTACCTTAAATGTCATGTAGGATACACCATTTGCAGATATAAAAAAATATCAACTAAATTATAAGAAAATATCGTACTTATTTGAAAGTTAATAATGGTTATAGGCATCCAGCCACAGGATTGCGCTAGATATCCTGTAATTGTTTCAAAATGTTTAAGTTTATAACAAACAATTCGCTAAACAGAACATCATAAGAACCACTGCCTGACGCCGGTTGAAAACGAACGCCGTTTTTCTTGCTTTTCTCAGCATCCATGATTGTAAAACTTCAGACAGGCCAGTATTTACTATAAAATACAACACCCAAAATCCACCCATTCATGATATTTCAAGCAATTACCAATGGTGTATCCTACCATTAAAACGGAAGAATCATTTTTATTTTGACCTTTCTGTTTACAAAGACTGATGACACAATAATTACAAAGTTATTATTTAGAATTAGGACATTATACTTGTCTCTACAAATTTAACGGATGTGTTTAGTCTCTATGGAAGGAAACGATCCACCGTCAACTACATAAGCCTGGATTTCCGTTAGTGCATTCAAGAAAAACAAACTGGGGTGTTAAAAATTGGCACCACAAACTTGACAGGGATTAACCATAGTTATGACAACCACCTTGACATATGTGTCACTGAGTGAGCCAGTTACAATGTACAGGCTGTACATTTGTTTTAAACATTGAACATTCCAAATCTTTGAAAACCTCAACTTTTTCCCCACGCATGGGAATCAGTATAGAAGCTCAACTTAATGAAACACAATCTAGTGAAACCACAACAATTGGTTTTCTCACCTTTAGTGAACCTATGGTATCCGCAGTCAAAATACTTTTTGACTACAGACTACAAATTATAAAATTGTTTCAAAACAACCCACTCCTACATGTAGGTTTTATTTGTCTTTACAATACATACATTTTTATGAACATCATTTGTGACCTGTTCCAACGAAACTCGACTTTTTAGTTTTTCAGATTTTGCTTTTTTCAAATTCTCTAGGTTCTCAGCTTTAAAATGATGTATCATTTATGTACCCCCACCCTATCTTCCCTGGGATCTGGATTTAGTGATAAAACCATGACAACCTAATAATGAGATAAACAGCTTTGAAGTTCAGAAAAGCGTATTATTTCTAAACACAAATGTTTCACAAAATTGCCAAAAAACACACTTCTGGTAGACGGATTTTGTTCAAATTTGAGGAGATTGTAGATTAATAGTGAGTGACTTAGGAAAACCTAAAACCTCAAAATGGTAAAATCCATCCCGAAATGACTTCAGGAGTACATTGTGACAAAACACATTGTGCGACTTTGTCCGGGTTTCGTTGGAACAGGTCACATTTGGAATGCTCTTTAAAAGCAATTAAAACAAATGTTAGGGGTACATCATGTGTAAGTTGCAAGGTGAATATTTTTTTACAATAGAACACCTGAATAAAAGTCCTGTCGTCTCATTGGTGGGTTGTTGATCACGTGTCGATGAATTATTCGTCCCTATGCACAAAGTGGCTGCACTGAAAAAATATATATAATTTTGTATGATAAATAGAACTTCCATTGTACAGTGACACTGGTCATTGGTAATACATGTATATTACTGGTCATTAGTAATATATACATGTATTACCGGTCATTGGTATTACTGGTCATTGGTAATACATTACTGGTCATGCCATTAACTGAACAAGTTGTTAACATCTTCATGCTTTCATGGGCTTTGATGAAACTTGGATGTAGTGACCCTTGGGTGGGAAGACGCAATTCAACATCAGATTACTGAGGTCAAAGGTCACGTAGGGGTCATTAGTGGTCTTTGTTCAAATATACTTAAATGTTTCTTTGTCTACATAATTTGATGGATTCTAATGTAACTTGGATGGAGCTTGGGTTAGGGTTCATCACAACATTTAAAATAGGTCAAAGGTCATCTAGTAGTCATTTGAGGTCATCGTTTAAAAATGCACACACTTTGCCTTTTTTTTCTTTAGAACACAAAACCATCAGGTCGTGGTATTTTTTATATCAGCTTAATCCAGTCAGAAAGCAGTTTGCAGCAAATTTTGTTAATTTTCCAAAATCCTTTTAATCATGTGAATAATGCCTCCTCTACTTCTAACAGTAACCATTTAATCTTCCTGCACAGTTTGAGCTCCAGGGATGACTACAACTTCCTTTCCACATGATAACAGAGTGAAGTAGAGATCATCATGGCTGTCTCATTGTCGCTCAAACTTCCCATGATGAACCTGGCCGTGTGGCTTCTTCTTCTTGTTCAACTTCTTCTCCTTGCACCAATCGCCGCCGTGTCTTACCAACAGTTTGACAAAACGTCAAGTCCAGATCTTGTGACACTGGAACGCATGACCCAGGATGAAACCACGGGGAGCATCTATGTGGGATCGGTGAACAGAATCTATGAACTGTCCAGCGACTTGACCCTAGAGTTTGAGCTGGTCACAGGGCCAGTGGCAGATAACCCTCTATGTCCACCGCCTCCACGTGTATGCGTTGATCTCATCAAGACACCCACGAATAACATCAATAAAGCCCTTGTGGTGGACGCGGAGCGACACACGTTGATCACATGTGGGCAGGTCTACCAGGGTTTATGTGAGACGCGCCGATTGGGCAATCTGAGCGATCTAGTTGCGGTGTCGGAGTCCGAGGTGGTTACCAACACAGAGGAGGGTACCAACGTTGCCTTCATCGCCCCTGGTCCCGGCAACAGTGATTTCCTGTATCTGGGTGCCTCACGTGGAAATTGGGTTAGAGACACAGTTCCCACAGTGTCGAGGCGTGTGCTTGGAACCTTTCGACCAGAAGCTTTATTGCGAATCCCTCAAGCTACAATCGATGATGTTCAACCTGGGTATAGATTTGACATCAACTACATGTATGGGTTTTCCAGTGGCATGTTCAGCTACTTCATCGCAACTCAGCTCACGGACTATAAAACAGCTTCTCCGCTGTACACAAAACTTGTCCGTTTGTGTCACCAAGACGCCTCGGTGGTATTGAACTCTTACATTGAGCTTCCTCTTGTCTGCAAAGATGCAAACAATGTCACCTACAATCTCGCCAAATCGGCATATGTCACAAAAGTTGGTTCTGATCTGTACGAGGCCGGTGTGCCGCCAGGAGAGGACGTGCTGTTTGTGACGTTTTCATTGGAAAGCTCGCAGGCGCAAGCACTGAAATCCATCGTTTGTATGTATCCAGTCAGTACATTGAATGAAGGGTTTGCAGCAAGAATCCAAAACTGTAATGAGGGGGGAACGGACAACACAGAGGTTGCCTGGCTTGCAAAGTCAAGTGATTGTAGTCCGACAGGAGCAGTGGTAAGCAAGAAAACGTTTTTGTTTCTGTGATTTCTCACATGATGTCTAAAGACTGCGTATCTAAATTAAAGGAGCACTGTCCACAAAGTTTACCACAAATGAAATATTTATCATTTTGAAGCTTATCTTTTTTGTATTGAAAAGTTTGACATTGTTCAACAGTTCAGAGCACACTACATGTATTAACAATTGTCTGATTACGTTCAACATAGAATGGCAGATAAGTGATGGGATTGTTTCTTGGATAATAAATATATAATATAAATAATAATAATCGAGCTTTTCTAACCCTGATACAGGCATGCAATTTAGCACACTCGGGTTATCATGAGGAAGATATTTGGATAGGGCCATCGCTAATTTGACCTTTGAAACAATATTGGTAGAATAACAAGCAATTAAGAAAAGTACAATCTGCAATGGCCCTACGGCCAAATATCTTTCTCATGACTTTCCCTTTGTGCCTAAGTTCATGCTCGTATCTTTAAAAGCGCAAAGATGTACCCTTAATATTTTCCCCATCTGACACACACCATAGGGTTTTGATGCAATTTTATTGCATCAAAAATCATCTATATTAATAAATCGGCATTAACGCTCATTGTTGTTTAGACTGCTGGCCTAGACGCTGATGGACCCAACTATTGCCATACTGTCGGTAGCAACTCGCCCCTTGGTGGATTGCAGCTACCCATAGAGAGTACATCCATCTACTCTAGTCTTAGCAGCATCACGGCCATCGCTGCAATGCCTCACAACACTGCCACTATCATCCTCCTAGGAAATGAACTTGGCAACTTGACAAAGGTAAGAAACAGGAGGAGAATTTAGGAATAATAATAATAATAGGCAGGTCTTACATAGCGCACGTACAGTAGGTATCTACCAAGCCCACGAAACATTCCAAACACTATCTTAGCTCCCTGGGGAGTATACAGCTCAATAAAAGCCGGAAATATGAAGGTGTGCTACCCATAGATGCTGGCCTGAACCCGTCTTGGATTGAGGTTCGTGAAAAACAATCCTGTGCCTGGGCCCAGTTAATGTCAAAATAATTAAATGTCAAAATGAACTAGTTCAAATATGTAGGTTTGAGTTTGACAGCAAAGGGAAATATAAAAGCAAGATGCAAGGTACATGTATGTACCCCGGTATGTTTATCGTCTGCAAGCACAATTAGCTGGAAAAGCTCCTGCAAGTTTTGATTATTTTGGTTGTGCAAATAGAAATGCAATGTATGTGGTGCTAACAAAATGTTTCACAATTAAGTTAAGTTAAAAGTGACACGTTCTGCAAATTTATTTTAGTTTGATGGTTCAGGTGCATTAAAACAAAACAAAATGGGGGGGGGGGGGGGGGGGGGAGGGGGATTTCAGCAGTACATTATGCAATTTAAACCCAGTTTAAATCATGCACTTAAAGCAAATACTGGTACCAATTAATGCTAACAAAAAGCAGACACTGAAAGTTGTAGGATTAAAAGTTTAAATGTGCTCACTGCTCAGTCTTTTTGAATTGATGTCCATACTCTGGGCGCAGTTCAAATATCAAAAAGATTTTTAACATCTCATAACTTTGATTATTCTACAGTTACGTGTGCAGTCTCCTACCGATGCTCGTCTTTACGAGGAGCTACCCATCGCTAGTGGAATCCCTGTCCTTCATAACGGGCTGATGATAAGCCCTGATAAGCAGTATGTCTTCCTTATGACAGAAAGTGCGGTGAGTCTATGAGCGATCTGTCAATAAATTGTGAAACTGAAAGTTGGATAGTTTTTTACCAAAACAATATTATTGTTCCTTGATTACATTGTAATATAGGCTACTGGTTTCATTCAGTGCATTTTATATTTCCTAAAAAGCAAAACTATAAAAAAATGTATATTTTCCCCAAAATACAAAATATTTAAATATTGATTTTTAAAGGTATTATACACCATTGGTAATTTTTTTATTGAATTGAGTTAAATGGGTAGATTTGTGGGGTCGTATTTTATAGTAAATATTGTTTAACTGACCTGTCTGAAGTTTTACAATCATTGATGCTGAGAAAAGCAAGAAAAACAGCATTTGTTTTCAACCGGCGTCAGGCAGTGGTTTTTATGTGTTTCCTCGATCACCGTCCAGCGATTGTGATATCTCAATTACAGGATATCTTGCGAAATCATTATACTGATTGCCTACAATCGTTATTTACTTTCAAAAAAGTAAGATATTTTCTAATAATTCGGTAGTAAAGAATCAACCACCTGGTCAGCCATTTATAATTTTTCTAGAAGACAAAATCCGTACACACGCATTCATAAAGTCTTTTTAAAGATATGTTACAAAGTATTCTAAAAACAACCTATCGTATCGGTAGCTATAGGATTTAAAAACTACCAGCATTTGCCCCAAAGCCAAGTTTCAACCTTGGGGGTAAAATACACATTCCTGCATTTTAACAGTTATTAAAGCAGTGGATCATAAAAACTTGTATAAAAGAATTTTGATACCGTTTTCAACTCTTTGCCTTTCAATAAATAAAATAAACTTTGCTTTTTTATTCTATTCAAAAAATCGTTGGGTGACTCACGAAGGTAGTGCACTTTTATTTAATAAAAAAGCTTAAAAAACTTCTTTTCAATGGCTGAAAAAGAAGGAAGAAAAGTCTATTCATGACAAACTCCTGTAGAGAGGTATTCATTGAGAGAAGTCACCCAGGTGTGTCATGGACTGTGTATGGGCAAGGCTAGCTAAGTATGGTAGTCTGCCATGGGTGTATGGTGGGAACATTCTGTACCTGTGGTGGATGAGGTCATACACTACACATACAATTATACTAACAAACTTACCAAAAACCATGGGGAGACGCTGTTCTGTGATGCAATTTAACTGGTGGGTCACATCGTGGCACAGAGTTGTTCTGTATTTTGCTGTACATGTACTTACCATACCATCAATGTACAAACGTGGGAGTATATTTGCTATGGGTCCTATGTGCTGTCACTTTTACAAATATCTGGGTTCAGTTGACTCCTGAAGCATTTTCATAAAACGCAAAGTGACAACAGACCTTTGTATTCTTTAATTTAAATTAAAAACTTAGTTAGCAAAGCTTCAACACATTCTTTAAAAATTGAGTTTCAAAAACTACATGTATGTATGTATTCTGTACTTGCTATATAGGCATGCCATTAAATTAGCCAACATTTCATGACAAAATGTACAAGTTTATACCCAACTTGCTTTCCAAGATATTATAATTAAACTTTCTTTTTAAAGTTTTACCACACATTGCTTTAATGTTTTTCCACTTTTGAAAGATTGCCACTAAATGGTTATGACATGTACCGTTACTGTAGTAAAAGCAAAAAATACAACAGGTAAATGTATATCTTTCTGTCAGTTAATCGGCGATCACAAAAAACAAAACCATAAGAATCACTGCCTGACGGCGGTTGAAAACAAATGCTGTTTTTCTTGCTTTCCTCGGCATCCATGATTGTAAAACTTCGGACAGGTCAGTTAAACAATATTTACTACAACCCCCCAAATCTACTCATTCATGATAATTCAAGCAATTACCAATGGTGTATCCTACTATTAAATGCCATTTTCTGATTATAATCATTTTGTTTTTAAATACACATGGATGTAGCTACCGTACATGTACATGTATGTACAACATAACTTTGAGTTCGAGAAACAGTGCCAATTCCAAAGACTTGGTACACAACTAACACTCCATTGCAAAGAAACTTTTAAAAAGTAAAAAGTATCCCTCCTTCTTTAATCCAAATATTGCCGGGAATGCCTTAGTTCGGTCCATAAACCTGTCTGCCTCTCAGGCCAATTTGTTTCCCTCAACCCACCCTGCTTGTTATTGTAAATATCTCCCACCTGTTGGCCCAAACATTCCCAGTTCTATCCGGCATGTCTGGGCTTGTTGGAAGGCAGTACAACTACATGTATTTTATAATTTTATTATCAGAAAGATTTGTGGAGACGAATCAAATGGGTTGATGACATCGTGGGAAAAAGAAACTTGACCTAGGTCTTTGGTGGTGTGGGAATTACAAAATGAAACAAGTGCATGTCCATGTTTTGTGTACTCAATAGTTTTGGCAATTGTCATCTTTTTGAAATTGTACGGGGGATTTTGGTTTTGTCTGAGAAAATGTTGGGCTTTTGGCTTTCATTTGTTGATGTGAAAGATATTACACAAAATGATTGTGACATACCAGTAGGGTATTGATATTTATTGCAAAACAATTACATTTATTGTAGACTTAAAGGTTTGATACACTATTGGTAATTGCTTGAATTATTAGGAATAGGTAGATGTAAAGGTAGAATACACCATTGGTAATTGCTTGAATTATCAGTAATGGGTGGATGTAAAGGTAGAATACACCATTGGTAATAGCTTGAACTACATGTATCAGGAATTGGTAGATGTAAAGGTATAGGATACACCAATGATAGGGTTGGATTTTATAGTAAATATCACTTTACTGGGTCTGTCAGAAGTTTTACAACCATGGATGCTAAAGAAGCAAGAAAAGCGATGTTTTTCAACCGGTGTCAGACAGTGGTTCTTATTTTGTTCTTGTGTATTTTGCGATAGCCGTCCAGCGATCGTGATTTCTTTTGTATAAAATTCTATTGTTTTGTGGACTTTTCGAGTTTCGGATGGACTTTTAGAGTCTCAAGTGGACTTTTTCAGTTTCTGGTTGACTTTTTCAGTTTCTGGTTGACTTTTTCAGTTTCTGGTTGACTTTTTCACTTTCAAGTGGACTTTTTCACTTTCAAGTGGACTTTTTCACTTTCAAATGGACTTTTCGGGTTTTAAAGAAAAAAGTAACAATCCCAAAAATGCTATAGGGACAGCAAAATCTCCCCATAACTCATCAGTTTAAGGCCGTGTCTAAAATAGGCTTCCAGAGCTATGGCTATGACTATTGTCAACCTGCTCTCGTGTAGTTGTAATGGGCGAACATCAAGACAATAGCCATAGACAAGTGAATCGGACACATCCTTGATTTTAACAGCTAACTGGGACAAATGTAGATACCGTAACATACTCGATTGAAATCTGAATAGCATTTTTGTTTTAGTATCAGCAGAAAAGACTGGCATCTGTTATCGGGTTGAGCAAACAGGAATTTATCATAGTGTTATTATGCTACAGAAGATGAAAATTAATCCTGTTATTAAAGCTTAATGTCAATACAGGAAATTCTTTATATAATCAATGCACACGAAGCACACATCCTTGCAGATTGATGATATTACTGATATCTTAACAGTCTCTGTGTTAGTGTTGGAAGTTAGATTTGTACCCGTTTTGTTTGAGTTGACAGCGGTGTATTTACATTGTATTTCTAGCTATTGTTTGACCAAACATGCTTGCCTTTCTGTTTGCATTTCTCTTCAAATGTAGATACACATGATTGTACATGAGCACATACAAAAAGTAGCTGTTCTTTAAATTTTCAACAAATACTAAATTATTTCAGTAGAATAACAATTAAAGGTTACATTTGGCCAAATTTAGGAAACGATTCAGACCGGTTAGTTTTATTCCAGATCCTGCTTAAGATACCGGTAATGTGATCCAGCACAGTGCATAAACAACCACTCTCGGCATTGAAATCTGAAATCATTGAAATCAGATTTTGTAGGTGGAAGGCTTTTTAATGATAATTAAGCAATTTATAATTTCCAGGAATTTCTATTCACTAAAATACATTCTGAAAGAATGTTTATGAAGAGATACCGTACATGTAGTGTCACAAAAGCTGATTTGATGCTGTGATGCATGTACCTGGTACCTATGTCTTCACGCATGGCTGAGATTAGGAAGTTGGAAAGAAATGATTGCGTTGACATCAGATGAGATTAATGCTCAGGGAAGCGTGAAAGTTGTTTGGCAGACTACACATGGGAATTGCATGTGTGACGTGACACCTCATGTACTATGTACCATCATATTTGGCCAGGAATATCTCAATATAAAGGGCACTGCGGCTTCCACTTTGTAATATTCTCCAAAAGTCTGGTCCTCAGTTTAAAGAAAAAGGAAATTGTTTGTCAACAATGTGTTTTTGCCAATACAATAAATCTAAAGCTGGTTAGTTACCAGTTCGTGCCGAGATTATTTTGACATTGACTGGGCCCAGGTGGGAGATTGTTTTTCTTGAACATCGATCCGAGACGGGTTCAGACCGGCATCTGTGGGTATCACATCCTGATATTTCTGGCTTCACTCACTGCGAAGCAGTCGCTGACAAATATTTCCGTTCTTGCTTGTGAGTTGTGACGTGTTTATCCATCGTCCATTTTAAATTCGGGAAAACAAATTTCTGTGTATAACAAGTCCTCCCGCACAAACTGGTAAAAAAAAAAATCATTTTTTTCAAACTCATTTTTTTTTTCCTAACTCATTTTTTTGTTTTCCTTTTTGGGTCCTAACCACCGCAAGGAAATGATGGTTATTCTGCTTTTCTCTTTACAGACTTCATACTGGGAAAAAATCCTTTTCTTTCACTTTTGTATTCTTTTTCTTTCTCTTACTTATCCATATTCTCATTATAGTGAACCATTTGAAAGATTTTCCACCAGTCACTAAAATCATAATTCTTTCATACCTACGTCTGTAGTTCCCATTTCTTCGGTGGCTTATTATATTTTTATGCTGGCAAAATCGTCATCGTATGATTAATTGGTTTCTAAAGGCCTGTAGGTACAAAACCAAATGTGAATCACACGGCAAGTAATTCTGTAAGACTTACAAAACTAGGCCCAGGGCTCCTTTCAACGCGCAGAATAGATTCACAAAACAAACCAGCGAGGATTGAGAATAGATTGCAATCTTGACTAGAAGGGTAGAAGGCTTAACTGGAGTGGTAATAATACAAGAAAAACCAATGAAGCTTTTGGACAGCAGAATGTAATCCAAACAATCTTTATTGGTTTGCTAGTAATTCTGGATTTGAGGATCATTCCGGATTTATTGAACGTCGCTACAACTTACATGTACAGTACATGTACAAGGATGAATGATTACCGTACTTGCAAAACATTAACTTGTTTCTCGTTTGTTGTATCGAAAGTTTACTGATTCAGAAATTCAATCTGCCTCCAGCTTAAAAATGTGCATAATGTACAGCGTCTTGGAATGTGAATCCGATTATCTGATCTTAAGTTAAAGCCAGCATAGAATTTGACTGTGAAGAGGCCAAACATTTAACCCTTTTGGAAACTATGAGAAAGGCAATTCTAGTGTATAAAAAAAAAAAAAAGTATATTATTATTATTGTGTTAACTAGAACTTTGTTGAGGTCAAAGATTTTTCCAAGGTGTGTCGATGAGGTATTCTTGTCAACATAAAATAGGAAAAGATCAAATGTATGACGAAAAGATTTGCATTAATTTATGAACGATGATGTAATTAGCAGTGCTGAATTCATCAGTTTCAATAGGAATTTGTATACACACCCTTGAAGTTACCGGTAGGGTTAGGGGAAATAACTAATAAAAAGCCCTTTTTCACACTAGATAAATATTGTGGTAGACGCAGGGTTGTGAAAACATGTGGTATTTCTCACTTGAAAAATGTCAACCCTACACCAACCCTCCGACAACCCACCCTCCACCCCGAGATTGATTATAACCGGGGTTGAACATAACCCTGCTCTAGACTCGGTGTTGAGACTCTACCCCTGGATTTGAAATAGTAAAAACTGAGCAAAATAAACTGTAAAACGACACAGGGTTAAACAAATGTAAAACTCAACCCAAAGCAGCAGTGGGCATACCAAAGTTTGAGTTGAACCCCGGGTCAAGATAGAGGCAGTAGTGTGAAAAATGATTTTAAATGTTTCTGTGTGTGTGTTCTTGTCTTGCATTACGATCGAGGATCGAAACACAAAAGAGAACAAAGGGAACAAAGGATCCTCGATCGACGGTTTGCTTGTCCGAATTCTGTCCTCGATCGACAGTGCAAGCGCAAAGCAATGGGGATTGGGTTAAGTAAAGGAAGAAAGGAAAACACAATATCGATCCTCGGTCGTTATGTGGTTCACGACTGTGTGTGTGCGTTTGTTTTTGATTGAAATAGGGGACGTATGACAAAGGGAACAATGGGGTCCCCTATTCCGCAAAGGTCCCCGATTCAGACTCGTGTGCAAATCCTATGGAGATCATCCGAAAACGTTAGAGTACAAACAAAAGAGGGAAGACGGTCGGACAATGCCCCGTCCCCTATTGACGGCATTTACCCACTTGCGTGTGTGTGTGTGTGTTCACAAATTGTTGAGAACTGTTTTTCAGAACCCTGGGGATGTTTAAAGTACATACTGGTAATTTAAATTCAACTTCCTCCTGTTTTGAAAATACAATTGTACTCACTGAAAATATGTTTTTGTGTTATTTCTCTATGACACCAACAGATCACCAAGGTGCCTATTGAAACCTGTGAGTTGTTGACAACGTGTGGGGACTGTCTGCAGGTTGGAATGGATGGAACAGGGGACCCACACTGTGGCTGGTGCCCTTTACTGAACAGGTATGCAACACATTAACCGCATAGTTACCGATGAAGCCAACTTGAAGGGGATGTTTTGTAGCATTTGAATGCTATCCTTGTCCCATTTTGTCCCATTTAAGTTTATATTTGCTATGGTTAACTGAGGCCTAATTTTAGTTTGTATGCAACTCCGAATGTACATTTTTACGAGCAAAAACTTAACGACATGTAACTGCAGATTCAGTATTGAGTTTACTTTTACCCCTTCATCAACGTATTTTGTGAAAACTGTATACTCAATGATTCAGAAATAGCAGTGAGTACCACGACCCAAGTGACTTTTCTTATCTCTCAGGACAACGAGTTGTAAAGTGTTGGTAAAATAAGTTGGAAAAGACAAAATCTAATATTTAATATCATTTAATATTTAGACAAATATCTAATATCACCCTGAACAAAAAGGCGCATTTTTTTTTCTCAGAAATTCCTGATTTTGTTATTGTTTTTTTAGTATTTCATTGTTGCTTTAGTACATGTTGCGGTATTTCAATAGACCAAAGTTTTGGTGTTACACATTTTAAACAGAATATTTCCTGAACTAAATATGGGCACTTTACGACATCAACAGCGCCATAATTTTAGCTACAAAAAGGGTGTACTTCACACCCAAACAAAATAACCAAAAAGGAATGTCTGATATTTTGGTGTAAACTTTATGCCATGACCTTTTAACCCAGACATAGCCTGGTACATAGTTGGCAGATCTCAATGTGCATTAATACATGCCGAAGGTTCAAGAAAAATTATCCAAATGCACGCATAATACATTTAACAGCTGTACCACTGCCAGTAGTTTAATTCTATCAAATTTCTATCAACCGGCTACCGACTGAGCTGTCCAATCTTAACTGATGAAAAATATAATTGGTTTTTCATCTGGAGTCAAGTTTGTCCAGTTGGCCAGGGTTTGTTTTCTTCGGACATGACAATTTTGCAACTGGATATGGTAACAATACAGCAAGTGGTTACTCATGATTGGAAGCATGGGCAAAGTTACCAAAATTAGTTTAAATTAAACAGTATTAAATTAAACAGTATTAAACTGGATTTAATAGGTTAGTAGTACTAAACAGTATTAAACTGGATTTAATAGGTTAGTACCGGTAGTATTAAACAGTATTAAACTGGTTTTCATACTGTACAGTGTAGGTTAGTAGTATTAAACTGGACTTGTGACTGGACTTGCGACTGGACTTGCGACTGGACTTGCGACTGGACTTGCGACTGGACTTGCGACTGGACTTGCGACTGGACTTGCGACTGGACTTGCGACTGGACTTGCGACTGGACTTGCGACTGGACTTGCGACTGGACTTGCGACTGGACTTGCGACTGGACTTGCGACTGGACTTGCGACTGGACTTGCGACTGGACTTGCGACTGGACTTGCGACTGGACTTGCGACTGGACTTGCGACTGGACTTGCGACTGGACTTGCGACTGGACTTGCGACTGGACTTGCGACTGGACTTGCGACTGGACTTGCGACTGGACTTGCGACTGGACTTGCGACTGGACTTGCGACTGGACTTGCGACTGGACTTGCGACTGGACTTGTGACTGGACTTGTGACTGGACTTGTGACTGGACTTGTGACTGGACTTGTGACTGGACTTGTGACTGGACTTGTGACTGGACTTGTGACTGGACTTGTGACTGGACTTGTGACTGGACTTGTGACTGGACTTGTGACTGGACTTGTGACTGGACTTGTGACTGGACTTGTGACTGGACTTGTGACTGGACTTGTGACTGGACTTGTGACTGGACTTGTGACTGGACTTGTGAAAAAAGAAGATCACAAAATATACATGTACATATGGGTCTTTCCATAAATAAGGGGGCCAAAGCAGGACATGGTGTTATTTCTCAAAATGTAATTTACTTTCTATATTCTGTGCATGTTCGTATGGTGGGGATAGCTCATACGTTTAATGTATAACTTCAATTTCTTGAATCAGATGTTTTGTTTTCATATACGATCCAAAACTATCCATCACACTGTAACGGAGACACCGGTGTCTCAGTTACAGTGTGAAGTGTGAAACTTGTGACTTGTTTTGCCATAAATTAGTAGGTTTTAATTGAAAATTTAAATTTCAAAGGGTAATATGTAAACATCATTGGTATACTGTAATTCAGCTATTTTCAATGAAAACCTTCAAACGTTGGCCAAGCAGTAAAGGCCGACAGTTTTACGCGTAACCGTGACACCATGGTGTCTTTGTTACATCGTGACTCAAAAAGTCCTGTCTCTCTTATTATGCATCATAAATGTCTGAATCTAGCAAAGTGCATAGTAATACATGCTACATACATGTACATGTAGCAGGTATTACTATGCACTTTGCTAGATTCAGACATTTATGATGCATAATAAGAGAGACAGGACTTTTTGAGTCACGATGTAACAAAGACACCAGTGTCACGGTTACGCGTAAAACTGTCGGCCTTTACTGCTTGGCCAACGTTTGAAGGTTTTCATTGAAAATAGCTGAATTACAGTATACCAATGATGTTTACATATTACCCTTTGAAATTTAAATTTTCAATGAAAACCTACTAATTTATGGCAAAACAAGTCACAAGTTTCACACTTCACACTGTAACTGAGACACCGGTGTCTCCGTTACAGTGTGATGGATAGTTTTGGATCGTATATGAAAACAAAACATCTGATTCAAGAAATTGAAGTTATACATTAAACGTATGAGCTATCCCCACCATACGAACATGCAAAGAATATAGAAAGTAAATTACATTTTGAGAAATAACACCATGTCCTGCTTTGGCCCCCTTATTTATGGAAAGACCCATATATGCCTCTGCATACTTTATGTACATTTTTGGTTTTAGGCTGGATTTTCATGTCTAGAGCACATTTAATACCCAGTTCATATTAGTATGCATGTCAACCCATATTATCACACCACGGAAGAAATCGGGCACAAGTGCCTGTTATAAATATTAATGCTAGGCAGTTTTGCTGTGGATAAGGGGGCATGAGGGGCTGGGAACGTTTGCATAAACCATTTTGATTACCATGGGAATGTGATGCATAAACCATTTTTACCACCTGGGCCCTTGGCTATACAAATTGCATTATGAAGTGAAATTGAAGAACCTGGTAAGAAGCTATTAATTAACCCATATCAATGCTGGATCCATTAACTTCAATATGAATGTTCACACACCCTAGGGGGTTAGGGTTAAGCTAATCGGGAAGCCAGTTAAAACTTTTCCCAGGTTCCATTAGTCTGAGCATCCGCCATTCACATGTGCAGAGCCACTTATAACGTACCAGTATCTAGAGTTGGTTTAATTTCGAGGAGAACTCTGGCAACTTTAGCTGCCATAACAACTGGTAACAGATTTGATACAAGGCCAGGCGCGGTTGTGGGCTGGATCTGCAAAAAGTTAGAAGTGGATGACACGTGCGAGGGGTCCAGCCCCCAGCAAATATTGGCTCTAGAACCGCACCTGTACAAGGCGCTCGCTGAGTGGACAGAATCTGCTCGCATCATAGGTGCTACATACACAGTGGAGATTTCTGTTCTGCCAATTAATTTTTCGCTTCCTAACTTTATAGAGCTGCTCATTAATTATGAAAGTTTTCCAATTGAAAAGCACCAAAGTCACACATATTTTATTTACTTAGGTTACCAGCCACAACGTCACTCTTAGTACATTGGCTGTTACTGGTTCTTGGCTAAAATTGAGGAGCAGCATGTCATCAGAGCACTTTTGTTTATAATTTTTGCAGGTTTTCATTTTTTTAATACAATTTTTGCAGGTTTTCATTTTTTTTAAACAATTTTTGCAGGTTTTGAACGTTTTTAAACAGTGAGGAGTGTTTAGCACATAGACTTAGGATGTCTATGTTTGTAAATAAAATTCTACACTGTGACCGTGACATTTATTAAGAGTGCAAGTAGATCTAGAGAAATTCCAGTAGTACACAGTGAAAGAAAATACCAACACTAAACCATACGACAGATGGTGAAATAACCAGCTAGAAAATAATATGGCTGCACTAGTGTCCAATTTAATACCTGAGTGCATTTGCAATCTGTACTGATACCTGGTCAGTACATCCATATCTGATCAGAGAGATTACAATTCAGGGTTATACAGTAGACATTGGTATCTGTTCTACAAACTGAAACTTAAAGGTATAAAGTATATATATAGCATTTGCAGATATCAAAAAAAATTACTACAGAATTATTAAGAAATATCTTACTCGTCTGAAAGTAAATAATTTCTAGGCATCCAGCAAAATGATTGCACTAGATATCCTTTATCTATTATTATTAAAAATAATTACAAATTTATAAAAACAAATTCAGCGACCCCCCTAAATCCACTTATTCACGATAATTTAAGTAATTACCAATGGTGTATCCTACCTTTAAAAGTAGGATACACCATTTGCAGATATAAAAAAAATAAAGATTGTAATAAATAATAATTGTAGGCATCGGGCAAAAAGATTGCGCTAGATATTCTGTAATTGTTACGAAAGAGTTAATTTTATGAAAACAAATTCACGATCGCCGGATGGCGATTGCGAAAAAAACATGAACAACATAAGAACCACTGCCTGACACCGGTTGAAAACGAACGCCGTTTTTCTTTCTTTTCTCAGCATCAATGATTGTAATACTTCGGATAGGCCAGTTAAACGATATTTACTATAAAATGCAACCATTCATGATAATTCAAGCAATTACCAATGGTGTATCCAACCTTTAAACAACAATCTATTTTAAACTTTGAATTTTTATCAGGAAATTTTAGGGAAATTGTAATTTTTGTTTTGTTTTCTTGGGTAAAGTCAGATCAGGTTTAATTTCCCTCGGGTATTTTGCAGTGGTGATTGTGTCTCATTTTGTAGAGTACATGTATTTCTTTCAGTTTTTACATCTCACATAAAAAGAATTTGTCTGTGAAACCTTGAGTAAAATAGTTTTAAAGGAAGTCGACTATGATCCACTGTAATAGAAACCGTTTTAGTCTGTTTCACATCGTGATGAAAATTGAAACCTTTGAAAATGTATGTATGGTACATTGTAGATACACCATTTGCAGATATCAAAAGATTTTACTACTGGATTATTAAGAAATATCTTACTTATTTAATAATAAATAATGATTGTAGGCATCCAGCAAAATGTTTGTGCTAGATATCCTGTAATTGTTCCTGAAGATTTAATTTAAAAATATTTACTATAAAATACAACCCCCGGAATCCACCCATGATAATTAGCAATTACCAATGGTGTATCCTACCATCAAAGGGATCATGAGAAGACTTTTACTTGGAACACATCATGTGCAATGTTCGACACTGTTTAAATGTACGCTGTAATTTGTACATGTATGAAAACTACGCACTGTATTTGACATTCCTTTTTAGTTAATTTTATTGAAAAGTTCCCTTCTTGAAACAATTACAAGTTTCGGTGCTTTTCCTGATAACTGAGGGCAATGTTGCTGTGGTGTCATTTAATGAAGACACTGTACAATTTAGGAGGTTTCTGTTAAAATAGTGACCCATAATTTTTTTTAATGAAGACGAGCATTGGCAGCCATTTTTTAAATTGCTTGTTATTCTACCTATATATGTGACCAGCTACTACAAAAAAAAGGGTATTAAGTCGCGCTGTGCACTATCATGTAATGGACTACTCAACGTTGAGAGAATAAACATTTCATCAAAATGTGATTTTGTTGCCATTAATGACATCTTTAACACCAATATTTTCAGGTTTCATTGAAAGAAATGTTGATTTTGATGATAAAAGTGGAAAACACGCCCATTTTGTGTTCATCGTTCTGTTGTTCTACAACAAAGCCGGCTTTTTCAAAGCCTGTTTTCTCAGTTGTGTAATTTGAACTCCAAGAAAGTAATCAAAAGCAAACATGTCATATCTCCAGAACGGGAGTAGCTATGGAGTTCTATTATATACCAACTGGAAGCTTACGCTGTGGGCTTTCCAACCATGTATATAACTAAATTTCACTATTTTGTGACATAATACCCATTATTGTGGAGTGGGTCACATATCAAATCTGCGATGGCCCTATATCAATTTTTGTTTTATTATGACATGTCTGTAACATTTCATGCTTGTATCATCAAAGGCACAGTTCTCCCAATATTTCCCCTACATGTATCTGCCGTACTTCATTCATAATTGCCATTTTGTAAAATGTCTGTATTTTCTTAAAATAGTTGTCATAAAATGTCATCATCCTTATTTTCATATCTGGCATTATCACATCAATTACTGATTTGATCACCTGTTATTTGATTGTCGCAGGTGTACACGACGCACTGAAGTAGAGTGCCCAGGTGCAACTGACGAGCCATCAACCAATCGATGGATAGATAGCAAAAGCTTGTGCATAGAGATCCAATCAGTGACACCGTCTAGTATTCCTAGTGACTCTACTGCTGTGGTAAGATTTAAGATTCAGAACACTTACAGTTTTCACTCAATTTTTTGTTGTGTTTTACCTTTGACAATAGGCCAGTTCGGTATCCAACTGCGCTTGTGCACATGACATTCTTTTGAGATTTCATTTCATCGCATGCGTTCAAAAGCATAGCGGGCACCAGCAGATTTAAAGGGATCGTTGTGTTTTGAAGTAACATTTGGACAGCGAAGTATTTTCAGGCATTTTGTGTGCCCAAACTTTTGTTTAAACAAATGTTTCCATCGTCTTTTTAATTACCACGTTCTTCATAGCCTTGTGTGCATTTATCAACTGCGTTCATCCTCAGAGAAAAATAGTTGAATCTTGTTGTGCACATGCGTAGTTTAAATAGCAAACTGGCTTATTGAAACTGCAAAATAAAACATTGCTAAATAAAGATTTGTCATCATACTTTTTGCCCAATTGTTATCTGTCGTAGCTATCATTGAATGTGATCAACCTGCCTGTACTCAACACTAGCTTGCCTTACAAGTATCAGTGTGTCTTTGACATCCTGGGGTCGACGGAGGTCACATCCATAGATGGCGCCGTCATTGAGTGCGCAACCCCAGCCAACCTGCCAATGCTGCAAGGAGGTATGTGTCGTTTACGTTCAGTTCCGTCGGTAATAGACCTGAGATGGTGAAACAAACACCACAGCTTAAAGTGATATAACCATTCTACGTTGCCGATGAAGGCTAAATTAAGGCATTGTTTGTAAGCCTTGTACATCTTGGCATTGTTACCGACTGCCCTACTTGAAAGTGAAACCTATTTCGTTTTGAACGCTCTGGTTGTTATCATCAAATTTCTACCCCTATTCTTGAAACAGCCAAATCCTTGATTTCATTTGTCAAAGTCATCTCAACTCACTTGTAAAAAACTATTCCAAACTACATGTACATCTCCAATAACTTAAAACATACATTTGTAGAACTGATGATATCAAGTAAAATTCAAAGGCTAGAATGCTTACAGTCTCGCACAGTACTTACACCATGGTTTCCTGTGAATGTACAGTGAAAGTGTGTTTAAATTAGCCTTCACTGCCAAAAACTGTTCCAGTGCTTTTGTCAGGAAATAAATACAGTGTAATACAAGGATACAATTTATCGTTCTTGTATGCATCTTTGTCATTTTCACCTTGACACTTTTTCCTGATAGAAATGTTTCTCTTTTGCGTTATTCAGTGAAGCAGTCCAATTATCATATGTGGTGCTCTCATTCTCTTGTTTTCAAAAACTCGGACCAAATTTCTTTTTATGTTTTTGCCTCATACAATGTAATAAAATGTAATACAATATTTATAGAATGTAGTACGTGCTAATGGGTTGAGCTGCTCCATAAAATTGGTCCCTTGATTAACTGTAAACTTGTGATTGTTTAGTTTCTTTTTATTTAGTTTTTATATTTGATTTTCATGTTTTGTTTCTCCAGGTGACCTGATGGTTACCCTTTCCCTCCGCGCCACCCAGACCAACAAGCTGATTGTCAATACGACCTTTGACTTCTACAACTGCAGTGCCTTTGATAGCTGCACCCAGTGTGTGGCTGACTATCTGTGTAATTGGTGTGTCTTTGAGGACAGGTGCACTGGCAACACCAGCCGCTGTAACACCTCGGGGGTCATTGTAGGACAACAGGTGAAAATCACAGGCATTTGGGTACCTTTTGGGGGAAAATAATAAACAAAGACAATTTATGTGGGCGTCGCTAAAGCAATAAACCAGTTCGGTATTCCAACTACACTTGTGCACAACAAGATTCAACAATTTTTCTCCTGGGATAAAAGCGGCAGGTAAATAAACACTAGGCTATGGAGGACGTGGTAACTCAATCTACATTCTGTGCAATCTTTCGTGCAATCAAAACGACAATAGGACCTTTTTGTTCAAACAACAATTTGGACACACAAGACACCTGAAAACACTTTAATGTTACTTCAGAACACGACGATCTCTGTATTAAAAATTGCTGGTACCCACTATGCTTTTGCACATATGCGATGAAATGTTTATCTCAAAAGAAAAGTTGTCAAATCTTGTTGTGCACACATACTCTCCTTGTAAGAAGTCAGCTGGGTATTTTCCCAAAGTCACCAAAATATTAATATATTATTAACCAGTTCGCGCCGGGATTATTTTAACATCGCCGAGCCGACGGGCGGGATTATTTTTAACGAAACTAGATCCGAAGCGTGTTCAGGCTGATAGTGCCGGGAAGCACACCCACGCATTTCCGGCCTTGCGCGCTGCTGACATACATTTCCGAACTTGAACTTGGCGTGTTTATGCGTCATCCGTTTTGAATTTGGGGGAATTTTTGCGTTTATATACGTCATCCGGCGCGAACTGGTTAAAATATTATCCTCCAAAATAACCCTAACTCCTTACACAACAAAGGAAGTTGGAGGATTTTGAAGGAATTGTATTGTTTAATAACAATGGTGAGGGAGTTAGGGTTAAAGAACTATTGGAATTCGGGTTAATTATTTATGAACATTTGAAATACACATTAGCCATTGCTATCTAACATTCAACCCAATGTAACCATTTAACATCTCTAGCAAGTACTATTTTGAATCACTATTTTTTCTTTTTCTGCAGATTTTTCTGCAGCCCAGTACATGAGATTATAATTATAAAATCAATCAATTGCAATCAAACATGGGTCATAGATGCAATATGAAAACATGTGGTGGTGAGGCTAAAAGTAAATTAAGTTCTTAAGTTTATGTTTTTAATGTACAGGTGCAACGAGATGCAGAAAGGAAGGGAAAAGACTACTGCCCGAGAATTAAAGACACTCCAGAAATTCTCATTCCAGCGGGGGAACCAGAATTTCACAATTTTACAGTGAATGTCGACAGACTCCCTGTTATGGTAAGGGCAAACTTTATTTATATATATATTTGTTTTAATGATTAAATAAATTGGAAAGTACACTTCACCTGGGGCCAATTTCATAGAGCTGCTAAGCACAACAATTTGCTTAGCATGACAATTTGTCCTTGGCAAAAACAAGGTTATACAGACCAAATTTTTACCTGATCTTTATTGTTCTGGATTGATAATCAGCTGTTTTCTTGCTTAGCATGAAAAACATGTATAATTTTGGCTAGTAACCTGTTTTTAATGAGCAAGACTTTTTGTGCTAAGCAATTTTTTTTGCTTAGCAGCTCTATGAAATTGGGCCCAGATTTGGATCTTGTTATATTCTGTTATATTCTGATCAGCGTGTCATTACAGTTGATCTACAGGAGATGGAAATGCACCTTGTAACAAAAATGTAGTAAAATTCCTAGAAACTAGCTTCAAATTAGCAAATTTGACCCCCCAAAAGTTTGCAACTAAAGAAGTATTGGCTTCCCTTTGGTTGTAATTTTTGCTAGAAAATCACCCAAAATTGTGCCATCAAATGTGAGGTGCTCTGGCAAAATGAGACAGAACTGGGCAAAGGCTGAAATGAGGGTTTGCAGGTGTTAGGACAAAAAATAGAATTATCTTTTTAATACTGATTGATGCACTTCCGTAAGACATTCCCTTGACAAGTTATCGCTATTTAAACTTTGAATTTAAAGGTTAAAAATACTGACAAAAACGCCTTCAAGTTTTGAGCTTCGTTATTCGTAAAAATCAAAAGAAACATTTTTTTTTTTTTTTTAAACTCTTTAGTTCCGTGATTTTTATACCATTTTTAAAAAAGGTGTAGTACATGTACAGTACATGTACATATATCAAAGATTATGTATAAATCTGAAAATTATCAATTATCACTGGCCTGTACCCAGTTCGTTCTTATTTTGCTAGAATGCTTCACAAATGGCATAATTTAATGTCAGGTAATTTCGATCTTGCATCCATATATTTATAAATACAGATTGTGTATGTATGTATGCTCTTGCACCACATAACGATCGAGGGGCGAGACACAAAAGAGCACAAAGGGAACAAAAGCCCCTCGGTCGACGGTATGAATGGCAAAATTCGGTCCTCGATCGTCGGGGCAAGCGCTAGGCAATGGGGTTTGGGTATAACATAGGAATAAAGGAAAACACAATATCGATCCTCGATCGTTATGTGGTTCACGACTACATGTACATGTATGTATTAATGCAGGTTACTCATATAATCTGACCCTCGCTCTGGTTTCTGTGTTTCCTGAAATGACATAAAACACTTCCCAATGTTCACACATATCCTGTCTCCTTGAATGATTCTGCAGACAATTAAGCTCAAATTACCAGCGACTTCAAAAACACTTATCACTTAAAAATAACACTAAAAACCACTTGCATTGTTATCCAGCCAAAATGTCTGTTATTCTAAAACCGAGATATCGCATTTTTATTATCGAATTCAAAACACCATTGTCACTTTCCTGCAAAGAACAACAAGACTTTCCCACCCCAAAACATTTTTTTTTTGGTTATTCCTCAGTAGAGGAAAGCGGACTTGATTTGTTTTTCTTGTATTGTTTTGTTTACAGAAGGACATTTTGGGAACTGGAAATGTTTTGCAGGAAGAAATATTGACCGCAAATTAGGAAATTGTTCAAACAGACTTTCCCAGCTAGCTGTCCGCATGTACCATAGTGCATTAACTGCGTAGTGCATTTAACGTTGTTTTTTTATTTGGAAAATAAAGTTGACAAATATTGACGGATTGTTGTACCGCTAAAGCTTAGGAACAATATTAAACACGTTTCTGCTCATGTATACGTTAGTATACCTAAAATGACTTTTAAACTTAACTCCCTGCTGCCTTTTTACTAAGTACAGGACCAAATCATCCAAAATCCATCACTCACTCTGCTTCTTATACTGTACATGGGATAATGGAACCACCACTGAAGTGATGGTTGATGTTGGACTTAGTCCACATGGTTTATATGACAACAGCAGTACGGCATGATAGACAAAATCAATGAGATTCCCCCAGCAGTGCTTCAGGCCTCCTGCCCCAAGTCCATCATAATCCATGAACATTTAGTCAAGCCAGGACTGCAGCAAACATGTTCCTAAACTTCCCAATACAGGGGATGGATATTGATGGATTTAGGAAACCGGGTTGGTGTCGTGGTTACTTTTGTCGCCTTCCGCCGCTGTTGCCCAGGTTATATTGCCTTTTTCACATCTGGAGTGGGTTTTCAGCCCCTGCCTTATTCCATGGGTAATTCCCCCCCCCCCCCCCCCCCAGGATATTCCTCTTGGAGTTTTCCTCCCACCTCTGAAACTGTAATTTCTTCTTGTTGTATTATCTACGGGGTTTTTCAGGCTTGGGAGCTTCAGTGGCGCTTCAGTGGCGCTCTTGACGATTTTCTTGGTTTTAGTACCAGAAATATAATCCTAACCCTAATTTCCTTCTCTAGAGGCTGAACAGGCTTTTGATGGTAATCGTCATACAAAGATGTAGATGTTACACAAGCTATGAACCCGTGTTTGAGCTATACACAGTGTTGTTCTGTATAACAAAAACATTGACAAACTAGAAAATGCTGACATGAGTACGGCAAGGCATTCTTCAATTCTGGTGTAAAAATGTGTATCTCTGAATTGAAGCTCTCGACTCCGGGGAGTGGTTATCATGGCTGTGGCCTGCTAATCTGTCAAAAAAACTGTTGTCGGCTGTGCTACACTGTAGAACACGGCCTGTGTGGCAGCTGGATGCTCAGGTCCATTGTGCAGTGCAGCTACTGGACAAAGGCTGCTGTGCAGTCATGCACATAAACCTGGTGCAGTGAGGAATTAACCAGTTCGCGCCGGGATTATTTTAACATCGCCGAGCCGACGGGCGGGATTATTTTTAACGAAACTCGATCCGAAGCGTGTTCAGGCCTATAGTGCTGGGTAGCACACCCACGCATTTCCGGCCTTGCGCGCTGCTGACATATATTTCCGAACTTGAACTTGGCGTATATATTCGTCATCCGTTTTGAATTTGGGGAAATTTTTGCGTTTATATTCGTCATCCGGCGCGAACTGGTTAATACCAGCATCAAGGGGTTAAACACTCCTGGAGCAACAACTTTCATTACTATACTGCATCCAGAGTCAATAATCAGTGAAGCATGAAGACACAGCTGTGGTTGACGTTATTTACTTTTGCTTGTCTCTGTCATGATGGATTCCCATGCTGTAATCGGATTATTTAACATTGCCAAGCACGCTGATGCATGTGTTTAATTAACCTTTATTTCTTCTGTAGTCTGGTTACACATGTGTACTCAGGCACAAAGAATGGGCAGAGGCGAAGACGACTACAGGTGTCAGACTCAGTGACACCAGAATTCTCTGCGCTGATATGAAGGTGAGTAAATTAGATCCCTGATGAATTGTCTGTCAAGAATCATTGGCGATTATCAGAGTAACAGAGGATGAAATTAGACACAAGACTGCTCTGTCCATGGACTAGGACCTTCAATTTGTCAGAATGAATTGTCAAGTACTTTATTAACCCTAACTCCCGAGGGTTATGTCAATTCCTATTGATATTGGGAGATTCAGGACTGTTAGTTTTAATTTAATAGAGCAAGTACAATACAGATTTTGACTCTGCACTTCTGTTTTTGTTACGATATACATGTAGCAAATAATGTATTAAAATGTAATTAATAAGATTATTAGGAAGAATCTTAGGAAGAGTAACTCCTCCTAACTTGCAATAGATCCAATGCAAGTTAGGATGAGTTAGTCTTCCTAAGATTGATCTTAGTCTTTCGTGAAATCGTCCCCTGGTTTATGTTTTAAAATTTAGATTTCGTTTCCCCCATATTTTGTTCACCCACTCACCCCAATTTTTATTCTTAAAATGTGGATTTTGTTATTCAATATTTTTTTTTTAAGTCCAGTTCATTGATAACATGTGCCCTGATGTTTGGTACCCTGTGGAGACCTAAACACAATGGGGACAATTGGGTTAAACAGAATTAAGAAATAGTTAGGATTAGGGTTATTTTTTTTTGCTTTAGGGGATTATAAGGTATATTTGGGCCAAATTTCAGCCCAGGAAATAAACCGTGGTTGAAGTGGAGCATTTTGAAAAAATATTTGTCACAAATTGTGTACACAAGAAAAAAGATGTTTCCACGGGGATACAAATGTTGGGTGTGTATGGTCTTGTATTAAATCAGACTATCGAAAAGTGAATTTCGATTTTCAATCATTTTAGAATTTCAATTTTAGAATTTCAATAATTTTAGAATTTCAATAATTTTAGAATTGAAATAAATTTAGAATTTTAATCATTTTAGATTGAAAAATTGAAAATTTTGAATGGCCCTTAATTTACTGTTTGAATTGAGGTGGGGCCTAAATTGTACATATGGGTATAATACAGACATGCAGCATTCTTAAAGGTAGGATACACCATTTTCAGATATCGAAAATATTTACTATCAAATTATTAGGAAATATCTTACTCATTTAAAAGTAAATAATGATTCTAGGCATCCGGCAAAATGATGGCGCTAGATATCCTGTAATTATTCCGAATTTTTTTTTTTATAAAGACAAATTCGCGATCGCCGGCCGGCGATTGCGAAAAAACAAAGATAACATAAGAATAACTGCTCGACACCGGTTAAAAACGAACGCCGTTTTTCGTGCTTTTCTCGGCATCCATGACTGTAAAACTTCGGACAGGTCAGGTAAACTATATTTACTATAAAATACAACCCTACAAATCTACCCATGATAATTCAAGCAAAAACCAATGGTGTATCCTACCTTAATACTGTGGGCTGAATGCAATATCAGAAATTTCAAGTCCTTTTCAAAAATGATGCTAGTATTTCTAATTATAAAGTATACAATCTGTATTATACAACACTTGAACGAATCCCGGTCATCTGATTAGTGGATAGTTGATCACATGTGTTGAATTATTCGTCCCAATGCCCAGCACGGCCGCACCGCAAAAATAGAAGTTCTATACAACTGTGAATAGAACTTCAATTGCACAGTCACATCGTCGGTCGCGCTCTGACCAATCAGACGACGAAGATTGATTCAGGCGTTGTATACAAATAATGAATGTTTCACGTTTGTGCGATGGAGAGTATAATTTTATGAGGTGACAGATGGAATGTGCCTAGTGAATAGAACATTATATCTGTCACATTTCATCTGTCTTCGCATTCACAAACATAAATAATTTGTATACTATTTTGTTCAATCTACCCTAACAGTATAACTACACCATGGGTGAGAATGTCATCATTGCAGAATTACAGATCCACTGGAGAGGTTTTACTCTGGACAACCCGTCCATGTTAACAGGTAAAAAAATTAATCCAGTTTCCAAAGAAGTACATTGTACATACATTTTGTACAGACCTACATTGTACATTACATACCTTGTGTGGTCATTCCTTTGAATTTGTGTAGTTAAGAATCCTCGGAAGTTAAGAATACAAATTTTCCTCACACTATGAACATTCTTTCAACCCACATTTGTGAATGTGATCCCCTCAAGTGTTCCCCTTTACTTTCCTATTACAACCCAAACTCATTTTACCTCTAGAGCTCTTTTTCAAAATAGAAGAACTCTTGTGTGGACGTGAGCAAGTCCACACAAGGTTTTTGTCTGTGTATTGTGTGGACATCTTTTGTTTACAGTTCCACAGCGTTTGCAACATTGGTACAAATATTCCAGATCTTGAAAAGGAGACCATTAGAAATATATGTGACCTGTTCCAACGAAACCCGGACAAAGTCGCACAATGTGTTTTGTCACAATGTACTCCTGAAGTCATTTCTGGATGGATTTTACCATTTTTAGGTTTTAGGTTTTCCTAAGTCACTCACTATTAATCTACAATCTCCTCAAATTTGAACAAAATCCGTCTACCAGAAGTGTGTTTTTTTGTTAATTTTGTGAAACATTTGTGTATAGAAATAATACGCTTTTCTGAACTTCAAAGCTGTTTATCTCATAATTAGGTTGTCAGGGTTTTATCACTAAATCCAGACCCCAGGGAAGATAGGGTGGGGGTACATATGTAAATGATACATCATTTTAAAGCTGAGAACCTAGAGAATTTGAAAAAAGCAAAATCTGAAAAACTAAAAAGTCGACTTTGTCCGGGTTTCGTTGGAACAGGTCACATATGGACAAAAATTAAAGAACTGTTCACTTTATAATCAGTTGTCAATTTATTGTTCGTCTCTCATTTTGTCAGTGACTTTGTATAAGTGTGGAGTGAAACGTCCTGATTGCGGCCAATGCCTGCTGGCAGAGGATAAGTTCTCTTGTGGTTGGTGTGAACAATCTCAGACGTGTGGCATAACAACGAGTTGCCGTGCAGGTCAGAGGTGGTTGAGTGGGCAGGACTTATGCCCTGATCCCAAAATCACTTCGGTAGGTATCTATGGGTGGAAATCTTTGGAGTGGTTTCACCTATAAAAATGCTACAACTCATTAAGCCAGTTTGGTATTCCAACTGCAAATGTGCACATAAAGATTTGACGATTTTTATTAAAAAAAAACCCATTTCATCATCACTCACAAACATTCATTATTTTTATACCAGTAAATTCAAAGAGATTTGCCTTTTTTTCAGTAGTAAAATTTTACCAGTTCGCACCGGATGACGTATATAAACGCAAAGTTTTCCCCAGATTCAAAACGGATGACACATAAAAAAGGCCAGGAGCAAGGCCAGAAATGTCTGTCAGCAGCGAGCAAGGCCGGAAATGCGTGGGTGTGCTTCCCGGCACTATCGGCCTGAACCCGCTCCGGATCGAGTTTCATTATAAAAATAATCCCGCTCCTCGGCTCGGTGATGTTAAAATGATCCCGGCACGAACTGGTTAAAAAGAAAACATGAAAACAAGTGCTTTATGGTATTTTGTTTGAGCAAATGTTTCCATCATCATTTTGATTGCACAAAAAAAATGCACAAAATGCAGATTTGGTTACCACATGTATCTGCCAAGTTTATCCCCCCAACAAAATTGTGGAACCTTGTTGTACACATGCGCAGTTTCCCTTGAAAAGCTCCCCAAACTGCCCAAGTGCTCTATGATGTCATGGATTTACCAGGAACTGTACACAATGTATCAACGTGTTGGGCAGTTGCCAATGTGTTAAACTATCTGAAAATGAATTAAAATGGAAATTTTCCAAACTACCCGCAGATTTCATTATTTGCTCCCGTTTCATTTTATTTGATTCTCTTTTTCTCTTCATTTCCTTTCATACCGGTAGTTTTACCCTAAGAGTGGTCACGTTGATGGCAGTACTAGGGTGGTGATTGAAGGCTATAACCTGGGGCAGACTGCCAGCGATATCAAGCGAGTCACTGTGGCTGGAATGACGTG
This sequence comes from Crossaster papposus, assembly GCA_037893245.1. Lineage (NCBI taxonomy): Eukaryota > Metazoa > Echinodermata > Asteroidea > Velatida > Solasteridae > Crossaster > Crossaster papposus. The sequence goes on along the minus strand of JBAIAA010000119.1, from coordinate 582,693 downwards.
TGACATGATAGAATCAGAGTACAGACCGGCAGAAAGGTAGGTTTATTAACCAGTTTGTTACAGGATATTTTTGACATGGACTGGGCCCAGGTGCAGGACTGTTTTTCACGAACCTCGATCCGAGACGGGTTCAGGCCGGCATCTGTCCGGCCTCGCTTGCTGCAAGCTGGTTGCTGACAGATATCCAGCCTTGCTCGTGACGTGTTTATTCGACATCCGTTTTTATATTTTTTTTAACAGCGTGTATACACGGCATTTTACACGAACTGGTTAATGTGTTCATCAGAGGTGAATTTTTCTTAGGAACTTACACAAAAAGTTCCAAACTCCCTAATAAAAATGTCAAGGAAGTGTTTTTTGTTGTACGGTCATCAACAGCAAATAGAATACGAATCCTATCAAGTTGTGCAGCGTGTCTGATTATGTGTGATTTATGTCATGTATGTATTTGGATTGTGGAAATGTCGATATTTGTGTGTCAAGTTTGAAGTAATGCCGTTAATAAATAGCATTGATTATTGATACATGGTATTTGTATAGATTATTCTGAGGGCAGCCATATTATGTGGTAGCACCAGGCTTGCGCGTGTCGTGCCCGATAGTTCACATGCTCTTCCAGCTCCTTCAACCAATAGGGTTGTCAAAATGCGCGCCCGCAAAATCTTCAAAAACACGTTCAGCGTGCACACGGCCGGTGGCGGTACCATACAGAGTTGTAGTGGAGTACTTACCGAGTACCAGCTTATCTATCAGATATTAAGATGGTTTGTTACAGATACAGCTGCATAATACAGACACTGGACAGTAAATACATGTACTTTGCTAAAGAAATAAACAACTTTGAACAATCAGAATCCTGCTGAATTCAGCTTTTAAGACAAAAGCATTCGGAGTATACTTTCCTAGTACTTTCCAAGTACTTTTGTCCCAAAATTTTGATTAAAAAAGTATTTTTATGCATCCAAAGTCCCAAGTTAATTTGTTCTCTAACACTGCTTTCATTTGTTGTCTACTATCAATGTTTGTCTCACTTTGTTCGCAACAAACGGCTCAATATTTGGTAGCAAACAAGGTATTCGGAAAGCACTCGACTACAACATTGGTACTCAAAAATGGCTTTTAATATTGTTCCTTGGATTTGTTGACAGGGTTGTGTGTATGACAGATGCTAGCACGGATGGAGAGACCATGGGTCCTGTGGTAGTCATGATAGGAACAGAGGATTCTATGGAGGAAGACGAAGCATCCACGATGGAAGACCAGTTCTCCTTTGTGGTCAGTGTATTATTCTCCTGTTTTGACTGATTTGATGTAATGTGATTCTATCCAAATTCATTTTACTAACTCCTGTCAAATTGTGACCTCTGAATGTTTATCAAAATGTTAACAAAAATAATGTTTTTTTCGTACTGGTTGTCTACAGCCCTCTAAATAGAGACTGTTATTTTGGATTGCTAGGCACCTTTTAAAGGGGTTTCTATAGTTTAGTGGATTTTGTACATGCACGTGCCGACGCGGTGTATACTTCCGGGTTTTTGTTATGATTCTAATAATAGTCACGGGTACCCGACCGTGACGGGAATAGGGTACCCGGGTCCCGTACTACCCGTAAACACACACCCTTAATACACGTCATCCGACACGAACTGGTTAATAATTTTAAAATAAATTGTGGGCTTTAAATAAGAGAAAAAGCAATTTGTTCAGGATAAGAATGAGGGTAATTATATTCTTTTCGTTTCACGTTCATTTTTTTTGTATAGGGTAAAGCAAAAAAATTGTGTTTTCGTTGCTGTTGCACATTACATGTACATGTGAAACTGTTTAAAAAAATTCTTATACTAAATTTTTTTTATCCCACAGATACCCCGCATTAGTGGTATCTATCCGCTTCTAGGACCAATGGCTGGTGGGTCAAAGGTCAGACTGACAGGTAAACATCTGAATGCAGGAGGCACAAGGAGCATTACAGTGGCTGGTATCCCGTGTAACATCACTGCACCCATGCAGTAAGTCTGTGTAATTTTTATAATTGATATTGCAAAATCACCCCAAGCAAGGCTAAGAATGCCACTAAAAAAGGCTAAGAAGAAGAAAAATATGACGAAATAAGAAAATCTGGAAAACTGGAGGAAGGAAATGATATTCTTCTTAAAACAGACTTGAAGCAAAATAAAAAACAAACTCTGTAAAATGCACCGTCATTTCATTTCAAATTCTATTAAATTACCATTATAGTGAAGCAACAGAAATATCGATATCTTTGAAGACATTATGTATGTAAAATAATGAGTACATTTGTAGTCAATATTCAGAGATAATTTTACGTTTCTAGGATATCCTCTATTTTATAGAATGCTTATTTGAAAACTTAGCAAATTCCAGATCCGAATTTGTTTTGCTTAATAGCAGCTAGCTTGCAAGACTAGAATAGGATGTTTAAAGAATGAATTCCTTTATATCAAAACTTTGGAGTAAAACAAACTCCTGGATTTATATGAATATTTTTTTAACGTACTGCAATATTGGGTCTTTATGGAACAGTTTGTCAGCTACTGTCACCAGCTGCATCACATCTGCAAGCACAGATCTCATTGAGGGGCCAATCATAATGACCTTTGACAATCATGGGACGGCCGTGAGTTCCGGCAACTTCACTTACATGTACACAAATAATCCTACTATCGAGGGGCAGGATCGAGAGAGTACAATTCTAAGGTATGTTTGCACCGTCATGCAGTTTAGGCAATCTACAGAACATCTAGGAATAAGGATGATGTAATTTTGCCTTTAACCAGTTCGCGCCGGGATTATTTTAACATCGCCGAGCCGAGGGGCAGGATTATTTTTAACGAAACTCGATCCGAAGCGGGTTCAGGCTGATAGTGCCGGGAAGCACACCCACACATTTCCGGCCTTGCTCGCTGCTGACATACATTTCCGAACTTGAACTTGGCGTGTTTATGCGTCATCCGTTTTGAATTTGGGGAAATGTTTGAGTTTATATACTGGTTAAAGGTAGGATACACCACGGCGATTGTTTTCAACCGACACCAGGCAGTAGTTATTATGTTGTCCTTGTTTTTTTCACGATCGCCGTCTGGCGATCGTGAATTATTTCTTTTTAATTCAATTTTATTGAACAATTACTGGATATCTAGCACAATCATTTTGCTGAATGCCGAGAATCATTATTTACTTTCAAAATATTTAAGATATCGTGAATTATTTCTTTTTAATTCGATTTTATTGAACAATTACTGGATATCTAGCACAATCATTTTGCTGAATGCCTAGAATCATTATTTACTTTCAAAATATTTAAGATATTTCTTAATAATTTGGTAGTACACTTTTTCAATATCTGCAAATGGTGTATCCTACCTTTTAATGCGGACATGGTCCTTAGCAGAATGTGGTTTCAACAAAAGATTTCCAAAGTCACATCCAAATGCTCCAAATAAGGTTGTTAAAATGCAAATTCACATCTAGTGGATGTGAATTTGGACCTTAACAATTTTTTGACCTTGTTCCTACTTTCTCCTACCTTGCTATTTTGGTATCATTTGAGCTCTATACTGATGTTTGCCAGGTTTTGAAAATGTTTCCAACTTTCATTTTTTATTAATATTGTCGGCCTTTCATCACTGCACTGACCAAAACCTTCCTGCCCAATAATCCATGTAACACCCTAAACTGCCATAGTTCAATATAGTTTGATTGATTATTCAGTGAAAACAAAACACTATCCCATACCTCAAAGTTTGTGATCTTGGTCTCATACTCAACGCCAACATGACTGTGGAGCCTCAAATGTCTACTTGTGTCAGGTCTTCAGTCTTCAGGGAGTACTTGAACCCTCAAGCAACAAAGCAGCTCATTCATGCACTTGTATGCTCACGTTTAGACTTGTATAATTCCACATGAGTTGGGTTATCTCAAGGACAGATCAACAGACTGCAAGAGGTGCAGATTACAGCTGCACGTCTCATCTCCTGTTCGCGGTCTTCATCACATATTACACCAATCCTGAAGCAACTACACTGGCTCCCAATCAAACAGCGACTTCAATACAAACTTTCCATGGTAACCTCTGAGGCGCTTAGCGGTCAAACTCCATTGTACATCCCAAAGCTTTTTCAAACTAATGTTGCCTGCTGTTTCGGTCTTCGCTCTAACAACACCTACAGGCTTTCAGAGACCAGATCGAGACGGTCGTGGGAAGACAGATCACTCGCAGTTGCCGCACCACGAGTTTGAAACACTCTCCCAAGAGACATCCAGACATCTTTATCCCTACAGTGTTTTAAGTCTAATCTGAAGACTGTTTTGTACACAAACTCTCTCATAACTTCGACCATTCATTGATTCATTCATTCATTGACTCAACTAAGTGATCTTTGTTCGTTTTTCATTTTTAACCATCGTTGACATTTCTATTTGTCTAAGAAAGTATTATTGTTTTACTGTCCTAACATCTAGTGGCGGGTTGGATATGCTGATAAGAGGAAGTCATCTGAATGTGATACAGGAACCCCAGATGAGGTTTGATATTAAGAGAACACGTCAAGTCACTCGGGCTAAGAGACAGGTAGACCAGCAGGTTGTGACTACAGTCATCAAGGTAAATATAGTCATATTGAGATGCTCGCTATCATGACAAATGACACTAATGTATGGCAATAAGCCAGTTTGGTATTCCAACTGTGCATGTGCACAAGATGCAACCATTTTTTTTCTCAGCCTCAATCCTACAAAACCTAACATAACTGCATGATAGGTTGGTGACCCTTCTTTTGCTAAGCCTAAATTTCCTGTGATTAGCAAATTTTGTTGCAGACCAATTTCCATGAAATAGGATCCCGATATAGAGGATAATGTTAATCTGTAGTATTACGCCCCAAACTACCCTGCTTATTGCCGTCTGTCCTGCCCAAAAACTGCCCAATTATGGTTTTATGGATACAGCAGCCGATTTCACAAAACTTTACAAAATTGCGACAGCTTCATTATAGTTTAATAATTCCTAAGTCCGCTACTTGCTCAACAAATTATGGCGTAACTTGTAAGTTGTGGCGTAGCGACTGAAAATTACCTATTTTACCAGTAAATTGTGATTGCCGTGGAGTCTGTCATTGCTCAACTTATTAAGTTCGATAAAAGATACTCACAGCCTTATGTTTGTAAATGAAGTGTTATTTTACCAGTGACAATTTTTTTTTAGTTCTGCAGAAAATTAGACAAACTTTTTTTTCTCAAAATGGCAAGTGGAGGTGATTCAATGACTGTTTCATGAAATATCACAATTAAACACAAACGACAATCGTAAATGCCGCTATTATCCTCGTTTAGGATGTTTATATTAGTTTAAAGTCTTGTGCAGTTACGCCAAGGTTTGTGAAAACAATCGTAAGTTTATTGCGCAGCTACACAACCAATTTGTTTGTGAAATTGACGGATGGTGCTACTGGGTTACACTATTACAGTGAACGTTTTGTTTTGTCAATCTGTTTTTCAGAAGTGTACTGTAACTAACCCTGCTTTAATGACCTGCGAGTCTCCTAATCTCAAGACTCCAGACCTTGCCAGTGCCTTCGTCTTTAATACCAGCACCTCACCACCGTCCTTCTTCTTGAAGAAAGACAACATCTTCTTTGTCATGGATGCAGTTATCATTCCATCCTCCGATGATTTTCAAGTATTTGCCGACCCACAATACTCTGTGTTTAAGGAGGTTGAGACGGTGGCATATGAGGAGCGCAAGATACTAGAAATAAAGGTTGGATAGTGTCAAGTTTTCAACCAAAATTTTTTTTTGATGGTGATTTTAAAAAAATTGTAAGGTTACAAAAAATCTAGTCGGGTTAAAAAAACAAAATTTGCTAAGATTGGAAATTATTGGCTTTAATACCCAAACCAGTTTTACCGGCCAAAATAACTGACTAGTTCTCTGCTTATTTTTGCTTAGCAAGGACATCTGCTAAGCAATGTTTGCTGCAATCAGATGACGACGATTGATTCAGGTGATGAACAGATATTGAATGTTTCACGTTGGTGCGATGGAAAGAATCATTTTATTCGGTGACAGATAAAATGTTTCATTCCACAAGGCGAATCTGTCACCTCATGAAATTATTCTTACAATTGCACTCACAAACATTCATTATTTGTATACTGTTCTTACACCCTTGTGATAATTCTTCCCCAGGGTCGTTACATCAGAGCAACGTATGTGACAGGTGATGTGATAGTCACTGTGGGTAATTTGTCCTGTACGTCACTGATGCAACCTGAGAATGCCGACATCTTGTCGTGTGAAGCGCCTAAAAACCAAGTTGGCCAGAGCTATGACGTTGTAGTAAGTGTCTAAAGGAATGTTTCGTTTACGCTAAAGAAACACCTGTTCAAGAAACTTGCATTGACCAGCACCCTTGGTATGAATGGTATTTTATGTCAAATACTGTGCACTATACAGGGTGGCACACAAAAACAGACTCACTGCCACTGAAAGCCAAATCTACCTGTACTAATGGATAGAGAATCTTTCTAGACAAGCACACCTCCACCACCCAAAGCCAAAACTGTCTACACCAATGGATGGAGAATCTTTCTAGAAGAAATTTGGTCCAGTAGTTTTAGCTCGGACCCCATCTTGATATCATTTTACTTCCAGGAAGACTTCTCATCCATTATACCAAATTGGCCTTTGTGCAGTGGAAACACCCGTTTTTTAGGGGGTCACCCTGTAAAGGGGCTGTTTATTATTATTATTGTGTTTTCGTACAACGAGATAAGAGATCTTATGCTTATTTGTTGGAACAACTCGAGTCAAGCTGCATCCGGCAGCCTCAGAGCTCGAGCGTCTTCCTTATAATTCTTGCAGTTCCGAGAAGAGCCGCCTTCTGTAGCAATTCAACCTGACTCTCTATCAAGGTGGGTCAATTAGACTACCTTCCTGACGGTCTACCCTGGCCTATCATCATTGGCGCTGACTGCGGGGCAGCACTTATTCTCTTGTCTTCTTTTTCTTCTAGGTTCATCATGGTAACTTGGTGGTCAAGGTGGGTGAATTAGATTACCTCCCTGATGGTCTATTCTTAGTTGTCATCATTGGCGCTGCCTGCGGGGCAGTCATAGTCCTCCTTATCTTACTATTCATCATCTGCATCTGGCGCCGCATCAGTGCCAACGAGCGTCGCTTCAAGAAGATGGAAACGCAGAGAGACGAGATGGAGATGAGAGTGGCACAGGAATGCAAAGACGGTCAGTAGAGGACGACAGACTGATTACGCTGATCCGACTGATCATATTGGAAAACACAATTAAAAGCAGTTATTGAGGTGTAATACTAATAATAGTGCGTGTTTATAAAGCGTACGTATCCACCAGCAGTTGCCCCTGGCGCTACATTATTATTACCTCTGCACATTGGGCCAATGAAACATTTCAAATACCACCCCAGCTCCCTTTGGAGCATACAGCTCAATGCTGCCATTCGATGCAAAGCAGCTAATAACCATCTCTGCCCTCACAAGTACCCATTTACTCCTGGCTATAGAGAAGCAATAAGTGACAAAGTACTTTGCCCAAGGGCACACGCACCATAACCCCCAGGCTGGACGCGAACCCACAACATGCAGCTTAACCTGCAGACCACAAATTCACTGCTCCAGACCACAAGGCCACGGCACTCCACATTTACGCTAACTGATCACCCAATGCTACAAAACACTAATTGAGTAAACTGTAGTATGCAGTACTCTTACTACACTAGTCTACTATAAGAATTGAGAATTGTGTAATAGTTTGTAATACTGTGTACTATACCACAAATTAATGCCTAGGAGGTTAGGGTTAAACGTCAAGCAACGCATCACATCGCATCACATCTCAAAACATTAAGCTTTTATTGCCTTTTTGCCATGCAAACCTAAAATCTGCTTGCGTGTTCAGAATTCTTTCCCCCTCCCTCTCCCATTTCCTTAATTTTACCATTTCTCCACAGCAAAGTTCTGACTTTTCTCAGTTTCTCTGTTGCAGCCTTTGCCGAGCTGCAGATCACAGTCCTGACAGTAAGCAGCGACGTGGAAGGCTCCGGGATACCCTTCAGAGAATACCGCGACTACGCGGCAAGGCTTCTCTTCCCGGACAATCCCCGCCATCCTGTATTCAGAGAGATCCCAGTGGTACGAGAGAACGTAAGTCGTAAAACACTCACTTATGTCTGAATTAAGGTGTTTGTAAGTTTTGCCTTTCAGTTTCTTTAACTAGCATGAATTTCATAAACTTTGGAACAAAAGCCCTTCACCAAGTGTAGGATTTTCACAACTACATTCCCACATTTGGTTTGCGCGAATCTCAAAATTGTGGAGAATGGTCATCAACTTGGAAGCTCAAAATCTAGGTGTGGAAGTTATTGGCAGAAGAAAATCCAGTTGCAGTGATGGTCGAGTCTCGACCCTTGATGGTCGAGTCTCGACACTCGCAAGTCGACTGGAGTCCGTCATCAGAATAACTCAACTTGACTGTGGTGAAAGTTAATAAGACTTGAGTCTCCAAAATAAAAGCTAAACTTTAAGAGCTAAACAATGACTAGTCTAGGATTTGTTTAATTTATACCCATGTCTTGGTCGTCTCAGATCTCAGGCATCAAGCGCAACGTTCTTGAGAAGGGCCTGGTCCAGTTTGGCAATCTCGTTAGCAACCAAACCTTCCTATCCATCTTTGTCCACACCCTGGAGACTCAGAAGACCCTTAATCTTCGTGACCTGAGCCACATCGCCTCCTTGCTGGTCATCGCTCTGCATAACAAGATGGATTTCCTGACGCAGGCTTTAAAGTCGCTTCTCCAGGAACACATCAAGTTGTACGTCAAGGAGGGACATCCTCAGCTGCTGTTGAGAAGGTACGGGGAGCAGTATTCCTTTGTTTGTGGTCGTGTTCTGTTTCGTGCGACTTTTGATTTTACTTCTGATCTGACTTGTGATATTGAAGTTGAAAGTATAACTTGTATATTTCTGGGTGGAGAGTCGAGTGGGGGTTGTGTGGCTTGCCCAAGGACATTTTATATGGCTGCCGGCTGGATTTGAACCCCTTACCGTTTGATCGTTAGTCAACAACTTTGACCACTAGGCCACACTGCCCTTTGATATGTGAATCGATTTGTGATTTTACTTGTGATAGACTTGACTAAACTTTGGTTTCTAGTCGCACGAAAGCCCAACAACCCCCCAGGATTGTTTATAATATGATTCTAAGCATCCAGCAAAATAAATGTGCTAGATATTCTGTAATTGTTACAAACAATTTAATTTAAAACAAAATATAACGATCGCCAAAAACAAGAGAAATTGGCTAACGCCAGTTGAAAACGAATGCCGTTTTTCTTGCTTTTTACTCGGCATCTATGATTGTAAAACTTAGGACAGGTCAGTTAAACGATATTTACTATAAATTACAACCCAAACAAATACCAAACACCCATTTCTGATAATTCAAGCAATTACCAATTGTGTATCCTACCTTTAAAAACTTACTTTATGTAAAGATATTAATGACTCTGTGAAATTATTCCTTCTGGCATGTTGTCATTTGTGACTCGCTCTGCAAAAATGAGTCTGATGTCGCAAAATACATTTTCACGTAAAGGACTGCTTATTGTCTTGGAGGTGATTTTTCTTTCAACAAATCATATTTTGGTTTTAAGGAATTTTGGTTTCTCCGACACCTATTTTTTCAAAACCGATCGTTTGTAAAGGTTGTTTTGATCACCAAAGTAGATTTAATCAAGGTTTTTGTCATCCTCTAACCATAGCATCTAATGAAGCACTAAAATTATAAATCTTCATTTCTGTTCAAAGACATTTTTAATATAACTGAGAAAAAGCAAATTTCAAACAATCGTGAAAGACCAATGCATTACACTACAGAGTTGTGTCATATGTCAAATGAAAGCTTATTTCCTGCTCTTTCTGACCAACGGTAAAACTTAAAATATTTTTTTAACACATCAGACTCATTTTTGCAGAGTTGGTCACATTTTGAAGAAAAAAATAATGATGTCCAGATTTGGAAATTGCCATTAGTAGTTGGTTCAAAATCACAATCCTAGAATATTATTATTGCGCAATATACAGCATTCACAGAGCTTAAATATCATCAGATTAGTTGTCAAACACTATTCTTTAGATTTTAAGAACTTTTGCTGCTTCAAACGATAACAATGCACAATTGACAAATATATATACTATAATAAATAACATCAATCACAAACTAGGATAGGTTTTGGTTCACCATATTTTATTCCGACAAATCTGTTTCGTGGATACCTCCACTTGTCAGGGAATTGTAATGGCGTTCTCGAAACATTCTACCTGTGTACCAAGTTGGGGGGACGCGCCAACGCAAACACGGGTGCTGCGATTGCGGGCGTATGTGGGCAACATGACGCGGGCGTGGGACAAATATGGCTGTGTCCGAACTACCCGGCCGCGGCTCGGCATCACACACGAGTCCATGGGAAGTGGCTGCAGTCACTACCATAGACCCTTGTTTAATTTGAAGCCGCAGCCAAGCAATTCGGACATGGCCTTTATTTACTATAATAAATAAATAAACTTCAATCAATATTTTGCCTTTTGTTGTGTGTTTTCAGAAGCGAGGCTGTTGTTGAGAAGCTGGTGTCCCATTGGTTGTCTGTTCTGATGTATGATTCCTTGAAGGATAACATGGGCAAGCCTCTCTTCCATTTATTCTACGCCATCAAGCAACAGGTAACGTCACGCTCTACTAATGTTGTGCAAATGTTCAAAATCGACTTTAGATTTTCCTTGAATTTTGATTGCATCGAGTCGAGTTGGATCAGATTTGGTTTGGTTTTGGTATATATGCTTCGCATCAGTTTGGCCTGGACTCCCGATACACACATTTATCCTGTCTGGCCACTGGCAGAACAAATGTCACAGAGTGACCTGCTTAGCATAGAAATAGGCTTAGTACCACATTTACTGGTCCCGCACTAACTTTGATTGAATGACATCAGTCTGGATGGTTAATCGTTTGTATTCGTTATCGGTTGTAACATCAAACAACAACAAAAAGCAGTGCACTATTCATTGTTACTTTGCAATCAATCCATTGTTACTTGGAACTCAATCCATTGTTAATCGGCGCTCAATCCATTGTTAATCGGCGCTCAATCCATTGTTAATCGGCGCTCAATCCAATGTTAATCGGCGCTCAATCCATTGGTACTCGGCGCTCAATCCATTGGTACTCGGCGCTCAATCCAATGTTAATCGGCGCTCAATCCATTGTTAATCGGCGCTCAATCCATTGTTAATCGGCGCTCAATCCATTGTTAATCGGCGCTCAATCCATTGTTAATCGGCGCTCAATCCATTGTTAATCGGCGCTCAATCCATTGTTAATCGGCGCTCAATCCAATGTTAATCGGCGCTCAATCCAATGTTAATCGGCGCTCAATCCATTGTTACTTGGAACTCAATCCATTGTTAATCGGCGCTCAATCCATTGTTAATCGGCGCTCAATCCATTGTTAATCGGCGCTCAATCCAATGTTAATCGGCGCTCAATCCATTGGTACTCGGCGCTCAATCCATTGGTACTCGGCGCTCAATCCAATGTTAATCGGCGCTCAATCCATTGTTAATCGGCGCTCAATCCATTGTTAATCGGCGCTCAATCCATTGGTACTCGGCGCTCGATCCATTGTTAATCGGCGCTCAATCCATTGTTAATCGGCGCTCAATCCATTGTTAATCGGCGCTCAATCCATTGTTAATCGGCGCTCAATCCAATGTTAATCGGCGCTCAATCCAATGTTAATCGGCGCTCAATCCATTGTTAATCGGCGCTCAATTCATTGTTAATCGGCGCTCAATCCAATGTTAATCGGCGCTCAATCCATTGGTACTCGGCGCTCAATCCATTGTTAATCGGCGCTCAATCCAATGTTAATCGGCGCTCGATCCATTGGTACTCGGCGCTCAATCCAATGTTAATCGGCGCTCAATCCATTGTTAATCGGCGCTCAATCCATTGGTACTCGGCGCTCAATCCATTGTTAATCGGCGCTTAATCCAATGTTAATCGGCGCTCAATCCATTGTTAATCGGCGCTCAATCCATTGTTAATCGGCGCTCAATCCAATGTTAATCGGCGCTCAATCCATTGGTACTCGGCGCTCAATCCAATGTTAATCGGCGCTCAATCCATTGGTACTCGGCGCTCAATCCAATGTTAATCGGCGCTCAATCCATTGGTACTCGGCGCTCAATCCATTGTTAATCGGCGCTCAATCCAATGTTAATCGGCGCTCAATCCAATGTTAATCGGCGCTCAATCCATTGTTAATCGGCGCTCAATCCAATGTTAATCGGCGCTCAATCCATTGGTACTCGGCGCTCAATCCATTGTTAATCGGCGCTCAATCCAATGTTAATCGGCGCTCAATCCAATGTTAATCGGCGCTCAATCCAATGTTAATCGGCGCTCAATCCATTGTTAATCGGCGCTCAATCCAATGTTAATCGGCGCTCAATCCATTGTTAATCGGCGCTCGATCCAATGTTAATCGGCGCTCGATCCAATGTTAATCGGCGCTCGATCCATTGTTAATCGGCGCTCGATCCAATGTTAATCGGCGCTCGATCCATTGTTAATCGGCGCTCGATCCATTGTTAATCGGCGCTCGATCCATTGTTAATCGGCGCTCGATCCAATGTTAATCGGCGCTCGATCCATTGTTAATCGGCGCTCAATCCATTGGTACTCGGCGCTCGATCCATTGTAACTCAGCAATCGATCCATTGGTACTCGGCAATGTTTGTTTATTTGTAATTTGTTTATATTCGGACAGATTGATAAGGGTCCAGTTGACGCGGTGACTGGTGAAGCGCGATATGGACTAAGTGAGATGAAAGTCATCAGGCAACAGATTGACTTCAAAACACTGGTAAGCATTCTCCATAATAAGCAAAGTAAAGTAAAGTCCATCTTGAGCCAATATGGCTCATCAGGTCGGTGTTTATCAGGCCGGTTTCTGTAGCATGAAACGACTGAGAATATTTCTATTCCCCCTGGATGGGAAGCTAGTCCATCGCAGGTTACTCCCCAGCTAATGCCAGTACCCATTTATACTCCTGGGTGGAGAGAGGCAAGTTGAGGTGCTAGTCTACAATCTCCCATCCACCGTAATGACCAAGTACCCAAATTCAAATCACCTAGTTTTAAGAAATTTAAGAGAAATTCAGTTTAGATTTTATGGAGTCCGTCAAACAAGTACAAAATAATTCTAAAAAAAAAAAAAAAAGTTCTTTGAAGACCAATTATATGCAATTCATGGTTCCATGTTGTAAAATGTATCCCTGTGTTGCTTCTTTTCTAGAACATCTACACTAACAGTCTAGACATCACCTCGGAACCCATCCAGTTGAAAGTGTTGGACTGCGACAGCATCTCACAAGCGAAGGATAAGATTCTAGATGCTATTTATAAATCATGCCCATTCAGTAAACGACCCGCGAGAGAAGAGCTAGACTTGGGTAAGAAACTACACAGGTGTCACTTAGAGGGCAGATAATTAGCACCATCCAAAACGTGGAGATTTTCAGGTTGTCAGAATAAATAATAATAATAATAATGTTTGTTTTTTATATAGCGCTTTAGACTCCCACAATGTGGGTGTATTAAAGCGCTTTACAACTATTATCCCTGTTCACCAGGAACGAGACCATTTCTGCAGCAGCTCAAGATCAGCGCATCTGGTCTCTACCTTCACAGGTACCCATTACTCCTGGGTGGAGAGAGGCAATTGTAGTAAAGTGTCTTGCCCAAGAACACAAGCACCATGTTCCCTGCCAGGGTTCGAACCCACGTACCATCGTACAGAAGTCAAACACGGTAACCACTGGACCACAGTGCCCTACCACAGAATTCCACAAACTAAAAAAAAAGTGATTTGTAATTACATGTTGAAACATTAAACTACATCATGTCAACCTTCACATTGTATCATACATGTATATTATTTGGTTTGTAACCATGTTGGAACTGTGTGGTGTGGTAATGATGCTATTTAAACCTTGCCTTTGATCCTTACATGCTAGACCACGCAATGTAGCATTGGAGAGGTTCAGGTGTTGACAATACAAGGTCTTACTGATGACCAGTCTATTGTCATTCATCAGATGGTTTTATTATTGTCCTTGTAATGGATATTATTCCGTGATTGTTACAGAATGGAGTGACAGACCAGAAGGTCCTAGCAGCATGATCCTACTAGACGAGGACAGTCGAGGGAGGTATGATGGAGAATGGAAACGCATTAACACCCTGGCACATTACCAGGTAGGTGTAGGGTCTCTATATTGATGCTCCTTAACCAGTTCGCGCCGGAATTATTTAGGAATCACCGAGCCGAGGCACGGGATTGTTTTTTTACGAAACTCGACTTGATACGGGTTCAGGCTGATGGTACCGGGAAGCACACCCAGGCATTTTAGGCCTTGCTCGTGACGTGTCTATTCGCATCCGTATAAAATCTGGGAATTGTTTTTCATGTATATACGTCCTCCGGCGCGAACTGGTTAACGCTAACTATCCTCAATCCTCAAATCCTCCTTGCAGCTTTGGGAAAACTGAGGATGAATGGTAAAAAATGCCAGTTGATTTTGGAGGATGCAATGGGTCGAGGTCCAATTTTTATAGGGTGGCAATTGGAGGATTTTGCAGCAATGAGGATGGTTCCTGGCCAAAAAGGCCTAGGAATTTAGGGTTAATAATAGGCAGATTATCATGCAAGGCCAAAAGGACAGCATCTGATTTCATAAAGCTCTGTGAGGCATCATAACTCGATTCCCAATGTGTAACGCATAGCATCTCGCGACGCGTCGTACGATCCATTTTACGAAACTTGCAATGCGTTGAACACATCGCAACTACCTTGACAACGGTTTGGAACACTCCGTAAGTTACGACGGGTCTTTGGGTCGTCGTAAAATAAGATGCCTCTTTTTATAGCCGGTTTTACGCCATAAAAATGAACTAAACAAGACTAAAATAACCAAGGCAAATGTGTGGAAATGGAACATTCATCGTAGTCCAAACAGAGCAAGCTTGGTTTTTTTTCACTGCATCATACGTCAGCCATTTTGATTTACGTTTTTGTTAACTTTCCAAGAAGAGATTCGACGACTCTTTGCTGAATATCAGACAACTATTTA
Organism: Crossaster papposus; assembly: GCA_037893245.1. Classification (NCBI taxonomy): domain Eukaryota; kingdom Metazoa; phylum Echinodermata; class Asteroidea; order Velatida; family Solasteridae; genus Crossaster; species Crossaster papposus. The sequence goes on along the minus strand of JBAIAA010000119.1, from coordinate 567,448 downwards.
TTGTGCATTAACCAGTTCGCGCCGGATGACGTATATAAACGCAAACATTTTCCAAAATTCAAAACGGATGACGCATAAACACGCCAAGTTCAAGTTCGGAAATGTATGTCAGCAGCGAGCAAGGCCGGAAATGCGTGGGTGTGCTTCCCGGCACTATCGGCCTGAACACGCTTCGGATCGAGTTTCGTTAAAAATAATCCCGCCCGTGGGCTCAGCGATGTTAAAATAATCCCGGCGCGAACTGGTTAAATGAGTACAAAATAACATTCGACGTTTTGCGTTATAAATACTCCTACGACGCGTCGTACGTGCAATGCGTTTTGTTAAATGGATTTTAGGATGCGTCGCAGCTGTAGCGCTTTTCAAAGTGATACAACGCAGCGCGGCGCTGCGATGCATTGTAAGTTACGAAGAGTTTAATGAAATTGGGCCCAGGTGCTGTTATCCATTTCGCGCCGGATGACGTATATAAACGCAAAGTTTTCCCCAAATTCAAAACGGATGATGCATACACACGCCAAGTTCAAGTTCGGAAATCTCTGTCAGCAGCGAGCAAGGCCAAAAATGCGTGGGTGTGCTTCCCGGCACTATCGGCCTGAACACGCTTCGGATCAAGTTTTGTTAAAAATAATCCCGCCCCTCGGCTCGGTGATGTTAAAATAATCCCGGCGCGAACTGGTTAAACAACGCAAGATACCAGCGATTGCCTGATAATCATTGCTGTTTGCCTGATAATCATTGCTGTTTGCCTGATAATCATTGCTGTTTGCCACTATCTATTGCATTATCCTCTACATTGAGGCTGGGATTTTTTATGAGTTTAGTTTATTAATTTAGAAAACCCCAATGGAGCCCATCCAGCTTTTTGTGCCAAATGGGCTAAATATTAAAAAATCCATCTTAAAAATACAAACATTTTGGTGGATTTTCCAAACTTCTTTGGCAGACACTTCAAAAATGAACAAACTAGACTAGACTAGAGAATAAAACACAATATAACACGTGTGAAGTTAAAACAATTAAAAACTTAGCATCTTGCCTTCATTTTTCTTTATTTTGAATGCGCATTCTGTTTGTTTATTTGGGCCATTAGGTACCAGACGGAGCAACCTTGAGGTTAGTGAGAGCCCAGCCCAACGGTGGGTCACTGCCTAATTCACCAGCTAGGAAATACGGTAAGCGTTACATTAAAGGGTCCTAGAAATGTGGTTTTTATTAGTTAAAATGAAAGATTATAACTAATTGAGTGATTTTCAGTTTATAAAAGTTTTATTTTTTGGTAATTAATATGAGAAAAAAAATAATAAAGTGCTTTGGGGGACCGGCCCCGCCCTTAGAATGGTAGCTTATTAACATGTAAAATCTGCATAATTGTGACGTATGTTTGGGAAGACTTTGACGTCGCGACCAGTGTGCAACGCGTATCGATGGTCGACTCAAGTTATTGTCAAAGGAATTGTCAAGTTGAATATCTTCTTCAGATGTAGGACCTGATGATACTGCGGGTATTTCGTCCGATTCTGTGGAATATGCGCTCCCCGGCCCCGAACTGTCGTCTTCACTCGCCATGTCTGAACAAAATCTGCTGCGTGCGTACCCGAGTGCATGGCATCTCTTTTTGGGGGTTGCCGAATGTTCGTCACGAACAGCGCCACCATTTGTCAGTGTTTGAACATGTTAATGAGGGGGCCAATTACATTTACGGTGATTAACCCCAATTAATGTCATTTTATACCATTTTATCACCCCTGGCCTTGTTACTTACACACCAAGGCACATTTTAAATTATTAAACAGCAATTCTCCTCGAAAGGTCTGCGTAGACCTTTAAATCAATTTGCACGGGAACCATCCACAGATGGTTGGTTGTAGAAAACATGGCTGTAGATATTTTTATTGTGACGATTGTCTAGAAAGATGTGATGTTGTTTAACATTGAAGATCCAAATCTGACTTAAGCCTGTACAAAGTAAATAACGACAGATGGTTTTGACATTAACTGGTCGAGATTTGGGCAATATTTAATTATTACGAAATACCTTACTTGATTGTACGTGAATAACAGTCTCAAGCATCCTATGAAATCACAGCACCTGGTGTTCTGTGGTTTTCAAGATTGCCAGCCAGCTTAATGCATACAGCAGCTTAATCTGCACATGCCCTATGTGCCCAGATTTGACCCAACTTCATTGTTAAATTTTTTGTCTGTTGGAATATTAAATATTGAATGTAAATGTAACTTACTGCCTGCAGGTCTAGGCACACTACAGAGTCCTGCCACATCAGCCTCACCCATCATAGACCCAGAGAGAGGAGCCAATCTATGGCATCTAGTCAAACATGTAGACTCAGGTAGTCTACGTAAAGGAGAGAGAGACCAGAAGATGATGGCTGAGATCTATCTGCCTAGGCTACTCACAACAAAGGTACGGATAACTTATGACATCTATCGTAGTAAAGCTCATAGACCAAGAGAGAGAGGAGCCAATATATGGCATCTGGTCAAACATGTAGACTCAGGTAGTCTACGTAAAGGAGAGAGAACCCAGAAGATGATGGCTGAGATCTATCTGCCTAGGCTACTCACTACAAAGGTACGGATAACTTATGACATCTATCGTAGTAAAGCTCATAGACCAAGAGAGAGAGGAGCCAATCTATGGCATCTGGTCAAACATGTAGACTCAGGTAGTCTACGTAAAGGAGAGAGAGACCAGAAGATGATGGCTGAGATCTATCTGCCTAGGCTACTCACAACAAAGGTACGGATAACTTATGACATCTATCGTAGTAAAGCTCATAGACCAAGAGAGAGGAGCCAATCTATGGCATCTGGTCAAACATGTAGACTCAGGTAGTCTACGTAAAGGAGAGAGAGACCAGAAGATGATGGCTGAGATCTATCTGCCTAGGCTACTCACTACAAAGGTACGGATAACTTATGACATCTATCGTAGTAAAGCTCATAGACCAAGAGAGAGGAGCCAATCTATGGCATCTGGTCAAACATGTAGACTCGGGTAGTCTACGTAAAGGAGAGAGAGACCAGAAGATGATGGCTGAGATCTATCTGCCTAGGCTACTCACTACAAAGGTACGGATAACTTATGACATCTATCGTAGTAAAGCTCATAGACCAAGAGAGAGGAGCCAATCTATGGCATCTGGTCGAACATGTAGACTCGGGTAGTCTACGTAAAGGAGAGAGAGACCAGAAGATGATGGCTGAGATCTATCTGCCTAGGCTACTCACAACAAAGGTACGAATAACTTATGACATCTATCGTAGTAAAGCCTTTTTGACGCTGGGGAGCAGCTATGGTCTGCTATTTCCTCTGGAATGCTGTCGGCTGTGCTACAACCTGGAAAGCGACATTCTGGGGATCACTCAATCAAGATACGACTTTTCGCTTCCCAGGTTGTATTGTACAATTTGGTCGGATCCCTGGCCACTGGTATTCATGACTTCTGACTAGCGACCCCCCAAACAAAGATACTGACAGCTGACAACATAGAGCAATTAATAGCTCAGTTGGTAGAGCACCGGTCCGATATTCCAGTCCAGATTCGAGTCCAGCCTTGCTAATTTCTTTGTTCATTTTGAAATTGTTGGTTTGTTTTGTTGTTATGAGAGAAGGTTTGATTCAGAAGTGATTACATTTTTTTGTAGTATGAAGAATAGATTAGCAACTTGTTCCCTTTTGTTTTCTGTATCGAGCAGGGTATTCTACAGCAGTTTGTGGACGAGCTCTTAGAGACCATCTTCAACGGTGAATCAGACGTACCCTTGGCAGTCAAGTACCTCTTTGACTTCTTAGATGAGCAGGCTACGTCAAATGGCATCACCAACTCCGACGTCACGCATGCATGGAAAAGCAATTGGTAGGAAATTCAGAATCTGACCCAGTGCTAAATCTAACCCTGACTCAATCATCAAAAATCTGCATTGTAAAACCGGTTCAGACCGGTTCTAAAGTTGTGCCGATCCAAATGAGTGCAATAAGTCTATCAAAAGTCTGACATCTGACTAGGCGAACAAGATGGAGAAAGATCAACTGCTGGAGTCGTTACAGCAGGAGTGACTTGATTTCTGTTTGGTTGGGCCTGTCTGAACCTTGTATGTTTTTCCTTGTACGATCCAAAACGGCCAACACACTATAGTTTTATGAATTTATCGAAGAATAAGAACAATGTAGTGCAGTTGCTCATGAACCAAAGAATTAACCTACTCTGCTCTTTGACAACTCAAATTGTTTTAAGCCCTAAATGTGTAGATTAGCTTGCAGCAAAACAAAGGTGATTCCTGGATCAGTTAAGTGACATTTAACTGGTGAAAAAACAAAAACATTGGTCACAATGTCAGATTATGCACTATTTTGCTGCTTGATATATATTCTTATATACACAAAAAAAGAATTATCCCAGATTAGCTGAAAGGTCCTGATTTTATATTGGGATCTCACAATTATTACCTTTTTGTTGTCATTATGCAATTCCGAAAATCACAATGTACGTCTGACTACAGAAGTACAATGTCGTCAAAGTGATGGTCTACCTTGATCTGTAATTATGTTTTACTCAATAGAGGTTACATATTATAAGTGATGTATTACATTCACTTTTCTAACAGCAGTTCATGAAAGTGTTGGATGATGTGCATCTGATTTTACGGAAAATTGTCCCATCATAAAATTTATTTGAATATTTTGTGCAACATTAACATAAGAGGAATAAATGTTCTAACACCAGCCTTTCAGATGGATACAAAATTAAGAAAGGTTTCTAGACAAAACAAATCTAAAAAGGTGCATAACTAATGCGTTGTCTACCCCTCCCCTTTCCTTCTTTCCAACAGCCTACAGCTTCGGTTCTGGGTCAATCTGATCTTGAATCCCACCATCTTGTTTGACATCAACAAGACAGACACGGTAGACGCCTGCGTGTCCATCATTGGTCAGACTCTCATCGATTCCTGCTCAGTGTCTGAGCAACATCTTACCAAGGACTCACCGTCTAACAAACTGCTATATGCTAAGGATATCCCACAGTACAAGCAGTGGGTCGCTAAGTAAGTTGCTTTAGGAAACAAAACGGTTGTCAGTTTTTTGTTATGAGTCTGTGTTGTGGTCTAGTTTGTCTCTAGTTCGTCGCAAGTTTGTCTCAATCCCATCCCAAGTCCGCTCCAAGCCCGCCCCCAAGCCTGTCCAGAGTCGATTCCCCGAGTCGATTCCCCGACATTGATTCCCCGACATTGATTCCCAGACATTGATTCCCAGACATTGATTCCCTGAGTCGATTCCCAGACATCAATTTCATTAAGTTTTTCTTTGTCTTTATATCAGATACTACAAAGACATCAGCGATATGGCCACAGTGAGTGACCAGGACATGAGCGCTATGCTGGCTGCTCACACCAACCGTTACCAGAATGAGTTCCAGTCACTCAATGCTCTCAATGAGCTGTACTTCTGCTTTGCTTGTGTCTACAAGAGTGAGGTAGGCTATGAATGCAGACAGATATCGATCAGAAGTGCTTCTATACCATATAGTATATGATAGATTGGTCTGCCTGTTTGTGGCATATTATATAATGACAATTTACTACAACATTTGGCAAGCTGATAGAGACTTTCAGATAAAAGGGTCGGTGTATTTCTTGCACTATACAAAAAATAACCAACCAAATTATTGTGCAAAACATTACTTGATGCATTTTTTCGAAAAGTTCCATTTGTAGTTGGTTCAAAATCGAAATCTTAGAATGTTGTTTTCTCTGAATTTAGAGCATTTGCTGAGCTAAAACTTTGTCAGGTTAGTTGCCAAGCAGCATTTTTTCTAGATTTTGAGAACTTTTTCTGCTACAAACGGAAAAAATGCACAACTGACAAATGGTAAACAAGTCAAAAACGAGGTTCATTCAAGTACCATACATTCAAGCCAGTTATTTCTTACCCTTTGAACCCCCCATACCTCCCCCAGATCCTACAATCCCTGGATGAAGACAAGGAGGCTCAGAAGCAAGGCTTGGGAGACAAGCTAGAAGACATCTTCCGTCTGATGGCTGACTCAGCTTGACAATTATTGAAGGAGTCTCAGGTTTGATATCAACATCTCGCATCTTCTTCTCCAAACACCTAAACCCAACAGCAGATACACCCCCATGAAGTGAAATAAAACTGAGTTTATAAAAACAGGAAAGTGCTAAGCAAGGATTATATATGCTAAACGGATTGAGATTACCAGCTAAGATGATATGCTATGTCAACCTACACATGACAGGTTCCCGGCAAATTGTGGTTACACACCAACAAGTTTGCTTACATATTTTCTGCTTCTGATCAGAGCTGAATTTTATTGAGGTGCTAATTGTTAAACGTATTTGTCTTGCTCTACACAAAACTGCCGGGTACCAGTCACAACCAACATACATCGCATTGCATCTTGGTTGGTAACAAAGTAGATGAGCTATCTTGTTTTCTTGGCTTAAAGTTAGACTCGCATTCACTTTGAACCCTTTCATTTGGAAAGTAATAGTTTTGATTTTTGAAATTGAACCCTAATTTCCCAGGGTGTGTGCAAAATCCTATTGAAATTATAGTATTCAAGACTGTTAGTTGGTTAACTAACTGTAATCACACCAAAATTAAATAAATAAAACTAGGTTCACTGAAAAATTGGTTTTATTAATAGGGGATATGTTTAGAATATACTTAATTCTGCTATTTAATCATATTATACGTAATTTTTATGATAACTAGTTATTTTATGACTAAGTATAATGAATACATGTACTTTTTTGCATTTTATCAAATCAATTTTTTTAAAGGAATTTTACTATTTTTATCCTGGAGGATTTCCAATTGTTTTAGAACATTTTTATGTTTAATCCAAGAATGTGAAGTCGTCGTTTATTGGTGTCTTTGGGTTTGTAGGAAGGTGCATTCAAATCTTGGACTCCTTCGAGTTCGTAGTTGGACAACTGCTTTTTGTTTGTTTTGTTTGTTTGTTTTGTGTTTTGTTGTTGTTGTTGTTGTTGTTGTTGTATTTTTATATATTTTTAGTTTTTAGTTTTGTTGGTTTTAGTTTTGTTGGTTTGTTTTTTGTGTGTAGTATCCCTGTATTTGCTATATGTTGTAGTAATAGAGCATTACTTGCTAGGGAAAAAGCACGAACACTTAATGGTAAACAGTGGCTTGTGCCAACATTTATAGATCTATATTTTTCTGGATATGGTTCAAGTGTCTTTGATTGTACCATTGTCATCTATATTGGTATGATCCAATTTGTGTTCAGCCAATCAGAGTGGCTGGATTGCCACCAAGTTTGTGAATTCAACCAATCGTGTTCAGTGTTTGGCTTGGGCTGTACCATTCTTAATCAAGATGGTAACCTGAATTAGCTCAAATCAGTAAATAAATTAATCTTCCAAATACATGTACACTTTATTTAAAATCAGGTTTCAAAACGCAGGAATGTGTCAAATAACTATGCAAGTTATCTCCATTTGTTTGCCGTTGAAAAATTATAAGCAGAGTTAACATATTAGTAAATATAAGTACATGTAAGCTATTAGATATAACTTATTGCTAGTACGAAAATATATTTATTTTGTATTTTGGAAGCTTTGGAAATGTTGTCGTCTTCACAGGCTTTTGTACATATAGCTGTAGCGTTGATCAAAAATGAACCTAGCTTTGGTTTAAAACGTTTAGATAAACGCTGTTTGTTTTAAAGTAAACTGAGAAATAACAGTAAATCACACCAGTATACCTAGCGTGTACCGATCAGACTTGTAAGAAAGGTCACGTACGTCTCGTGTGTTATGTTTTACTCAAGGTACTATGCAAGTTTTCATTACTCAATACATTTCATATTACATAGAGGCATTTTCAAAATATCACCGAACAAATATGTCATATTCTATGGCATCTTGAATGAATAGAAATAGGTTTAAACCTTCCTACAGCGAAACAATAACACTATTCCAACATTAAGTTTTTAGATTAAAGTTAAGTTACTTAACTAGTTCCAACAGAATTGTGCTAATGTTGGTTCGCAGAAAATGGCGTTGTTACAGCGCACTCATTCGAGCAGGAATACAGCTTATTGGACCCTGGTTCCAACACCAATTTATGGATAGTCTGAACTGCTCATAAACTGATTGGTCTGATGTACATGTACATTTATTTACGTGTTATGTAACATTTGTTATATACAGAGCGAGTCGGAATGATGGGTACCCAACAAAAAGGACATTTTTTTTTTTATATTAAAATCAATTTGTGTCCACTAATCACTGAATCGGGGTATAAAACTGTTACGTCAGGTTTAACTTTTGTTTTGTTACGTATCATGATGTTTCATGCAGCAGATAGCCTTACATTTAGCACGAATGGTTTTCTGAAACGTTTCCAGCTCATATTGTGCCCAATAATTAACGAGTTTCCGGTCATGTACTATGTTCAACATCCTGTCTTAATTTGTTTTTAATTGGGTACTAATCTTTCTGACTCACTCTTTGCAACAACAGGTGGTATGCAGTACTTTAAAGTGAACAGTGTTGTCACTTGAGTGATTGAAACAAAGAAAACTTCAGGCAATAAACGTGTGATGACTCGGTCTAGGATGATTGGAAATAGTTGATAGATATAACAATTTGTTTTTTAAAGACTCTTCAAATTTTACTAAAGTTTCTTCTTTATAGTGTGTTTATCACTGATTCCTTAAAAGAATATTTTAATCCAGAAATTATGCAATTGTAGATTAAGACAGTGCATGTGGCTTAATTCTGTAAATATTTGTGCTCCAATCATAATTAAGATCATATTGTATATTATGCAAATTTCAAAGGACTTATGTATTATTGTACATGTACTTCCATTTATAATTATGCAGTTTATTAACGAAAAACAAAATTAGTACTTACTGACGCTCAGCACGAGGTGTATTTTTATCAATCTTTTCCACATTTGTAAGATCATTGAAAATATTTTTAAGTAACAAAATAATGTGTTCGTATACCATTCCAATTTTTTCAATTGAATTTCTCTTATATTTCAGCATTTAAGTTGCATTTTTTTTAAGAATAAGGCAAGACTTTGTTTTTAATTTAATTATAAAAAGTTTTTACTTTTGGCATTTTTATCAAAATTACTTAACCCTTCTGTTAAGATTGTCTTGTCTTTTCCCATTCGTGTAACAAAAAGCACTAGCGTCTAATTTGACACCCTTCAATTTTATGTATTCATTGTGTTTAACTATTACTGTCATTTTAAAATGTGTTGGAAACCCTTCGACCAATGGCAGTGCAAGACTACTGTATCATGAATATGTAAGAGTATATTGCATATGCATATAATTATGCATACAATTATGTTTTTGAAACCACTACATATTCTTTAACCCAATGTTAAGATAGACTTTTTTGTTAACTTTACTGCATTTGGTTTTGATATCTTAATTTTTAAGTATAAAATTAGTTTTATTGATTGCATTGAAAGCTGTAAATTTGCGTTATTTACATATTATTTTGCTTTTTATTTGGATGAAGAAATATCTATTTTTGCTACTGCTCTTAATTTAACTCTTTGTCTGCGGCAGAGAATCAGCTAAGACCTCATATAGTAGCTGATTGTAACGACATTCTTAAAATAAGTCTGTAGGTAAAGAGTTAAATTGAACATTCCATTTCATTAAAACAGAGCTTTTGGTTCTATATTTTGTAGTTTGGTTTTCGTTTTATTTATATACACCATTAATTACACAAGTCAAAATGAATGCACCAACTTGCACACTGCATGCTCGTATTCGTGTTTGAGAATTACTGTTTTATTTTATTTCATTGTTGCAATATTATGTCCATCTTGTGTACATATTTCACATCTGATAGAAAATATGGCCAGTAAATCCTATGGTTACTCCATGGATTCAAATTAAAGCCTGCCTTTCAAAACCAGCCAGGGTTGGAGGATTTTGTAGGACTTGGGAAGGTTACTATAACTTTACACAAGATACTTTGTAAAAGGGCACCAACTTAAGTACATTTACATGTAAAAACAATTGTACCATAGGGTTCTATGTACAGTGATGGTATGCCCAGATTCATTTATGCTAATATCAAAAATGGCCTCAAATCAAGTCATATCTGTGAGGCACAACATGACGAACCCCAAGCAAACCCCCCACAATCCGCCTTGAATGTTTCATGTGCTTGTTAAGGGGGAGGCAAGGGTTTTCCTGTGCCATCAACCAATATTAACAATCTTTTCATTTCCCCCCAGCTGTTCTTGTTATTATCAACATCATTAGAATATCCACCCCTAAAGAAAACTTATAATAACAAATATTTCCCACAAACTAACATGATTTTGTTCACTTGCTTTCAAGTCTAAATATGTCTGTTCTTATGCATCTTATTGATTCACATCTCAACGTGTACTTGAATAAATAATATAGCCATCACAAAAAAGTATCAAGACACTTAAAAATGAGCCAATAATTAACGGCCTGAAGGGGTATGGATTAATCGAAGCAAATAACCCAGTGCATAACTTTGTTCTGCGTATGTTGACACCTCGATTGTTAAGATACGATGTTGCGGAGCGGAGTTATTGTCATTTCAATGGTCGTAGATCCAGTTTCAAAAGTGACAATCATCCCTAGTACGGTTTGCATTATTGTTTTGAATGATCAGGTTTATGCTTTACACACGTGTACACAAATGCAACGGACATAAACCTGATCATTCAAAACAATAATGCAAACCGTACTTCTATAGGGATGATTGTCACTTTTGAAACTGGATCTACGACCATTGAAATGACAATAACTCCGCTCCGCAACATTGTATCTCAACAATCGAGGTGTCAACATACGCAGAACAAAATTATGCACTGGGTTATTTGCTTCGATTAATCCATACCCTTCCGAGCCATTAAATATTGAATTATTTTTAAGCGTCTCGATACTTTTTGTGAGTTTATATGACAATGACACACACGGCAAAAAACTTGATAACATAAAAATATATCCAATATAAGAATGAACCACAAACTGCACACTAATACAAGAGCACATTCACACTAACGTACAACCGTTTCATGTTTACGAGTGCAGCATTTTTGTCATGAATACAATGTACAAAAGATATTCAGCTTTTAATGCATCATGGAATGTTAGTAGGTATTGCTGTCTGCATAGATGTTGGCTTTTAACGGAATGCTGTTGATATTACACAAGATAACGTTGATACATTATGTGTTTTTATAAGTTTTTAGCTACAATTAAACTTGTGGGAAAATCAATATTCAGAGCAATTATGTCAAACCCTTCAAAGAACTCTAGCCACATTCTGGTGCATGTTGTGCTTTAGAAACATTCAATTGATTGATATGAGCCCCAAAGTTTGAATATTTCCATCTGCTTCCATTTCTATTTGCTTCTTAGTGATTCGGGTATCGAAGGCTAAGCTGTGAAGCCAACGCGAAGGACGAAGGTTTTGAAAAATCCCTAAGATGACTGACGGCATGCCATCTGTTATGCTGTTGTTCTTTATATTTTCGTCCCATCTTTAAACATCCCTGATAATTTTGTCAAGATTTCTACGATCGCAGACAGGTACCCTGCTTTAGTTCTCCTTGTCCTCATCACTGCAAGGAGACAGGATGTCAATCCTAGAGCCAAGGGGTGCGTCGCCTAGCAACGCATCCATCTGGAGTTTCTGGTTTTCTTTCAGGTCGTCAAGGCGACGTTGGATCATCGTTAGGTCTTCATGGTGAAGTCTCTCCTGGAAACACAAAGAAAAATCAATAAAAATGTTTCAAAAATGACAGGGAAAACAGTTGAATTGATAGATAAATGAGTCAGGTTGGCGTAGCGGTTCTTTCCTCGCCTTCCACCTCTATGACCCGGGTTTGAATCCCGTCTGGGCCAATATGTGGATTGGGTTTTCAGTCCCTGCCTGAATCCGTGGGTTTTCCCCAGGATATTCTTCTGGGGTTTTTCCTCCCACCTCTAAAACTGTACCTTCTTTTCATGCTCTTCTCTCTACTGAGGGCCCCAAATGATTAGCTTCTGCTGGATGGGTTACCCTCATTAAAGATGGTTGTACCTGTTCCGCTGCCACTCTGCCAAACGGTGTGGATGCATCTACTGGACCCGTCACATCAACCAGAGGTAAGGTAGCGTTAGCTCCTACTAAGAGACTCCTGAACTCAGTATGACGACGTTGTAAGTCTCTAAGACGCTGGACAGCTTTGGTGTATGTCTCCTTGGGAATCTTATTCCTGTTAGTCAAAGAAAGGAAACCAGAGGTAAGGTAGCGTTAGCTCCTACTAAGAGACTCCTGAACTCAGTATGACGACGTTGTAAGTCTCTAAGGATATCAGTGGGTTTACCAAGAAAGTGGTCAGACCGAAATCTCAACCTGCGAGATTTGAGAAATTGTACCGACACTCCACTTACGGAGCTAAACCAGACTTAATCACGTTATAATTTACCATTTGTCAATAAACCATTTGCGAGTTCAATTTAAGTAGCATCTGGTACACTGACTTGCTCAACATGCTTGGCCCATTAACTTTGAATTCTTCAGACCAAAGAGACTGTTACTATATCACGTGATTCGGGGCAAGCCTTACGCTAGCAACCCCCAGCTCTGGAATGGTCTGGTGTCTTTGTCCAATTCTCACCCATTGTGAACAATGTAATGGTGCTGAGCGTCTCTTACGTATAACTATGCAAGAGCTTGCCCCGAATTATGTGATATAGCAACAGTGTCGTTAGTTTGGAGAATTCAAAGTTAAAACCTACCAAGCATTTAACCCTAACCCTGCCATATCCAGCACAGTGCATCTGTGGTGACTGCTTGACCTTGCTGGACTCTGCACACAAGTCAATGTGACAAAGTATCTGGCAGGGTTTCTAGCCAAAATACCCTGGAGGGTTAGGGTTAAAGTACGTCAGTGTACCAGATGTTATTTAAATTTAACTCGCAAATGGCTTATTGCGCATTTTTATCGTTTCAATTTGTTTGAAGCAGCATAAGTTGATTGGTGCTTGACAACAAACCTGACAAAGTTTTAGCTCTATGAATGCTGTACAGTGAAATCTCGATAAGTCTAAACCGGCGAACTAGAAAACCCGACTACCTCTTAGTATAAACTTATTCCAATCCAATGAATAGCAAATTGTGAATAAACTTGCCCACGTTAACTTGAAAATTTGATTTTTAACCCTAACAGACCTGAATCCTCCAATTTTAATAAGATTTTCCACACACCCTAGGGATTTAGGGTTAAGCCCTTCAGGTGGATTTCAAAGGATTAGGAAGAGTCAGGGTTAATTTATCTAGCATGAAGTACACGTCAGTTTGTGTTTTCATTCCTGGTATACTCACCTCAGTGCCTGCTTCTCAAGTTTGAGTTCTTCTTTCTTAGCTTCCAATAATTGCACTTTCTCTCTTAGATGGTCGACTACCTTTTGGTATTTCCTCTTCTTCTGCAGGAAGAGGAACAAAAGGAAAGAAAACATTTGGGAACATTTGTGAATGGAATCTGATTTTTAGGAGGTTTATACATACGTCCAAACCAAAGAGCTAAACTATTTAGTACCGAGTCTATCACAGAGAAATCTGGAGTTGGATTCTTGGGCATCTAGGGATTAGTCTCAACATTGCCCTCACCTTCCTATGCATCTTGGCCACTTCCTCCATCCTCTGATGCCCCGCCCTAATCTCTGCCTCTAACTCCTCCACCCTAGAGTTAGTCTTAACATTGCCCTCACCTTCCTATGCATCTTGGCCACTTCCTCCGTCCTCTGATGCCCCGCCCTAATCTCTGACTCTAACTCCTCCACCCTAGGGTTAGTCTCAACATTGCCCTCACCTTCCTATGCATCTTTGCCACTTCCTCCATCCTCTGATGCCCCGCCCCAATCTCTGCCTCTAACTCCTTCACCCTAGAGTTATTCTTAACATTGCCCTCACCTTCCTATGCATCTTGGCCACTTCCTCCGTCCTCTGATGCCCCGCCCTAATCTCTGTCTTTAACTCCTCCACCCTAGAGTTAGTCTTAACATTGCCCTCACCTTCCTATGCATCTTGGCCACTTCCTTCATCTTCTGATGCCCCGCCCTAATCTTTGCCTCTAACTCCTCCACCCTAGAGTTAGTCTTAACATTGCCCTCACCTTCCTATGCATCTTGGCCACTTCCTCCGTCCTCTGATGCCCCGCCCTAATCTCTGACTCTAACTCCTCCACCCTAGGGTTAGTCTCAACATTGCCCTCACCTTCCTATGTACTTTGCCACTTCTTCCATCCTCTGATGCCCCGCCCTAATCTCTGCCTCTAACTCCTCCACCCTAGAGTTAGTCTTAACATTGCCCTCACCTTCCTATGCATCTTTGCCACTTCCTCTATCCTCGGATGCCCCGCCCTAATCTCTGCCTCTAACTCCTCCACCCTAGAGTTAGTCTCAACATTGCCTTCACCTTCCTATGCATCTTGGCCACTTCCTCCGTCCTCTGATGCCCCGCCCTAATCTCTACCTCTAACTCCTATACCCTAGGGTTAGTCTTAACATTGCCCTCACCTTCCCATGCATCTTGGCCACTTCATCCATCCTCTGATGCCCCGCCCTAATCTCTGCCTCTAACTCCTCCACCCTAGAGTTAGTCTCAACATTGCCCTCACCTTCCTATGCATCTTTGCCACTTCCTCCGCCCTCTGATGCCCCGCCCTAATCTCTGCCTCTAACTCCTCTACCCTAGAGTTAGTCTCAACGTTGCCCTCACCTTCCTATGCATCTTGGCCACTTCATCCATCCTCTGATGCCCCGCCCTAATCTCTGCCTCTAACTACTCCACCCTAGAGTTAGTCTTAACATTGCCCTCACCTTCCTATGCATCTTGGCCACTTCCTCCGTCCTCTGATGCCCCGCCCTAATCTCTGCCTCTAACTCCTCTACCCTAGAGTTAGTCTCAACGTTGCCCTCACCTTCCTATGCATCTTTGCCACTTCCTCCGTCCTCTGATGCCCCGCCCTAATCTCTGCCTCTAACTCCTCCACCCTAGGGTTAGTCTTAACATTGCCCTCACCATCCTATGCATCTTTGCCACTTCCTCCGTCCTCTGATGCCCCGCCCTAATCTCTGCCTCTAACTCCTCTACCCTAGAGTTAGTCTCAACGTTGCCCTCACCTTCCTATGCATCTTGGCCACTTCCTCCGCCCTCTGATGCCCCGCCCTAATCTCTGTCTTCAACTCCTCCACCCTAGAGTTAGTCTTAACGTTGCCCTCACCTTCCTATGCATCTTGGCCACTTCCTCCGTCCTCTGATGCCCCGCCCTAATCTCTGCCTCTAACTCCTCCACCCTAGAGTTAGTCTCAACATTGCCCTCACCTTCCTATGCATCTTGGCCACTTCCTCCGTCCTCTGATGCCCCGCCCTAATCTCTGCCTCTAACTCCTCCACCCTAGAGTTAGTCTCAACATTGCCCTCACCTTCCTATGCATCTTGGCCACTTCCTCCGTCCTCTGATGCCCCGCCCTAATCTCGGTCTTTAACTCCTCCATCCTAGAGTTAGTCTTAACGTTGCCCTCACCTTCCTATGCATCTTTGCCACTTCCTCCGTCCTCTGATGCCCCGCCCTAATCTCCACCTCTAACTCCTCCACCCTAGAGTTAGTCTTAACATTGCCCTCACCTTCCTATGCATCTTTGCCACTTCCTCCGTCCTCTAATGCCCCGCCCTAATCTCCGCCTCTAACTCCTCCACCCTAGAGTTAGTCTTAACATTGCCCTCACCTTCCTATGCATCTTTGCCACTTCCTCCGTCCTCTGATGCCCCGCCCTAATCTCCGACTCTAACTCCTCCACCCTGCGTTCCACCTGTCGTCTCTCGTCTCCCAAGGCTACCTTCTGTTGCTCCATTTTGGCGTGGACAAACTCCGCGGTCCTCTCAGTCTCAGTACGCGCTGCTCGTACCTCGTCCTTTAGCATGCTGGCAGTGGTCTTCAGACGGTCATTCTCAACGGTCTGTTCTTGCTCTGTGGCTTGCAGGCCATGTAGTTCCATGGTGGTCTGTTGGAGATGTTGCTGCAAGTCATTGCACTGCGACTGCTGCTTGTCTAAATCCTCGGCAAGGGTGCTGCGATGGTCTATCTTGGCCCTAAGCACACAAATTTGCATTGGCGTTAACTTCCACGCCGAGTATTAACAGCCTTTAGTGCACACCGAGCTGATACTTCAGCTCAAGGTATTGCGCGTTGAGTTACAAAGTTGATGTACCAGCTCTAACATCACAGCAGAGTATATTAAATTCCATCAAATGTTGTCACTTAACCCCATACTCCAAAATACCTTTTCTAGCATACTTTTTCTAGTGATAACACATTGGATTTCATTATTGCAATTCTATGAATAGACGAAGATCCAAAGCCAAGATTTAACACACTGTCGAAAGACTCAAGTGTATATTGCTCTCTGTAGGCTCACCTGAGACCAAGCAAATCCTTCTCCGTTTGATCTCTCCTCTGATTGGCCAATTTCACTTGCTCCTCCCACTTTTCCCGTTCAGCGTGCCGCTGTGATTCTTCTTCCATCTTCAGCTTGTCAAACTCATGCAGTCTGGCTTCGAGCTCCAGACTGCAAATCAAAATGATCAAAACACCACAATCATTATTCAATATAACAATGATGGCTCACGAACCAAGAGTCTTGCCTACTTCCGCGCTTACAACTTGACCTAAAATGACCTTTGACCTCTGTAGTTGACCTTTATATTACAATATTGTATGCATGATTGATCGCAACTGGACTTAGTTTTTGCAAATAACATATGTACATATGGACGGGCTATGTACAACAAATTTGTTCAGGCGAGACAAAAGCGGTAAAGTGTTTCGATATGAAATGTTTAGTTTAGTTTGTTGAAAATGCTCTGAGAAATGTGTACTCAATGTCTGCTCAACAAAAACGTCCAGACACAAAGTAATATCACATTAAAGTTTGACATCTTCCAATGATACATCATAAATACAAAACAAGCCACTCTCAATGATTCTAGAGTTCCAATATTCCATCAGCCTCATTCTGTGTCAATAGGATGCTCCATGGTTGATTGAGTTGGCAGTTTTATTAATCTAGGAATCAGTTCTTGTAAGGCAGACATCTGAGACTAGTTGCCAGTTTTACCAATCTAGGAATCAGTTCTTGTAAGGCAGACATCTAAGACTAGTTGCCAGTTTACCAATTCAGGAATCAGTTCTTGTAAGGCAGACATCTGAGACTAGTTGCCAGTTTTACCAATCTAGGAATCAGTTCTTGTAAGGCAAACATCCAAGACTAGTTGCCAGTTTACCAATTCAGGAATCAGTTCTTGTAAGGCAGACATCTGAGACTAGTTGCCAGTTTACCAATTCAGGAATCAGTTCTTGTAAGGCAGACATCTGAGACTAGTTGCCAGTTTTACCAATCTAGGAATCAGTTCTGGTAAGGCAAACATCCAAGACTAGTTGCCAGTTTACCAATTCAGGAATCAGTTCTTGTAAGGCAGACATCTGAGACTAGTTGCCAGTTTTACCAATCTAGGAATCAGTTCTTGTAAGGCAGACATCTAAGACTAGTTGCCAGTTTACCAATTCAGGAATCAGTTCTTGTAAGGCAGACATCTGAGACTAGTTGCCAGTTTTACCAATCTAGGAATCAGTTCTTGTAAGGCAAACATCCAAGACTAGTTGCCAGTTTACCAATTCAGGAATCAGTTCTTGTAAGGCAGACATCTGAGACTAGTTGCCAGTTTACCAATTCAGGAATCAGTTCTTGTAAGGCAGACATCTGAGACTAGTTGCCAGTTTTACCAATCTAGGAATCAGTTCTGGTAAGGCAAACATCCAAGACTAGTTGCCAGTTTACCAATTCAGGAATCAGTTCTTGTAAGGCAGACATCTGAGACTAGTTGCCAGTTTTACCAATCTAGGAATCAGTTCTTGTAAGGCAGACATCCAAGACTAGTTGCCAGTTTACCAATTCAGGAATCAGTTCTTGTAAGGCAGACATCTAAGACTAGTTGCCAGTTTTACCAATCTAGGAATCAGTTCTTGTAAGGCAGACATCTAGGACTAGTTGCCAGTTTTATCAATCTAGGAATCAGTTCTTGTAAGGCAGACATCTAAGACTAGTTGCCAGTTTACCAATTCAGGAATCAGTTCTTGTAAGGCAGACATCTAAGACTAGTTGCCAGTTTACCAATTCAGGAATCAGTTCTTGTAAGGCAGACATCTAAGACTAGTTGCCAGTTTAATCAATCTAGGAATCAGTTCTTGTAAGGCAGACATCTAAGACTAGTTAACAGTTTTATCAATCTAGGAATCAGTTCTTGTAAGGCAGACATCTAAGACTAGTTGGCAGTTTTATCAATCTAGGAATCAGTTCTTGTAAGGCAGACATCTAAGACTAGTTGGCAGTTTTATCAATCTAGGAATAAGTTCTTGTAAGGTAGACAACTAAGACTAGTTGCCAGTTTTATCAATCTAGGAATCAGTTCTTGTAAGGCAGACATCTAAGACTAGTTGCCAGTTTTACCAATCTAGGAATCAGTTCTTGTAAGGCAGACATCTAAGACTAGTTGCCAGTTTTACCAATCTAGGAATCAGTTCTTGTAAGGCAGACATCTAAGACTAGTTGCTAGTTTACCAATTCAGGAATCAGTTCTTGTAAGGCAGACATCTAAGACTAGTTGCCAGTTTACCAATTCAGGAATCAGTTCTTGTAAGGCAGACATCTAAGACTAGTTGCCAGTTTAATCAATCTAGGAATCAGTTCTTGTAAGGCAGACATCTAAGACTAGTTAACAGTTTTATCAATCTAGGAATCAGTTCTTGTAAGGCAGACATCTAAGACTAGTTGGCAGTTTTATCAATCTAGGAATCAGTTCTTGTAAGGCAGACATCTAAGACTAGTTGGCAGTTTTATCAATCTAGGAATAAGTTCTTGTAAGGTAGACAACTAAGACTAGTTGCCAGTTTTATCAATCTAGGAATCAGTTCTTGTAAGGCAGACATCTAAGACTAGTTAACAGTTTTATCAATCTAGGAATCAGTTCTTGTAAGGCAGACATCTAAGACTAGTTGGCAGTTTTATCAATCTAGGAATCAGTTCTTGTAAGGCAGACATCCAAGACTAGTTGCCAGTTTACCAATTCAGGAATCAGTTCTTGTAAGGCAGACATCTAAGACTAGTTGCCAGTTTACCAATTCAGGAATCAGTTCTTGTAAGGCAGACATCTAAGACTAGTTGCCAGTTTTACCAATCTAGGAATCAGTTCTTGTAAGGCAGACATCTGAGACTTACTTGTGTTGTTCTAGTTTATTGATCTTTTCCCATTCCTCCTCCCTGGCTGCTTGGATGCGGCGAGTTGCCTGCTTCTCCCGCTCACCTACAGCCTGTGATTGCATCTCACAAGACGTCTTCAAGATCTCAAGATTGGATTGGCAACCTGATTATTACAATGAAAACACTCTAAGTGAAGTCAATGTTGATGGTTATTGTCGCAAACTTTATACACCTTCTGAAAGGAAGATTTTATTTCCGCAAAGTGATTTTCAAATAATCTAATGGTACATATGCAGAATAATCAACATACTGATTGATTGAAAGGGCCCAAGTCAATTTACAAATGGTTTGTCAATCGGGAGCCGTTTTACGACCTGTAATGTAATAATCGTCCCAGTAATGTAAGACCGACCAGTAATGTAATAAAAATTGACTAGTGGTGTAATATCTACCAGTAATGTTATTACTTTTGTTCCCGTAATGTAATAAATGTCTTGACCTGTAATGTAATATATAAATCGACCAGTAATGTAATAACTAAAAAATGACAAGCAATATAATAACAAAAAGGTCGGTAATGCAATAATCACAGATTTTCTAGTATTTTCGAATATTTTTAGGGACTATACAGTATACAAACTACAAGACAAACTACCAGTACGAGCTACCTTCTAGCTCATTGGTTAGCTTATCTCTCACTCGCTCCAGCTTCCATCAACTAGTCTTCAGCTACCACATCTCTTACACCAACCCTTCACACCCAGACCTCACTGATCTTACCTTCTAGCCTGTTGGCCAGCTCATCTCTCACCTTCTCTAGCTCCCATCCACTGGTCTTCAGTTACCACATCTCTTCCACTAATCCTTCACACCAAGACCTCACTGATCTTAACTTCTAGCTCGTTGGCCAGCTTATCTCCCACCCTCTCCAGCTCCCATCCACTAGTCTTCAGCTACCACATCTCTTCCACTAATCCTTCACATCCAGACCTCACTGATCTTCTTACCTTCTAGCTCGTTGGCCAGCGCATCTCTCTCCCTTTCAAGCTCCCCTCTACTTCTAACCATCTCCATCTTCAACTCAGTCACTTCCATCTTCCGTCGGTGTTCTGCTTCATCCAGCTGACCTTTCAGCTCCATGGTGCGCTTCTCAGCATCATGTGCCTTTGTGGATATGGCTCTCTGTCCATTCATGGCAGATGCCATGTCACTCTCAAGCTGATCAATGTGGAGTTTTAACGATTCCTTCTCAGCCTGGGAAGAAATCACAAATTGGTGAATATTTGAAAAAGGTTCAATTTTTTGTTAACCAGTTCGCGCCGGAGTACGTATATACACGCAAAGTTTTCCCAAGATTCAAAACGAATGACGAATAAACACGTCACGAGCAAGGCCGGAAATGTCTGTCAGCAGCGAGCAAGGCTGGAAATGCGCGAGTGGTAACGAAGTGAAATAAACTCACTCTGCACAAAGAAAGTGTGAAACGACACAGGGTTGAACACAATGTTGAAAAGCTCAACGTGGGGCAGCAGCGATTCGGCCCACGGTTTAAGGTCAACCCGGGTTAATAAATAATGCCAAATTACTCAAGAATACAAGGCACTGTATCATTATTACCTTGGTCATTGGCCCTCGGAACATTCCAAATACCATCTCAGCCTTCTGGAGAGTATACAGCTTATTTTGGTTGTAGTGTGGAAAGGCTTTGAAGGGGTGTGTGTGAAAATTCATATTGAAATTGATGGGTTGAGCACCGATGGTTATTTTATTTGACCTACCTCAAGTGCCTTGATGGTTATTTTATTTGACCTACCTCAAGTGCCTTGATGGTTATTTTATTTCACCTACCTCAAGTGCCTTGATGGTTATTTTATTTGACCTACCTCAAGTGCCTTGATGGTTATTTTATTTCACCTACCTCAAGTGCCTTGATGGTTATTTTATTTCACCTACCTCAAGTGCCTTGATGGTTATTTTATTTGACCTACCTCAAGTGCCTTGATGGTTATTTTATTTGACCTACCTCAAGTGCCTTGATGGTTATTTTATTTGACCTACCTCAAGTGCCTTGATGGTTATTTTATTTGACCTATCTCAAGCGCCTTGATGGTTATTTTATTTGACCTACCTCAAGTGCCTTGATGGTTATTTTATTTGACCTACCTCAAGTGCCTTGATGGTTATTTTATTTGACCTACCTTTAAGTGCATTGATGGTTATTTTGTTTGACCTACCTCAAGTGCCTTGATGGTTATTTTATTTGACCTACCTCAAGTGCATTGATGGTTATTTTGTTTGACCTACCTCAATTGCATTGATGGTTATTTTATTTGACCTACCTCAAGTGCCTTGATGGTAGTAAGGTGCTCTGTCAGCTGTCGTGCCTGTAATCTTGACACGTGGTCAGACTGCAACCCTGTCTGCTCTCGCTGCCCACGGATCTCTTCTAGTTCAGTCAAAAGCCCTACAAAGACAAATAAAAAATGAAGGCAAATATCTCATTTGAAACAGGAAGATATGTTTGCAGTGGACCATTCACGACAGAAACACTTATTTATTATTATTTATTATAATATTTCTAGTAATAAAACCAAGAAATCCTCAAGAGCGTCAATATAAGCTCGCAAGCCGGAAGAAACCCGTAGAGAAGACAGTGAGAAGAAATTACAATTTTAGAGGTGGGAGGAAAACCCCAGAAGAATAATCTGAGAAAACCCACAGAATTTGATGAGGACTGAAAACCCAATCCACATGGAACCAGGCCGGGAATTGAACCCGGGCCACAGCGGTGGAAGGTGAGGAAGGTAACCACTTGACCTTCTAGTTAGGTAACAATTAGTAACGCATTCACATAAAGTATAAATCGACCTACACTAAGGTATGAAAACTGAACGGTGCTTACCCTTGACTTTCAAGTGAAGCTGAGCGTTATCTCGATGTAGAGTGCGGACTCGCTGACCGTCGTGGCTGTTATCTTGGGAGAACTTGGCCACTATGGCCTCCTTGTCCTTGTGAAGATTCTCAATCTTTACAGACAATGAGAAACAAGATTCTGATGAAACAAATTAATCAAATCAACTATGTGCAGTTAAATAAAGTGGAGTGTCGTGGTCTCGTGGTCTGGAGCATTGAATTTGTAATCTGTAGGTAAAGCTGCAGGTTGTGGGTTCGAGTCCGGCCTGTGACTACGGTGCGTGTGCCCTTGGGCAAGGCACTTTGTCACTCATTGCTTCTCTTCACCCAGGTGTAAATGGGTACCTGTGAGGGCAGAGATGGTTGATATTATTAGCTGCTATTAGGGAGTTGAGATGGCATTTGGAATGTTTCGTGGGCCCAGTGAGCAGGGGTAGTAATTGTAGCGCACAAATCCACCAGTATTAGTGGATACGTGGGCTTTATAAATATTCATTATTATTATTATTATTAAGCCTATTTTAAATAACTGAGACCAGGGGCCACTTTCATTGAGCTGCTAAGTACTAACATTTGCTTAGCATGAAAATTCTTCCTTGACAAAAACAGGGTTACAAACCAAATTGTCAGGTGATGTATATTGTTTATGACTGGTATTCAGCAGGTGCTTTGTTTTGCATGAAAAGCACATGGAGTTTGGACTGGTAACCCATTTTAACTGAGTAAGACGCTTTTGTGCTAACAAATTTCTGTGCTTAGCAGCTCCATAAAATTGAATTGTGTTAATGCTGACGAAAAGTAGTCTCATAGCCAGATGAGCAGGGTTAACAACTATGGAGCACTTTGCGACTCTTATACAAGGATTTATAAGCACCAGATATTATTACATACCTCAGTTTCATACTGTAGTTTCATCTCCTCAATAACTCTCTTGTGCTCTGTTGTCTCGTGCTCATACTCTGACTTAAGGAATGAGTGTTCATAGCGTAGCTTGTTGTACTCATTGCGGTAGTGTTCAAGTTCCTCCTCTAGTTTACTGAAGCGCTCCCTGAATGGTTCCTCAAGACTCTGAGCTATCTGAACCTTTATCACTTCAAGTTTCTCAGACGTGATTGCCTACAAATGAAACCACTTGCAATAGTTAAACATTTCTAACTGTTAAAGGGATCGTATACGTTTGGTAATTACTCCAAAAATTAATGGCAATGAAAACTTACTTGGTAAGAAGTACAGCAGCTTTGGATAGTATAATGCATTTTTAAAAACCTTTCACTTCAAAGGACTGCGGTTATGGAAAAAGATATCACTTTTTATCCCCAAAAATTTGAATCTGAAATTTGAAACAATCTTTCCAACTCTGTGAAACTTATGTACGTGAGTAAACATTCCTTGCAAACACCTTAACAAAAACTAGTTATCCAAAAACGCTACCCTGTGGAGACCTGAACACAATGGAGACCATGGGAGTGAATAGGTCTCTACAGGGCAATTTCTATAGGTGAATAGCTCTCCAAGGTTTTGTTTACGAAATAGATTCTTTGAGTCTTACGAGGTATGGTTATCTGTCGCAAATTAAAGGATATTGGGTTAAGGTAACAGCCCAGGAAATTAATCTTAGTTGAATCAGGAGAACTTGGAAAATATAACTTGACCCTCCAAAAAATGTTGTACACAAGAACAAAGTGATGCGTTAACAAATTTGAATGTGTACTTGACAAGGCTGACCTGTGTTTTGACTTCTTCTAATTCTGTGATTTTCTCAGCTAGTTCCTTACTAGCTCGGGCCATCAGTGACTGGAATCGGCTCTCCATGGTTCCACTCTCCTCCTTGGTCTGCTCAAGGTCTCGCTGTAAACGACGATAATCATCTTGAATCCTTGAAATAACCAAAACAGACCCAACATTCATTTGAGATGATCACTGCACAATACTAGCAATCCAATTGAAATACTAGCAATCCAATTGAAATACTAACAATCCAATTGAAATACTAGCAATCCAATTGAAGTACTAGCAATCCAATTGAAATACTAGCAATCCAATTGAAATACTAGCAATCCAATTGAAATACTAGCAATCCAATTGAAGTACTAGCAATCCAATTGAAGTACTAGCAATCCAATTGAAATACTAGCAATCCAATTGAAGTACTAGCAATCCAATTGAAGTACTAGCAATCCAATTGAAATACTAGCAATCCAATTGAAATACTAGCAATCCAATTGAAGTACTAGCAATCCAATTGAAGTACTAGCAATCCAATTGAAGTACTAGCAATCCAATTGAAATACTAGCAATCCAATTGAAATACTAGCAATCCAAAATGAAGTACTAGCAATCAAATTGAAGTACTAGCAATCAAATTGAAGTACTAGCAATCCAATTGAAATACTAGCAATCCAATTGAAATACTAGCAATCCAAAATGAAGTACTAGCAATCAAATTGAAGTACTAGCAATCAAATTGAAGTACTAGCAATCCAATTGAAATACTAGCAATCCAAATTGAAGTACTAGCAATCAAATTGAAGTACTAGCAATCCAATTGAAATACTAGCAATCCAATTGAAATACTAGCAATCCAATTGAAGTACTAGCAATCAAATTGAAGTACTAGCAATCAAATTGAAGTACTAGCAATCCAATTGAAATACTAGCAATCCAATTGAAGTACTAGCAATCAAATTGAAGTACTAGCAATCAAATTGAAGTACTAGCAATCAAATTGAAGTACTAGCAATCCAATTGAAATACTAGCAATCCAAATTGAAGTACTAGCAATCAAATTGAAGTACTAGCAATCCAAATTGAAGTACTAGCAATCAAATTGAAGTACTAGCAATCAAATTGAAGTACTAGCAATCAAATTGAAGTACTAGCAATCCAATTGAAATACTAGCAATCCAAATTGAAGTACTAGCAATCAAATTGAAGTACTAGCAATCCAATTGAAATACTAGCAATCCAATTGAAATACTAGCAATCCAATTGAAGTACTAGCAATCCAATTGAAGTACTAGCAATCCAATTGAAATACTAGCAATCCAATTGAAATACTAGCAATCCAATTGAAGTACTAGCAATCCAATTGAAGTACTAGCAATCCAATTGAAATACTAGCAATCCAATTGAAGTACTAGCAATCAAATTGAAGTACTAGCAATCAAATTGAAGTACTAGCAATCAAATTGAAGTACTAGCAATCAAATTGAAGTACTAGCAATCCAATTGAAATACTAGCAATCCAAATTGAAGTACTAGCAATCAAATTGAAGTACTAGCAATCCAAATTGAAGTACTAGCAATCAAATTGAAGTACTAGCAATCAAATTGAAGTACTAGCAATCCAATTGAAATTCTAGCAATCCAATTGAAATACTTTTGCCAGTAAAAACATCGGTTCTTCATCCAAGCTAACAAGTTCTGTCTGGTTCTTTTCAGAACCGCACATCTTACAAAGAAAAATTACCACATGGTGCAATCACAAACTACTTATCTTATTACTGTCCAAACCATTAAGTTCCCTCTGGTTCTTTTCAGAACCAACACACCTCACTAAAAAGAATTATCACATGGTGTTATCGCAAACTAGTTATCTTAAACAAGTTTTCTAGTTTCAAAAATATTAAAACTAGGTATCAGATCAAAAACGACTATGAAATAAGAATCACTTCAAAAAGTCGCTCTTTTCAACTGAATGAACTTTCATTCTAAATCATTTTAAAACTAGTTTCTGTCCGATGAAGTTAATTTACATAATTATGTATGTTAGTAATCCAAATAGATTCTAAGTGGTATCGACTATTTTGACATTTTCAATAGAGTTGTGTTAACTTTGTGTGTTCAGCCTTCAAGGTCTGGTAGTTGGTCTTATGCGTCTCACAGCGCATGCGCTCATCCGTAAGCATCTTCTGAAGGGCTCCCTCATTGGCCAGTTTGGGTAAGGTCTGCGATAAGCCCGCCTCCTCGAGTCCCACCGATGTCATGGTTGGGAAGAGACTCGGTCCCAGTGTCGCCATGGTGACAATGTCGGTCTCCTGTCATTGTGAGAAATTGGGTAAATACAGAAATTTAATAAATTTAATAAAAATTCCCTAACACTAACCCATTCAAAGGATACTGGGCTTTTTACCGGGTTTTACCAATCGCCGAGCAAGGTTTTCTTCGTAGTTTTTAGGAGTGCGTACAGCTGTGCATTTGTACAGACATGACTGACATAATGTTCATAACAGACACCAAAAGCCGTCGTTAACTCAAGTTGCGCGTGCATTATCGCAAATTATTGTCAGCTAGGGAGATCGGCAGCATTAAACTGTACTGTAGACTGTGTAGTCAGTCATGTCTGTACAAACTACACAGCTGTACACACTGTCTGATGTCTCTAGATTGTTTCAACGGCATTTGTTACTTTCATACAATTGCAAACTGCTACAGTTCCTTGGACAGCAGAATGCGGGAAAACAAGTTTGGCTTAGGACTATTCAACCAATCAGCCGGTGTCACACGGTGTGTGGCGTTCAGTACAGTCAGTAGTATAGCGCAGCACCCACACGGTTTTTGGAAGTACAGTTGTTTTCCTAGTTCCGGATTTTTCCGAGTTCCGGATCGCTTCAAATTTCGACTCGTACTTTGACATGTTTGGACGGTTTGTAGAAATCACGGGAGCCGCAAAACCACAAACAAATATTCTGCGACATGTCACTCAAAACGTTTGATTTTATTTATGCCTTTTTGTAGTCTACAGTTGTATAAAACTCATGCATCGATTATTTGTTGAGTAAAAATAAGTCTAAAAGTCTCCAGTATTAAAATATCTGCCAAAAACTGAACGTATATCTTTTCCTAGTTCCGGATCGCGCGTAAAAAACATGCATCAACTACACGCGTGCAAGCGATTTCATATGACGTGTTCTGCGAGGTGATGGTCAACGTTTATCGGCTCGTTGCCGCGCCACACACGGTACGGTCGCGCACGCTACACGGACATAACATTTCAAAACATTTCCTTGCAAGTCTTTTTTAAAAACTTTATTGGAAGTATTTTAAATGTATTTTAAACTGTATTTATATAAATTAACCCTAACTCCCTCACCATTGTTATTGAACAATACAATTCCTTCAAAATCCTCCAACTTCCTTTGTTGTGTAAGGAGTTAGGGTTAATGAATACTTTATCAGAAATACAGGCATGATTCGGGTTGGTTTAGCGTGATTATTTTTCATGTACGACTACGAAGCAGTTTTTTACACGATCCGGAATTGGTTAAACCGATCCGCAAAAGGAAAAGTGATGTCGGTACTTCTGACGTCAAATTTTCGAAATAAGAAGAGCATAAATATGGAAACAAACACTGTAATTTCTCCATCACTCAAGGTAAACTACTAAACCTATTTCATTCGAATTTCGAGGATTAGACTTGCCGAAAACAGCCTGAATATTTTTTGAGATCCGGAACTAGGAAAACGTCTGTACATGTAATTCACTGCACTGTCGATACCGCACCGGCGTTAGATTAACTCACCCAAATTACTGCACTCTGCAGATCACTCTAAACCATGGAGGAATAAGAATGCTATTCAACTATACCAGTACAAATTTAACAACGTCTGTGCACAATCTCTGAGCTTCAGAAATAATATTACTTTTGTAAAAAACAAAAACACAATGATTTTGTTTACTTTTTAAACCTTACCTGAACATTTACAGACACCTCATCGTGTAATTCGTGTATGTTGTTCCGAATTACGAATTCCACAACAAAACTATTTGTCGCTGGTATTCTACCGTCAAGCCAAATTTTCGTAGCACGCTACAGCGATTCGAAATAGAGTACCAGCGATCAAAAGGAGGTAGAAATTAAACTGGCCAAGAGTCAAACAGTGGGATCTTTTTTTCTTTCAAATTGGCCGTGCGGCCGCGGGCAACGACAAATCTATTTAGGAATTTATAATCGTTTTTCTTAATGTGGGCCGCTTATTTGTGTGATTTTCGTTTTTTTGGTTCAGAATACAACTGCTTTCCTGGCATGATTGCGGTGAAGGGGTGGGTCGTTTTTACCACGAAGTAGACCTTTACCAAGGATGGCGATGTATTGGCAACAATATAGGGAGGGGTGGGAGGAGGGGGCGGGGGAGAGGGTGGGCATAATCTGTACATGTACAATAGAGGGCATGTTCAAAAATGTATGCGCAATTACGCCCATTTTTGTTTTCATAATAAATTATAATCGTGCAATTTTCGTGCTAATAATGGTGAACAAGCAAAATCTTACAGCTATAAAATCCATTTGAAACTGATGGGCATCCTCATTGGCGTCCTAACTAACTTTACCCCCCCCCCCCCCCCCCCCAAAAAAAAAGGGTTTATATAATAATATGGTTGGGGGGGGATTCTCAGCCAAATCGCGCACATATTTCTCCATGGTACATGTAAACATTTGAGTAAAAACTAATATGCAGCTAGCTGTGTACCCAAATAAACAACCTGAGCACCGAGTTGCGCCAGAATCGAATGTTCATTAAGGAAGTATAGCGCCACCTGTTGTCACCAAGTTGGATATCATGGGCGCGACTGGCGCGCCCGGCCAAGTCCGGTACGGGTGAATCCTTGATTTCCAAAGCATGACTGTAAAGAAACATAATCTGGAATTGTTCTAATTTTTTTTACAGAACTTTCAATGTTAAAATATAAATGTCCCCTTCAAATGTCTGTGTTTTAACGGAATTTAGTATAATACCGTGTATTTTGTAATCATACTAATAGACAAGGTACAATATTTTTGGTTGACATTAAATTTAAATGAAATGTTATGTAATGTAAACAAATTATATATTATGTATATTTGCAGTGTCTACAACATGTGATAAAAATGTTTTAAAACAGCAACAGTGTGGCGTAGGTACGTGGGTGATATGTGAGCTTGAATGGCCGTCTTAGCTTGTGAGGTTTTCAAATCTTCGGGCACCGTGGCTTTGCCATTCTCGCTGTCACGTGAGGAGAAAAAAAGGAGGATACCTTAAGTTCCCAAAAAATGTCCGAAGTTTTCCGAATACTTTTTTGACGCCGGGAGTTAGGTGGTTGTAAGGTAACCAAGGTTAACAAATGGAAGCCCATCATTATTTTATTTTTTTGGGTTGCATAAAATGAAAACATGCATGCAAAAAACATCACCAGACGAAATATAATATCACTAATGGACAATGTATCACTAACGGATAATGTCACATAAATTTACCGATACTACCGGTATATCACTAACCGATTATGAAAATTACCGTACAGTGTAGTAAAATGTATACCACACTTCAAAAGTATCGTTAAAGTATCGGTCCTAACCGATAATGTAATTGACCGTCGTTTACTATACTAGTACTACTAGTCATTGTTGTTACATTATCGGGTATAATAGTGATATCGGTCAATTTGTGTGACATTTTCTGTTGGTGATACATTATCGTTGGTTACGATAAGTTGTATCATAGACCACGGAACAGATGGATGTATCAACCCTCTAGACAAAAGGTAACACCATTTGCCTGTTAATTTTTAGAAATGAATAGAGGTTAGCAGTGTTGTGTACTAACAAATGTTGTTACATTGACCTGTTGGTAGTTTATGTTCATAGAACTTAAAGCTGGAAAAAAACACCTAAGACCTAATGCTGATCTTATATGGTTTCTTACTCCACTTCAGACATTCGCGGATGTATAGCCGATGCAAACAAAACGTGAACAAACTAAAATTTGGTAAATTGGAGGTCATGAATTCACATGGGGCTTGAGACTACATTTAATATATATCATTAACTTATATTCAGTCAAGTAAGGTATTTCATAATTTGACAGTTTTGATTCATGTTTGCACAAAATGTTAACTCTAGCCCTGAGTATACTTGAATGAAACAGATCACACGTAACTATAGCGAACATACACCAAATTATTACAGCAACGAAAAGATTATATTAATGGAAAAGATAACATTAAGAACAACTTTTCTTGATTTAAAAAAATGAGACTGAGTGGGCCAGATTTATAATTTAATGGAAACCTTAAACCTAGAAAAGAAGTTCGAAAAAAGGGACAGAAAATGCATTGGTCATTATACAAATAGATACAACATGACCCCTGAATAATTATTATGTTTGAGCAACTTAGGCATAAGGCATGCAACCTTACAAATTCGATCTTGGTACATGTGTTGTTAATGTTGTGCATGTACTGCTGACACAAGCGATCAAGTGGAATTGTCTGGTTCCCTGCCCTGATCGTTTTTTTTTATGCCCAGACGTCTAAATTGTAGGTCAGGTAGCCGCCGGCGACTAAAATAGATCACGACGCACTTCACCGCGTAGCTATTTTTAGATGACGCAACAATTCATATTACATGTATAACGGCTTTTCGCCAAAAAAGTAAAACGCCTGCATCGACTTTAAATAGTGACATTATCAGTTGTACTTGTACCCTCAGTATGGCGTTTCGACCCCTACACCCAGTGGCTGTCATACAATCTTATAAGTGCGTATTTTGGGCGAAATATCTTAATTGTAAAAGCTTATCCCACCTATAGTCAACGATGTAAAGTCTGGAAATGATATCGAAAATTCCAATGTCCAAAATGTATCGGCAAATATTTATCAATTATCAAGAACCAAATCGCTGATAACTGTAGCTCATTGACATGACTGTATATACAGTGCAATATCCTTCAAGTTTTTAATTAAAGAAATAGGCTCTGAAATGTATTCCCCAAGTTTTGTTGTTGTTGTTGTTGTTGTTGTTTTGTTTTGATGGTGAAAAGCTAAGACTATCTCACTAAAAATATAACCTAATTTGTTGTTCTGTATTTATTCGATCCGTAATCCTCTATACAATAAAAAAAATTGTGAAGATACCTGTTGTTAATAATATGCAAGTATATTCGCATATAATGTTTCTATGGCAACAAATTCAGGCTGAGTTGGAACATTTTGCATTACTTGTCGTCAATTTTGTGCAACTATACGTCAAATTACAGTTGGGTCTTTGATCTACAAGAAAAGTAAACCTTTTGCAACAATACAAAAAGTAACAATAAATTATTGTCCAAAAGCTTACTTGATAGCTCTAAACTTATGTGAAATTGTTTGTATGCTGTCATTTTGAAGAAATGAATAAAAGAACTCCAAAATATGCGTCTCAAGAGGCAAATTTTTGACAAGTCTGTATACAGTACCGGTTAAGTTGGTTCAAAATCGAAAAATGTCTGCATGTATCATTTTCTCGGATCACTTTTCTAAAACTTCGTCAGGTTGTCAAGCACCATTCTTTTTAGATTTTGATAATTTTTGCTGCTTCAAACGGATAATGCACAACTGGCAAATGGTACACTTGTACCTGCATTTATTTTCTGGTTTTGAACAAAAGCAAACAAAAGGCTGTAGATAGATTGTCACAAAAACGGTGCAGGTGGGGGGTAAAAGAAGTCTCACCTAATTCACACAGTGACAATACAATTCGTGTTATTCCTCCAAACAAAACCGGAAAGAAATGCTTTGGCGGGCTTAGCGTGCGTGGGGGGGGGGGGGGGGGGGGGGGGGGGGGGGGGGGGGTGGGGGGAGGGGGGGTGCACTCGTAAAACTACGTGTAACAGTTTGTGTATATATTTAACCACGGGATTCCGTACGCTCATTGGCCGAATGCACGGTGATACATGCGTATACACAATCACTGCTGCGCGTAATCTCCAATACACTGTCTCGAACTCTTTTATGTGCCCAGGGCTTCTATCAGTCAAGTGTGTCACCGCATGCACCGGAATTTGGAAGGGTGTATGTTTAGTGTATGTTTTGTGTACAGCCGCAATCGCAGTACAGTTCATGCAGTAGTAGTGGGTAGTACGGCTGTAACGACGAGCCTACAAATTTGCCGGTCATTCGTCGGTCAGGTACTCAGTCAATCGACAACGGGCGACTTGGACCGGTGCCCAGGAATTTCCAAGTTTGGCTCTTGGCCATCCACCCAGCTGATCAATTTGACTCTGGGACTGGGAATTAACTACGTAGACTCTACACCCTGGATCTTATAGAGCCCCCTTTTTCTCCTTCCTATCAAGCCGATGAAGTGAATGTCTGATGTTGGTTTTTATTTAGAACCTTCAATGATTCTTTAGCCATGTGTTCCTTCAATTCTTATTCCTCCTTGGTCAATACAACTCTATTCGCCGCCTTTGTTTTGGTTTATTTGGCGTCGGTTCGTTTGGTGCAAGGTTTTAACTTCAAATCTGTCCATTGGCCAACTCATGGTAAGTAGATTAACAATATTTTTGCTGGCATTAAAACGTAAACTGTGTCTTATCTTACACATTTTAATCCTCATCCAAAAACTAGACTAATATTTCAACTAACGCCTATATCTGTATGTTTAGTACTACTACACTAATACTAGTGATAGAAATTATTACTGATTGCTAAATTTATAAATTAAAATTTTATATCATCAAATGTGTTATCATGATGAGAAAAGTGGATTATTTTAATGATTTAATAATTTTATTAATTCTTGGTTTAAACTTTAACGCAGCCCCAAATTAATTGGTTACTAATTGGTTATTAATTGGTTACCTGATTGATTTTTTGTTATTGTCACTTGTGCACACGGTGGTTTTTTATAGGTTAACCACCAATAATTAAATGAAATTCTATTGCGCTTTGATATTGACTGGTTTTTGGCCACATCCGCACATAAAATGTTTTAATCAAAGCATCTGTTGGCATAATCATGCATAAACGACCAAGCATGTGTGTGTACATGTATAAAGCGTTACATAACGACAACGATGCGATTTCTTTTTTGGTGGGCGCGAATTTAAAAAGAAATTCCCGTACATGGTTGCCCAGTACTATAACTTTATTAAGGTATGATTCAAATGAACAGTTCAATGGTAACCTTGAATCGCTTCAATATACATGTATGTTAATACACGATGTTTATTTGTGTTTATGCACGCATTGTTTTCTTGTTTACTCTGTATGTAGATATGATGTGAAACGGAAGTTTATACAAAAGCGCGTGTGTATTGTCCGTAGCCGGCCGAACACAGACACCCACGTGCTTGATTTTCGAGCGTCGGGATACTGTAAAAACATGCACGCACTTTAGTGTGAACACGAAGTTCATGTCTAGTTTATTATATGCAGGAAATAGTCATACGCCTCGCCCACGAAGAATAATAAACTCACAAAGTTTACTATAAACTCAGTCACAGTGATCTAGATGGACCATCAATTCCTTCAAAGTTCAAACTATTATGGAGAAAGAAACGCAGTGGGTGCGTTCGTTTATTTATATTTTTAAATGAGTCTTCCCGCCTTTTGTGAACACTTGAAGTTGGGCACGTGACGGTACATTCGAAATGGCGGGGATCGTAAAATGACATAGTGCGGTTGGTGCGTATTCTACGAGGAAAAAAAACATTGTTTAATATTTTTAACTTATTATGATAGGAAAATGATGTAAACATATTTGTCATGAAGAATCGTTGTTTTATTGTTTGCAGGGTCGGAGCGTTTGGCGGAATTATCCGAGTATGAAATTGTGACACCGGTTCGTTTGGATGGCCACACTGGGCTACCATTGTCGTCTGACGGAAGGACTCGCCATTTCCAGAAACGGAGCGCTTCGGTTTCGTTGGACTCCGAATCCGAGGAAGACGATTTTGACGCCGAGCCGGCTCAAGCAACTTTCTTGCTAGGAGCTTTCCACCAGCAGTTCCAGTTGAACCTATCGAGGGATAATTCTTTCTATTCGCCGTCCTTTGTGGTGGAATTTTTGGGGGACGATGACGATGTGGACACGGATGATTTAGACACGAGCGCTCCGTTACATTGCTTCTACCGAGGTATCGTGAACGGCCAGTCAGCAGCGTCGGCAGTCTTCAGTCTCTGCGATGGCATGGTAAGAAATCACTGGGGACTAGACTTCGCAGAGTAAAGAGTATTGGCAACTATTGGGCTGTGAAATAAATAAAGATTAATGCTTCAAACCCTAACTCCCTAGTGTAATTATCTAAGAACCATGCCCATCATTTCAAATCCAAACACCAAGTACTTGTGCCTATACAGTAAGTCACTGTACTAAGTCTATCCTATTCTCAGTCTTACTTAGTAAACTACTAAGTAGTTTGAGTATTAATTCTAGCGTACAATGCTCATGACATCGGGTGTTTACAAGAAATGCACGTCAACTATGTAGTTCCGCTGTACTGTGTAGCTGCGTGGAGCAAGCGTGGTTCTAGAGCCAATATTTTAGGGGGGGCTAGACCCTTCGCACGTGACGCAACTTTTAACTTTCGCAGATCCAGTATATGTATTTTCAAGAATAAACAGAATACACCCTTCCCCCCTCCCCCCTATAGTCATAAACACCAGATCTTCGTTTGGCCACGGATCACGCCTAATTTTACGATACAACTTGGGAAGCAACATTGTGGGGATCCCTCAATGAGGATACAACTTTTTATTTTTTAATATACAAATAAACCACAAGGGAAACTGACTACAGTAGGTAAATTTGCATAATAAGCTGTACACTATTAAACTACACAATTACTATACATTACTATTTTAGCCCTGGGTTAGGCTGTAATTTGAGCACAGCTTGCATTAGCTTAGTCCTGTATATTGGCATAAATCCTTAATTATATACCTTGATTAGGGATACAAGGTAGGTTTACTTTTTCTTATCGAACAAATCCCAACAGTTTCGTAAACATTTTGAATTATAAAAAATGATAGCCTCTATTTTTCAACAGAACTTATTGTTAAACATTCCATATAGAGAAAGGACCCATAAGGAAGCAGCGAGTCCAATGAGTCAGGAAAGCCTTTGAAAAGCCGGGCCAGGCTGCAGGAAGGCCTGCAGGCCTTTTTAATCCTTTGATGATGACAATAGACATAGGTTTTATGATGGACAACTTGACATGCCCCTTGCTGGCCCTGCCTCAGTGACAGAAGAGCTCTCTAATGTGTACAATGTATGCTGCCTTGGTTGGTGTCTTATTTTGATTGTAGTAATTGACATGTAGGGATTATGTGGGTTAGCCACTACTGGTCAGGATTTAGCAGAGCGTTAGGGTCACGCCACTTAAAAAAATGGTCAGTCAGGGAGTGGGTTTTAAATTTTTTATTTTGAGTCAAATAAAGTTGGTAGTTTTTACAGACTGAAAATCAAGATGTGTGTCCCTTCTGAAAAACAATCATGGTATTATTTTTATGTTCTGTATTTATTGTTCAAATGTTCAGCTCCTTTATTATAATATTCTAAAGTAAATGCTGAATTTGTCTTCAATTACCGAAACTACTTGATGTAGAGTCCAACAAAAATTGTTGTTAGGCGACAGAGCGAAAAAGCCGTTTCTCAGTAGAAAATTGAAAGCCTCGGTGCAGACTTATAGTAGATCTCCAAATGGTTGATATATGTGACCCGCTCCATCGTAATCTGGAATAAGTCGCTGGGGCCGTTTTATGCAATCGGTCGTTGAAGTGAACGCATGGGTGAAAATCGTGACCAAGTCGTTTTTCGGAACATTGTATTTTTAGGAAGTGTAGTTATCACAGATTATTGTCATTAATGTCTTGTATGTAAAAACGATCAATAAAAATGAAAATGAAGACGATTTGTGTGCGCTGTTCGTATGATTTTGGTCAATTTTGTTTATTTCAAAGCTGTTTTTCTCGGAATGTGGATTCGGCAAATAAATATACACCTGTCATCTTCATCAGACCATAACTCGTTAACCTAAGAAGATACACACTTGTGATGGGTATCATTAGAAAGCTTATGAAATTCCCTTTCTCACCATGTGCATGCGTATCTCAAAAAGTTATTTCGAGACTCATTCCTGATTTCGATGGAACGGGTCACATATTTGTTTGGTTTCTCTTGGGCCAGGTTCCCAACTAAAAGCTGAATAAAACCAGATTAGGCAGGCTACTGTAGGCTTGTGCAACATTAAAAACAAATAGCTGTTAGTGTTTAGCAGGGAAACATACATAACATGTACTATTACTCAGTGAAAGCAGTAGGCTTAGGCTAGTGTTTATGCAAGGCAGGCATTTCCTTAACCCTGTGGTCGCAGACATAGTCCCCCTCTTTGAAGACGAAACTTCCTCTGCGCCTAAATAGTGATAGTTTGATACATCTGCCGGACTTATTCAACTTCCTCAAGATATGAATCATGCCGACCTTAAGACTTTACTGAAGTGATAAGCCAAAGGTGACACAGTATAATGCTTGCCAGGCATACACAATCTCAAAAAGACTTGTAATTATGTCAAAAAGAATTATGTCAAATTAAACATAATTTCAGTAAAACTCACCAGGAAAAAGGTATTTCGCATATATGTGAGTCCTACCGGAGTGATTTATTTTCTCAAAATCTCTTGAGACAATTACACTGAGTATTAGGGCTGGGTGAGTAATGATTTTCCCACTCGAGTACTCGCAAAGAAATTAAGTTGCGAGTACTTACTAGAAGTTGTCACATTTTTCACAAGGGTTACAATTACGGTCACACATGTGTTTATCACCATGTGTTTTCATTCAGAGCATAACAGTAAATTCACAGCGACTTCTGCTGCAATTTGGTTTCCTTTATCGCTCATGTTAGAATAGACAATCAATAAAAATCATATCGTAAAACCATCGCAATTGTCATTAGTATAGTAGTAGAGTCTGACCACAACTTGTCAACAATCAATCATCGCTTGCTAACAATCACTACTCGCGAGTATTTATTGCTACTCGGCCTGGCACAAGTAATCGATTAGTTAAAAAACTGCGAGTAGTGCTACTAGCTAGTAGCCAAAACTTGAGTACTTGAGTTACTCGCCCAGCACTACTGAGCAACACTGTTCATAAAAACACATCAATGAAGGGCAAAACCAAAGAGTTTGACATACATCTCCTGTAATCTTGAAAAACCTAGTAAGTCAAATTTTGGGGAAAATTGAGTTAGACCCATATTTGGACTTACTAGGTTTTCCCCCTTCAGTTAAAAATGTTAAAGTGCGTAAAACTCTTCCCTGTTGGCAGTTTTTCATCTGGAAGAACCTACAGTAGCATGTCATGTAAGTATATACTAATGTAATGATGTACTGTGATGTACTGTGAAAAACCTAGCAATTCAACTTGCTAGGTTTTTCCAGGTCAGTACACATGACATACATGACATACTAGGTAAGGGATGAGATGGGATCCAATCTCGTTTGCTGATTCTGGGGACACACTTTTATGCGTGCAAACAGCGTCCATGGTAGCATCGGAACAAAACAGTTTTCCTTCGTTTTCTCAAATTTGCATTCAACAGAGTTACTAGGTTTTTCCAGATTACAGGAGACAGATGCAGCAGCAAAAATTGCTAAAACTACAAATTACCACATAATTTCTACCGGTACCAAACTTATGACCCAATAAGGTATGTTCATTCTTGCACAAATGTTACAGAACTCTCCACAGTATAATATGCTTCTACATACAGTAGATGTATAGGAATACATACATGTATTTGTCCCAATTATAAACAAACTTCCCGTTTACAAATATCCCTTTTATTACAGAGATTTCACAAGTACTAATCCTCACACTTCCAAGGCATTTGTGAAGTAAACAGGACTTAGCAGTGTATTTTACAAGTATTGTTGGTGAACTTGGCATGACCCAATGGAACTTCCCAGCCCCTGGGCTATTTTGGCACCAATTTTACATCCCCAGTGAGCGCCCTGAAAAGAACTAAGGATACCTTGTGTAACTGTGGTGCCAGTTCAGCATAGGTGACTAGGTTCTTGAGTTTTAAAGCTTAAAGGTAGTATGGATACACCATTTGCAGATATCGAAAAAAATTACTACCGAATTATTAAGAAATATCTTACTCATCTGAAAGTAAATAATGATTCTAGGCCTCCAGCAAAATGATTGCGCTAGATATCCTGTAATTATTCTTAAAAAATTGAATTTTATGAAGAAAAATTTGCGATCGCCGGACGGCGATCACGAAAAAACCACAAATAACATAAGAATAACTGCTCGGCGCCAGTTGAAAACAAACGCTGTTTTTCGTGCTTTTCTCGGCATCCATGGTTGTAAAACTTTGGACAGGTCAGTTAAACGGTATTTACTATAAAATACAACCCCCTAAATCTACCTATTCCTGCTAATTCAAGCAATTACCAATGGTGTATCCTACCTTTAAATCTGCTACCTTTTCACAATCTACCCTTAAACCTAGAAGTCTGGGAAAGGTGAAATATGGGAAGATATTTTTATTTTTAGCCATGTTGCAGAAAGCGGCTGTATAAGAGCTTAGCGTTCTTCTTCTTCCAGATTTGGCATCTGGGAACTTCTTGGTAAGCACTTAAAGAGGGCAACTAAAATGACAACCAAAGCCACATGATGATGTCGCATAACCAAAGCTGCTTGATGGCGTCGTTTTGGTTGTAGTCTAAGAGTGCCTTCTGAACATTATGAACGAACATGCTAGAGAGAACTGTCTGCAGTATGCATTTGAACTAGACCAATACACAACCAGCGTGGTTGCTACACAAATCTTGTTGATAGAGGAATGACATTCTTGGATCAAGAAATAGTTTGAAGTGATTGTGACAGAAGATGGATAAAACATGAGTGCAATGTTACTGAACCTAAAACTCGCCTGATTTGTATTCAAGGGCAAGTGGGAATTTAAAAATTTACTGATTGAAAGAGAGGGGGGTTCACTTAGATCTGTACATTTCCCAGATTTATTGGTAGAAAAAGGTAGCACCCTCTTGGTGCTGCCACTGTGGTTTAACCTTGAGTTTCCTTCCCACAGAGCTCCACAATATATCGTTTCTCACATGCAAATTACAATTTCTCCCTTATAGCAGCATTAATAACAGTGAGTGTTACACACAAATGGTTACCACATGTTTATTATCATTTTGCTGCACTATTCTATTAGAAAAGTGCATACACCTGTATCATAACATTAATTGTTTTTTTTATTTGACTTTGTATTTATTCTTTATTATCCAATAAGAACAAAAATGTTTTATCAACAGCTCATAAAATTATTACTTAGTTATTTAAAAATAATAAAAGTAAAAGTAAGAGTAAGTAAAAAAAGTTCATAATATGCATTCAAATTGGTTAAAACGTTAACTCTCAGACCAGTTAGTACTAAATACTATCCATATGAATACAAATGTGCTGGTGTGTGCTCTTAATAAGTTTGTAATTTTTTATTATTTCCTGATCTTTTTATTTGATCTCCAATCTTGTCTGGTTGTAAATAGACCCAACAAGTCCAAACTACAAAAGTAGAAAAGTAGAAAAGTAGAAACAGTTCAGTTCAGTTCATATAAAAACTAAACTTTTCTTTTCTTTGAAGTCAATCTATGTTCCCGACCAGGAATGTAGCATCGTCACAAACTCTATCTTGGACTTGATTTACTAAAACTCAAAATATGCAAAAGGTGGACATTTTGCATAGTTATGAAACTTTAAAGAATAAAAACAGTGTAACAGCAGGAGCTGTTTCTCAACACCACCACTAACTTTCTCCAATTTTAATAGGAATGATACACCGTAGCCTAATTAGGGATCACAATGTATTTCTAACTTGTGTTTAGGTATAACACTTACAGCCATTGAAATTGCTTTTGGGCAGTGGGCAGCAGGATTCTAAAACTAAAAGGGAACAAAAATACAATAAACAAAATCATGCTTTGAAAATATACTGCAACAACCAAACCAAGGGCGTTAATCGCTTCTGTAAATTTTTTTTGGGGGGACATACCTTAATCAGAAGTAATGCGAGCGCGAAGCGCGAACCAGGCACTACAATATGTGTCGTTTTTAGTGTGCCAATGCAGTGATCACGCACAGGTTACCACCAGTACCTCCCAAGTCCTTGTAGTATAAAGTCCTTTATGTTTGGGGGTGATTGGAAGTTCTATACAGCAGCATTATGACCTATATACAC
Source organism: Crossaster papposus (assembly GCA_037893245.1). Taxonomy (NCBI): domain Eukaryota; kingdom Metazoa; phylum Echinodermata; class Asteroidea; order Velatida; family Solasteridae; genus Crossaster; species Crossaster papposus. Next base: position 527,210 of record JBAIAA010000119.1, on the reverse strand, counting down.
ACCCTGGGAAGTGGCAAGAACCCTTTATATCAACACCGTTTATAATTGTAAATATTTACCAGCCCCCTTCAGGTCAATGTGCTGGAAGAATTATTATGATCTTGGTAAAGTTTACCATTTATGTCCTTGGAAAGTTTACCATTATCAAGCACGTTTTCTCAACAGTGCTGGCCATTATAGGTTTTGTAGATAGATATTAGCCAGACTTGGTTGAATAAGTAGGCAAAATTGCACTGAAAATAAGAAACTTCAGACATTGCTATCTGTATATTGTTTAAATCCCCCTCATGTTGTTGAAAGAATCTTATATTTATATATTTTTCTTATATTTATATATTTATATATTTATATACTTTTCATTGTCATTTTCCTTAGCTGTGGTTATCATCATGGGATACATGTAGGTGGGATCCGGACTTTGCAATCTGGATTTGTTTAAAGATAAAATTCAATTTTTCGGAACAATTACATGATACCGGTATCTAGCGCAATCATTTTGCTGGATGCCTAGAATCATTAATTACTTTCAAATTTAGAATATTTCTTAATAATTTGGTAGTAAAATTTGTCGATATCTGCCAATGGTGTAAACTACTTTAAATATGTTTCCTTAAATCTGTATAAATCTTAAATGAATACTTTCACCCTTTTGCAGCATGGACTATTCCAAACCCCTGAAGGGACGCAATATTTTGTGGAGCCTCTGGAAGATTCCACCTCTTCTGAGGAGGGAAGTGCGAGACCTCACCTGGTATATCCAACCACAGCTCTTCAGGATTTGAACAAGAATTCCGGCTGTGGATTGACTGGTAAGTGATTCAGTTTTGGCATCAATTGGTTCCCACAGGTACCTTTCTCCTGACTAAAATAAATGTATGCAAGTATCTGTTTCTCATTTTGCTATAAAGAAGTTGCTCTTGCTGAGTGGGTCCATGGCATTTGCCTTGGGTTGATGTTATTATTCTGAAGCGCTCTTAACCAGTTCGCGTTTGGATTATTTTAACATCACCGAGCTGAGGTGCAAGATTATTTTTAGCAAAACTTGATCCGAGGCGGGATCAGGCCAGCAACCGTAATTTAAAAATTTTTATTTTTTATTTTTTTGGAACAATTACATGGCCTGCTGGTCATGAAATGCAGTTGTGCATTAGAAGACTGTACATGTGTATGTTCTTGTAGTAGTATATTCAAGGAGCACGGACCTGGCAAAAATGTGGTGGTACAACTCCCACAACATCTTAGGTTTGTCTACACAGCGTGGTAGAATAGACCCTCTGGAATACATACATGTAGTATGTGGTGTCAAATTGTGGTATCAGTTCTGCATTAAAGGGCAAAATCATTATGTTGCATGTGTTTGTATGAGATTTGTACTCGAGGTCTTTCAGTACTCACAAGCACTGGTGTGACATGAGACCGAAAAACTTTTTTGTCCAAAATAAATGGTTCAGCTGTTTTTATCTTTGAAATACTTAATTGCCAGGCTCAGTTAGTCACAATTTAATATATGAATTAATTGGAAGATCAAGGGGTAGACAGAAGAGGCGTGTTCAGTACCCCAATAAGAGTAGTGTTTAGGTATTCAAACAAGCAGGCAATCTATCTCCATGTTATCCTTTGGTTTAGGTATTTCTACTTTTCTACACTATACTTTTGTGTAAAAAAAACCACCAAAAACAACTGATGGCCATTTGACCCTTGCTTAGGAAACCCTAGCTCTAATCTTCACTGAAACGTCAACAATTAAAGCTGGGGGAATGTTCACAATAAACATGGCTGGTCCCTTCACTCTTACACGGCACCCGATCCAAATGTAAAGGTGAAAACCAGTCTAAAAGCCAATTTTAGGAAAAAAACCATATTTTTGTCCGTGCAACTATTTTGTTAAATTTCCTGTGAGCAATTAGAGCGGGAGTTTCCCAAGCTAATGTGATTCTTGTACTACCAGTACATGTACCTCTACCATTTGCTGAGTCAGGACTGGCCCGATACCACATCTTCCCCATGTGGGGTCCCAGTAGCCAACTTCCTGCACTGCGGGAGGTAAATTGAACCACTATTCAAGAGATTCCAGGCTCTCAGAGTGTGCGAGCTTGTGTGCTGGGTTGCGTCTTCTGTTCAGTCTTTGTTGGAAATTAACCCCAAGTTCACGAGATAAGTAGTGGAATGTAGAGTTAGAGAGTGGGGATTCTCTAGGTGTCTTGGGTTTTTTCCTAAGCAAGGCAGAATTTACATTGACTAGTTTAAACTTCTTGAAAACAGAGTTGAAAACAGAAATTATGACAGGGATATGAAAATTGACTATTTACAACAACAAAAGTACACATATCTGCACATTTGTATTCCTGTGGAGACATATCTTGGTTCTCGTGTACAAAATGTGTAGACTACTATACTCAGTACGTACAGTACCAGTACTAGACTGCCAACAATTTCTTTGGTTGAAATTTAGACCAATCATTATATAACCTATATTATACCATAACCCAAAACATAATCCTAACCCAAACACTATAAAAGTATAAACTTGTATAAACTCTAGTAAAATCCATGATGAATCTTTACATGAAAACCTTTTTCGTCTATGAAATATACCCAGTGGAGACCTTTCGACTCCAATTATTGTTCCCATCGTTGTGTTCAGGTTTCCACAGGATACCACATTTAGAAACACTTTCAAAGTAATCTGATTGATTATCTTCAATACAAGTGATGCATCGTGTGAGCAAAGTCCAAAGACGATACCAGTATGTCAATTTGTGGTACATAAATACAAACAAACATACATGTACAACAATTTAAAAGCATTAAGGGAATATTTAAAGCTGTGTCTATGCAGTGCTATGATGTCTTGTTAAATTTAAAGTTATTTCTGATACACGTATATTAAGAGGGGAAATTCGGCTTTGGCTTGGGGGGGGGGGGGGTTAGCAGTTTTTGCCAGGGTTGGGGGATGGGGAAGGGAAAGGGGTAAGACTGGGACAAGACTGAGACAAGTGTACGTAGGCTACATTCTCTGCATGATTCTTCAAGGTCTGTGTTTTGACCAGAGCCTTTATTTGTTTCAGCATTGTTCCACAGTCATTTGAGCACTAGTGGTCAGTGAGCCTAAATGATCAACACTAAAGGGTGTGCACATGTGTGTACTGGTACCTGATTGGACTCCATCCATCCTTGTACAAAGATACATAGTTTACAAGTAGAATTAGCTTGAAGCAATGCAAACATTTGATAACTATTTTGGGTGACAGATATTACATAAAGTTCACTTCTGCTCCTCCTGTGTTGTATATTTATCCAAGAAGTCCTGGTCAGAGTGGCCTCTTGCCATTTAAGCCAAACCCCCTGTGTCACCACTCTGTTTAGATGTTTACACAGATGAGGCAGAAAGGATTGCCTGTGGTTCTCAAGATGATGTTAAGACAAGGGTGCTCCAGGGATCAGTGTGTTTATTATTGTACACAAGAGGTCTGCTGATGTAGGATGACCAGTGGGTGAAAGGGAAGGGGTGGGTGGTGGGTGCTTGGTTGACCAGTAGGTAGAAGTGAAAGTGATTGGAGCTTATTAGAGGTATTGTCCTATATGCCATTTGTGAGGTGTTCTGGGAATAGGGAATTGCCATTTGTACATATCACATGTACAAAAACTTGAAACTTCAAAGGCCTTTTTCTCAACATTTTACTTTTGCGACATGTTGATAAATGTGAAAGTTAAACCACCATAACTTGTTAATGGAATGTCCGATTGAAGTGCAACAAACAGCATTGTAAGGAGAATGTTATCATTTTTCCCAATACCTAAAAACACTCATTTCAACCTCTGTGCAGTTCCGTCTTATTTAGCCAATCACATTTGTGAGCTACCGGTATGCTCCTTAGACAACTTTACACGCGTGCAGGACGTGAATGCGATGTGCAAACCATGCAGTAGCATATAGTACGGAGAATCATTGCATACGCGCTCTCTGACCAGATACAGGAGTTGTCTCAGATAACTGAGACTTCTGAACTACATGTATGCCCACGTGTACACGTGGGCAGATTTGTGGCAATCACTTATCATAAAAAGTAGGGGAAAATAGCTTTTCTGTTTTCCAGTTGCTCATTATAATGCATACCTGAATAATGCTCCCCACAATCATCTTTTCACCGATCTTAAAACATAATAAACTAGGCTAGAGAGGCTTGGTCAATGTTGCAAACAAAATAGTGTGAAAACGTGATTATGGGCAGGTTGAGCATTTGATGTGCATTCGCATATTGCGTTTCAACGGTCAGGGCGTACATGCGCGATGCGCCCAAATAATGTGCGTATTTGGAATGTTTTTTCTTTTTCCAAGATTTGGAATATCATAATATAATGTTCAACAGATGCTCTGATGGATAATGGTTGTGAACGACAATAGGTCAATTGCATAGGTCAATTGAATAAGTCAATTTGAGATGTCTTTAGGATGAAAGCCATCTTGTGGTTGTTGCTTTACAAAGTTTCATTATATCTGACTATGGAATATTGTCTTCAGCATCAGCATCCTATAGAAACTCACATCTGCAGGCCATCAATAACCTAACCACTGACCACATCTGTTGGTCAGCTGCCATTCAGTATCCACAGAGGTCCTTTGTGTTCCTTGTCTCACCAGATGGTTACTTGAGCACAACTTCTTTATAATTAAGTGCACCTTTAAACTAAAAAGAGAATGTTTGAGTTGGGGACAAACTTCTAAAGCAAGAGAACCTGTTTCCACCTGTTTTCTTGTAACAATTTAATAATCATAATCCAACCAGGGACATGGTAAGTTCTCTGAAAAAAAAGGCTGTGCATGAGATACTGTATGGTGCCACTTAGGAGGAGGAAGTACACAATAAGAAAGGGTCAGGGGCCCAGCCCAGGAAGAAACTGATTGATAGATTACAGCTATGGTCTCAATTGGGGGATCAGAAGTCCTTCTACTTGGTCCCTCAGCCACTCCTTGCAGCACCTGGTTACCAACAATAAAAACAATTGTAGTAAAGCAGATGAAATCACTCGCTCCTTCTGCTGACAGAAATACAACAATGTAGAGGAAGGAACTAAAACAGAACTAGAAAGGAACCCTTTAGTTTTCTAATAACTATTGCTTTTCTTACACTGGAAATCTTCAATTTTGAGGGCCTAATTTAGAGAAAATTATGAACTTTTCCTGGAAATTAAAGAAATGCAAGTATGGAAAGTTTTGTTTCTCAAAGTGTGGTTTGTTTTAGGAATTAGTGAACTCTTAAAAGCTGTAGACTAGCCTTAAATCGGGTTCATACAAGTGTTCCATATTAAACCAAATTGAAATCAAGTCATCCTGAGTTGGTTGTTCTATAAACTCCAGCAGTCGTTCTTTTGCCATCTACCGTAGTGTACCTAGGCACTCCTAATTATTTTAGACGTCAGACTTTTGACCGACTTGATTCATTAATTTAGTTAGGCGTGACTCTAGAATGTCTTTTTGAACTACATAGTTTGTCAACTTAAACTACCCAGTACATGTACAGTGTACCGTAGGTCTGCCAGTGCAGTGTCCATTCAAAATGTGCGTGTTTAGAAAAGGGAAATTGCTTGGCCTCCGGTACCCAGAAACGTGCCTGCATAGAGTACCGTAATTTGGTTTGCAAAATATTAGGATAACTTGATTTTGAAATTTCTGATTTCTCTCGCCACTATTTTTTGCAGACCTTGTTTTCATAAAAAAAATAAAAATAGGAACACTAGTTGTCCGTGCCTGTACATCCAGTGCACGGATTAACATATCACAAAACTATGATTGATTGTGTAGCAAGTAAGAGAGATATGTAAATGCACCTGATGAAATTGTACCGAGCTTCCAATTAAAAGCAACAATTACTCAAAGAGCCTTGAACCTGCAGGACAGCAGTCGTGCATTTTGGTTCCAAGGTATTAGTCCTGTCATAGACTGTTCCACCTCGCTAGCCAGCATTTCATAGTCAGGCCTGAGTGAAAGAACTATTAATACTTGAACTTCGATGCTTTCTGTTTTCAATGGCCAAAATAAAAGTACATTTGCTTTCAAACGCTTTGACTGACATGTCGTCTATTGTAATTGATGCACTGCAACCTCCCTCCTTCCCCCTCCCCCCTCCCCCTTCCCCCCTCCCCCTTCCCCCCTCCCCCTTCCCCCCTCCCCCTTCCCCCAATCCTAGAAAGATTAATAAAATATTGATGATGGAGAGTGAATCATCAGTTCTGTGGACACATTTCGGGTCAATGAAAGCATTATAAACAGTGGTACTTTTGTAGACAAAACACATTTATACAGCCGTGGATAGTGTTCAACCAAGGTCTTTGTAGGAATCTGTGGTTTGTTGCTCTAGTGGCATATTTGAGGAGCTTATTGTACCCCTCCCCCCCCCCCCCCCCATTTTTTCCCTTTCAATCCCCCCTCCCCCCTCAAACCCCCCCCCCCCCCCCTCAAACCCCCCCCCCCTCAAACCCCCCCTCAAACCCCCCCCTCAAACCCCCCCCTCAAACCCCCCCCTCAAACCCCCCCCCCACCAATTCCTCCAACCAATTCCCCCCCCCCCAAAAAAAAATTCCCTCCCAAAAAGAATTGCCCCCCAAAAGAATTGCCCCCCCGCCCCTCTCTCCCTCCCCCCCTCTCTTCCCCCAATTGCCCCCCCCCCCCTCTTTCCTGATTGCCCCTCCCTCAAAAAACAAAACCTGCAAAATTAGAAGATCATAGGAAAAAGAAATTACAGTTTTAGAGGTGAAAAAACTCTAAAAACCAACAGCATCAGGCAGGGACTGAAAACCCAATCCGCATTGGCCCAGGCGGGATGCGAACCCGGGTGACAGCGGTGGATGACGAGGCAAGTACTGCCATACATGTACAACCAGAACATAATGGCGTATACTATCTCAGTTAAAGGTAGTATACACCATTGGTAATTGCTTGAATTATCATGAATGAGTAGATTTGGGGGGTTGTATTTTATAGTAAATATCGTTTAACTGAGCTGTCCAAAGTTTTACAATCAAGTAGTTATTCTTATGTTATCTTAGGATAAAAATTCGCGATCGCCAGACGGCGATCGCGAATTTTTCATTATAAAATTCAATTTTTCGGAATAATTAAGGATATATAGCGCAATCATTTTGCTGGATGCCTATAATCAAGATTTACTTTCAAATGAGTAAGATATTTCTTAATAATTCGGTAGTAAATATTTTTGATATCTGCAAATGGTGTATCCTACCTTTAAAGGAAAATTCTACTCTTCATATTACAATGAGGGGAGTCGGGTTGGTGTAGCGGTTCTTTCCTCGCCTTCCACCACTATGACCCGGGTTCGAATCCGGCCTGGGCCAATATGTGGATTGGGTTTTCAGTCCCTGCCTGACTCCGTGGGTTTTTCCCCAGGATATTCTTCTGGGGTTTTCCTCCCACCTCTAAAACTGTAACTTCTTCACATTAATTGTTGAATGAAATAAAAAAAAAATTGTTGAAATGAAATTTGTTCCCGCCGTGAATATGGCCATTGATGCTGGTACGGCGTTAAACCCTAAAAACTCACTCACTCACTCATATTACAAGGACTTTGGGGTTTAAATCTCACTTGAGCAAGCTTGTGATGATTCCGTACAGTTTTTATGTTAAAAGGCCAAAGCCCAAAGTGAAAAACCAATTATTTCTTTCAATCTTTTTTTCTTTCTAAACCCTATGCAGGTATTTAATTTCGCCAACAATAACTACCTTATTATTGAGAAAATTATTGAAAAAAAAGAGGCTTTGGTTAGGTTTTAGAAATTGTTTAGCATTGTCCAGAAAATATGTTTTTTTCTTATTTTCTTATTATTGTCTGCTATCAAAAGTATCAGTCAGCCCTGACCAACCTTAGGTAAGGACTCATTGTGTGTGGTATTTGACTAGACAAGACTAGAAATACATTGTTACTTGATTTTATGCTGACAAACAGCTGGGCATAATGCTCAGCCATGAAAGAAAGATGCTTAATATAATAAATTGCCTCGAGTGCTTGTTGTGATATCACTGGAATTTATTGATAGAAAGATGGATTGGATAAAATAATTATATTTCTTTGAAGTTGAAAGGATTTGGTGTAGCTAGGTCACTAGAAACTTGGTGAAAGATATTTTGCTTTGTGTGATTGGTTTGTGACTGGAATAGCGAGATGCCAGGGCGATGCCAGGGCGATGCCATTTATTATTAAAAGTCTCTTATGCCAGTTTGTTCTCAGTTTTTGGGTTCGCCCAGCAGACAATCTATCCAGATGAAACAGAGTGAGAATAGAACTGGGTCGGGTGGAAATTTCTGAACTTCTAAAGTTCTGAACTTTAGATAGGGGTCAACCAGAGGACGAAAGGTGGTTTAAAGGTAGGATACCCCATTGGTAATTGCTTGAATTGTCAGGAATTATTTTATTTTAACTGACCTGTCCAAAGTTTCACAATCATGGATGCCGGGGTGGTGGTGGTGGTGTAATCCCCAAACAATTGATGAAGAATATGAAACGGGGATATTTCTCATTGTTAGTCAAATATGTCTCGTTCATAGTCGGGTGTTTAGAGGATTACATCCCCCAACTGCCAAGAAACCTATCTACAGAACTTTGGTGGTCTAGTTTAATTTGCTGTGTTCAGATTTTAATCCCTTTGTGCCAATCTAGACTTGTAGAGTTCTCTTTTCACTCATCAAACCATTGAAAGCTCTCACAGTCTTAACACTTAGGTTGGATTTAGGCTGGCATCTGTGGAAAGCACACCCTGATTTTTTTCGGCCTCGTTCGCTGCTCTTGACGTGTTTATCTGTCATCCGTTTTAAATCCCGGAAAAAAATTGGCATGTATACACGGCATCCGACAAGAACTGGTTAAACAAAAATGCATTAGACAGAATGTTGGCTATGGCTAGATGTACCAATACACATAGTTTGTTCCATTGGCACAGTAAATGGGACCTGTGTTTTTTATGTTCCCCTATAATGGACCAGTTTCATTGCGGATTTGTTATTTCACCATGACACAAATCATGAAGATATTCTCTGCCAAACCTAAACACTATCCAGTATCCTATAAATTATACCAAAATGAACACCAAATTGCCTGCCCTGGGAAGCGATAAATCAGCCTATCAAGTATCATTAAGTCAATCCTGACCTGCTAAGAATGCTATAAAGGTGGTCCAAGTCTATTTGGTTTAGATGAAGGTATTACGTTGGTGCACAAGCAATATAATCCTGTCCCAATATTATCTTGTCCTAACCCCCACTTCAGATATTCAACAATCAGATCTTCGCACTTGATGATTTCTGTATTATCTGTGCCACCCAGCTACCCTGGTGCACAGTCTCTGTATAGTTGAGTGCAATCCTGACCCTTGGACAGATCTATATTAAAGGTGAAATATTCTTTTTGCAGCTAACCAAATAATAACCAACCAAAGCACTGTTAAAAAGCTTGTAAACAAATTAGAGGTATAGGATACACCATTTGCAAATGTCAACAAAATTTACTACAGAATTAATAAAAAACATTTTTTTTTTTTATAAAAATTCCCGACACCAGTTGAAAACGATTGCCGTTTTTTTTTTTTTTTAATTTTTTTTTTGGCATCCGTGATTGTAAAACTTCAAACAAGTCAGTTAAACAATATTTACTATAAAATTCAACCCCCCCCAAAAAAAAATCCACCCATTCCTGATAATTCAAGCAATTACCAATGGTGTATCCTACCTTTAATAACTCTAAACTCCCTGTGAAATTATTACACCGCTCTGAATTGCAACTTAAATTGTGGAAATTGCAAACAAACTACAAAAGGAAAATTCCAAAAATATGTCTCTGAGGCGCATCTTTGGAAATAACATTCTTTATTTTCTTTTAAAGGTAGTATACATCATTTGCAGATATCAAAAATATTTACTACCAAATTATTAGAAAATATCTTACTCATTTGAAAATAAATGTAGATTCTAGGCATCCAGCAAAATGATTGCGCTAGATATCCTGTAATTATTCCGAAAAATATAATTTTCTAATGAAAAATTTGCGATCGCCAGACGGCGATCGCGAAAAAACAAAGATAACATAAGAATAACTGCTCGATGCCGGTTAAAAAAACCCGCTGTTTTTAGTGCTTTTCTCGGGATCCATGATTGTAAAACTTCGGACAGCTCAGTTAAACGATTACTATAAAATACAACCCCCCCCTTAAATCTACCCATTCATGATAATTCAAGCAATGACCAATGGTGTATACTACCTTTAAATGACAGCATGCCAGAAGGGATAATTTTTAGGGGAGTTTAGAGTCCTTTTTATCTTTACAACACGTGTAAGGTTTTCGACAATAATTTGGTTGGTTACCAAGTGGTATACATGCCCTACAATATATGGATGTCGGCAATCTCTTTTTTTATCAATGAAGTTGAATGATTTCTGAATGGTGTAAACATGCTGTACCATATGTACCATTTAACGAAACCCGGACAAAGTCGTACAATGTGTTTTATTATAATGTACTTGTGAAGTCATTTCGGGGTTGATTTTACCATTTTTAGGTTTTTGTTTTTTTCTGAATCACGAACGTTAATCTACACTCTCTCCAAATTTGAACATAATCCGTCACCCACAAGCTTGTTTTCTGTCGATTTTGTGAAACAATTGTGTATAGAAATAATACGCTTTTCTGAACTTCAAGCTGTTTATCTCATAATTAGGTTGTCTGGGTTTTATCACTAAATCTTTTTCCCAGGGGAGATAGGGTGGGGGTACATGTAAATGATACATCATGTTGAAGCTAAGGTCCTGGAGAATTTTAAAAAAAAGAAAAGCAAAATCTAAAATAAAAAAATTGTCAACTTTGTCCAGGTTTAGTTGGAGCAGGTCGCATAATAATAAAGATACCAAACTCTAAATGTGTACAGTGAGCAGAGAACAGATTTATTTAGTTTATATTAGTCATACAAAAATTGGTTGTGATTTTTGGATCAGCACTCTATGGTCCTAAAGTATTATCCAACTACCAGTAGTCGGGGCATGAATAGGATTATTTAGTGAAATTAATATGTTGCTGGTGTCCAATGCTCAGTGTTTACAAGAAACACAATTAAGTATTAAATTGCACTAGTTGGCGAGTGTCAGTTTCACTTCACTGATTGAATTGTAATGTAGACGCAATCATGTATGAATGGCCATGTGTCATGCTTTATTGGGATCATTCACTCTGTGTTTATTGAACTACATGTCAACATGTGTGTATGTGCACACAGTGTGATACTTGTACTTTTTTGTAGTGTGTAAATCTGCAGATTTCTGATTACAATAAACAACAAATCACTTGGATTAGATTTCATGTATGGTACTGGTCTGGTACATGTGTATATTCCTATGTGCATATTCCATGTACTAATATGCATCCCTTCACTTTCTGCAATGTACCGGCACTGCATGCACACAAATGTGTATGTACAATGTACTGTATGTATTCCAGACAAGTATTCAATTCTTGTAAAAAAATGCTCACATTTGTATGGAGCTCATTAGAACCACAGAGTTTAATTTTGGTTGCCAGCATAGTGAAGCATACAAGTTGCCATTCTAGAGCTGTTAATTAGCCCGATTCACCAGATTTGCTTACTTGAGACTATATGCTTGTTGGTAGTGCTGCTTAAACCATAGGTGCTTACCATAAAATATGTCAAAAAAACTAAGGTCAAAAGTAGAACACTTATCATTGATTTCCACTTTGATTTCCACTTATCATTGATTTATCATTTATCATTTATCATTGATCATTGATTTCCACTTACATTGTGTAGTTGCATTTATTTTATCTCACTGATAAGCTTAGTAAAGTGGGTGATTTTTTTTTTTAATAAGGTAGTTTTACAATCATGGATGCTGAGTAAAGAAAGAAAAACAGCGTTCGTTTTGAACCGGCGTTAGGCAGTCTTCTATGCTATTCTTGTTTTTGTTGTGATCGTCGTCCGGCGATCGTTAATTTATTTTTACAAAATTCATTTTTTCGGAACAATTATTATATATCGAGCGCAATCATTTTACTGGATGCCTTCAGTCATTACCGGTATGTTTTCGAGATCTGCAAGTGGTGTATCCTACCTTTCTTTCTCTATGCTTACAGTAACCATCAACAAGTCTGAGAATGTAGTATAAACACACATGTACGTATGTGTATGCATAAACTGGTCTAGTTATTGTTTCTTGAATAAAACTGGTTTGTGAAATATAGACATTTTTGTGAAAATCGTTCCAACTAACCCCAGTGTCTCCGAAAGTTTGCCATGTTGGAATTTGCAAGGATGTACTGTACATGTAGGTTGGGTGCACGTGGTTCCTTATGAATTACACTGGGGACCTAGGGTTAATTAATGGCACAGGTCTCTCTAAATCCTGTTACAATGGCAAGACTTTGGCAAAGTGGGGTATAGAAATTACAGCTTGCCATTACTCTTGTAACACAAAAAAAACATCGCTCTTTGAAAAAGACAAAAAGAGTGAAATTCTATAGAAATCATCCATGGACTCGGCTATCTGTTGCACCCTTAAATTTCCTGCATTGACGTTTGACATTTCATTTTCATTCATCAAAATTCATTCCATTATCGAATGCCGCATTGGTCTTTGTATACACTGCTGGCCCAATATGTGAGGTATTTGTGTGGTCACAGTAGGGTTACTCACTGTGGCAAGTGGGAGTATATGCTTTGAATATTTAGCTAGATTTGTTTTTTAAATTGTGCAGAGTATTGTAATATGGGGTGTTTTATAGTCTTGAAACTGAATCTGACTTTGTCTTTCTGACCTGTGAAATTTGTTGAGAGTTTTTTTAATTACTTTTGGATGTTTAATTAACATAATTTTTTAATAGAAGGCTCTTCTTTTGTTTACCCCCAGATTTTGTAAAAACTTCTGATTGTTAAGAATACATGTCATTGCACTGGTATCCCCAAAGACTAAGAAACTATCCCAACCTATTAAAATACCAACCCTTTCCTCTCATCCAGTGATCTTGTAACAAAGGGTACGTTCAGACGGTGGCGTAAGTTAATCTAATCCAAAAATACTAAGTTAATCTGTCCGTTGGAACGCTCTAATCCACCCGTTCGGCGTAAGTTACGCGACCAAAATGGCGTAACTTACGCTTCCCAAAAGTGGCCGATTAGATTAAGTTGAGCGAAAGATAACGATCTCCCCCCGCTGCGATGAGCCGTGAAGTGCCGTTGGAACGCAACTGACCTGCCACTTCCGGTGTTAGTTTATTCACATTGACCTTTTTCGTAACAGGTCCAGGCCGTGCTCATTAGCCGGGCACGGACAAGGCGATATATTTGTGAACCCTTCGCAATGATGGCTACCGCGCCGAGAATACATCCGATTGCCCGTTGCCTTCGTTTGACAAACAGCCAAAAACGCCAACGGGTAGCGTGGTCTTGTTGACGCAATCGGTTGTTTTTCAGTCTTCTAAGCCTCTCCAGCACACGATTTAGTATTCAACTCTCCGGCCTCGGAATCCGACGATCGTTCCCTTTTATCCCGAATACAGGCAAGCAAAAACGCGAGAAAAACTTTAGCATTGATCATCGGCGCCATTTTGATAACTCATGGCCTGTCGCACGTGCAATTACATGAACATGTATGCGTGTGTGTGTACATTGTTCATATGGTGCGAAATACCGTACCCTCTGGAGACATGAACACAATGTGTACAATGGAGACAAAACGTATCCGGAGGGTAAATTTCTATAGATGAATAGGTCTCCATTGGGAATTTCACGAATTAGATTTTTTGATTTTGATTAAATTACTCAAAAACTAGGATTAGGATGTGGGTTAGGGTTAGTGTTTGGGTTAGGGTATAATATAGGGTATATTGGGTCGAAATTTCAACCCCGGAAAAAAATTATGGTTAAAATGGGAGCATTTTGAAAAACGTGCTCGACTTTCTAACCATTTTGTACACAAGAACAAAGCCATGTCTCCACAGTGATACAAAAATGCGAATGTGTGTACACGGTTTATTACTAGACCGTTTTACAAACCCTAGCCAGTCGGTCACTGCGCTCCATTATTATAGCCAAACTGCCTAAACAAAGCCGATATTGCGAAGAGGCTGGAGTTTGGAAAACGGCAGTACGCTTGCGCTCTAATATATACTGTGTATACTGTATGTACATACAACACTGTCCTTGTTTCCCGCGCGCGCGCTTTAACCGGAAGGCTGAGAAAGTGGTGTTTGCGTTGCATAACCACGATGGCGTAACTTGACCAACTTTTCCGCCTGGGAAATGGCGTAACTTTCTCGTTTGAACGCAAGCATGTTTTGGATTAAAAACGGAATAACTTAGTATTTTTGGATTAGATTAACTTACGCCACCGTCTGAACATGCCCAAAGCTGGTTGCAACCTATACATCACTCCACAGGTTTGTAATTGGCTGCAGTATTTGGCACCTAGAGGTGGAGTGTTTTAATGTTCTAGAGATTTCACAAATATCCCAGATACAGTGCATGTATTGATGTAAACCTTTGAAGGTTACAACCTTGGAGATGCTGAACAACTCAACCTTGAGAACTCCTTTCAAGCAATGAACAACTGAGACAAGTAGTTTATTGTCTGCTTGAAAGTCAATGATTATGATAGAACATGAGGCTTTCTGTGGGCTAATCCTCTAGATGCTTGACTGGCAGACCTGTGGAGATTTATAGGTACATTCTAGATTCTGGGCACAGTGGGTTATTTGTCAAGATATATCTCCTTGTATTACAAGTCAACTTGAAACTCAAAACAATCGGAAACTCGAAAAGTCGACTATAAACTTGAAAAGTAGACTTGAAACTCGATGAAAGGAAACCCCCCTCCTTGTATTATGGCTGATTTGAAGCTCTTACTAGTACAACTGTCAAAATATTGAACAGCATATTATTCCAAAACTGAGCAGCATTAATGCATAATGCTTATTGGCTCGGGGAATGGGCTTTAAAGTTTCCTACTTTTCCTCCTTTTTTCTACTTTTTATATGCTCCTATTCTCCTTTTGGTCCCACAACTCCGAAAAATGATTTGAGAGCAGGGGCCAATTTTATGGAGCTGCTAAAAGCATGAAAATATTTCTTTTTGTCGGTTTTTGTTGCTTAGCATTAAAAGCACAACAGGTTTTGTCAAATTGTTGTCAGACGAGTCTCCTGTCGATGGGAAGGGCATACTCTTCGAAACGTTGAGTTTCCTCTGGTTCTTTTCAGAACCACATATCTCACTATTTGGAATTACCACATGGTGTTATTGCAAACTACTTATCTGCAAAAAGGTGTATTAACTTGTCACGCTGTGCATTATCATGTGATGGCCCAATCAACATTGAGAGGGTAAACATTGATTTTCATTTTTTTTCATGAATGACATCTTTAATACCTACATGTACAGTTTCAGGTTTCATTGAAAGAAATTTGCATTTTGATGAATAAAGTGAAAAAAACCGACAATTTTGTGTGCATTGTTCTGTTGTAGTACAACAGAGCCGGCTATTTCAAAGCCTGTTTTCTCAGTTGTGTAATTTTAACTCCAAGGAAATAATCGATATGTAAACACATCATATCTCCAAAATGGGAGTTGCTAATGGGCTCTATTATACACCAAATGAAAGCTTATGTTGTGGGCTTTCCAACCATGTATTTGATAGCTAGCTAAAATATCTCTCACTTCAATGCATGATGATATTTGTTGCTCTATATTCCTAAAACATTTCCTATAATTTTTAGTGAACGCTGAAGGAGTTTTGAGAACTATACCACTATACATGTATTATGAGTGATACATTTGACACACTTTGTCTGTCTCTGGAAACTAGCTACATGTCTTATCAACTGTCTGGTGACCCTTGACCTAATGAAGGCTAAGGAGTGAGATAAGATGTTGAGAAAGGTCAAAGGGCATGGAATCCAGGGTATGAGCAGACAGCATGCTGGTTGAATAGCTGAACATTATCAACAACCCGGCCTGGTTTATGATTTCATCAATTATTGCAATATCATTAATTTGGCCTTTCGTAATACTTTCATTGTTGGTTTTGAATTGCTTTTAAAGCTAAAATGTGTCCAGATTTACAGAATTTAGTATTCTTGATTGCTTACAAAAAGGAAATCAGATTCTATATAAATGAGAAGATGAGTGCTTAAAGTAACTGTTAAAAAGGAAATGTGAATCTAGAAATAGTAGAATGCTACTTGCTCTCCAGTGGCTCGATTCGTGAAGACCAAAATTGTACATACTTACATCGCACGATAATAAGCCAATTCTTGGAGCAATGAAATGTCTAATGTTAGGATAAAATTGCTGACAGGATGTTGCTGCTCATAATTAACACACAATTGTCATGCGCCTGTCTACCTACACATTCAGGCACCTGCGATGAGCACCCAATTATCTTGAATAAGCTTTTTATATAGAATTCAATTTTCAGAACAATTACAGGATATCTAGAATCATTATTTACTTTTAAATAAATAAGATATTTCCTAATAATACGGTAGTGAAACTTTTCAATAATATCTGAAAATGTTATATCCTACCTCTAACTGTAACCTTCAGGTCACGAAAGAAGGGACAAAAGGTACACGTAGGTCATCCAAATTTAGACGTAAGTTCTGGGTTTTTGCCAAGAGAAATGTTACCGTGACTGAGTGAACTTTTGAGAGATCGTCAGTTTCACTGAACCTTGTGTCTGTGCAGTGATAACACGCTGAGTTTAGTGAAGCCAAGAAACGTAAGAAGATTGAATTTCCTGCCTGGCTTTGCCAGCTCAATTCAAGGCAGGGGTCAGGAGTAAAAATGGCACCATGGTATTACTCACTTTTCTTTTCACATCAGGGAATATTTATTTCAGACTTAAAGTTGTATCATTTGTCAGTTGTGCATTGTTATCATTTAAAACAGTTATCAAAATCTAAAGAATGGTGCTTGACAACTATCCTGATTTTGTTTTTTTGCTGAATATTCCTAGAAAATTATGTTCTAAAGACTACATTGAACAAACCTAGCCTAAATGGAATTATATTTTTAATGCGCCTCTGAGACACATGTTTGGGACTTCTTTTAACATTTTCTTCAAAATAATAGCATTTCAGGGGAGTAATTTCACAGGGAGTAATATCCCTACATCAAGTATTAGCTTCTGAACAATAATTTGGTTGGTTACTTTTTAATAGTTCAAATCAAATAAAAAAATATCTATTGTGAAACCTTTTCATCGTTTTTGTGAAACCTATTCATGTGTTGAAATATACCCAGTGAAGACCTTTTCACTCCCATTGTCCCCATTGTGCTCGGGTCTCCACACATACCTACTTTAATTTAGAATCAGCACAAGATACATACAGATTTTGTTGTCAGTTAAGCCGTGTTCGCACTGGACTTTTTTGGGGGAAGGTTTTACTGAGACGATGGTAAAATAAAAAATGGTCAAATGTTACCGCTGTTCGCACTTGGACTTTCGACACGGGAAAATTTTACCGAGACCGCGGGAAAAGTAGCCGAGCTGTCATTATAATGACTCGTGAGGGCGCTTTGCGTGACCTTTCTGCATTGACCTCGGTGTACCCATTCGCGCGCGCGCGCTTTTTTTGTCCGATCACATCATTGACGCCATCGTCGATCGTCACGACGCATCCGTTGTCGTGCTTTCTTTCGTCGTAAGACGCGTTGACGTTCTTTATTATGATCTGGAAATGATGCACTGGTAGCACCAATCAAACTTCCGACTGTATCAATAATAATATCTGCCATAATATTGACCAAAGGAACCCCAACTCTACGTAATCTTTTTGCAGAACCACATGTGAATGTGATCACGATGCGATTTGCATGCATCAGCGTGCCCGCACGTAAACAATGCAAAGAGCGCATGCGCGGTGTTTCGTGTAGCATGAAATCGCACTAGGGGGCCGGATGAACGTTTTCCTGGGCCGCTTTTACCGACACACGCTGTTCGCACTGGACTTATCGTCTAGGGAAAAGTGACCAGGGAAGTTTTCCCGGGCAGCAGTTGGCCGGTAGAAGTACCCACTGGACTCGGGAGAAGTACCTGAGAGAAAAACGTCCTAGGCTGTCCGCACTGGACTTAAAATGGGAAAAGTACCCATCGTCTAGGTATGTTTTATCATAATAAGTCCAGTGCGAACAGGGCTTTAGCATACAGGCCTCTAGCATACAGGCCTCTACTGGTACATCCTCAGATAAAGCAGGGCACTCTTTGCAGATATTAGCTCATCCATACTGGTCAATGTCTGGCTCGCAGAAACGATTCAAACTAAAAAGCAGCTTTTTCCATTGAAATAAAACGCAGAAAAAAAGAGTTAAGAACACATTGATGAAGAGCATAATACAGCAGCCACTGGGTACATGTAATTTATAATATGGATTGAATTGACTGGGTTGTACCCTTTATGTACCAATAGAATCATAGAGAAAAGACCCAAGAATGAAAACAATTTCAGGTAGTGTTTGAGAATTCATGTTTTACCAGGTGAACTGACTGAGTGATGTAGCACCCAGACATCTCCTGTTGACTTTAATTGCTGAGGGATATACAAATGTATTATAAGATGCCAGGGTGAGTCTTGTCAGAACAAAACTACAGGTTATCTGAGAGGCGAGTGGTGTACTGTACATTTTAATTCCGATCCTTTGGGATGGCAGGCTTTTAAAGGAACATTGTTTGCCTGTTGGCCTTAAGGGGTTT
Source organism: Crossaster papposus (assembly GCA_037893245.1). Classification (NCBI taxonomy): domain Eukaryota; kingdom Metazoa; phylum Echinodermata; class Asteroidea; order Velatida; family Solasteridae; genus Crossaster; species Crossaster papposus. The sequence continues at coordinate 508,452 of JBAIAA010000119.1, read as the reverse complement.
TCTTTAGTAGAAGTCATCATACAATTCTGAGTTTGTCGATTTGGGAATTGTCAAGAGTCCAGTTGGAAACCAAGTCTACAACAACAATCTTTTCTTTATGAGACATGTTTATGGCAAGTTAGTGGTACATGCCAAATCACTTCAGCTGGAGTGCCTTGAATGATTCTTTCAATGTACAGTGATTTGCACATCTGTAGTTAGTGAATGGACATATATTGCTTGTGTCAGTGTGATATACACAGTAGACTAAGCATGACTTAGTTGACCTGTTGTTTTGTATGGCATTTCTTGGACTTGGAGTGATTTGCAGTGCTATGTATAAAATAGAGGTATTTTTTTAAGGTGACTTTTGAAGTGCATTGGAGTGTAAACAAGAGGAAGCGTTGTACAAAGTCTCCACCTAAAAGACTCTCCCATTCTCAAGTTAGTTTTTGGTGAAATCAAATACCTGTCTCATACTGGTTTTATGTCAGCTGTTGGAGAGGTATCTGGCCCAAGATCAGAACATATCCAGCTGTAGTCACAGCTGGCTTCTACAGCTGGTCCCCGGCCTGTGCAACCAGTCCCAAGCATATAACAAGCCTTATAGACCCTCGGGCCGGCTATGTTATAACAAATGGCTGGTGAAATGTGAAACATTAGGAGACAAATTACAGCCCAATTCCCTCTTGGTTTGGATTGGTTAGGTGAACCTGACTTGAATGCTGGTGGGATAAGGTGATGGGTTACGGGTTACCGGACCAAGAAGGTCTTCAGCTGTTGTCGACCTATTCACCTGATTGTTAAAGGTGCAACAACAAAAATGAACACACTGAACACAAACTGCTGTTGTTTTAGATACTGTAGCAAAATTACCCAGTGGCGTCTCTGCTATCGGCGAACGTCAGCCACTGGCTAAATAATGGGCTCCGGCCTCCTCAAGAGTTAACTGCAGTGGCCTGAGGGGCAGACTCATTTGGGGGAAGTCTACCTCCCTAGGTGCCTAGGTCTCAATTGCAATAGACATCAGGGCTGATAGTCTAAAATACAGCCCCTCATCCTGCGAAGTTTACAGCGTACAGCCCAATCACACAAATTAAACTGCCAGATAGTACTTGAGTCCTCACAGAGCAAAGGCAAGCAGCGAAAAGACTCTGTGATGCACGGGCATGCATGCATGCTCTATAGACTACATGCAGAGCTACTGTTGCATCAGTGCCCAACAGTGCCAGTGCCCAGCTAGGGAAGCCCAGCTAGGAAAGCCCATGGAGGAAGCCCATGGAGGAAGGAAAACTTTCCTTCTTCCATGGGAAGCCCAGCTACAGTAGGGAGGCCCAGCTAGGGAAGCCCAGCTAGGGAAGCAATAATTTGTTGAGATGGCAGACACATGTACCGATATACTGTGTGAAAATGATTGTTTGGGGTTTTATAAAATGTAGTGCTTTTTAAAGTTAGGGAGCTTAGGCAAATTATCTTAAACATTTGTCAATTGATGTTCATGTGCATATTCATGTTGCAGTGTGACTCCAGTGTGACTCCACCTTGGAGAGAGTCAGTTAAGTTCAGGATTTCCTCCCTACCCTGGAGACTGATACAGCCTTCTGTTAATGACAGATTATTTGTCAGGTTGCATCCATCACAAATGTCTTATCTAAAAGACCATTATGCAGGCTGACCCTGTAATAGTCTTAATGTGTGGCCGTTTTCCAAACCCTAGGCTGTGTTTCCTGCTCCATCACCATTGCCAGACTGCATGAATGAAGCCAAAGACGGAGACGAAGTTGGGGTTTGAAAAACGGCCTATCTCTCCATCTCTCTGATCATATCAGGGCTGTATAGCCAGCCTGGTGGAAGGGAGATAATTTTTACCATAAAGTAAACCATTTTTATGTCCAATAATTGCACATAACATGCATAATACATAATGTTCAAGGAAGAAGTTGACCTCGGCTGATTGGGAAGGATGGGAAAGGGGGGGGGGGGGGGGGAAGGGGGAGGGGAAGGGGGAGGGGGAGGGGGGAGGAAGCCTGTGGGCTTGTACCTACTGATACATATCCAATAAGTCTGTAACTCAAATAATGTGTGTTGTAATTAGCTATTATTATGTTTTTTTGTGACAAAATCGTGTTCCTTAACAAAACCAATGCAATGCCCCCAAACTAACTACTTTAGGAGTTTTGTAGCAATTAAATTACTTTTAAGCATTGGCCACAACTCCTCAATCTGATTACCCTTATTGATATCAAGCTGCTTGCTGGCCTAGCCACAGCTGGGCTCATTGTAAGAGAATGCTGTCCCCCACCTTGCCATATTGTTTCTGATTTCTGGCAACACACCCCCTACAATAATTGAATCCTTATGCAATAAACTAACTCCATTGCCTCAGAACTCTTTAAAGTCATGCTGAAAGGCCACATGAACATGTCAGGCAGATCCCTAAATTGTTGAGTACAGTGATTGCTGATAAGTTATCTCAATGATTCAGGGTAATGTGACCTATATAGTGGCCTTATCCAACTCTTATTGGATAATCAAATTTCATTTCGGGACTCCTGTTCTTTTTGTGGTAAAGTAAAACCAGATTTCTGGCAGACTGCTGTCATTGATGTCTGGTGATGTTAATCTGGTAATGGTCCTGTGCCAAGTGTTTTTAAATGTGACCATAAAATGAGACACTGGCTTTGCTTATACTAGTTTATTATAGGGTTGACCATTTACAATAAAAAATGCCTGTAATGTAAAGTAAATCCAATGTACAGTTTTGTGTGCCGATTGACACAAACTTAAATCAGAAATTAACCATAATTAAAGAGGAGAATGGATTATTTTGAGTAATTAATTCTTTCTGGTCATGAAACAAAGATCCTTCAAAAGCTCCTTAGACAATGTACATGTTTGTAGCTTGCAAGCTAGAAGAGAGAAGATATTGTGAGTACAATTTAGAGGTGGGAGGAAAATTCCTGAAGAATATTCTAGGGAATACCCATGCACTGAATGAGGAGGGACTAAAAACCCAAATTGGCCCATGCCCAATTCAGTCTAGAAAGATTTCTAGTTGACTTTCTACAGCCCACTCACTGCCCATTTGCATTGGTGTCAGGTCCTTATGTCACAACCTTGAGATTACATCTCACATTCCTTCATGCCAGGCAGAAATGCAGTCTGTAGGCTTACTTGGCTGAAGAGATACTCTGGGTTTGGTGATAGCCAGCCCCACCTTATACATCAGGCAAGGAGATGGCCAGACAAACCTCCAGACCAACCTCTAGACCACCCAGATAGGCCCAGGAGGACCACAAACATCAAGGGAGGGAGCCAGGGACCAACATTTCAAACAGTCTTATCTCAAGTGGACCAATAGAATTAACCACTATCAGTAGACAGCAGCCAGTGCTGCAGTTGTTGGAGTCTTGAAAGGAGACTAGAGCAGAGGTCAAGTTACCCTGGGAGCTGCCTGGTGAGGTCACCCCTGTGTCTCAGTTCACTCAGTGCTAGCATAGAGAAAGGAACAGTTCCTTTCTCTATGGTGCTAGTGATGTTGATATCATAAGGACAGGCTTCCTGTGTTCATGGAGTTAGTTTCGGTGCCAGTGACGTACAATGTATGCTCAGCCTGGCAAAGTTGGTTTATTTGCTTGTGAGGTACATAAAATAGGATGTTGTGCTTCCAAATATATGGTGATCTGAGAAATAATAGAGAGGTTTCGCCTGCGAACGGGTACGGTTAGCTTAACGGATACGTCATCAATTTTTGCAAACATATGACGTCACAGCTCTTCACTATCCGCTAACCATGTACAAGGCACGGATATCTCGCTCGCTACACGTGAATATAAAACGCGTACGGATAGCTAAACGTACGCGTACGCGTATCCGTTCGTGTGCGAAACCTCTCTATTACTGCAGATAAAATCTAACAATTTCCTAAGGAGAAACCAAGCCCACTCTTGTAAAAAATGTATTCCAATATATGAGGCAGAGTTCCTTCATTTATAGAGGTTGGCTCCCCTCCCAGTCAACTCGATGACTTAAAGGTAGCAAAAGTCTAACAAATAATTAAATAAATAAATAATTATTTTGAGCTTAAAATAATAGTCATATTCCTTAAGTCAGGGAATGTATAAAGTTGATAAAGTAATTTATTGTTTTTGTATCAAAACCAACACCCTTCCATTGGTAACTGACATGAACTCATGTATGTTTATGGAGCGTGAGAAAACCCAGACAGGAAGAGCTGTCACATCTTTAATGCTTATTAATTGCATTACATAAATCACGTGAATTATGGGTCAAGGGCTATGATCAGAGGGTTTTGGCTAAAACGGTAAAAGTTCAAATGGTGGCTCACCATGGGTGGCTGGTCGTAAAATTTTACTTTTTGTATGTGTTGGTCATTTTTTGACCATTGCAACAAAATCCTGTTAATTGGATATACATGTATTTTACTCTCTGGGTCAGTCCATACTTTACACGGTTTTAAAGTGTGACATTTTTGGTGTCCCAGTTAATACGCCTCACGTGTGTAATTAGCTGTATTTCCATCGCAATTGTTTTGCTGGTAGTTGGCTTTATGTAATCACTTTTTTAGATAGAAGGCATCAAAGAATGTGTGCTAAAAAACAAAAAAAATTGATATCTGATGTAAATAGGGATCCGAAAAATTGGACCCCTAATTGATGGCCTGTCTACATGCACACAAAATGTAACATTCAACTAAGCTATGGCTTAAAGGTAGGATACACCATTTGCAGATATTAAAAATATTTATTACCAAATTATTAAGAAATATCTTACTCATTTGAAAGTAAACAATGATTCTAGGCATCCAGCAAAATGTAATTATCCCGAAAAAAAGAATTTTATAACAAAAAATTTGCGAATAAGAATAATTGCTCAACGCCGGTTGAAAACAAATGCTGTTTTTCGTGCTTTTCTCAGCATCCACGATTGTAAAACTTCGGACACGTACATGTAAGTTAAACGATATTTACTATAAAATACAACCCCCAAAGCCACCCATTCATGATAATTCAAGCGCTTTGATCATGTTTTGGAAAAGCGCAGTATAAATGCCTGTTATTATTATTATTATTAATTACCAATGGTGTATCCTACCTTTAATACATGTAATTGTATCATATTAAACTCCAGCCATTACATAAATATAATATTCAAGCACTTTGCTGGTTCACAATCACATATTGTCAAATTAAAACCTTGTGAATCTGCACTTTGAAACTCACAATAGCAGGGCATGGCCATGGCCTTGGGCAATCTCAATTGTGACCCGCTCCATCGTAATCAGGAATAAGTCTCGAAATGACTTCAGATATGCACATGGTGAGAAAAGGGAATTTCATAAGCTTTCTAATGATACCCATCACAAGTGTGTATCTTCTTAGCTTAACGAGTTATGGTCTGACGAAGATGACAGGTGTATATTTATTTGCCGAATCCACATTCGGAGAAAAACAGCTTTGAAATAAACAAAATTGACCAAAATCATACGGACAGTGCACACAAATCCTATTCATTTTCAGCATTATTGATCGTATTTACATACAAGACATTAATGACAATAATCTGTGATAACTACAATTCCTAAAAATACAATGTTTAGAAAAACGACTTGGTCACGATTTTCACCCATGCGTTCACTTCAACGGCCGATTGCGTAAAACGGCCCCAGCGACTTATTTCTGATTACGATGGAGCGGGTCACAATTGCTTTAAGCGTGAAAAAAGCGTGAAATGTCAGAAAGTGTAGCAAGTTTGGGGTGGGTAAATGCTGCAGACAAGCAGGCTTGCCTTCAGGTCAATATGAGTACACAGACAGTCCTTAGGAGGTATTATATTGCATCCCTGCTGTGACTCTGCCTAGTGTGTGATGAGATTATAAGCCCCTACCAATGATTGCCATTCAAATCTTGGTGGACAAGGAATCTAGTGCCACCAGGTTGCACCATGACTATTGGTGCCTGACTGTGCTAGTGACACACTCAGGAGTGAATTCTCACACAGCAAGACACAGCAGAGCTATTGGTGCTAGTCCAATCTGTGTACAGTGATGCATGGAGAAAAGCAGGCCAGAGAATCAGTCATGTGACTACGATGTCACTCCTCAGATGAATGAATCATATTACAATGTATCTTTCCTTACTCTTAACATGGAGAAATCCTCCATGCTCTTATTCTTAATGACCCCATTAGAGGTCCATGCCCCCTTAAAATTTCAAATTGCACACAAACAATACATCAGTTGCTTTATTCAGTGTCCCCTTGGAACATTGGTGCACCTCAAGGTGTCCCATTCAAATTCAACCCTCCCTACACTTCTAAGTACTTAACTTTTTATGGCCTGGATTATATAATAGCTCACTCAACAAAGAAAAGAGAAAACAACACTTTCTACAGGCAGGATGGTCTTTTTTTATTTTGTAAGTGACATCCTTGGGACTAAATACAAACAGAAGGACTGGAATTCACAACAAGCCTGCTATTTGGAATATGCTCCATAAAACATTAGGCCCCCCTACTTTACAATAAAACACAAGGAGAGCTTCCAAACTGTGGTACATTGTGGTGAACTTTACCCCTAACTCTCGAGGGTGTGTTTAAAATCATATTGAATTTAGAGGATTTAGGACTGTTGGGGTTAAAGGTATAAGGATACACCATTTGCAGATATCCCAAATTGTTACTACCAAATTATTAAGAAATGTCTTACTTATTTGAAAGTAAGTAATGATTCTAGGCATCCAGCAAAATGATTGCACTAGTAAATCCTGTAATTGTTCCGAAAAATTATTTAAACAAAACAGGAAAACTGCCCGAAGCCGGTTGAAAATAAATGCTGTTTTTTGGGGGGCATCCATGATTGTAAACTTGGGACAGGTCATGATAAATGATATTTACTATAAAATCCCCCCAAATCCAGCCATTTCTGATTGCAATTGCCGATAGTGTATCTCACCTTTACATTAGCCCATTCCTGATAATTCCAGAAATTTATACCAACTGTGTATCCTGCCTTTTAAACTGTGTCAGCATTGACGTCATTCAATCTGTAGCACACTACAGGGTCTCTGCAGACACATTGTAAACAAATGGTAAATCGTAATCCAATAGAGAGGGCTGTGACTCCAGGACCAAGTGCAAAGTTTCTGGAAATCAGCTCTCATATCTGTGTTTGTCCATCATGTATTAGGCCAAAAAACAAAATAGTTCTGTTTTCGGTTGCCCAACCACCCTTAATTTCCGGCCCCAACCCTAACTTGTTTATTGACAAATTAAAAGAAAAAAATTAATAAAAAATATTTTAAAAAATTTGATCTTTTCTGTCTTCATTAAATGCTTCTCAACAGCCATTCAGCCAAATATTGCATTATTTTGACCCACTTTTCACATCCATGTTGAAAAACCCCATTAAACAGGTCATAGAAAGTGCATTTACTCTAGAAGTCATTTAACCTAAACCAAAGATCTAAGAAGAAATTGCTGACAAGGATGTGACAGGTTGACAGAACTATACACAGTTGGAGCGGATTGCAATCTGATGATAGTACAGTCACACTCATTGCGGGCTTAATGTTTGCCCTTAAACTGACAAGAGCTGAAACGCTCCCTGCGTGGTGGTAAACCATAATGAAACTTGGAAATCTTCAACAAAGGTTCTTGGGTTGGGAGGAATCTTAAGATAAGACTTGTCAGGTAGATTTATTAAGGCTAGCTTAATCCAAAAGGGTTGGGGTGAAGCTAGTGAATAAAAGTGCAAGGTAAATTCTAAGGTTGAAATATGTACAGTAGGTAGCAGGTTTGTATAGCCCTGTTCGCACTGGACTTTTGTTGATAAAACTTACCGAGACGATGGGTACTTTTCCCATTTTAAGTCCAGTGCGGACAGCCTAAAGCCCTGTTCGCACTAGACTTATTATGATAAAACATACCTATACGATGGGTACTTTTCCCATTTTAAGTCCAGTGCAGACAGCCTAGGACGTTTTCCTCTCAGTTACTTCTCTCGAGTCCAGTGGTTACTTCTACCGGCCAACTGCTGCCCGGGAAAACTTCCCAGGTAACTTTTCCCTAGACGATAAGTCCAGTGTGAACAGCGCGTGTCGGTAAAAGCGGCCCAGAAAGGTCATGCAAAGCGCCCTCACGAGTCATTATAATGACAGCTCGTTATCACAATATTTACTATAAAATTTGAATCCTCTAACCCATCATTCTTCGACAATTACAGCAATTTAAGCAAATGGTGTATACTACCTTTAAAGCAGTCCACTATGAGTAATTTCATGCCGATGATCAATATTCACTGGTCGACTGCTAAATCCTCACCCTCAAATCAGCCCATCCCCTGAAGGCACTGGGCCGGGCAGGGCAGAGGAGTCTGATTATAAGATAGATAATTTCTAGAACATTTCCCTCCCAGAGAGTCAATTGGGTAATCCCTCCTCAATTCCCATCCTGTGTATCACCCTCCACAAACCTGGGATGGGGGGGGGGGGGGGGGGGGGGGGGGGTTGTTCCAGGGTCCAGGGTCCCCAGAATAGAGCCTTGCTTATCATTTTAATTGCTTTGGCTCTCATATAAAATTGTTTGAAAACCTCCATGCTTCGATTATATCTGAAGAGGAATATCTTAACTTGTCCCTCATGTTGTCATTCATGCAGTTCCTTCAGTGTTTGTTGCAGGGTGTATTACTGGTTCCCTTGCTCAGTGTGTTCAGGCATCACTTATACAAGTGGTAGGCCCCAATACTGGAGTATTGACCTTAAGTTGTAGTTAACATGGCAACTGTATGAATTTGATTCAAATTAGTGTGTTGCTAATGCCTTGCAAGAGGCATACATGTAAATTCTCTTCTACCCATCTCCCAAACCCGCGCTCATAATTTGAAGAATCAAAAATGAACTTTATATTGGTCAAAAACATTTTGCTAACCCCTTCAAAACTTAAGGTCCTCTGAGAAACCCCTCACAAATGGAGCCCAGTTTTACCACTTCAAACAATACTGCTAGCAAAGAGAACCACGCGCACAATATAGATTAGTTCCAGTTTGTGAGGTTCAGTATGAAAACTGGAAGTTAGCAAACCCAGGTTAAGTCTCTAGAAATGCTCTCTTTTTTTCTGAAAGGTAAACTGTACAATGTAGGTCTTATTATTGAGATTGATTTCAATGACACTTCAATTTCATCCCAAGGATCCCTTCTGGATTAGCAATGTTCAGAATGATAAGAAGTTTGACCTTAATGCTCCTATGAATGTCCTTCATGGGTAATGTCATCTCTTGGGTGTTCCAGCCCCAGGGGGTGTGTTCTTATGTTACAGACACCCATTTAAATGACATTGGTGATAGACTCTGCATGACTGTTCCTTTCTATATGGTATGACACACTTTGTGTGCTGTGATGATGTTACATTGAATTTTTCATATCTTCAGATTAGTTCGTGTATCACCAATTTGTCTCAGTGTAGCAATAATAAGGATAGACTATTTGTCAATCAGGACACGACCGCTTTAATAGAGCCTTGTTTATAATTGTTTCCAAATTGTTTGAAAACCTCCACGCTTTGAGTAAATCTGAAGAGGAATATCTTAGTTTGTCTTTCATGTTGTCAACCTTTGCACAGTAATGACCCCAACAGGTAGAGAGACAGACATGTACCAATGTTGCACCATAGGATTTGTTGATAAATGATTACAGATCTTTTTTTAATACACTTTGTGTAACTTTGAAGGAGTTATCTTGCTTCTATGATTTACTTTGAATATTCTTTTTTCATTTTACAGATGATGACTTCTCTCCTGAGGGATCTTCACAAAGTAAGTTGGTTATTAAATTATTAGCAAGTTTTGTATTGGAAGTATTGTGCTGTTATGCCATCAGGTCAGCAAAACAACACATCATTAGTTGACTTGAGAAAGGTTTAAAGGCCTGTAGTATGTACACTATTTTCAATCTCAAAAAACTACTTAATTGTAAGTAAATAACAGTCTTAAACATCCTGTGAAATCATGGCACCTGGTTGCTGTGGTTTTCAATAAAAGTGGAATTTTGTATCAATTGTCAACGATTCCCGGCCGACAATCGTTGGAAATACCTGACTATTTTCAGACACTGCCTCCAATTTATTAAATTTAGTTAGTCCACGTTTTATTTACACATCCGTGAATGGGTGCCAGCCAACTAGTCTGGTTTCCTAACCTTGGCACTGTAGCTCGTAAGCCTGAAGAAACCTGCAGAGAGAAGACAATTAAAAGAAGATACAGTTTTAGAGGTGGGAGGAAAACCCCAGAAGAATATCCTAAGAAAAACCCACAGAGTCAGGCAGGAACTGAAAAACCCAAACTAAAGCTTTTATTTTATGTTTTCTTTGTAATTTTGGTCTGTGCATTTGTTGATGTTTCCCGAGAAATAAAATAGAGAATAGAGAATCCACATATTGGCCCAGGCCAGATTTTAACCTGGGTCATAGTGGTGGAAGGCAAAGGAAGAACCGCTACCCCAACCTGACTCCCTTATATGCCAGTCTGGTGCAATTATTTTTTCTAAAATGCAGCTTACAGTTCTAGTTTTATAAAATAATTGACAATTTGTTTGATAATTGTTTCTGTACAAGTATTTAAAAACAAATCCCCAGCGTCTGCTATTACTGGTTTCACCTTACCCCTACGTTTATGACCTGTGGGTGCACAGTGCCCTGGGTTCACCCTGCTTCCACCCTACTACTAGCTACACTGCACTACCAGCAAGGTAGTCTGTGGGTCCAGTTGATGATGGACCCAACCTGAATGCGTTAAGCCAAGCCTTGGGTATCATGCTAAGGGGTCCATTGGTCCATAGTTACCAGGTGGTGGGTGATTGGTCCATAGGTACCTTGTGAGGGGTCCATTGTATGGTCCATGGGTATGGGGTGAGAGGTCCATTGGTCCATGGGTATCAGGCGAGGGGTCCATTGGTTTATGGGTACAGGGTGAGGGGTCCATTGGTCCATAGGTACCTGGTGAGGGTCCACTGGTCCATAGTTACCAGGTGGTGGGTGATTGGTCCATAGGTACCTGGTGAGGGGTCCATTGTATGGTCCATGGGTATCAGGCAAGGGGTCCATTGGTTTATGGGTACAGGGTGAGGGGTTGATTGGTGGGGGACTCTCATGAAACATTTGATGACTGATGTGTGTATGTTATCTTTCATGTTTGTGAAATAAGTAGTGTGAGTTTGATAGCCAAGCCTACACAGAGCTTTCTTATGTGTGCAGCTAGTATGGGAATTGGTTCTGTCAGTATGATCATTTATCAGTCACTGTTTTTGAAATGTTTCAGGCGTTGAATTGGTAGGGAGTAGGGACTATGAAGCAGTGGTAGGCCTACAGCTACATGTACACTTGAGCACAGCTGGTACAAATTTAGACATGTTGTTTACCTTAGGATCATTGATAAGAATGATGTGTGTGTGGGACTGTAGAGAAAGGAACTCTCTATGGTGGGACACACTGCGTGCGCACTCTAGTTGCACTTGCAAAAAAATAAAAAATATCCGAAACCTGTTTCATCTTCCTGTGAGCCCTGTGCAGATAAATTCCTGTCAAAATTGTTTGTTGCATCTGTTAACGGAGGTGAATTTGAAATAAGGTCTGCCTGCTGGTCTGTTTATTTTCAGCGATGTTATTTATACAGTAGTTGTATCTTCTTAAATCTGTCGGTGAAGGGCAAAATCTTGTTGTGAATTTACATTACCCCCAAAAAAATTCCATCTTATGAAACATTTGATTATGGTACCCGCTGCTAATCAGAATTAAACTATCTCGGTGGTTGAGTGGTAAGACGTCTGCACTAGAAAGAAGAAGGTTGTGGGTTCGAGTCTCACCCGAGTTATTTTTTCTATCTTATTTTTTCTATTTTATCTCTCGGGATAACACTGAGTATACAGTGTTTATAAGAAAAAATTCTGCTCGTGAAGGACAAAACCTGTATTGAATCTTCTTTAGTATTATACTACACATTTGTTCACTTTAATTCCCCTGAAAACATGCCAGTAGTAAGACTAGTCATTCCCTTCAGGAATGAACTTCCTTCAAAGAATGCTTGAGGGGCTTTTGTTTGGGTGCCTATCTTAGAGCAAACACATCCCCAATGTTTGTCTAGCCACTGCAGTGACACCAAACCAAACTCCTCTGCGTCTCATCCACTGAGTCACCCAGAGAAAGAAATGATGACTAAGACTAGTAAATCTCCAATTTTGACTGCTGGATCCCCCAGGATCTTAAGATGATGACAGAGATCCATTCTCAGACCTTTCTGGCTACCCTTTATCCTGGTCTAGATCAGTGGCAAAATGTGCAGCTGCCCATAGGGAGATGTCTTATTCATTGTTTTATCTGTCAATCAATTAGCACATTCTTTAAGTCTCCTGTGAGACAGTCTTTTAATCTGATCCTACTTTGATTGCAACTTAAAGTCAGCCTATCCACTGACACACATGCACTAGGCTAGTATATTGTGCAAATAAACCTGCAGCATCTTAACGTGATCATCAAGCAACGCATTCAATTATCTCTCCTACTTTTCCTACTTTGTTTCTTGAATTTCAACTATTTCCTACTTTTTCCCACTTTTCTTTGTCCCACAAATTTGGAAAATGAAATCTCATTGCCAATTTTTCATAACACTTAACAGTGTTACACTGCACATTGTCCATGGAAGCTTGGGTGCAGGAGTATTTGCAACTGTACTCCCGAAACTGTACTTCAGTTTCAGAAGATGTTCGTACTGCTGCAGTCAACGATGCCAGGCTGCTACCAAACAAGTTTTAGTTGAGGACCCTACTCTGGTTTGCAGAAGATGAAGACGTGTTTGCATTGCCCGAATTGGCCTTCATTCACATCAGACTGCTTGTCAAGGGAGATGAGGATGCCATGCTTGACTACGACCAGCTGCTACGACGACGACTTCCAAGATGCAGACAGAGCACAAGTGCTGTGAGTACAGAACATGGACATGGATGAGTCTCGCCGAAAACTACTCCTGAAACCCTGCAAAAGTCCTACTTTTATTCTGATTTTCTCCTCCAAAGTCCTACTTTTGTCCATCTTTTTATAAATTGGATGCTACCTTTCTTCTACTTCTACATGTGGGTCTGCTTGATAACCTGTACTTGTAAACGGATCATACACATTCACAGATGACACCATTTCTTCCTTTTACCAGAATTTCCTTTTTAACACCAGTTCCAACGTCCATAAATCTAGTCCTTATGGTGAGTATATAATGATGCGACATTTGACAGTCATTCTTCTACCCAGGTTCCCAAGTCTTCCGGCCTTCCTTGCAAAGGTCAAAAAGATAGAATTTATCAAGAAGTTAATGTAGCCCTAAGGTCATAGTTGAGCATCATCTTGGAAAGATAACTGAATTTGGGAGCTGATTGTATAATTGGTTGTTTAGAAGTAATTCAAGTGAAGAGTGTGGTTTACATGTGAAGGTCTGAAGGTGTTCTCTGGTGTTTTTTTTATTATATAATTTATACCCAAGTTATTCCTCCATAGTATCACTACCAGATGTACACATGTGTACACTATGTAAATATCACAATGACAGAATACACCTGTCAAAACATTAAGGTGTTATTTGTCCACCTGTTGCACTCTGAACATCACTCAACAGTGTGAATGTGATACAGGTACATGTACATGGATTGGCAAATGCATTTTGTGTACATAGCATGTACATACACCAGTGTTGTGAGTGACAGTCGCATTGGAATACAATCACATACTCTGTGTTTGGGGGAGGGGAGGGGGGGGGGGGGGGGGTGTGGACACACATGACCGAGATCACGAGACCCACTGGGATTTAGGAATCCATGTGATGAGAGATTCAATATTTGTCACAGAAATACTGATTCATTTATCTGAATGTAACACACTTTGTAGGGAATGCAAACCTCTGCATGCACACACAATCATGCCTTCCATACAGACTTTGGACATTTCTTTGTATTCGTGCAGTCAGCCAAATACTCATTTTTCTTGCTTCCAGGAAAAGTTTTTGAACCTCAACTTTTAGGGCCTCTCATGTGTTCCTCTTTGTTTTTCTACAGATGACCCTAACTCTAAAGCTCTTTTTCAGCCAATTTTTTTTTCGCTCCACAAATTGCCAGTACTGTATTTTGAGCTTTTCACTTCCATGTTTTATCCATTAACCGGTCAAGCCATTGGGCTACCCCTCCACCCCACCCCCCTCATCCTTCTCCTCCGCCTCCTCAATGTCTGAAATATTTGAGATATCAAATGATTGCTCCAAGTGGCATTTATGAAGGAGCGTGGCAGTCAGACCACCAGCATTGACGGACTGTAAGAAGCCATAGATGTTGGACTGTGCTTATCATCAAGCCATAACTATTTGACGGTTACATTTCTCTCTCGGGATGTCATCCATTATGGAACTCAGAAATGTGTCACTGCTGCCTGGACAGTTAGTAATTGAGCTTGAAAGACAAATTACACACCCTATGTCCAAGCTCAAGACGAATTATACGCCCTACACACCCAGGGAGAGATGGGACATAAAGACAGTGCAACACTGATTCACTAAATTAGAACACATCCTAGAGTTAATTGTTAATACATGTATGTTGTGCAAGACTAAAATAAATCTGTCTGTGAGGTCAAGTAAGAGAAGTGTTGCTATGTCACAAAGCAGGCATTGCAGAACTATAGCTGCTTTTCATTGAACTTTTCTTAACCAGTTCGCGCCAGGATTATTTTAACATCACCGAGCCAAGACACGGGATTATTTTGTAATGAAACTCGATCCTAGGCGGGTTCAGGCCGATGGTACCGGGAAGCACACCCACGCATTTCCGGCCTTGCTTGCTGCTGACAGACATTTACGGCCTTGCTTGTGACGTGCTTATGCGTCATCCGTTTTGAATCTGAGGAAAACTTTGCATGTATATATGTCCTCCGGCGCGAACTGGTTAATAAGCGGCCTCATAGAAACTTACCAGGACATGCCTTTGTGTAATTCTACCATGCGTTCCCACTGGTACTTTGTTTTACCATGACGGAACGTTTGTTGGCCTGATAACTCTCTGCGAGTGCAACTACTTTTAGCCTGCTATCACTGTCACGGTAAGTTGACAGGGACGTTGGTCTACCGCAAGATATCATTGGATTTAATGTTGTTATTCTACAGAACAGTTATGGTGTAAAGTTAACCAAACAAGTTAACGGAACAAAAGCTTGCTATTGATTCGCGGGGCGCGCCGTCCGTTATCTGGGCTTATTGAGGGCGCCCTATGGCGCCCTCAATAAGCCCAGATAACGGACGGCGCGCCCCAAATGAACAGCTCAGTCTTGGAATCCAGACTGGATTGCTATAGGCCAATAGCAGGGTGCAGAGAAAGCTCCCCGCAATTCCCGACTCGTGATTGGCCACCCCAAAATGTTATTAGATCAAGGGAGGTTTACGTCCCGAACATCCGATAGGCTGGGGCGGCATGGCCGGTTTCTTTTGAGATTTTACTGCGCAAGCGGTTTTGAACTATAGCGGCAGGCCGCGGGTGAAACACAAAGAACAACTTCACCACCGCAGTTGGTCGTCGAACGTATTTTATTTAATAGGGTTACTCAAATGTTTTAAGCTACAAATAAAGACGGCAGCTTTTCTAATATACTAAAGCCCTGAGATTTTCTGGATAATCTGACAATCTTTTGGTGTTTTCGATATCATTTAGGAACATCGAAATTTAGATACATACAATTTTTTGATATATCGAAATGTCAATATTTCGATATGATTAAAAAAGTGACATCGGCGATATCGATGTCAAAATAGTATCGAGTATTTGAGTAATATCGATATATCGACGACGGACGTTAATATGTACATAATTTGTTTAAAGCACGAACTAAGTGTAAAACGACAAGGGGGTTGGACACAGGGTTGGAAAATACAAAAAGCAACCTGGGACGGCAGCGGGTTTGCCCAGGAGCGAGTTCAACCAAGGTTGAGAGGCTGCATTGTGATTCTATAGATGCCATTGCCTCAGATTAAACAGACCACTTACAGAAAACTTGATCTCATCTCATTTAAGTGCTGAGTAAGCAGAATGATATATTTTGAGGCATTATTTAAAACAAAGGAGTGCAAATCATTAACTGTATTCCTAGTAAAATTAAAAATTAGGTAAAAATTTGAATATAAACACACCAAATTTATAACAGGCAAAGATTTGTATTATTATTAATATATATCTGGTACTAAAACCAAGGAATATTCAAAAGTGCCTTTAGAGGCACTGTAAAGCTAAAGAAACCCGTAGAGAAGACAATGAGAACTGAGAAGAAGGTACAGTTTTAGAGGTAGGAAAAAAAAACCCGAAAAATATTCTGGAGAAAACATACTGAATCAGGTAGGGACTGAAAACCCAATGTACATGTAGACCAGGCTAGGAATCGAACCCGGGCCACAGCGGTGATGCGAGGAAAGTAACCACAGTGCCAACCTTACTCCCTGATGCAGCGAATCCCGCACTTCCTGTGTAACTGGGAAATCTCTTCTCATTTCCAGTGCAACTTTCAGGTCTTAAGAGCCGATATCCTGAATGGCTGGAAGCTGCCTGCTTCCTCCCATTAACCTGCCTCCGTGTATTTGCTACCTACAGGATGCTAGCAAGGTACCCTCTTGGGATGATGCCTGGGCTGTGGATTGTCTCACAAGAGAGAAATGGAGGCAAGACCCGTTAGACGTAGAAAGCGCATTTATCTTTTTCCTCTTGTGTCTAATTGAGGGAAGCAGTTGGAGTAATGTTTTATGAAAGGGGAAGGGGGAATGGGGAAGGGGTTGTCTGTGTGACCGTTGGGGACACTATAGGGCTTTGTGACCGGAGATTCAAAAAGTGGGAACAGAGCGATGTACGAAAACAAATCGAGGAGTAAAGAACATGAACAAACATATTCCTTTAAAGGTAGGATACACCATTGGTAATTGCTTGAATTATAATATATAGGTTAATGACGACCTGTCCGAAGTTTTACAATCATGGATGTCGGTAAAAGCAAGAAAAGCGGCGTTGGTTCTTATGTTGTTCTTGTTTTATTCACAATCGCCGTCCGGCAATCATGAATTTTTTTAATAAAATTTAAAAATTCAGAACAATTACAGGATATCTAGAGCAAACCTTTTGCTGTATGCCTACAATTATTATTTACTTTCATATTTATAAGTAAGATATTTCCTAATAATTCGATAGTAAAATTGTTGGATATCTGCAAATGATGTATCCTACCTTAAATAATGTCAATCATGAAATTCACTTGGGTTTTGTATAAAGAACGAATTTGTCTATAGTAACGGTCATTTCCGTGTCAAATCACCCAATGGGTTAAACCATACCACCTTGAAATTAGTTCATATTTTTTTATTTTGGGTGAACAAGTTAAAACAAAATAGCGACATCCGACCAGCGGTTTTCGTGCTACTGCCTTCCATTTGTTGGGCGTGCCCCCCAATATTTAAAGGACCATACCTCACTTACTTTGACCAAATTTGCTGATTTTGATTTTCATTGTAAAAGCTAACATCATAAGTAATACAATTTTGAGATTATTTTGTATCAGTAGCCTTAATCTGTTTTCACATTAAGTATATCTTCCATCATTAAACAAATTACTTTGGTTCATATTAAAGGGTCCCAGAAATGTGGTTTTTATTTGTTTAAATAAAAGATTATAACTAATTGAGTGATTTTCAGTTGATAAAAGTTTTATTTTTTGGTAATTAATATGAGAACAAAAATAATAAAGTGCTTTCGGGGACCGGCCCCGCCCCTAGAATGGTAGCTTATTAACATGTAAAATTTGCATAATTGTGACGTATGTTCGGGAAAACTTCGACGTCGCGACCAGTGTGCCACGCGTATCGATGCAAAATCATTCAGTCGATGGTTGACTCAAGTTATTGTCAAAGGAATTGTCAAGTTGAATATCTTCTTCAGATGTAGGACCTGATGATACTGCGGATATTTCGTCCGATTCTGTGGAATATGCGCTCCCCGGCCCCGAACTGTCGTCTTCACTCGCCATGTCTGAACAAAATCTGCTGCGTGCGTACCCGCGTGCATGGCATCTCTTTTTGGGGGTTGCCGAATGTTCGTCACGAACAGCGCCACCATTTGTCAGTGTTTGAACATGTTAATGAGGGGGCCAATTACATTTACGGTGATTAACCCCAATTAATGTCATTTTATACCATTTTATCACCCCTGGTCTTACACACCAAGGCACATTTTAAATTATTAAACAGCAATTCTCCTCGAAAGGTCTGCGTAGAACCTTTAAGTTCTCGTGGTAGCTTGCTGGTACCAGAAAGAAACAGAACTATTTAGATATGCTTTTGGTGGCTGTTGCTCCAGGGGAAATATATGTGGCATTTTGTTTTCATTCCAGCAAAGAAATGTTGGCCAGAGGCTACATAATTTCAAAGTGTGAATGAGTGATGAGTGACAGTGATAAATGGGGCATAGTGACAGGTGCATACAGAGGGAATATAATAATTGCTGTGACCTGTACTTAGAGTTGATGGGTGTGGAAGGACAGAAACTTAGGGCCCATACAAAACACACGGACAAGCATGGAGAATCTTCCTAGAACTTGAAGAAAAGTTATACCAGGATATCTTGATTTGGGCTAGTAGTTTCAGCTCCAGCCCTTATTTTGTAAATAATAATAATGTTCGTGCTTATATAGCGCTTTACATCGTATCAACGATCTCAAAGCGCTTTACAATTATTACCCCCGTTCATCAGGCCCTGGACCACGCGGCAGCCGTTTATAGGCGCTCAATCGGCCTCGACCCTCACAGGTACCCATTTATACTCCTGGGTGGAGAGAGGCAATTGTAGTTAAGTGTCCTGCCCAAGGGCACAAACACCATGTTCCTGGTCGGGTTCGAACCCAAGCACCATCGTACATGAGTCGAACACCGTAACCACTGGGCCATGACATTCTAGTGAAATCATAGTCCTGTCTCACCGAGAAATAACTAAACCGCACCTTAGAAGCTAAACTGGTTTAGTCTGGAGCTAGACCACTAGCCCAAATCTAGATATCTTGGTCTCATTTGTGTACATGTACCGTATGTTTGTCGTTGAGGTAACGGGTATGCCTCTCTGATTTTTGTGGGCCACCCTGTACAGTAATCTTATATAAAGCATTTACAAAAATTAACCTTCATAAGGTTAGTTATCAAGTACTTTCCTAAATGTCATTTTGCTGCTTGTAATGATAAAAAAAATGCACAACTGACAAATGCTTTAAATTAGCTTGTAATTTGACTTGAGGACTGGAGGAAATACAACGCTGTTTGTGATCACCAACAATTCCCCCTGCCCAACCTGCTGCACCCTTCCGTCCACCCTTTTGCCTTACAACAAAAAGTGTTCTCTTTGTTGACTACTTTACCTCAATCTCTGTCCTTTTACCACATAAATCCGAAATGTTGTTCCAAGTCTGCTTAGTTGAAGTGGGGGGGGGTTACAGGGGTGTGTCGAGCACTTCCGTTGGCCAGACTTTCACACTAGCTTGAGAGGTAGAGACCCCAGCATTTTATGTTGACAGTTATACCAGCATAGGTCAAGCAAATCAGTGACTTCTGTACAGGGAAGCCTGTTACTTCTTTATGTGAACTGGAAAGGGAAAAAGAAATGATGAATTGATTACATTACAAATGTATGGCTGATGCTACACACCTGATCTCAGCGGGTGTTAGGGATAGCATTCATAGCAAAGCTCCCATAACTGATGGAACTCGATACCAAGTCTACAAACTTTGGCTTTGGAAAATGTTTTTTATGTTTACAAAACTGGATCTCTAAAGCTTGTGGTTTAAAGGGGTAAGGGATGTTAGAGGTAGGGGTAAAGTTGCCCCTCAAATTTGGCGATGCGGACCTTGAAACAGGGCTATTTTTAATGCATTGTGGACTGGCGTTATGATGGCCCAGGATGACATTTAATTATTTGGTTAATACACATTTGTAGATGAGTTGGGCAAGCCTTGTAGAAGTAATTCAGGTTCTCTTCACATCTTTGACACTTACACATGTTTATTTTAGGAAGGAGAACAATCTTCAAAATGACTTTAAACTTGTGAACCTTTGGTGCAATGTACTTGTCATCAAATGAACAGTTGGTAGAACCTTTTGCAGTACCGGTAGTCATATTTTGTACCTGGGGGGGGGTAGCAATTACATTCATCCCAGTGTTTTGTGTCAAACACGGGACGTCTCAGAATATAGCAATGTAAAGAGTTTGAAAATGGTTACTACACACAATCTGGTACGGTAGGTTTACAGTACAGCACATGCACAACCTTGCTGTTTCCAATAAAAGTAGGATACACCATTTGCAGATATCAAACATACTACAGAATTATTAAGAAACATTTTTCCTTTTTCTGAAAGTAAATAATGACTAGGCATCCAGCAAAATGATTGCGGTACATATAGTACATTAGTGAATATATTTGTCAGTGAGCAAAGCAGGAAATATCAGGGTGTGCTACCCACAGATTCCGGCCTGAACCTGTTTCGGATCGAGGTTCGTGAAAAACAATCCAGTGCCTGGGCCCCCGGTCAATGTCAAAATAATCCGACGCTAAGCGGTTAAATAGCTAATTGAATTTGGAGGACACTTTATGAAGTGCCTGGAAAAATGAACAGGGCTTCCAATGCTTTGTGATTTTTCTGCCATTACTGCCAGGTCTCCTGATTTCACTGGTTGCACTACCCTTTCAGGTATGCCGGGTTGCATACCGATTGTACAACAGTCCCCTTGAACAAATATACAAATGAATACCTCAAACTATTAGTGATGGTCAAGCTTTGCTATGGGTCTGCCACATGGAATGAAATGTTGACACCATGATTGGAATTATGTGTATGGTATCATGTACAGGTTGATGTACCTGTGCTGTATATTTATACAACACCTGAACAAATCCCTGATCTTTAACTTTGATCCCTTGCATTGATTTATTCCTCCCATGAATGCATGGTGGATGCAGTATCAGTCTATTGCAAGTCTCTGTAACTACATTATATAGTATAAATCCATCAGAGGTCCGTCAGTCCCAACTCCAATCACAAACTATTCAAATGAGTTTTGACATTAAAGCATTCCTTTATCATTGTTAACTTTCCTTGTGACTGGCTTTATAAAACTTGTATTTAATCAACCATCGCTTTTGTCGCATAAAGAGTCAAAATTCTGAACATGAACCGATTACAATTTCAAATTTGGCGATTTCTTAGTTAGTGACCATGCCAAGTTCTCAGATTCCACTAAAACACGCCACAGTTTGCCAGAAAGATTGCCACAATTGCGTCTTTGCTGAATCGAAGAACCTAATTTAATTTAAATTTGTCCAAATAAGAACCTTTACCAAGTTTGGGTTAGAATTCAGGACCCAGATCAGATCCCCCCCCCCCCAAGTCCTGGTTACATTTGCCAGGGTTGACCTGCCGGGTTCATTTTTGACCCAATTTTCTTAGAGGGATTAATGATTTTCAGCCCTGATTTGTTGCTGATAACCCAAGAGGACATCCTTCCAATTATTGCTTCCGTCCTCCTAAGACTTTATCCCCACAACCTAACAAGTAAACAAGCCCCCAGCCCCCTGGTCTTCCATAACAGGGGCAACTTGTTTTGCTGGAGGAGTGAATTGTTGTAAAAATAGCATTAAGCCTACCTTTCCTCTCCAGACAAGTCTGACCAACACCAGAAGCTATTTATATAATCTAACTTGATTTTGGTAGGGAAATCTGGTTTGGATAACTTCTTTGATTTTGCAGTTTGGCTGTTGAGCAGCGATAGCGCTGTGCTATTAAGATCAGGGAAATGAGACATAATTGTTTTAGAGGAAAGATAGGCATATCAATCAATTATGGAATTTGAAATGGGCCTTTTTGCACTCAATCCCAGTTGCCCGGTAAACGTTGTATTCTACCTCTCTCCACCACAGAAATGAACTTCAATATTTTTAAAAGGGCAACAATTGTGTTATTGCTGAAAGGGGGATATTGAGAACCATTTTTGTAACTTGACTAGTTTGCAGAAAATTTGAAGGAATCGTTTGCGAGACACAATTTTGAGTTTTAGTGAAGCCCTAACTAATTTTGGTGATTTGCTAGAAACCTTCCTCATCCTTACAAATCCTAACACTCTGTGCTATCTGAACTCCACCAAAGCCTTGTGTTGGAGTTTAGCTGGAAGGGGATCGTTAGGGTTAAGTGAATTTGTTTTGGATCATTCACCAAGTTTTATCATTTTGGCCAACATAAAACATTAATGTGCCTTGTTAACCTTGGTGGCTTTTTGTATCAAGTTTAGAAAAACATTGTTTAAACCCTCATTCCTTCAATTAACCAAGATTGTTTCAAATTCCCAGAATTACAATACAAGATTTGGAAGAAAGCCATTGTGGTCTAGTCTCCCACCCCCCTTATTCCAGGGCTGGCAAAATGCTACCACAGGAACACACTAATGTATCCAATGTAACTGCTTCGTCTTTCAATTCACAGTCGGAAATATTGAGTTAACCCAGCATTGGCCGCAACCCCCTAGTGTATTCACAACGCCAGGGTTTGTTTTGAACTAGGTCCAAATTCCACGCCAATTTAATAACAGTACTTCCTATGGGTCATAAACTAGTTGTTACTGCTGCCACTAAACCGCACTCTATTGACTAATATTCACACAGACATTGTTTGATCATTTGCCAATCCTCAGTATTAGGTCTCGGAACCTACTAGGTGTCCTTAGTTGCGGGTTGGTATATCTATTGTATGCAATTTTAATTCTCTGAATTTACCCAAAAAATCTGAACATAAATTAGACAAACATTCACACCTGTTCCTATGAAGTACAAGAGTCCTATTGAGGATCAAGAGCCACATTTGCTGTTTGACAAGTGCGTTCTTAAAGGTAGGATACACCATTTGCTGATATCAAAACTATTTACTACCAAATTATTAAGAAATATCTTACTTATTTGAGGGTAAATAATAATTCTAGGCATCCAGCAAAATGATTGCACTAGATATCCTGTAATTATCTCGAAAAATTTAATTTTATAAAACAAAATTTGCGATCGCCATCCATTGAAACGAAGGCCGTTTTTGTCACTTATCTCAGTATCCATGATTGTACAATTTTGAACAGGTCAGTTATTTACTATAAAATACAACCACCCCCCCCCCCCCCCCCCTCCCAAATCCACCCATTAATGATAATTCAAACAATTACCAATGGTGTATCCTACCTTTTACATTTTAAATTAAAATACTGAAACAAAAGTTGGGTGATACTCGTGTGACTCCTTGATTTTTACAATTGAATGAATTTCACTTGGAATTGTGTTGTCTCTTGTTTAAGTATAAAAATATAGTGAAGTTTCACTCTTTTAAAAAGTACTTAAATTAGAGAGAATATTAGTAATTTTATCTTGAACAGCAACATTGCAAACTGCAAATTATCCAATAGCTGTCCCTAGTTCTGGAGTGCCCCTTTAGGCATTTTGACACATTTTGCAAAGAGATAGAGGTTCTTCTGCTGTGTCAGTTGCTATTTTTAACCTGCTGAGGGGCCAATGCCATTGTCAAGTTGAAAAGAAAGAACAAACGGTTACATGTACTTGAATTTTCTATGCAATTAGAAGTTGGGATTTTCAGATTTCCAGCATTTCAGACTAGATGTTTGTCAGAGTCATTTCTTTCAGGTAGTGTGACAGACTTGAAATATAAATCCAGATGAATTACAACCTATGACAAATGACACCTATTGTACAGGTGTGAGATACTATTGGAACTGTTCCAAATGTTTGGGTGTAATTGTAAGGTTACTGCACCTTTCAATCATGAATGAGATAAGATCTGATTCAATAATGATTAAGATGTGATCTAGAAGTCACAGGTCAAGATTATTTTATTTAAATGGGAAGTCACGGAGATGTACTTGAAATAATTAAAGCTATATGTTGCTGGCAACTTGTCTAAAACTCAAGAAGCCACACAAGGCGCTAAAAATAGAAAGAGTTAGGGGTGTAGTTTGTCTAATGCCAACCAACACATCCAAAGTCTAGAATATCGCTGAAGGTCACGTTGCAGAGTTGTATTGGAGTCCCTGTGTTCAGACAGCATTTAGCTAAAACGCTCACCACTGAGTGGTCGGTCATAAAAATAAAACACCCAGTGTTCAGACACCGTTCTAAGTATAGCAAGTTTTAACTTCAAAGTGCTTCTGCACGCTACAATTTGTGTGCAAATCAAAACATTCTGTGTGGGATCACAGGTTGCTGGCATACTTGCTTCCTAACAGTGCGTAATGGATGCATTGATTGCGCACACAACCAGCGAGCTCTAAATGCAGGATTTTCAACATGACGCTGACTCGAGAGATTCTTCTTAAAACCATTATCGCGATTCGGCAAATGATTGTTTCTAATTTAAAAGAAGCTAACCGGCAATCGATAGCCTTAATGACAGTAGCTTTCTCAAGCATGATAAGGACTTCCGTCTAAAGTCAAGTCACTTGCTATTTAAATGAACTGTTAAAAAAACCATTATTTTGTCATTGTTAATCTAGTTATTTTTGATTGGGTTATTAGTATTTAAATGAACTAGAAGTCATTTACTATCATCCTTTATGTTTCACTGCAATTTTTCTAAAAACAGGTGTGTCGACTTTTTGTATTCAAATATTTTACTGAAAAGAACTGGCGCTTTATTACCAGACTCTGTACAATTGAATTAAATCATCTTTTCCCCGGCCCCTTTTTTAATAAATCGCCCTTGGCACTGTAGCTCATAAGCCTGAAGAGAAACCTGTTAAGAAAAGACATTGAGAAGAAGTTACAGTTTTAGAGGTGGGAGGAAAACCCCAGAAGAATATCCCGGGGAAAACCCACGGAGTCAGGCAGGGACTGAAAACTCAATCCACATTATTTGCATCGCAGCCACTGTACATTTGTCAAGAGTAAAGAAATATCTGAAATCCCTGGACAAACAAGGGTGGATGCTGCAACTACGCTAATTATACCCATCCTTTAGCAGATTATTATTGTTTGATTTTGGAAGTGAGGGATGAAAAAAACACGAAGGGGACTTCCTGTCCGATCTGGGGTCCGTGTGTGTTGTCCAAAAAGAGGTACAAACTCTGGAGATTTAATAGAATGTCACTGAGTGAGTGCTAGGGTTGATCAAGTGTGTTATGGCTTCCTACTGTATCCTGAAATGATGCTACAAGCGGTTGTGTACAAAGTCTATGGAGAGTATAAATTATAAATTTAAAAAGTATACATTTCCTAATAAAATTGCAAATGTTTCTCAATCCTAGATTCATGTCTTTTCAACATGTTTATCCTGATTGGCCTCCATTGAGATGATATACAAAAAACACCAAGTGTCAGGTTGTAACATTCTTTGCAGAATTGATATAAACCATGTCTTTTTTATCCAATATTGGAATGGGTGAATCTTTTAGAAAAATCATGTTTTTTTCAAAGATTCAAATGTTGGGTTCCTTTCTTTCTTTGGGATTGCAGTTTTGGACTCCACCTGTAAACTGTAAAAGAAAAGGATATTCTGGAGAAATATCATCCATTTTGTGTGTGCTTGGGTACTAGCTGGACTCCTGCAAAATGTCCCCCTCCTAAATCAGACCTTTTTTACAGCTTTCCCCTTTCCAAATTAGACCTTCTTTTTTTACCAGCCTGTTTGTTATCAGCATTTGGAGGTCCTCTGAATTCCTAAGCAGTGAGTCAATAGTTTCAGACACCCTTATCCTTTGTTTGTGAGCTGGGAATTGGATAATCCATCTGTCATCCTGTGGTAGTGATTAGGACACCATTGTTGATACCCTCTGATCTACCATTCTAATATCCTTGTGGATTTTTGTTTAGTTTGAAAATCAGCAAGGACTTCAAGTTATGCCATAAAATAAACACTTGTTGATTTACAAGAGTTTATTTTTAGTTTGATTGTTCTTGCCCTGATCCTGTCTAGATCTAGTATTAGCATTTCTAAAAATGAAATAGAGAAATGCTACCAAGAGTTATTTTTTGCGTTTTTTTGTGTGAACTTCCCAATTGTGTGCCTGGTGTGTGGATGGGAAAACACACAAGAAAGTCTTATAATGTTGAACTTTATAAGAATTGAATGTTTTTTTGAAGAAGTTATTCAAGAACTTTATGAATTTTTTTTAAAACATGTTTTTTAGCTTGTTTTTTATTACTTTTGTTTAATTGTCTTTATCATACATTTAACTTAATGTAACTGGAGTGTTGTAGCGCTCAGTCATGCTCTTTGACAAACATGGCCTCACAGTACTTGTACCCATTAGTTATAATCATTATACTAGTACCGATACAACTATCCTTACTCACACGTACCCATTTACAACACTGGTTTCAAGTTCAAGTAAGTTTGTGGTTGCAGCATGTGACATGAAATATTATTGCTAGTTGGTGAATACCCTGCCTGATATTTGGGCATATGGGTACTCCCTTCTTATCCCTATACCATACATGTACACTCCATACTATTCCCACCTTCCCCTGTATACCTGTATTGCTAGGTGGTGAATACCCTGTCTGATATTTGGGCATATACTGTAGGTACCCCCTTCTTATCCCTATACCATACACTCCAGACTATTGTCACCTTCCCCTATACCTGTATTGCTAGTTGGTGAATACCCTGCCTGATATTTGGGCATATAGGTACTCCCTTCTTATCCCTATACCCTCTAGACTATTGTCACCTTCCCCCTATATACCTTAATTAAAGGAATTCCAGAGATTCCAGGAAAACAATGACCAGCACAAAAGAGGGAGATCAGTGTGGTTTTGCAATTCGAGCGATTCACAATACCTAGAAGCTGCCGTTGGAGGCGCAAATCCTGCTATACCCGCAGTGCATCATGGGAAAAGGTCGGCATCGGTTTCAAAAACGGTATTCATTTTGCATGAACTCATCAGTTTTTACGTCTTTTTGGACGCGCACGATTAAAGTTTTTTTTTCTTTCTGCAAATAACAAGGTTTTAATTAACGACGCTGCCGGATACATTTTCGTTTGTGTTAAACCTCGCGTAAACAATGAAGAATAGATATTTCACTACAGTATGATATACGGAAGAAGTCGACCGCAAAGTTTAAAAGTGGCTCATTTGAGTCGAACACTTGGTGGCGCACTGCATTGTGAATCGCCCGAATTGATCCAATTAAGTGAAACCCAATGAGTGGAACAATAAATGTAACTTGAATCTAGGATTGACAGTAGAAGTTTGACAGGTTGTAGTTAATTGGAAATCAAGATGATGCAGATTAGTGACTCATTTAGTTGTGGTTAGTGGCTTCACATCAACATTACCACCACATGTTGTGATGTTTATTTAAGTAGAATGAGAGCTTACACATAATAATAGGTACCTGCTTGTATTATATTTGACAGGGGAATTTGACCACAGAAACTAATCTGACCATGTACATTAATTTGTTTGAGATAGAAATCGATGCTAAAAGTTGAAACACACTCAAAGTATAGTGATTGCTGTTTTTGATGGTGGAGGACTGTAGACACAAACTCATTTGTGCAAACATCTTCAATGATTCCTATTTAAGGCTTTATAATAACCAATACAATGCTAAAGTATCGTGGAGCCTTATTCTGTGTCTTCCTTTGTTCTCATTATTGTTAAAGGTAGGATACATATCGAAAATATTATTAATAAATATCTTACTTATTTGAAAGTATGTAATGATTCTAGGCATCCAGCAAAACGATTGCGCTAGATATTCTGTAATTATTCCGAAAAATAGAATTTTATAAAGAAAAATTCGCGATAACTGCCCAACGCCGGTTGAAAACAAACGCTGTTTTTCGTGCTTTTCTCGACATCCATGAGTGTAAAACTTCGGGCAGGTCAGTTAAACAATATTTACTATGAAAAACACCTCCCAAATTTACCCATTAATGATAATTCAAGCAATTACCAATGGTGTAGATCCTACCTTTAACACTGAAAGCTCTATAGAGACTCTATAGCCCTGTTCGCACTGGACTTAAAATGATAAAACGTCCCTAGACGATGGGTCCTTTACCCATTTTAAGTCCAGTGCGGACAGCCCAGGACGTTTTCCTCTCAGGTACTTCTCCCCAGTCCAGTGGGTACTTCTACCGGCCAACTGCTGCCCGGGAAAACGTCCCTGGTCGCTTTTCCCTAGACGATAAGTCCAATGCGAACAGCGCGACTCGGTAAAAGCGTCCCAGGAAAACGTTAATCCGGCCCCCCAGTGCAAGGTCACGCTAAACAAGACACTGCGCATGCGCTCTTTGCATTGTTTACGTGAGGGCACGCTGCATGCAAATCGCATCGTGATCACATTCGCATGTGGTTCTGCAAAAAGTTTACGTACAGTTTGGGTTCCTTTGGTCATTTGAAGTCGATTTGAAGCGCTTCGGGACAACAAATAAGAACAAGAATAGAAGAGAGCGTGGAGTAGTTGTTGCAATACCGTACGGCTAGCGATGGCGTCAATGATGCGATCGGGAAAAGAAAAAGCGCGCGCGCGATCACGGGGTCAATGCAGAAAGGTCACGCAAAGCGCCCTCACGAGTCATTATAATGACAGCTCGGCTACTTTTCCCACGGTCTCGGTAAAATTTTCCTGTGTCGAAAGTCCAAGTGCGAACAGTGGTCAAATTTGACCATTTTTATTTGACCATCGTCTCAGTAAAACCTTCCCAAAAAAAAGTCCAGTGCGAACACGGCTTATGCTGCATGAATACACAGATAACTGCTTTTAGGTTATCATTCCTTGTCAATTTCATTTGGTGCCCACAAGAAGTAAATACTCCTTCCTATAAATGAACAAAACTGCTGCAAGCTGCTAACTGACTAGACTGATCTGACATGTACTCATTGATGAAGTTCAAGTCCTCTGATGCTCCAATCCTAGCAGAATTGGTTTACCTTTGAGACAATCATGCCAAGATCGAAACGTCTGGCCCTCTTAATTTTTCTGAATTAAGTTTGAAAGTACTTTACCTTCAGGCATTTCTATTCATGTTTATCAGAATTTTGGAGCACAAAACCTCCTCAAAATGTAAGTATGTAAGATTCCCACGGTGAGACACAAGTCTGATGCTAAGATTTAAAGAGTTTCTTTCCAAGACGCGGTACACCAACATTTAAACGGTTAGAAACACTTTAAGAATAAATTTTCAAATGTCCAATTGATTGTTTATCAAAAAATTGAAATTTGCCTTGTCGAACACGCTCATAATTTAAGATATTTAAGTTATAAATTACCAATTTAAAGACAGTACGAACTTAAAACTTGAAACTTTTAGCAGCCTTGAGACAGCAATATTATAAAAGAGAACAAAATGACATGTATCACGTTTTTGAAATAAACTCTTTATTTTTAAAAACGTGCAAAAAGTTATCAAAGAAAAGTTTGTAAAGCAAACTTGGTAAAAGGAAAGAATAAAGCCTCTATTTGTATCTTAAGGATTCAGTCTGCACCCAGCTCAGAAGGGTGAGTCATTTTGTAATCACAACATTGGTTTATGAGGTGCAAATATTGGTGCTTGTGGTTGTGCTATAAGAAAACAAGCAATGCTGAAATGAAGAGAATCTTGTGTGTGAAAACACAAGATGGGTATTGTTTGAAAACTCTTAAGCCATGTTCGCACTGGACTTAAAATGATAAAGCATACCTAGACGATGGGTCTTTTTCCCATTTTAAGTCCAGTGCGGACAGCCTAGGACGTTTTCCTCTCAGGTACTTCTCCCGAGTCCAGTGGGTACTTCTACCGGCCAACTGCTGCCCGGGAAAACGTCCCTGGTCACTTTTCCCTAGACGATAAGTCCAGTGCGAACAGCGCGACTCGGTAAAAGTGTCCCAGGAAAACGTCCACCCGACCCTCCAGTGCAAGGTCACGCTTCACAAGACACTGCGCATGCGCTCTTTGCATTGTTTACGTGCGGGCACGCATGCAAATCGCATCGTGATCATATTCGCACGTGGTTCTGCAAAAAGATTACGTAGAGTTGGGGTTCCTTTGGTCAATATTATGGCAGATATTATTATTGATACAGTCGAAAGTTTGATTGGTGCTACCAGTGCATCATTTCCAAAATGATAATAAAGAACGTCAACGTGTCTTACGACGAAAGAAAGCACAACAACGGATGCAATACCGTACCTACGGTGGATGGCATGGCGTCAATGTTGCGATCGAAAAAAAACGCGCGCGCGCGAATATGGGTACACCGGGGTCAATGCAGAAAGGTCAAGCAAAGCGCCCTCACGAGTCATTATAAGGACAGCTCGGCTACTTCTCCCACGGTCTCGGTAAAATTTTCCCGTGTCGAAAGTCTAAGTGCGAACAGTGGTAACATTTGACCATTTTTTTTTGACCATCGTCTCAGTAAAACCTTCCTAAAAAAAGTCCAATGCGAACACGGCTCTAGATGAATAACTTAGTAAAAGGAAGGAAAGAATTAAGGATAAAATGATCTTGAGATGTAAGGCGGCTTTCAGTGTTAACAATGATGAGAACAAAGGAAGCCACAGAATAAGGCTCCACAATACTTTAGCATTGTATTGGTTATTATAAAGCCTTAAATAGGAATTATTGAAGATGTTTGCACAAATGAGTTTGTGTCTACAGTCCTCCCCCATCATAAACATCAATCAGTGTATCGATATAAAGAAATAAAAGGGATGGATGACTCTTATCAGGCAGCTATGAATGCTGCAAACCAACAGGATTTGTAAAGGACAATTCAGTGAATTATTTTTATCACAAAACACAATCATGTTGAGTCCACCAGTACCTTTCAACAATAGACCTGAAAATGGGCTCCGATGACACAAATTTGGAGGTGAAAAATAGATGACTCATGTTCGAAGAATGACAACAAACAAAGCGGCAAGGCCAGACATCACAAAGTGAAAATCCAGGATTGTATGGACAGATAAACCCCCAAAGCAATAAAGTAAAATCATCTATGGTTGACTAGACTCTGGTCTGCACTATCAATGAAGCATTTCTTTGACAGGTTTGTTCAACTTCCTGTCTCCTAATAGGTGAAGAAAGTTGTGGTTTGGTTGATCTTCCAACATATTTTTCAGAAAAAATAATTTCCTGAATAAATCTGAAATTCTGTTGGGGAATAATGGAGTAGAATTTCACCCCTTTGTGGTTTGGGACCAGTGTTTGTCCCGATACCAATTTGATTTGATTAATTATTGGCTGGGAAAGTTGTGTTTACTTGCTTTTCTCACAGTTTTTCAGAATAATATTTTGAAGAATAACCTGAAGCTTTGTCAGAGGGGAATATAATTTTACCCCCGTTGTGGTTTTGAGACCAGTGTTGGTCTTCTTAATAATTGTTTTGTTGGTCTCAGTCTCGGAACCACTTTGTCTTGTTCTTGGATGTTTGAGGTCTGGGAACTTTGCTGGTCTCGGGGATCAAGACAACAAATATTGAATTAAGAGATATCTTGCCACCAAATACCAGACAACAAATATTGTTTAAATATTGTTCATACTTTGACATTGATGTGCTTACTACTCCAGTTATAATTGAAATTGAGTTTGAGGTATTAGATTATAGATTATAATACAGAAATACTTTGCAGCACCTGAAATGGAAAATGTCCTCTTTGAACCAGTTCGCGCCGGAATAATTTTAATATCACCGATCGGAAGCGTGGGATTATTTTTAACGAAACTCGATCCAAAGCGAATTCTTGGCTGTAGAAAGGATTAATTGAGAGACGTTTAATCTTTAAAACACAATGTTTGTAGTATATATGTACATGTACTTGCAATCTCAGCTAATTCATGGAGGATAATGCATAATTCTACACACGCCACACATTTGTTAAATACAACTTTCAAGCATGATTTTATAACTTTCATTAGAAACTTTAGCTCAAATTTCTAATAAATATTAATCAAATCTCAACCACGTAAATCATTACACTTGCTGTTTTCATATTATTTATACAAACATATACAAGCTGTGTGACAAATTACAACAAACGCAACAAATGTGTTTAACTTCATCAGTGCACATCATCGGAATTTTCAAAGGAGCACTACCGAGGAAAATATAATACCTGTGTAACCCTATTTTATTTTGTACTCCTTTACAAATTTACTGTTGGAAGGTCAAACAAGGTCACAAAAGTTCCTTGTTGCCTCAAACCTCAGAAGTTGGATAATAGTATTTCAAATAAGGACATCTGTTGCCCAGCCTTTATTCACCCTGTTGGATTTCCTACCTTGGGTTTCCTCCTAAATCCTTTCCAATTTGTTACCAGTATTCCTGTCTCCTATCACTTAGCATTCTGCTCTCAAAACTCCAAACACATCCACTTTTTACCCATTAGTCAGGAACTGTTAACAGCCCCCTAGATAATTCTTTTCCCCTACTTTCACATCAACAAAGAAAACGTGGCTGACATCTCTATTTACATTGCTTTGGACTTTAAAAAAAAGAAGGCATAGCCTGCTATCAGAACTTGGATTTAAGACTTTTTCCGTCTTATGCAGCAACAACATTAGGATTCCTTTTTTTTTGCTGTTCCCTACCAAATGACCTGTTTTGACCCTAAAGAGATAACTCCTTTACTAGTTTGACAAAATAAAACAGGTTTTGTTCATTTCAGCGCTAACCCCTTGTGGTTTGACATCCTTAGGAGTTGTGGCAGGCCCTGTTCACTTTCTTTAGAAACAAAAAAAATGAGATAGGGACAGACTGCCAGTCACAGAAGGTCATGAGGCTTTAGGTGTGAGACCACTTTTACAAAAAGGCTTTTACTAGGAAACTCTCTTCTAAAATCTTCCATTTTCTAAGTTTGAATTTTTTCTATCTCAGTTTTGGGTTGCTCAAAACAGCTTCTAGATTCTGATCTAGGTTTATTGCAACACTTTCTGTAAAGTTGAAACGCTGTATTACTTGAGGGGGAACAAAAAGTGGACTTGTATCTTTTGTCCGATTTGTTATTCCACAGTCTGGATTTTGTACCCAAAAGGAAAAAAAAGTTGTGATGTCAGAGATTGTGTGGAATGGAGCTGTTTTTATTTGTGCGATAATCTCTTCTAGCCAGAGGTCCAGATGTAGATACCATTGTGTAAAAGTATCACACTAACACATGTATGTATATTGTGTCTTTTATATGTGCAGGTAGTCTGCTAGTGTTACTAAGGGCATGGATTTTAATATAATGTTCCAAATATAATATATTTTGTAATAGTAGCTGTTTTTGTTTCTATAAGTTTGGAAATAAACAACTTTACCCCCAAAAAAGAAGAGAATGTGTTTTTAGAAACTTTTCAGATATTTGTTGTAGATTATAAAAGAGGAATTACAACACTTGCCTTCAGTGATGTGACGACTGGTCTTATGATTTGTTTTTTCAAGTCCAGTTTCAAGCAAGGTTTCTGTGTACAGTAGAGAAATCTAATGTTGTACTAAGTACCAAGGAAAGCTACAGCTATTAGATATTTGAACATGTGAGGCCATTATTGATTCATAGGTTTATTAGCATTTAGGTACCAGGCTGGTAAACCTTTCATCAGCTACTGAGTTCTGAACATTGTATATAATTATGTATTGAGATAACTAATTTAGCTACAACCACTGAACAACAGGCTTGACATACAGTTTTAGGAGGGCCTGAAAGTTTGGGGGAGGGAGGATGAAAGGTCAGAAATTGTCTCACAATCATTTCGTTCTGACTATTGACATTGATAAATCTCCTGTCAGAGGTGATAAATTGAATTACTGGCAGATTATGGCTCAACAATGATCAGATAAGTAGCTGTAATAGCAGTGATTAGAGATGGTGTGATACATGATCAGTAGTGGTATTATGGAAGGAGACATAATCCCATAATCCCAACACTGCCTCAATCTCTTTGATAAACACAGTCAGAGAACAGTCAATGTGTGCTTTGCCTTGTTTGCTCTATTTCATCTCAGTGACTTTGGTAATGAATGCATCTTGTGTCTTATCACTTACAGTCTCAGTGCACACATGGAGGAATAAGAAGGAATTCCTCCATGGTGCACAAGACCAGAACGCACATGTAACATCTTGATTTTTACAATTTGTTTCTTATTTTGCGGAGAAAGTGTGGCTGCCCTGTTACAATTTTCAATTACAATGCTGTACACTATTTGTTGTTTAAAACACTCAAGGCCTATTTGACATCGCTTGTAGGTTGTTGTTAGTTTGTTTCTTTTCTTTTAAATTCTTCCTGGAAATGTATTTGCACAAACTACTGTACATGTACCAGTAGGCCTAATCAAGAAGTTAGCAACTTGGCTTATCCATTGATTTGTGATTGATTGATGAAATGTGTCATAAGGGCCTTCTTTAATTGAAGAGATTGGGGGAAAATCTAATTTGTGGTCAATGTGTTTACTGGATTGAACCTTGTGGGTTTGTTGGTACCATTGAAGAGATGTGATGGGAATTCACTTACTGAGATTACCACCTTTTAAGTGACAGTTTCATAAAACCACTCATCAAATGCAACAATAGGCTAAGTCCCAATTCTCATAATACAAAGTCTACTCTCAACTCAGGGTTCTCTATAAACCCATTTCCTTTTGTATTGATATCTCTAACCATATAAAAGTTCTTGAGGAAAATACAAATGGCCTCTGAAGACAATTTTAATCACGTTTGATTTAATAACTTTTGGAAGGGATCTAGAAATTGGAACTGATATACATTTTCTTTGTGATGTCAACCTTGACATGTTGACATCTTGATGTTATTAACTTGTTAAAGTAATAAAAAGATTGAGGTTCTTAGGTTGCTGTCATTTATATGGCTGAGAGGAGATCAATTCAAAGTCAATCAGAGTTTGGGTCAAGGTCCGATGATCAACAACTTCTGCTCTGGTCACTTCTGTACCAAATTAACGTGATGGCTTTTCCTCCCAGTTGTTAATATCTCCAGCTGTTATTTATTCATATACCAGTGAAAGCTGGACATCCAAACTTTAGGTTTCTCTCAAAACTAAATTGATAATTTGCTTGTTATTGCTGATTGTGACCTCAATGTTCTTGTTGTTCAATAGCTGTGTTATGTTAACTTCAAAGTCATATTTGGTAATGAGACTATTACAGTGAAATGCCGCTAAAACGAACATCACAGGATCCACAGATTTAGTTTGGTAAATCGTTTGTTCGGTATAAAGATTTTCAGCGGCCGGTCCATCAGGTGCCCATTTTTCAAGATGGCATTCATCCTTTTAACCAGTTCGCGCCAGGATTATTTTAACATCACCGAGCCGAGGCGCGGAATTTTAACGAAACGCGATCAGAAGCGGGTTCAAGCCGATGGTAGTGGGAAGCACACCCATGCATTTCCTGCCTTGCTCGCTGCTGACAAAATTTTTGGCCTTTCTCGTGACGTGTTTATGCGTCATCCGTTTTGAATCTGGTGAAAACTTTGCGTGTATACGTCCTCCGGCGCGAACTGGTTAAATAGTGACCTCTTGTTGCCTACTTCAACTTGCTTTAATTCATCACATCCAATTTCTAAAGCAACAGTAAGATTAATCTAAATGATACAATAAAAAGTGGTTTCTTGTGGATATGAAGTGTTCCCATTTGCGATGTCCTTGTATTCTCCATAGCTTACTGTAGTTTTTACAAATAAACCTTCACTAAAGTATCAGAAAAAGCATTCAGTGCACAATGTTGCACGATTCCGTACAATAAGTCCTTTTCAGTTCTCTATAATAACCCAGAAAATCTGTGGTAATTTTATTAAGGTTGAGAAAAAAAATATAGGTCATAGAGTGAAATACAATGTAGGGTATTGTTGAAGGTGCCAACTTTAGTTGGGTCTGAAATATTGAAATGTTATGGATCATTTAGATGTTTGAAACCTCACCAAGGGGCAACGAGGTATTATTTAGATATTTGTATGAAGTTATTGCAGGGTTTGTATTGTGGAAACTAGCAACTGTGAATGTTTGTAAGGTTCAGGAAGTTATTACCCAATAAAAATGTCAGCACAAGTTTGGATTCAAATCAATTTCAATTGAAGGCAGTACACAGCAGTTTTATTTTGTAAGCTCTTTGGGGGAATTTGACCTGATTTCATGAATGAAAATTTATTTTAAAATGTTGTTAAAATAAAATGGTATAATTACAATTCTGTTAGTAAGGTTGAACATATGCTGGTATTTTGCTATGTTAGGATGCTGTGTATACCGGTACACGTACACATAAATTTAAAATGGATGACAGATAAACATGTCGCAAGCAAGGCCAGAAATATCTGTCAGCTTGCAGCGATCGAGGCCGGAAATATCAGGGTGTTCTACCCACAGATGTCGGCCTAAACCCGTCTCGGATTGAGGTTCCTGGGCCCGATTAATGTCAAAATAATTATAGTGTGGACTGGTTAAATAAACTTTAACCTCCTGTTTGATCAGTCACAGACAGTCCAATACTTCTGCACTTATTCCAAGGCACACAGAAGACACTCTACTTATTTAAAAGGAAACAAAATTGTGTTGAATGTCTTCATAATCCAATCAAAATATTCATTTTATTCAGTTTGCCTGAACCCAAAAATATTTCCCCTCCATTCTCAATGTAGATTCCACAAATGATGTACCGGAACCACATGGTTCTCGTCCTCGGAAGCATCACCATGGTAACGGGAGGCGGTTTCATTCAAAGGAGGCGAGCACCGCAAACACTTTAGCTGCACAACTCCATCAGATGCATCAACGTATTAGCAAAAGGTAAGAGACACGATGACGAAAGGACAGTTGCATCAAAACTATCTCATACTGTTTAAGAGAAATTGGATGGATTGAGAAAGGTAGAGCCTTGCCCATGGGGCTTGATGTTCCTTGAGGTTAAGTACAAATGATGTGTCAGGTGGTTTATGCACTGTAGTAGTTAATATTTCGGGTATAATCAAAACTAAAGAATAAACAGGCACTGTAGCAGTAGCTTGCAAGTTTGAGGAAACCTGCAGAGAGAAGACAATGGGAAGAATGTCATTTTAATAGGTGAAAGGAAAACCCAGACGAATATTCTGGAGGAAACTCATGGAATCAGGCAGGGAGTGAAACCCAATTCACATGTGGACCAAAAAATGAATTTTTTTCTCTCAATCAATCCTACCAATAATTTACTTCTGTCACACAAAGCTCAACTCTTTATTCAAGAAATTATTAAAATAACAAAATGTTGAGAAATGGATAAAAACCAGCAGCCACTGTTTTGTTCTAATAGTGTAGCAATTTGGTAACATCAACAATTTTGTTTTTCATTCAGCATTAAACAAGATAACAACACCAGCAGAGAAGCATCTTCAACTCATTCAGATACTGCCCACAGAAGGAATAAACGATTCATATCCTACACTCGCCACGTAGAGTTGATGTTGGTTGCTGACAGTAAAATGCTGAACCACCATGGAGCCAACCTGGAGCATTATCTACTCACACTAGTTGCTTTGGTGAGTCGGGCACCTAGACACGTTTTGAACTTTTAACATTTGACACCTAAACTTTCTAACAAATCATTTACATTTTCTGGTATAACTACATTGGCATTTTTTTATTTTTGTTGTTGCAGTAATTCCCCCCCCCCCAAAAAAAAAAAAAAAAAATGGAAGGTTGTAGAAAGCTAAATGAATGTTGTAGAAAGCGACATTGTTTAGAAGCATGTGAAAATCACCTTTGCTCAAGCAAAGTCTGAACCCTAGACTTCCCTGTATCAACCCCCTCTGGCTATCCAACATCCAATACCTGTAAAATAAACAAGGACCCTGACCATGGCAAAACAAACATTGCGGCCCCATGTGTACAAACACAGAGTTAGTTGTACAGCTTCCCCAATGTGGCTACACTAGCTCCAGCCAACAATGAATTCCTTGTGTAAATTGCCACAGAGTTGGCAGTCTGGGCAGAACTAGGGTAGACTGACACTAGAATGCCCCAGGATTACTCCCAGGAAAAAAAAGGGTTCCATTGAAAAGAAAATAGCTCTGGTTACCTGGCTTCCTGTTAATGACTTCACAACTCTCTCTGCCCGTTCGCTTGTGTCATATCCTCTGGTGTTCTCTGTTAGTATATTATCCTTCTTCTTTGACACAAATTCTTGAGCCCCCAGTGTAGTTTGAGAATACGTTCAGACGAGGCGCAAGTTGGTAGTGAATCCAAAAATACTAAGTTATTTCTCTGTTGGAACAGTATAATGCACCCGCGGCGTCGTAAGTTTTAATGTATTTATTTTGAGGTAGTAATGCTCGTCTTTAAAGTGATATAGCATAGCGTGGTTCTACAAAAAAATGTCACCGCGGCTGACACAGCGCTTTCGGTAGTGCATTTCCCGGTCCAGTCAGGCCAGTTCAGTGTCCATCGTGCATGGTGTCGTGCAAGATTTAACCTACATTCTCTCTGTTATCTTTTAAGAGTTATCAACCGTATACTTTTACAATTATTCAGGCAGGTTTTTGTCACTGGTGAGGGTTGGTTTCGATAGCTTTCGTGATGTAAATGAAAACTTGCCGCAAGTTGAGCGATAACAACCAGTAGTGGGCTGTTGTGCCATTGCATTTTGATTTAATGCCGTGCTAGTTAGGACAAATT
Organism: Crossaster papposus; assembly: GCA_037893245.1. Lineage (NCBI taxonomy): Eukaryota > Metazoa > Echinodermata > Asteroidea > Velatida > Solasteridae > Crossaster > Crossaster papposus. The sequence goes on along the minus strand of JBAIAA010000119.1, from coordinate 469,755 downwards.
TCCCGCACGTGCCCTTACGTTACCGGAAGGTTGGGAAAATTCAGTTGGCATTGCGTAACTTTGGGGAAGTAACTTGAGCTACTTTTCACTGCGCGGTGCCGGCGTAACTTTCTCGTAAGCATTTTTTGGATTAAGAAATATATCTAAATGGCTCAAAGGCTAATTTCTTTTGTATTAACTTACGCCTTTGTCTGAACGTACCCCGTGTACTGTGTAAGAATCATTTAAAAGCTTGCCTGGTTGGATTCATACCCATGACCTTTTGGTTAGTTGTGCAGATGTCTTACCACTTGACTACCAAGCTTGAAGGGGTTGCTGTATTGCAAGTTCAACTGATGTAACATTTTTTCTACCACTATTAATCTCGTTACTAAATTATGGAAGTTTGCACGTTTTAGGTATAGATTTCGTGAGCGGTTTCTTTTCCCCCGTTTGATACGCTCAAGATTTATATCTTAACTGAAATGAAGTTTGTTTTGTTCAAGTCTGATTTTTCCTGACTGCACTTATCAACCTTTCCTGAGGCCTGGGTTCATATTCCACACAGACTATGATGTAGATCAGTTAGCAGATATCTCTAATGTCAGTTTGATAGGGTTTCAAAATAAATGTCTTAGTCCAGAGTTTAGCGATAGTGTTTATTACTAGTTGATTCTGTGGCAACTTCGTTGCCTCTTTCTGAATGAGGAAGTCAGGATTTTTAAAGTCTGGTTCTAAGTTAAGATGTAAAAAGTCTAGATTTTGTGTAATTGTTGAGTTAGTCAGCTTTTAGTTGTTAGTCACTGAATTTGGATCACAAATTTGTAAAAGGATAAAAAACTTAAAAAAGTTTTCAAAGTGAACAAAGAAAACTGGCAGGAGCAGGATTTGAACCTGCGACCTACGGAACACCGCAAGTTTTATGTGTTCACTTTTAAAACCTATTCAAATTTACCTGGTTGGTTTCCCTTGAGGTTTGTTTGACAAAGCTTGAGACAGATTTGCTTTAAGGAAAAACAAGGCTTTTCTGTTTTCCAGTTTTGACCTGAAGCTACTAAGCTAGACCGACGGGAACCAAAGTTGTTTAACTAACATTTCGCATCCACAAAGTTGATGCTTTTGGGGGAAAATGACAAAGAATGTCACCCATGTAGCTGGTTTGTTTATGCAGACAAATTTTCCCTGTGGAGTTGAATTTCCTGGGGTTTTATTGCCTGGGGAAAAACCCCCAAATTAACAGTCAGTACTATTTTGGCTTCTTGGCTTCATTGTAAACAGGGAGAGAACTGACAGTTCATGTATCTATCTCAGGAATGACAGCTAGCTTGATTGACACTGTGTTGCATTAGTTTGTTGCCCTTCCATGGTACTTGAGGGTTGGCCCCATTGACACTAGAGAGGAAACTTGATACTTTAGTGGGTAAGATGATTGATTGATTGGCACCTGTCTCAGCATTAGTTTGCTCTGCATTACTGATCATCATCGGTTGAGGCAAAATGAAAGCAAACTGAAAGAGGGAACGCTTATTTGTGCTTGTCATGGATTTAATTTCAGCTACCGATTTATAAGTTGGAGGTGAAGAACTATTCATTTTGCATGAACATATGCAGTTTACAAAAACAGGGCTTGCTCGTTGTTGCTAAAGCCCTCCCTGTTACTTCACTGTTTGAAAAGATCTTAAATCAGGTCTTCAATCCCCCCCCCCCCCCCCCCCCCCCCCGAAAAAAAATAAGAAAAAGACTGTTTGCGTATTCTGATGCAAATATTATATTAGCAGAGTTTTTGTGTGTGTGTTTTTTTTTGATGGTCATACATTTGCATTTTGGGGGTTAGTCATAATTTCACTTACCAAAAATGTAATAATCGCTTTAATATGAAACCCATTGATCTTCTTCTGTTTCAGGTAAATAAAATATTCAAAGATCCCAGTATAGGAAATGACATCAACATAGTGCTAGTTAAGCTGCTGGTTCTACGTAGAGAAGAGGTAAGAAAACTAGTTTCATTAAAAGAAAATAACCATCTTTGTAATCATTTCCACAAAATGAAGAATATCCATACTTAATTAGGCATTAACCAGATAAAAGTAAATTCAGATATTAATAAAAAACAAAATTGTGGCCAAGACCCTTGTGAGATGGGTTTTGGTGACACAGAACCTTGTGTTCATCTCTAGCTTAAGGTTGCTAAGAATCCTGCAGTATTCAAATCAAAACTCATGAACTACTGGATTTTCTGACAGGATTTGGTGTCTTTTGTCGGACATTGCATCAATAGTCCAGAATCTCTAAAGTCAGGCAGTCTAGAAATGTGAATATTGAGCCTGAGTCGAAGATGGAGATGATGCCAAGAATTTGTAGATCTTCTACTTTTACAAAGTCCTTACAATATTCAGGTCAATTATGTCAATCACAAGTAACCTGGTGACAAGTTCTTCAAGGCATTCCATTTTCATTATTCTCCCTTGTTACTTGAATTGATGACGTGTTTATTTATATATTTGTAATGGACTTGATACAATTCCCTTCTGATTGTTTCTTGTAGGAGAATTTATCCATCAGCTCAGACGCTCAGCAGACGTTGCGTAATTTCTGCGTTTGGCAACAAGACCAAAACCAGGATGAGGACACCCATCCTCATCACTACGACACAGCTGTGCTCATCACAAAGTAAGACAATACATTATTTCCTGTCTGGAATAGGCCTACTACTCAACTCAAACACACCCTGTGTTAACCCTAACGTCACCCAATACTACAAAATACTTTAAAAATACTTTAAAAATACTTTAAAAATACTTTTAAAAGACTTAAAACAGACTTTTAAAAGACCTAAAGGGATCGTATACGTTTGGTAATTACTCCAAAAAGGTATGGCAATAAAAACTTACTCGGTAAGGAGTACAGCAGCTTTGGATAGTATAATGCATTTTTAGAAACTTTTCACTTCGAAGTACTGCGGTTATGGAAAAATATATCACTTTTTATCCCCAAAAACTTGAATCTGAGAAGCGTTACTGCAGTGACGTTTCTCAGAGTGTGTATTCCAATGCATATTATTCTTCCTGCGTGAAAAAAACTGCTCCAGATTTTCGGCAATATCTCAATGTTCTATGGTATATATCTATAACTATATAGAATTGAAACAAACAGTGGGTTTCAATCACCAAACGTATACCATCCCTTTAAAAAAGACTACAAAAGACTAGAAAATACTACTTGATACATTGGTCTATGAGATTTGTGTAGTATTTTGTAGTACTGTGTATTGTACCTCCAAATGAATGCCTAGAACTTTAGGTTAATAAAGCGTTTTGTCTCTTCCCCTTCTTCAAAAGTTGTTTCTGAACCCACCCTTTGGTAACATTTAGTCTACATTAGATTCCTGGTAGATTTCATAATGTGACTCCCCCTTTTGACAATTTCTGGTCCCCAATATCAGAAAGAAAATATAGTCCTGAACCCACCCTTTGGTAACATTTTAAGCTGCACCAGACACATTCCTGGTAGATTCCATAATGTGACTTATTAGGGACATTGTAACATTGACCCGCTTGCTTGGCAGTGTGTTTTTAACTCCCTGGAGAGAAAATTAGCAGCCTAATTTATGGTCATGTGAGCTGAGGGTAACCCTACATCCAGGGGTGAGTCATTGGAGTTGGCTGCCTGAGATAAATCTCAAGTAATTGACAACTTGGGATTCCTGCTGATACTGTTAATGTTAACATTTATTAAAACATCAACCAATCATAATAATGGCAGGGAATCCTTTAGTGTCTTTAACCAGTTCGCGCCAGATGACGTATATAAAAATAATCCCGCCCCTCGGCTCGGTGATAAAAATAATCCCGGCGCCAACTGGTTGAAACAAAATGTTTCTCTTATTGGACGAAGTCTTACTTTGAAATCTACTGTATTTCTGTCAATCACCTTTTTAAGCAATTCAAGCAATTACCGATGGTGTATCCTACCTTGACGTACACCCATTCCTGATAATTCAAGCAATTACCAATAGTGTATCCTACCTTGACATACACCCATTCCTAATAATTCAAGCAATTACCAATGGTGTATCCTACCTTTACATCCACCCATTCCTGATAATTCCAGCAATTACCAATGGTGTACCCTACTGTACCTTTTACATTTACCCATTCCTGATAATTCAAGAAATTACCAATGGTGTGTATCCTACCTTTAGATCCACCCATTCCTGATGATTCAAGAAATTACCAATGGTGTATCCTACCTTTACATCCACCCATTCCTGATCATTCAATCAATTACCAATGGTGTATCCTACCTTTAAGTTTGAGCTTCTTGGCCTTTACAAACAAAAACTAATTCACACTCTGTGATTCCTGTTTAGTGTCTGAATTTAAATGGGTCCCTTGTTAGTCATTGAGACAGGTGGAATGATAGATTGAGCATTTATAAATACAGATGTATTCAGCATTCCAACCAAGTTAGCATATCTCATATTGCAGCATTTATACTCTGCTGTCATAAGGCTGGTTATCCACTGCGTAACATACTAAGCAGAAAAGTTTGAGGTAATTAGCGTGCCTTTTGCCATGCTTACTGCTTACATTCTCTATTAAATAGATGGAGGCCCTGTTACTTACAGTAGCAGAAAATTGTGTGCTTAGCAGTGCCATGAAATTGGGCCCTGGTAGGATTGTAAAGTAAACATTAAATAACAAAACAATGAGATTTTAGAATGTTTTAATACGGTAATTAATTTAAATTTAATGGTAAATGTTCAAAGAGGGAAGCTTTGCTCTTTCAAATTTCTCAGAGGCAAGCTATGGTTCTGTTACTGTTGTTCAGCGTAAGTTGATGAGGGGGGGGGGGGGGGGGGGGATATGGGGGTATACAAACCAATCCAGGGAAGAGGGAAAACCCTTGTTACTGTACAAAAGTACTGCGTAAAATAGAACAAAAACGTGTGTGTGACAAACGAGTGAAGAGACACAAGTACAATGATGTAATTGAGGAAATATTAATAAAGGTAAATTATATTACAGCTAGAACACCAATTGATTACGTGTATGTTGTCATGTGATGACATGTTAAGGGGTTTAAAGTGACTGTCAACAGCTGAGATCATTTCCTGTCTGAGTAAGGTGTAATAATTGGATTATAGCTCTGAGTAAATGAGCAACAGTTACAGCTTATGACATACATTATGAATAGACCTTGGCCAAATGTCATGGATCTACTTACCATTATCGAAAAATCCATGCTTATTGTAGCAGAAAACAATTGATGCTTACGGTAAGCACATTTGACAGGTTAGTGAGGAATTTACTCCTAGCTTCTGCGCATGTGTAACTATTCTGTGAAACACTAACAGAGTTACCGTAGCGCAGACATTTTCTGTTAGTTCTGTTACTGTAAGTTCGGAATTCCATGGTTACCAGAGCCATGAAATTGGGCTCAAATAATTGGTCTGTTCACAAGGGAAATATAGAATGCTATTATCTTTGAATGTGTTTTACTAATGTAATGCGGCTAGTCTCGGCTCAAGACTGGATTGGAACTTTATGCCTTATAATATAGCTATGGCAAGTGCACTTCAGCTGACGTAGCAGTAGAGGGCGCTATTATTATGATGAATACAGAGACTAATTGGAGGAATTGTTGAAATTTGTCTTCTGTCGTTAAATTGCGACGGGGGGTGCGACGGGTGCATACGCACCCCCCAAATTACCAAAAGGTCACATTTTGCAGGGTAAATAATGGTATTTGGATGTAGAAATAACGGTAATGGCACACGAAAATGGACTTGGCTTAGGCGATAATGTCAACCAAAATTTTTGCAGCCCCCCCCCCCCCCCCCCCCTAAAAAATCCTGCGTACGAGCCTGCTTGTCCACGTGCCAAAGTTGCTATACTGGATTTGGTTAGTTTTATAATGATAGTTCTCTCTCTCGGGTGTGACAACTTTACCACTTTAGTCAGTTATTAGCTGCAATAAGTGCAACAAAATCAAAACCCAGCTTTAGAACAAGACTAGTATGTGGCTTGAAATGTCAAGGAAGGATGCAGTGCCTTGGAGGCAACCATGTCATCATTTAAGGCTTCGTATGTTGTTAACTGTGTTTCACTAGAGCCAGCATGTCCACTGTAAAACCTCTGGTTTCCTTTGCTGCAGCGGCAGAAAAACCTTCTTCTGGATTCATTGAACATGTGTGGAACTGAATACAAATCATATGAGTAACGTGAAGGACATTTCTTGTGGATGATGTCAGAGTTACAGTATTTATGTCTCTGAAATCCAATAGTCACCTAAATTTGCAAAATTGCAGTTCACTCTCTTTTTTTTAACCAGTTCGCGCCGGATGACGTATATAAACGCAAAAATTCCCCCAAATTCAAAACGGATGACGCATAAACACGCCAAGTTCAAGTTCGGAAATGTATGTCAGCAGCGCGCAAGGCCGGAAATGCGTGGGTGTGCTTCCCGGCACTATCAGCCTGAACACGCTTCGGATCGAGTTTCGTTAAAAATAATCCCGCCCGTCGGCTCGGCGATGTTAAAATAATCCCGGCGCGAACTGGTTAACCGTGATTTATAGAAAATAAGGATGAGTGTGTAGTTTCTTTTGATTTTCCAAAGAAAAGGAAAACAAGTGCATAAATGTGAAGGTCAGAAAAGAAATTAGACATTCCTCAATTACACTCCAGTTTACCCATAACCTATTCAATTTTGTTCTCAAAAAGAAAAGAAAAAAACTCAAATTAAATTGTTTTCGAGGTCAGTTAAAGTTTTTATATTTTTTATTTTTTTATATACACCTGGAAATACCTGTGGTTGAAATTCAAATCCAATTCCTGCCATTTCTTTCCGTCATAAATGAAGTGTGATTTTCGAAGCACTATTCAGGATCTCGCTTCATTTGACATTTGAGAGCAATTTGAGGTTTGGCATTTGAGGTTTGGCTCTCCTGGATTGAAAACGTTTGTGAGGATGTCATGTACCTAATCTAATATGAGGTCAAGTTTTGGCCAACAACTGTGTCTGGATATCTGAAGTGTAGTCAGCCATGAAAACACCAGCTCCATCATTTGAGTTTATAATACCCATATGGACAGACCTGTCAGTCATTACATAGTCAAGATAATCAGTCATGCGTTTCAAATAATGCACATTTTTGAACGATGATTGAGAATCTTCCATGTACTTTATTTCCTTCATATCCACTGTAGCATCTGTACATGTAATCGTCACTGAAATACCCGTATTATTTAATTATTTATTTCATTCAACACCCAACAGCGCTATAGCGCCAATTACAGGATAAGAGAAGATAATGTGAAGAAGTTACAGTTTTAGAGGTGGGAGGAAAACCCCAGAAGAATATCCTGGGGAAAAGCCCACGGAGTCAGGCAGGGACTGAACATTGAAGCATTGTTAACTTTTATTATTATGATTATTTATTTATTTCTGGTAATGAAACCAAGGATCCCTCAAATGTGCCCTTGGCACTGTAGCTCGTAAGCCTGAAGAAACCTTTAGAGAAAAGACGATGAGAAGAAGGTACAGTTTTAGAGGTGGGAGGAAAACCCCAAAAGCATATCCTGGGGGAAACCCACGTAGTAAGGTAGGGACTGAACACCCAATCCACATATTGGCCCAGGCCGGATTCGAACCGGGTCATAGTGGTGGAAGGCGAGGAAAGAACCGCTACGCCAACTCGACTTTCCCATAAACATGATGAACATGATGTTTGTCTGCAGGAAGATGATTGCACTAGCGCTAGTAGCAATGGATTGAGCGCCAAGTAAGAATGGATTGAGTGCCGAGTAACAATGGATTGAGTGCCAAGTAACAATGGATTGAGTGCCAAGTAACAATGGATCGAGCGCCAAGTAACAATGGATTGAGCGCCAAGTAAGAATGGATTGAGTGCCAAGTAACAATGGATTGAGCGCCAAGTAACAATGGATCGAGCGCCAAGTAACAATGGATTGAGCGCCAAGTAACAATGGATTGAGCGCCAAGTAACAATGGATTGAGCGCCAAGTAACAATGGATTGAGCGCCAAGTAACAATGGATTTGTATTTAATAGTGTAACATGTATCTTTTGTTAGATGTTCATAGTGTTGAAAGCAGGTCATGGGTTCGAGTCCCACTCAAGTAATTGTTTTCTCATAATCTCTTGAGACAACAACAAGAATACAATGTTTATGAAAATATGCTGGTGGCAGTTGTAGTCGAGTACTTTCCGAGCACTTTCCGAGTACTTTCTGTTCTGGTAGCTTGCACAGTTTGCAACAATTCAAAACTCAACCCAAGGCAGCAGCAGGTCAGCAGCAGGTCAGCAGCAGGTCAGCAGCAGGTCAGCCTAGGGTTGAGGTCAACCCAGGTTGAGAGGCTAATGTGAAAAGGCCACATTATTCCCTAGGGTTTAGGACCCCAGTCTGTCATCAGATACCATTGAATCTCCCCTTGAGATGGGCTCAGAAATAAACACAGATTGCACGTTTATCACCTGGAAAAAATAGGCAACTTTTGTGGGAATAAAACTGTTTTTATGGTTTTTCCTGTAATAAATTGTGAACCAGTTATGAGAGGTGGAACTAGGCCAATTGACCACTCCCGTTGTCATGTGGTCCACAGATATATTGTTTTTGGTACCCATTTTGTGAGTGCTGTGTGGATGATCTATGAAATACAAGAAATTAAACTTTAGTTCAGCATTAACAGGTGCATTGGAAGAAATATGGGTTTGCAACAATCAGATCAAATTTGCCTTTTTAATTGATTTGCCTACAAAATTGTAAAATAAAACTCTAATTTTTTTTTTTACTGATAATAATTCTTGGCCATGTGAAAGTGCATAAGATTTAAATATTCAACACTGAATCTGAAGGCTATAACTGTTTTCAAGGAGATATCTTAGACTGTTTCTTTCAGGAATAAATCTAAACTGGCAAATTTATTGGTAGACTGTCATCACCCCCCAAAATGTTCAGGTCTTTAAAAAAACAAGAAAGCTGTAAAACGGACAAGGACAGAACTTTGTACCAAGGGAGTGCTACTGATGTGTTTATGACTTCAAATGCACTGACTTGCAAAAAATCATTGTTAGGCTTGTAAAAAGACTACTGCCACCCAATGACAAATGAGCAAGGTTTTAAATAAGACAATCTGCTCAAGATTACAGGTTTCATCATTCTATTCTCAAGAGCTTCTAAATTATGTTCTGGTGCAACATTAGTTGAGTCTTCTCACGGAGGAATAAGAATGCATTTATGCAAGGAAAGAAATACAAATTGTATTTTTGACGGTCTCAGAGGCCGGGGCCATACTGAGATTAGTCTTGCTCTTATAGTATCAGCCATTGTTCAGCGAAACCCTCTCCATCCATAATATGTGTATTGGATATATTTAAGCTATGCAGAAACCCGGTGTGCCAGCCAATCAGAAGCGAGTTCAGAAATTGTGATGTTATTTTGATCAGAAATGCTGACTATTGATTGGTCAACAGGTTACGGAGACCCGATCAAAGACACCCGCTGATTGGTCAGAATCTTGTTTTGCATTTAAATTTATTTTCCAATTTTGCTCGCATCTCCTAGACATTTATGTGCAAATGGATATATTCCATATACTAGGGCCAGGCTTGTGTTTTGGGCTCTATCCCTCTATCCCTCTAACCCACGCGCTAGACCGACTGTGACTCGTAGGTCGGAAAGTGCTCGCATGTACATGTACATACAATTACCTTGTAATAATTCAGTAAATAAATTAAATTAAATAGAACAGAATTATGTGTGTTTTGAGAGCACCTTTTGAGGCTTGCTTTGCCTTAGATTGAAAAAAAGAAAGACAATCTACATGTAATAAGTGCTTGCCCATCAGCTGACAACTCCAACATCTTGGAGTTCAAATAAACACACATCTGCCTTGTGGTGTCATTAAGGCAGTCAGTATGCATCTCAGGAATGTCTGCAGTACCTGAATTACATCCGTTTGACTGCTGAGTGAACCCTATCCACTACTAGAGTAACAAGGAATATACAGACCCTGTCAATTGGAGAATCATCTACTGGCTATGCCAGGCAGTTATTAACCAGCTGCAAATGAAATAAGAGGAATGGAACACTTCCATATCTGGACGATGTAATGCTTGGAAATGGTTTTGGTTTATGATTTGTGAAATAAATCACGAGTTATACTTCTTATTGGTTTGCATCAGGAGATAAATATTGGCGTTTGAGCTATTTATTTGAGCTATTTAGAATCCTTTTTTAAAATACAGAAATTAAGTAGATGATAGGCAAAGATCCAGTATTGAAATAAGCAAGTAAAATTACAATAAGCAGTTAGTTTGTACAATAATGATAGATTTACTTTTTCTTTTTCTTCACTTAAATGTATTCCTTTTTGTCATTTGTGCATTTTGTTTCATTCGAAGCAACAAAAGTGCTTAACAACTATTAAACCTGATCATTTTTGTTATCTCAATGCTGTATACATGTATTGGGAACGCAATATTCTAGGTTCTCATTACAATTACAATTCAAAAGTTGCAAGTCATATTTTAAATTGCTCCCCAGGAATATTTTTGCAGCTACGTCAACTCACAACCATAAAGAAATAAATGCATTTTAAACAAACAAATTTTGTGTTGTTTATTTAGTTTTTGAGCTAAATATAAATAGGCTGTTTCCCGATACCACTCTTGTTCGAAATAAAGCTTTAAAAAAAAATCTTGAACTTTGAAAACATCTTTTGATAATTCGAAAAATGTAATCAAAATCAAATCAAATCAAATCTTTCTTGATCACCAGCAGATCCTGCTCTTACCCAGGTCGCAAAATTGCCACATTCTGGACCCAGATGGGAAAATGACAGCGGGTTTCCGCCTAGAACTTGTGACTTGTCTTTATACCAGATTGGTTCTATTCCCACCAATTTCACCAGATGTTGTCCATATTTCATCTGTACAGGCCCATTACAGGTGTGGTGTAGTGTTACTGGTAGTAACCAGGCAGGGCTGCATGACATGTAATGTGTATGTACTTCTATGCTAGCTGTCAAGAAGCACATGTTCACAGAATCGGATATTTGGCTTGAGCTGGAGTGACTGATGAATCTTTCTCACAAATGATTACATTTCTGCTGCCTAAGATGGTTGTTTTCAGCAACAGAATATTACTTTACTGAATTATGGATTGGTTTTCATTTATACCACCCACGTGTGGCACACACAGTCAGTAGTGTGAGGTTTTAAGACAATTGTTGAGCAACTTTCAATTGAAATTTGTATGGGAAAAAAAGAAGTTGCAACCCTCTCTAACAACTGTTTCATTTTGTTAGTTGTCCCAGGAGAAAGCCAGTTGTCCTTTTTGTAAAATATTTCTATCTGGCTGGCTGACTGACTGACTGACTGACTGACTGACTGACCAATGGATTGAGTCACTGTCATTTGTGAACTGGGCAGTGGTATCATATTGGATTGCCCTGTAACATCAATGATTGGCAACATACAGAGCTGGATTTTACAGCACTACGGGTCCTATACTAAGCAAGCCAGGTCATATTCTAGTTAGTTTGATTTCACATTAATGCTAAGCTGTACTAAGCAAGCCAGGTCATATAATAGCTAGTTTGATTTTGAATTGATGCTGAGTTTTACAAAGCAAGCCAGGCCATATACTAGCTAGTTATCAAAATTACTAGGAATGCCATGTTTAACTTTGAGTTTCATAATATGCCTCGTACGGCAATTTTTGCCTTATAAGAGAAATATGGACCTCGACACTAAATCCTGAATAGTTCAGATCAACCCTCTCCACCCACAGCATCCCCACATACCTCCCACACCAACTTCCAACCCCAACTCCCCAATAAAAGTGATATTTTGAAAGTTATTTAGAAATCTGACTCTGTTTTATCCATTAGAGTGACTGTTGTCCTCTAACCCATATTTGTCATATAATTTTTTGGGTGAGTAATTGCCTACCAATTTTTACCAATTGACCGAACACATCAACCCTTAAAGCTACATTTCCCCCGTGACAGATCACCCTTGCAGATAAGCTTCGTCATGATTCATATTTCATGTGTAAAGCTAGAAAGTGAGATTGACTGAATGGATCCAGGGTAGTGGGTTTTAGAGTGAAGGGTGTCGATATCATTGACTGCAGCCTGGGCTTCCTGGCTTTTCCCTGGTTTATAGCAAGGAGGAATAGCCTAGGTTCATGAAGTCTCTCATAAATGTTAACCCTAACTCCATAGGATGTGTAGAAAATCATATTAACATTAGAGGATTCAGGACTTTGGGTTAAAGGTACATATTTGTCCAGACTGTTCACTTATAAATCATATTTAGGTCACAGGGCTTCAAATTAATTCTACGGGGCAAATTATATGGGTTTACATCTATTCTAATGTAGCAGGTGTTTTTCTCCTTGCGTGTTTGTAGCTCTAGCATTTAAGCCATCAAATTATGAACCAAGCTGCCAAGGAATGTCAATGCCAGAAAGGCACTGCATTTAATGTATATAATGTAAGTGATGATTAACTTTTTTGGGGGGGATCAGGTCACAAAATATGGAATACATATGTTCGTTCAAATCGAGGAAACATGTTTGACTTGAATGAAGACTAGGACTCTAGTCTAATGGCTTGATTTTTCAAAAACTACCAGTAGGGCCTTTTTTTTTAAATCTTAGCTTCGTCTCTGTTTGGCTTCATTAGTGCAGTTTGGCACTGGAGACGGAGGCTAAGGTGGGGTTTAGAAAACACCCAAATTGTGCCCTAAAATTCTTTTACTCGATAAATACAAAAAACCCTGCTAGGTGCCAATTTTATTTTCCTGTTACACGACCCTTCCAGCTGTTATCATTTCAAAGGCTAATAAGGATATATTTTGGTCCAAAGTGTTCTTTTTAGAGTGTACTGGATGTAACTTGCTGCAGAGCAACAGTCAGCTGACTGATACCACCCCCTCTCCTCCCTTCAGATCACTGGTACATCGTTGAGGTCACTGAGTTCACAAGTTGACTTGAGGGTCGACTCCAGACTCAATGACTTCTTAGTTCTTTTTACTGCTTCTACTTCCCTGTCTTTTATCAAAAGCCTGCTCAGCATCTAGATGAGAAGCAACACAGGCAGACAGCAGGAAGAGAAGATTTGCCCTCAACATTTGATTAGCTATTCAAATTGTCCCCTATACATGTATTCCTTAACGGAAAGAGAATCTGAGGCATACAACAAGGAATACTCAGATAAATACAAATGTAGTCGAACTTGAAGAGAGGAAAGATGAATCATACTTTTGTGAATGTGTCAGTGAAGCAAATTACAAAATAGTTACATAATGGCAGGGCATTATAAATTGTGTTTATGGCAATGATGAATGCATTTGTTTATTTCTCCACATAATGACATAAGATTTATTGGTACATGTAATATGAATTTTCTTTACTCTGTTATTTTTTATGAAGAGGGTTCACAATTTTCCTTCACTTCTTGATTTTCAGAAGAAAAAAAAGTCACCTAATCATGTTGATTTTAGAAAATGTTGTTTAAATATCGTTTTCCTTCCAAACCACCTTGTGGTGCCTTGTGGTTCAAAGAGAAAAATTAATGTCCTGGAAAGAAAAGGTCAATATCAGGTCTGGGGTGTCACACCAGGGGAGGGCAGCCTGTGGCCAAGTAACTGACCCAAACCTTGTAATCATCACTGTGGAAACAGAATAACCTACTTTGATGGCTGAGGTTCACTTGTGAACAAAAATTGAGAATGGGATCATGAAACTTGTTTGAAAGTATTTAAAATTGTTGATGGATATTTGAAAAATTCTTACTCTGTACTCACATTTTCTTTAAAGTCCAGATTTTCAGTGTGTTTCAAAGTACATGTACTTCATAATTACCGGTATATTCTCTGATCAAAGTTTTATGCAACAGTTTTATGCAACAGTTTTATGCAACAGTTTGTGTGGTTATTGATCTATCCATACATAACCAGGTACGGTACCTGATTTACATGTGTACTATGGGTGGAGAGTATTTGTGGTAAAGGCTCTTGCCCAAGAACACTCATCAGCTATCTTATCTGTCTGGGGTTGAACTTGCACACTGCTGAACACGAGTCTATGCAATAATTGCACATTGGTTTGTGTTCCACTTGAATGTTGCTTAGGTTTCCTTGAAAAGAAAACAGTTAAATCTCATCGACAGAAAAATGTTTTGGATGGAGAAATATCATAGATGAAAAGGCATCTTTAGTATTAGGTCCAAATTAAAGATTTTTTGAAAAAAAGAAGTTTTGTCCAGTTTTTGCTTTCGCCCAGTTTTTGCTTTCTTATTACTTGCTTTTTCTTATTCCCATGAAGATATTTATGTCTATCAAGAAAAAACCCAGCAGAGTTATTTTAAACAAAGCTCCCATTTAAAGTACCCTCACTGTCCCCCTGCAAGTCAGAAATCCTACATAAAGAGAAGTTGACTTTTACTAAATTGCTTCTGGGGTAACATTGACCCAGTTTAGGAGTTCATTCACATTGGCTTTCAGAGCGCGTGACTTGGGAATTTCTTGCACTGTCTAGGTTTGATTTAGAAGCAGGGATTGTAGTACTGCCTGGGAGAGGGTAAGAAAGTCCCCATCAAGTTGAAGCTATGATTGGAGTCCGGACAGTAAAATAGGATGCTGTTTTTCTTGAAAGGTTTTCAAATTGAGGTTTTTTTAGCACAATTTAGCTAATATTTGTGAATTCCACTTTGCAGATTTCTTTAGTTGGTATGGGTTATTTTTTCAGGTTTCTTCAGATTGTTTGTGAAACTATCTCAAACTTTTGTTCAGTCCAAAACTATGATAGTCCTTAAACTGGTCCTGACTCATACTTTTTAGGTAAACTCGGTTAAAATGCTAGAAGTATTGATTAAAAATTTGGTTGGACAGTTTTTATGGAATAACATTTAAAGACTTCAGGCGAAAAAGCCGCTTAACGCCAGCCCAAAAACAAATTTGATTATCGTACACTAGGCACTGGGTGCTCTCTCTTGATATCATCACGTATATTTTCACGTAAGCCATTGATTGGCCAAATAATACAACAGTCCTATGGAAACTTGAAGCAAAACAGCAATACGTGTACGTACATGAATAAAGCATGTGTCAAATCCTACTGCGCACGCTATTAATGTACGCAGGCGCATGAAATGTATGTATCACCGAGCGTGGCGTTTCTCAAAGCTATGCGTGTCAGCGTCGTCTGTTAGCGTTAGCGCATTGCTATGCATGAGATAGATTACAGTGGTCAGTTAGTCTGGCCATAAAGTATGGGTAATAATAACAACTCATGATATTGAAGAGAAAGGGGACCTCGGAGATTCTTCTGAGGACTTGACTCAGGTCCTCGGGGTGTTTGTTATCACTAATCCCTCATTGTCCCAAGTCTTCAGTCTGAATGAAAGACCAACTCCCCAAAACACATTCATTAAAGGTAATTAGGTACATACACCTGTCAATGCATTGTTATTATCCTTTGGGGATATTTTGGCTCCATCTATCTATCCCACAGCCCTAAGAGTTTATTACATCAAACATTTCCCATCCGGAACTTTTACGATGCACAAAGTTCACTGTTCACACCATCTTCTTCTTGAAACACAAGTTTATTTTAGGCATTACATGTCAGTATATACTGTAAACAATGTCTAGAGATATTAAGGCACCTTGTCAGAAATTTGACAAAACTAAAGGGAAGAAGGTTAGTATAAGCATAGAGAAAGGAACAGCTTTCTCTATGGTATAAGGACTTGTGATTTACAATGTGACTGTTGGAAGGTTTGCGCTACTGTAAAGTATGTTTGCTCTGTTGTGGTGTTCTTTCCCACAAGATTTACTGAGTGAAATTTACGAGGTCCCATAAAACCCCAGGGTTCAGTCTGCTAAATACATACATATGAGAAGAATTGTGTGAATGGCTACCATGGGAATATTTAGTTTCATCTGGGGAGAATACTTCTATTGTTTTGCATACATTCTTGGTCTGAGTGTTATCAATGCATTGGTATACATGTGGTTGCAGGAAAAAAAGGAATTTCTATTTGTTTTTCGAACATACACTGTGTTCAGCAGAGTGTTGTGTATGATTTTTATTATAACTGAGAATGTTTTCAAAAGTTAGTTTAGTTGTATTGTAAGTAGTTGTAAGACCAGTTAAAATGTGTAGTTAAAAAATATAATAAATGTTTTTGTGAGAAAGACATTTGACTTCATATTTTACAAGCAAACTATTGCTAGACCTACATATTGTGCGCGGATGTATACAGCGTGACATGTCGGCCGTCGCAAATTTTGACACGAAACGACAGTCGATAACAACGATAAAACAAAGGATAAATTGCTGGAATACTGGGTTTTTCAGAATATATTGAGAAGTTTGAAGGTAGGATGTGGTAACAGCAGTGAAGACAACATGTGTAGGTCTAGGTTAGGTTATGTTTGGGAATTTCCTGCCTACCAAAGTTAGGCTACATTTTTAGACTCGTTTTAACATTTAGTGACGCTGTGTGTGTGGGTATGCGAACGTAGTTTGCGTGCACTGATGATACAAGTATGTGTTTCACTATTTGCCCAGTACTGGTACAGTACAGTCAGTGTAGACTGTAGAACCCAGTAAAAAGTTCCTGGATTTCCTGGAAATGGGGCGCTAGTTGTGCATGCAGGGCACTAAATTATGGGGCTGGCTGCGAGTGTTTATGGCACCCAATGGTAAACTGGCTATGATATACATGTACATATACAGAGACTGTCTTCACAAGTATTGATAATGATATCGCATTCTGCCTATCCATTTCATATTTTGTCTGAAACCCCAGGCCCAGCCTTCCAGCAAATTCTCCCTAGATTTTGTAACCTAACCATATGATATAAACATGAAGAAATAAAAACAAAGTCAAAAGTGTTGACCACTGGAAGGGGTTAATTTGACCACGAGATTGGGGTTATATTTCAACCACGATTGTGGTCAAAATCTGACAACAATATGTGGTTGTTTTCGTTGACAATGTTGTTGGTGCTTTATTACTATTTGACCACGTATTTTTAGAAGTTCTTACTGGGCTTGCCTCGTTATCTTTAAAATATTTATTCCTATTTAATGATTTCAACATTTTTCACTCCCCCCCCCCCCCCCCCTCCTTTCTGCAAATGTTTTCAACAGGAGGACATTTGTTTGCTGTTTACTTTATTTACTTTGTTTGTTGTTAACTTAATTTTTAAACCCAAAGTATAACCTTTCTGACCAAATTTCATGGGGTTTACAGAAATTGCGGCAGATAGCTTTATATTTGAAGGACCCTTAGCAGACCTCTCGTTATAAATTTAGATTTTCTGAAACCCTTTTTTCTTTCCCTAAGTGTCTGCGACATTATCTGATTTAGGTCTACCTGAACTAGCCCTTAAGCCTGTTGCCATATTAAAAATTAAAAATCTAACAGAAATACGAGTTATATGTCTAAATCAGAGCTTGGACTTTTATTTACTAAGAACTGGTCACTTTAACGAATCATGGGAAAACTGAAGACTTATAATTGTACGCTAATTTGTAAAAGCTTTTATATTTATTGACTATCTTCCACTTTCTTGCATTTTGGTTTTTGGAGGGGGATAAATGAGATTTTGAAATTTTTACCATTTTAAAGATGATCAAATTCTAAACAATCCCCAAAATAGTCATGAAGCCTGTTGCCAATGTGAAGAAGGATGTCTCCTTCATTGCTAAATGGAGCAACATTTGGGTCCACCAACATCCAAATTGTCAAATTTTCGGTCTGGACCTTTATGCTAATACTTAAAATTGTAAGTATCATGGGCAACAAAAAAGTTTCTATGAAACGAAAAACTGAGGGAATTCAAATAATGATTTAGTCGGAGCAGGTATTTTATGGTTTTCAGCCTGAGAGTTGCTTCCTCCACACTGTGTCCGTGTTCAAGTTGAGGTTCCATTCTGACCTTGTCACCCTCTTCAGCCATTCTTTACCTTGAGGGAGAGGGCAATGAAGCAATTAGAATCAATTATCCAGACACCTTGGAATAACAATAACCCTCCAGACATGACCTTAACTCCTACATGTTGGTAGTTTACAGGCAAATGTTGGATGGAGTTTTAACTAGTTTCTGGTGGTGCCTTTGGAAGTTGTCAGTTTTGCAACACCATAATATTATGTTAGAAGCTGGAGCATACAGACTTGTGTTTGTGTAGCGCACTGAGTCTACCCAGTGCATTGACCAATGACAGGCCAACGTAATTAACCAGTTCGCGCCGGATGACGTATATAAACGCAAAGTTTTCCCCAGATTCCAAACGGATGATGCATTAATACGCCACAACCAAGGCCGGAAATGTCGGTCAGCAGCGAGCAAAGCCGGAAATGCGTAAGTGTGCTATCGGCCTGAACACGCCTCGGATCGAGTTTTGTTAAAAATAATCCCGCGCGTCGGCTCGCTGATGTTAAAATAATCCTTGCGCGAACTGGTTAATATCAGATAGGCCCTACATGTGTATTCACAAAAGGTTTAACATGTTTACTCATGCGTGATGTGTTCAATCTAGAACATAGAGTATGTAAAGTGTGAGAGAAATACATGTTACACTTTGAGTATGAGGCCTGAATTAGGAAAACCTTTTCTTGGAACGAAAAACGTGAAAAGTACAATAGGTCCCTTTTTTCATATGACAGTAGCACGGTCCCCAGATTCATTACCTAACGATGCCTTTCCTCTTTTTGAGGTAGAACGGTCTCCAGATTTGTTACCCAATGATGCCTTTTCTCTCTTTTAGCACGGCTCCCAGATTCGTACCCAATGATGCCTTTCCTCTCTTTGAGGTAGAACGGTCTCCAGATTCGTTACCCAACGATGCCTGTTCTCTCTTTTCGGTAGCACGGTCCCCAGATTCGTACCCAATGATGCCTTTCCATCATCTACCTTCTCTTCCTCCTACTCCAATATCTATGGGGTTATCACAGCCGCTGCTTCATCAGTGTCAATTCAAACCAACCTCTTAATGGATGTTGTTTTACCCACAGCCTACAGCAGTTTTTCTTCCTTACACACACAGCCTGGTCTAGCAATTATCTTCCAATTATAACCGCGGTCAATGTCAAACCAATGCCCTGTGGATAGAACAGAAACTTTATGTTGGATGTTCTGAAGAAAAAAACAACTTGCCTTTGGGGCCTAGCCCTTTTCACACTACAACCTCTCTACTCGGGTTGAACTCGGCCATGGGCGAACCTGTTGCTGCCCGTGCTGAGTTTTTGGATCAACCCTGTGTTTAACTCTTTGTCGATCCACACTTGCTTTATACAAAGTGAGCAGCTATTTTGAATCCAGAGCAAGAGTTTCAACCCAGGTTAATAATCTCAACCCTAGTCTAATGCAGGGTCGAGTTCAACCCAGGTTGAAATCAATCTCGGGGTTGACAGAGGGTTGGAGCGAAGTTTACATTTTTGAAGAAATGCTGCATGTTTTTACATCCCTGCGTCAGTCAACCCAAAAATTTTCTAGTGTGAAAAAGGCCTTGTAGTTCAAAGTTTTTATGCTGTCAGGTGGCTAATAATATAGTAGCAATTTATATATTTTTTTCTCTTCTTTTCTCTTCTCAGGGAGGACATTTGCAGGTCTACCTTTGACTGTGACACACTAGGTAAGACTTAGGCCGCATCTAAAACTTGTGTCTAGGGCTATTGTATAGGTGTCTGTGCTGACAATAGCTGTAGCCGTAGCTTTGGACATGGCTTAAACCTTTAGAATTTGTCTGTCTAAATTGATTGTTTCAGACTTATTTGGAAATCCAAAGCATAAAACCAAAGCAGAATTTAAAAAGAAATATAACAAAACAAGGAGTGATTCTTCATTTTCATCCTTGAAATAGTGGAATTTGTTTTGCTTCATTTGAACATAAATATTTCCAATCATAACCTAAAACATTATGATTTCATTTCTTGTCTCATTTCTTGTCTCATTTCTTGTGTCATACCCTTGGCAATCTCTTTGAAGTGAGACAAGAATCTTGGGAAAGTAAAGCCCTGTTCGCACTGGACTTTTTTTGATAAAACGTACCGAGACGATGGGTACTTTTCCCATTTTAAGTCCAGTGCGGACAGCCTAGGACGTTTTCCTCTCACGTACTTCTTCCGAGTCCAGTGGCTACTTCTACCGGCCAACTGCTGCCCGGTTAAACTTTTCCCTAGACGATAAGTCCAGTGCGAACAGTGCGTGTCAGTAAAAGCGGCCCAGGAAAACGTACATGCGGCCTTCCAGTGCAAGGCCACGCTACACAAGACACCGCGCATGCGCTCTTTGCATTCTTTACGTGCGGGCACGCTACTTCGGCTACTTCTCCCGCGGTCTCGGTAAAATTTTCCCGTGTCGAATGTCCAAGTGTGAACAGTGGTAACATTTGACCATTTTTTTTTTTACCATCGTCTCAGTAAAACCTTCCCCCAAAAAAGTCCAGTGCGAACACGGCTTAAGACATTTTTGATCTTAGTTCTTACTTTCAGAAAACTAGATTTAGCAGTGAATGAGTGAACACATAGTAACACACTGAAACAGGGTCTCCTAAAATAAACACTAATATCATTTCATTACCAGACCCTCACTTCATATTTTAAAGGAAAAACAGAATATAAAGTAGGGGCCTACACCTTCTCTAATGCTAAAATCTTGACATTGTCACTTGTATTCTTATGGCCATTTGACAGAGGGACCTTAAGGGTGGTCTGGTGTATGACTATGTACATGTAGGAGTGGTCTGGTGTTTGACGAGTATGTACATGCCTTGACTTCACCTTCAGAAAGCACAAGTTATTTCTAGTTTGCTTGCTAAAAACCTGTTGATGTTATGGACCCTTACTCCTTCCCAGGGTTACAAGTGCATACATAAACCAGCCCACCTCAATTAGGCTCAAGGTTGATTCAGAGGTCCAAGATTGGTCAAGTTTAATCATTACATGCATTAGCAAAGCCTAAAATGGCTCTTTCCTCCCAAGTGGGGGTTCAACAAGCCCTGGGGATAAATTTCCCTCTTAACAAAAAAATGTTGGCCACAATGTTGGTCTTAAAAGTTTACACCACAACACACTCAAGCTGTGATCAAACAAGGCAGTCTAATGTTGGGCCCACAATTAAATCTGTGGTCCTGTCTCCTGATCCTGTCAAAACTGGCTTTAACTGGATCTGTCTTGTTTCAACCAGGAACCAGACCTGTCTTTTCTCAATTTCTTGGACCTCTATGGAGAACTTGGTCTTTAATTTCCTGGATACTGTGACCTGGATTTTGGTTAGAGTGGTTAACAAATTGTGGTAGAGGACTGGCATGATGTATGTGTTTCTTGCTGATAATTTGTTTAGGGTTAGAGGCTGGCTGCTTCTGTGTGGTAAACGATTCTTGGGGTCAACCACCTAGAAGTCAAACCTGGGAATACTTTTTTTTTAAATGGCATTTTTGCATTTGTTTGGGTTAGAGGTGGTAATGCATTACCAAATGCAAATTGGCCACGGCATTTCAAACAAAAGATTCTTTATCTGATCTTCCAGAACTGAAGCAAATAGAAACAGAGAGAAACTGTAGCAAAGTGGCTCAGTTTTGGCGCCGCTTTTATTTTAACTTTAACGAGCCGAGGCGTGGGATTATTTTTAACAAAACTCGATCCTAGGCGGGTTCAGGCCGATGGTACAGGGAAGCACACCCATGCATTTTCGGCCTTGCTCGCTGCTAACAGACATTTCCAGCCTTGCTCGTGACGTGTTTATGCATCATCAGTTTTGAATTTGGGGAAAACTTTGCGTGTATACGTCTTCCGACGCAAACTGGTTAACAGCACACGAAGAGAGTGTTTTGTAAATCATAGAGTTATAAATGTTTATAGATTTGAGGGGAAAGTTGCTTAGTAGAGAATGTGACATAAGACAGTTAAACACGTGGTTTAGAGATATGTGGCAGTTACAGGCCAAATGCACTGATCTTGAGCTGCTGCAGAAATGCTCTCGTACCTGATGAACAGTGATAATCTGTTGTTTTTTGCAGGTTTGGCTGAGCTGGGTACAATGTGTGATCCATTCCGTAGCTGTTCCATAGTGCAAGATAACGGACTAAGTGCTGCATTCACAATGGCCCATGAAGTGGGGCATGTGTAAGTAGACGATAATATTATATTATGTACATTGTACAGTGTGTAACTTTCAATTGTTCATTGATCAAATGACTGTGGCTGCTTTCTGACCACTTTCAAAGCTCCATGTTCCTCCTACATATGCATTGCAAATACGGGTGCCTGCATGCATACGGGTCCCTTGCATGCATACGGGCCCCTTGCATACGAGTCCCTTGCATAATTTATACTAGCCTTGCTCACAATTGTATTACATCTCAAGAAATTAAGAAAAATTAACTGCGAGTTTCCTTTCTGAATTTCTGTGCACTGTGAATGTTTTTTAAATACTGCCTTGCTCACGATCGTATTACATGTCAAGAAATTAAGGAAAATTCACTGCGAGTTGGCTTCCTGAATTTCTGTGCACTGTGAATGTTTCCTAAATACTGCTTTCCTTTACATCTGTCTGTCCAACATCTCGCTGACATTTCCAATCTCCACCGTCTCCCATTAATTTCCTGTTCTTGCTGACTAGAGCTGCATGTACATGTACGTACGTTCACTTTATAACCTGGTCTCTCCATGACGAGGCTTTATAACTATAAGCGCTTGGAGTTGTTGCTCTTGTTGTTGTACCAAATTTGACATCCAGGAACTTCTCGGTAAAAGACACAAATCTGTACACAGTCACTGCTGACTGGGTCTTGGCTATGTATGGTGTAGCAGAGGTCTTTAATAATTATTTTCAAAGGGAACTTGCATTTCCGGCTGTGTATCTGAGGCAATAATGTGGTCACAGCAAAACCCTAACCCTCCCAAATCCTCCAAAATCAATATGATTTTGCATCAGAATTTGCTACATCATCATTCATTGAGCTAGATCTTGATACATGCAAGCAAATCAAATACAGACAGTTCGTGTGCCATACCAGGCGAAAGGGTGTTTAAAGTTGTACAGCACCTCTGAAAGTGATATTATTATTATTACAAAAACAGTTGTATAATTTCCTTGGTTGGCGCGGCAACCTGGAAGACAAATGAAACTCCTTTGTGATTTGGAAACCATATGATTTGAGATTTAAAATTTTCAAAGAGTTTCAAACAATGGCTGATTTTTCTTGATTAGTAAATTATTCACACTGAATTGAGATCTGAAGTGTTCAACACATTTGGGTCTCATTATATATCTCTTGCCTCTATCCGACGTTGTAATTTGCCAGCAAAGAATTATTAAAAATGATGTTAAACAAATTTTTGTTTTTATGTATGTAGTCCCTTTGGAAAATAATTGAGTACATCCAGAATTGACTAAAGTTGTATATGAAACGGGACAGGAAAATAAGTCGACCCTTTGTTGTTTCTTTTTTTGATTGACCCACGCTTTAAATATACACCATTTGCAGATATCAAAAATATTTACTACCGAATTATTAAGAAATAGCTTACTCATTTGAAAGTAAATGATGATTCTAGGCATCCAGCAAAATGATTGCACTAGATATCCTGTAATTATTCCAAAAAATATAATTTTATAAAGAAAAATTTGCGATCGCCGTCCGAAGATAACATAAGAATAACTGCTCGATGCCGGTTGAAAACAGACGCTGTTTTTCGTGCTTTTCTCGGCATCCATGATTGTAAAACTTAAACTTAATCAGTTAAACTATATTTACTATGAAATACAACCCCATTAATGACAATTCAAGCAATTACCAATGGTGTATCCTACCTTTAACAGTCCTCAATAACTGGAGCAACAATTCCAACCATACAGATCTTATAGTTCATGCCTAAAATTGCTTCTTACTCAATCCTATCCCCCAATCCTACTGCTACCGGTAATTAAGCATGAGCTTTAAGCTAGTAGTCAAGTGGTTAATCCTCACCATCCCAATCACCTGCAGAGTGTGAACTGATGACCAAACAGCTGATGAATCTGCCCTTTAGGGGGAAGTACTTCCTAACAAGTGATGAAAAATTGAACCTTTGAAAACATTACACCCTCCCCCCTTAAAATCAGCATTGGGCCTTTCGAGAAAATCTTTGACGTGGCAAACAAGCAACGAAAGATAGCTCCAAAAACATGTCTTGAAAAGCTTCTGCTTCCTCCTAGACCAGGGGCCAATGTCATAGAGCTGCTTATTGCTTAAAAACTTGCTTAGTAACTTGCTTAGTTATGAGCCAAAACTCCATGTGATTGTTATGCTAAGCTAACAACAGCTAAATACCAATCTCAATCAATATAAATCACATTGTGGCTGGTAATGCTGGTTTTATGCATTTTTGTATGTGCTTAAGCAATTTTGTTCGCTACACTATTTGCAGATATTGAAAATGTTTACTACCGAATTATTAAGAAATATCTTACTTTAATATTTGAAAGTAAAAAATGATTGCGCTAGATATCTTGTAATTGTTCCGAACAATTGAATTTTATAAGAAAAACTAGATCGCGAAAAAACAAGAACAACTGCTCAAAGCCAGTAAAAAAAAGCATTTTTCTTGTTTTTTTTGCAGCATTCATGGTTTTAAAACTGACAGGTCAGTTAAAACGATATTTACTATAAAATACAACCCCCCTAAACCATTCATGATAATTCAAGCAATTACTGTACCAATGGTGTATCTTGCCTTTAATCAGCTCTATGAAATTGGCCCTGCTTCTTGTGAGTTTTAATTTATTCACAGTAACATAATTGAAGAAAAAAATCTTGGATTGGCATTTAAATGACCTGTTAAGTGCCCGTCATCAAAATGCACCTCCTTCATTTTTCTTGAGATAATTTATTTGCCCTTGTCTGTTGCTGTGAGTTTTACAGCAACCAGTTTTCCCATGAATTCAAGGGCAAACAAGCTTTCTGAATTTCTCAGTTTATATGAAGGTTGTTGGCATCAATTATCAGGTGAATTATTTCTGATGAAAGGTTTTAAATTATGGTGTCCTGTTCCTAATAAGTTAATTCTTCTAAATTAGTTGTTTTCTTTGTTTGGTAGATTTAATAAAGTGATAATTGTTGTTAATGCTTGATGAATTTTAGTATGTGTTGATTGATTGATTGATTGATTGATTGATTGATTGATTGATTGATTGATTGATTGATGGATAGTGAACAGAAGTTGTGGTTATGACTGTTTGTGATTTTAGTTGACTGTGATAAGGCCATTTAAAATTAATAAATAGGTTTACATCACTAAGATTTCAAAAATTTGGTGGGGAAGGGAATTTATATTTTATATTTAACCCTGAGAATGACTGAAACTGCAAGGAGCTTTTCCTGCCAAAATACATCGTCAATCACTCAGACAGTTATACATGTGAATATTAAATTGAAATAAATTGAAATTGAATTGTATAGCGATCGTTCATTATTTATTATATAGTATCAATACAGTATGGCTTGAACACATTGGAATGATAAGTCATAGTGGAAGGAATAGGGCCTACATCTGACATCGTTAGCCACCTGTCCTGCGTGCAGAGACTTGCCCTGTTGACTGACGATTTTTGCAGAGTGCGCTATTGCATGCCGTCAGCCACGTAATGCGACTTTTCTGAAGGCGGGTTTTGATGAAGCGATCGCGTACGTCTCCCTACAAGCACTGGATGGCGCGCGCAGTTGTTATCGACGATCTTAGACCATCAATTGCATGCACATAAGTAGAAAAAATTGTTTTAGAAAAAATATAAAATATAAAAAAATATTGGGACGGAGCTAAAAATCGGGACGGACGGCGATGTACCGGTAAACCTATTTAATTATTGTAATTATGGCCTAAGCAAATGGTCTCGTTTTATGGCTCTAGCATTGAATTATGCCTTTGTCTTTTTTTCATTCTTTGCCATGGTTCCTTGCTAACCTGAAAATTA
Organism: Crossaster papposus; assembly: GCA_037893245.1. Classification (NCBI taxonomy): domain Eukaryota; kingdom Metazoa; phylum Echinodermata; class Asteroidea; order Velatida; family Solasteridae; genus Crossaster; species Crossaster papposus. Next base: position 443,776 of record JBAIAA010000119.1, on the reverse strand, counting down.
CGCTTTTCACCCTAATTACGCTATTCACCCTAACCCTCCCAAATCCTCCAAAATCAGTATGATTTTGCAGACACCCTAGGGAGTGAACACAGAATTGTCCCAACGTAAAATAAACAACATCAAAATATTTTTGGAATTAGCAGAGCTGTGAAGTGATAATGTTTGAAAGAACCTTATTCAAAATGCCTAGAATTGGAATCTCGTATTTATGAGTAACTAAGTCACAGAAAACCTCTGGGGTTTTGAAGTCGTAGACTGGAAATGCGAGACAAATATTAATATATTAAAAATTAAATATCTCATATTGAACATTTGTATTATTCTTTAAAGGGATCATATACATTTGGTAATTGGAACCCACTGTTTGTTTCAATCCTATATAGTTATAGATATATATCATAAACCTAACCTGTAAAAATTTCATTTCAAAAGGTGCTAGCGATTTTGAGATATTGCCGAAAATCTGAAGCAGTTATGTCCACACAGGAAGAATAATCTGCATTGGAATACACAATCTGAGAAACGTCACTGCAGTAACGCTTCTCAGATTCAATTATGCTTTATACTATCCAAAGCTGCTGTATGTACTTTTTACCAAGTAAGTTTGTATTGCCATTAATTTTTGGAGTAATTACCAAACGTATACGATCCCTTTAACAAAAAGAGAAGCTTATAATTACAGGGACAAACTATCTTGATGGTTATTAAACAAAAATAAAAAATTACAGGCTGAAGTTACAAATAAGCATACATGTAGCTGTAGGGTGGGATTTGGACCACAGACACCGGAATTCAAGACGGGCTAACCCCAAAACCCATCCATAAGGTCACACCCATGTTCCTATCTTATACCATGGAGGAATAAGAACTATTATTCCTCTACTCAGTCAATACCCATGTGGCCCCTAGGTCCATGATCTTTCACACTCCCTAATTCAATAATTGGCCTGGATTGGTCTGACATTCCACACCCTTGTCCAGCCAATTTGTCAATTAGGAGCCTGCCCACTTGCCTTCAATTTAAGAAATTGAGCTGGGTGATAGAAAGGTTATTAGCATTTAGTGGCATATAGCTATTAACTAGGTGTACTAGACATGGGGAACTTTGAGCAAGGAATAAAAACAAAACATGTTTGATAAAACCTGTCAATAGTAGCAAAAAATGAAGATGAACAAATGAAATGAACAAACATATTTTTTATGATAATAGGATGTGATTTAGTCAGGATTTTTCCAATTTCAAGATTTTTTTGTAAAGATATTTTTTAGATTTTATGATTTTTTGTTGTGAGTTTTTCTGAAAAGGAGGTCATTGTTTATGAGGTGGAGTGGATGGAATAATTCACATTTAAACTATAATTCACATTAAAATTCACATTTAAATCCACATAAAAAATGGATTACAAGTACATAATACATTGGTGTTGTTTTTGCTGTATCCAATTAGAATACAGGAATACACCTTTGAGGTTCCAATCCAGGGGTACTATCAGAACGGTGCACTAGCTTAATTCAAGCCCCATTGAAAACAATGTAAAATCAATAACGTTCAGGGCCAAGTTTCATGCAAACCGACATCTCTGGGGTTTCTCAAACAACAATCAGATTATTATCTTGGTCTTTATCTTTCCATTTCTTTTAAATTGTTGGTGGGTTAGCCAATTACATTTTTTAATATTTACACCAAAAGAAACTCACCTCCCAAAAATTAATACTTCTCCCAAGCCTGCAAGCAGCCATTTTACAAATGTCATCTCTCCGTAATTTTAGTAAGTCTGCCCTTAGATTAAAGCCCCAAAATCAGGGAGTTGATCCTAGGCTATATTTACACAATCCCACCATTTAAAAAAACAAAAAACGACCTTCTTTAATTTGTTTTATTGTGGGTGCACATTTCATGCTAATGAGCTCACGTGGAAATTCTCACTTCTGAGAGTTTCAAATGTTCCCCAAAGTTTTACCTTTTTCTTCCCTTTCTGTGGTACTCATGAGTCATTCTTGTTTGTGTCTGCAGTTTCAATCTACCTCATGATGACAACACCAAATGCCAGGAGTTTGCTGAGAACCTGTCGGGCAAATACGGTGTGATGGCCCCGACACTCAACTACCAGATCAATCCATGGACCTGGTCACGCTGTAGCAAGACAAAGATCACAGACTACCTCGAGTAAGCTGAAACTATTTAACACTAACACTAACCTGTCAGGCAAGTACGGTGTAATGGCCCCGACACTCAACTACCAGATCAATTCATGGACCTGGTCACGCTGTAGCAAGACAAAGATCACAGACTACCTCGAGTAAGCTGAAACTATTTAACACTAACACTAACCTGTCAGGCAAGTACGGTGTGATGGCCCCGACACTCAACTAGTTACCAGATCAATTCATGGACCTGGTCACGCTGTAGCAAGACAAAGATCACAGACTACCTCGAGTAAGCTGAAACTATTTATCACTAACACTAACCTGTCAGGCAAGTACAGTGTGATGGCCCTGACACTCAACTACCAGATCAATCCATGGACCTAGTCACGCTGTAGCAAGACAAAGATCACAGACTACCTCGAGTAAGCTGAAACTATTTATCACTAACACTAACCTGTCGGGCAAGTACAGTGTGATGGCCCTGACACTCAACTACCAGATCAATCCATGGACCTAGTCACGCTGTAGCAAGACAAAGATCACAGACTACCTCGAGTAAGCTGAAACTATTTATCACTAACACTAACCTGTCAGGCAAGTACAGTGTGATGGCCCTGACACTCAACTACCAGATCAATCCATGGACCTGGTCACACTGTAGCAAGACAAAGATCACAGACTACCTCGAGTAAGCTGAAACTATTTATCACTAACACTAACCTGTCAGGCAAGTACAGTGTGATGGCCCTGACACTCAACTACCAGATCAATCCATGGACCTAGTCACGCTGTAGCAAGACAAAGATCACAGACTACCTCGAGTAAGCAGAAACTAATTATCACTAACACTAACCTGTCAGGCAAGTACAGTGTGATGGCCCTGACACTCAACTACCAGATCAATCCATGGACCTAGTCACGCTGTAGCAAGACAAAGATCACAAACTACCTCGAGTAAGCAGAAACTAATTATCACTAACACTAACCTGTCAGGCAAGTACAGTGTGATGGCCCTGACACTCAACTACCAGATCAATCCATGGACCTAGTCACGCTGTAGCAAGACAAAGATCACAAACTACCTCGAGTAAGCAGAAACTAATTATCACTAACACTAACCTGTCGGGCAAGTACAGTGTGATGGCCCTGACACTCAACTACCAGATCAATCCATGGACCTGGTCACACTGTAGCAAGACAAAGATCACAGACTACCTCGAGTAAGCAGAAACTAATTATCACTAACACTAACCTGTCGGGCAAGTACAGTGTGATGGCCCTGACACTCAACTACCAGATCAATCCATGGACCTGGTCACACTGTAGCAAGACAAAGATCACAGACTACCTCGAGTAAGCTGAAACTATTTATCACTAACACTAACCTGTCAGGCAAGTACAGTGTGATGGCCCTGACACTCAACTACCAGATCAATCCATGGACCTAGTCACGCTGTAGCAAGACAAAGATCACAAACTACCTTGAGTAAGCAGAAACTAATTATCACTAACACTAACCTGTCGGGCAAGTACAGTGTGATGGCCCTGACACTCAACTACCAGATCAATCCATGGACCTAGTCACGCTGTAGCAAGACAAAGATCACAGACTACCTCGAGTAAGCTGAAACTATTTATCACTAACACTAACCTGTCAGGCAAGTACAGTGTGATGGCCCTGACACTCAACTACCAGATCAATCCATGGACCTAGTCACGCTGTAGCAAGACAAAGATCACAAACTACCTTGAGTAAGCAGAAACTAATTATCACTAACACTAACCTGTCGGGCAAGTACAGTGTGATGGCCCTGACACTCAACTACCAGATCAATCCATGGACCTGGTCACGCTGTAGCAAGACAAAGATCACAGACTACCTCGAGTAAGCTGAAACTATTTATCACTAACACTAACCTGTCAGGCAAGTACAGTGTGATGGCCCCGACACTCAACTACCAGATCAATCCTTGGACCTGGTCACGCTGTAGCAAGACAAAGATCACAAACTACCTCGAGTAAGCAGAAACTAATTATCACTAACACTAACCTGTCGGGCAAGTACAGTGTGATGGCCCTGACACTCAACTACCAGATCAATCCTTGGACCTGGTCACGCTGTAGCAAGACCAAGATCACAGACTACCTCGAGTAAGCTGAAACTATTTAACACTAACACTAACCTGTCAGGCAAGTACGGTGTGATGGCCCCGACACTGAACTACCAGATCAATCCATGGACCTAGTCACGCTGTAGCAAGACCAAGATCACAGACTACCTCGAGTAAGCTGAAACTATTTAACACTAACAGTCTCCAGTCAAACTTCATCACCAGGTTTTGTTAGGATCTGTTAGAATGGGTACTGGACCCCTAAACTGACAGTCTTTTACATTTGGTTAGACATATCTCCAGAGTCAGTCCAACAGTTTGTGTGTACAGTTTGCCATATGGTGTTGGGATTTGCTAGGATGGGTAGGGATTCTAGTAAATTACACTGACGTCATAAATCTTTCTTGTTCAACAGAGAATTTCAAGTAGATGTTTTTGACCCGGATGCCAAAGGAATCATAAAGAGGTCTTGGTTTTATCTTTGATTCTTTTTTCTTTGACAACTTGACACTTTATTTTACACTGAAGTTGAGTAAAATCAGCACCTCCCAAAGACGGTAAACTAATTACTTGTCATAAACTTTTCATAATGTCGTGTAAAATTGTAAAACCTTTAATACTCACACTCACGGTGTGCACACCTTTTCCAAAATGCACCTTTAATGATTGTGCTACCGATTATGGGTGGGATGATTTCACACGGTGACAATTCAGACAAATTAGAAAAGTTGTCACCGGCAATCTAGCCACCATCTTGGTCTGATATCCTGAAGGCTTAAATCTGGACTCTGTGCTGATTCATCAGCTACGATAATTGCCACCAGTCTCTTTGTCCCTAAGCTGTGGGCTTATTATAGAATCATAGAAGGGTGTATGGCTAAATACAACATATTTGTTACACACTTGTTTACAATGGAAGGTTCTCTTATACTGTACAATTCCTTGGGCATAATTCTGTAATTCTGTTACTAGTTTGCCCTCGAAAAGTTTAAATAGTTTGTTTTTTTCGGCGATTAGGCCTATACTGATTTCCCCCACCACCCCCCCCCCAAAAAAAACCAAAAAATATATATATATGAAAAAAAAACTTGAGCCTTTAGAATAACTGCAATTTTTTTTTAACTCGGCTTTTTGCTAAGAATAGCTAAGCCTTTTAAAAAGGCAGAACTAAACAATGGTTTGCCTTAGTTTGTACTGTCAATTTGTTTCTTCTCAAACCAGTCTGCTTTCCCATGTTTTAAGTAGATTTAATGAAAAAAACACGAAAACTTTTATAAGACTAAATTATTGATAAAATCGGTCACTATAAGTTCACCAAAAACCACTGGGAAAAAACCTCAAGGGCTGGAAAAGGACTGTATAATTTATATCTTCAGTTACAAAAAGGCAGCAGCATTTCCGGTGAGTTAACCTTAACAACCTAGACAGAATTGGCCAGAGGCGGTACTAGATTAGAGAAAAAATGACCCAGAAATTCTGGTTTCTTATAATGGCATTGGCAATAATGAAGGCAAGCTGTTAACATGGCCAACAGGTGAGAGGGAAATAGCAGGACTTTTAGACAGTAAAAACACCAGTCTACAAAGACCATACCGTCTTGTGGTCAATATTATTGACCGTTAAAACTTCACTTTTTAATATGGGAGGCACATAAATAAAACTGTTTTCAATTTTAATACTACTGACCTTTTATTTTTATATTGATTAATACCTTGAACAATTCTGGAAATAGGGCCGAAAGAAAAGTCACAAAATTGTGAGCATTTTTACTGTTTATTTTAGTCGGTCCATTAACAGCAATCATCCCCCAACCTGGTCTGTTATTACGAAGTGAAGACTGGGTCCTTACACTGTTATTCTAATTAGTTTCATTTTGTCAAACGTAAGAAGCCCTTTTTAAAACCTGCTCTGATTTTGTTTCTCCTTTGGAAGAAAATTTTTCTCTGTGGATTAATTATAGAAATTGCACTTCTCACTTTATCTTTGATGATTTAAACACAGTTTTGGTCTCTCTAGTAACTGGACATACTTCCCTTGTTAGTTTTCTAATAGTTGTTAATATTTGAAATAATTACTGGTAAATTGAACATTAACAAACCAAATTGTTGTTTATTTTAAATCCATCAAAATCCGTCTCTATTTTGGTAGGCTTGAACCTGTACACCTACATGTAACTTTTGATGAAGAGTTGCATCCTTTGTATGCTTCATTGTTTCCAGGCTCCAAATAACCTCGCTTCACCATTGGAATCTCTGTCTCCTGCCGACCAGGCAGAGCATACTGTCCGAAACATTCTTTTCAGAACCATACATCTCGCCAAAAGAAAATTACCGTGATTTTACCCAAACTATCTTATTAACTTTTGATGGATTATATTGGATTGGGCCAGAAGGCCTGAAGCACTGCTGGGGAATCCGGATTTTGTCCACCATGCAGTACAGCTTTTGTCTTAGTATCTTTGGCTGGGTTTGGGCAGTCTGTTCTTGACACGCGAAACCCGTTCCTGCAAACCCTGATGGATAGGTGGTGTGAGTTTCGCATTTCAAGAACAGACTGCCCAAACCCAGCCCATGTGTCCATCAACATTAATAATAATAATAATACAAATATTAGGGGGCTAATCATCTTTACTGGCAGCTGAGAAGCTGACCACGGAGCACAGCCAGGGAAATAATTGAGTTTTGCTTACAATTATTATCCCTGTTTATTAGGGAACAAGACAATTTCTGCAGCAGCTCGAGATAAGTTCAATTTTGTCTCTACCTTCACAGGTATCCATTTATACTCCTGGGTGGAGAGAGGCAATTGCAGTAAAATATCTTGCCCAAGAGCACAAACACCCTCTTTTCGTCAGGACCATCGCACACGAGTCTAACATTGTAACCACAGGACCACAGCACCCTACTTCAGTGATGGTTTCATTATCACATGTATAGTGTTTAAAGGATTTTGGCAGATTTGGTCTTGTACTTGAATAGACGATTATTCCACTATACGATTATTCCACTAACGTATCATCCTCTTCCTTTCTTTTCTCTGATTTCTGACTCTGACGCCATCAGTATGGGATATGGTCAGTGTTTACTAGACCCTCCATCAGATGCACAGATCCTTCCTAGTTACCAGCCTGGCGAAGTCTACAACGTCAGCAAGCAGTGTGAGCTGGTATTCGGTGAAGGATCCACAGTCTGTCCAATCATGGTAAGCGTAATGGTGGATATAGATCATGTGACCCATGACGTTACTGTCGTTTAGTAGTAGGCTGTTGTAATGACTACAGTCTATGACTCAACACGAGTCAGACTTGAGTCACAAGTTTTGTTGACTCGACTTGACTTGAGTCTCTCTGCAGAAGACTCGACTCGAGTGAAGGCTACTAACACTCCCCCCAAAAACAAGTCCCGAAAATAAATGCAAAACTTTGCAGAAATTATTTGCAATAATATACGATGTAAATTGATGTTCACAGTGGCATACAGCAGCCGTTTTTTGTGTACATAGTGTCACAGACTCCTACTTGTCATTGTGTTGCACACATAATACTAACCTGGAACCAGACTTTAAACAAATTTTCCAATTCATGGTTTTATCATTGATTGGCTTTAGGTTATTAACAAAATGCCAAAAAATGTGCCAAGAAATGGCTTTCTTTCGTGTGTTTATTTATAATATAATGGTTAAATATTCGTTACTAGAACTGAATTGAGCTAAATATTTGACTCTACTTGACTCCACTACACTGTGACTCGACTCGTTTTCTTGACCAAATGACTAGAATTGACTCGTCACTTAATTCTTTAAAATGACTTAACTTGAGTCACAAAAATCTACTTTGTTTCCCCACTGCGGGATGGCACTTTGCGTGTGCACTAATGGGGTCTGTGTATATGGACTACAAAACTGCATGCATTTCATTCTAAAGTGCGTTGATTCAATGCTCAGCTTCAATCATTATCAAAGTACATCGTTCCCCTGACCCCTGATCCCGGTTGTCATTTCCCTGTTAGTCCCCCCCCCCCCTCTAACACCCTGGGGTGTCCCCTGGGAGTCTGGCAGGAAATCCCATCACATTGACCCCCTCTTCCCCACCCCCTTAGTTATCTCTTGGATCATTCCTAGGTTGGTCATCTGTCAGGACTTGGCCTAGGATTAAAGACAGTTAAACCATGGTTGAACTCCCATAACTGTACCAGTGTCATTGCTGTACAGAGTGAAAACAGAAACAAAAAGCAAGAAAATATAATGGAATGCCACACGTAGAATGTGTAACTAACATAGATAATATAGATATGGTTTAAAATATACATGTACACCTTTCCAAATCTAATAATGTTTGACAGAGTTATAAGTAATTTTTCAAAAGAGGTCAAATTGACCATGGGTAAGAGTTGTTCTATTTTGTTTGGATACTGTGCAAGTGTAGACTTGGGGCAATTTCATAGAGCTGCTTAAAGGTAGAATACACCATTTGCAGATATCGAAAATATTTACTACCGAATTATTTAGAAATATCTTACTCATTTGATTGCGCTAGATATCATGTAATTATTCAGAAAAATATAATTTTATAAAGAAATATTTAAAGAATATTATAAAGAAATATTTTGAACAGGTCAGTTAAACGATATTTACTATAAAATGCAACCCCCCAAATCTAATCGTTCATGATAATTCAAGCAATTACCAATGGTGTATCATACCTTTAAGCATACAAATTGCTTAAGCACAAAATATTTTTGCTTAGTAAAACCAGCTTACCAGCCACAACCCCATGTGATGTATATTATTTGTGATTGGTATATTGTTAGCCTAGCATAACGATCATAATGGAATTTTGGCTCCTAACTTGATTTACCAAGCAAGTTTTTTTTTTTGCTTAACCCTAACTCCTTACACAACAAAGGAAGTTGGAGGATTTTGAAGGAATTGTATTGTTCAATAACAATGGTGAGGGAGTTAGGGTTAAGCAACATTTTGTGCTTAAGCAGCTTTATGAAATTGGCCCCTGGTTAGACAGAGTGGTCTTTGTTTGTGCAGGCGCCACCGAAATGATCCTGCACTGAGCCACCATGCCTGCTGCCATCAGGGGAAAATTACTCATAACTCTGTCAAACATGATAAGATTTGGATGTTTGATGTCTCATTTTAAAGTGAAAAGGTGTACATGTATCTTTCAAACCAAATCTATATTATCTATGTTGGTTACACATTCTACGTGTGGCATTCCGTTATATTTTGGTGTGTTTTTGTGTAATACACCCTGTATACTAATATATTTCTAATTGAGATCATTGTAAATATGTAGGGAAAACACATTTTTAAAGCATGTTTTGTATTTGACTGCATTGAAGATAAACTGTCTTCAATTTCCACCCTTAAAAATGTGCATTTATGTTTTTGTTTTTTTATTATTGCTATTTTTCTAGCGACACAAAAATTACTTTTGCGTGTAAAACTTAAAAAATGCTCACTTCACTTGTACTTGTAGTGCAATGCAACAATGAAAATGTGCTACATGTACTATGTGTTTAGCCAATGAGCTTTAGTAATTATTAGTGCATGAGCGATTATGATGTAGCACTTACGAACTTGATTGCTTCAATGAGCGCTAGTAATTAGTGCGTGCGCGCTTATGACATACATTTAGCACTTACAAACCAGAGCAATAGTGGTACTTGCGCAATTATGACGTACCGGTAGCACTTACGAACTGGATTATGGAAGTAAACAATTCTAAATAAAGCCTTCAACAAGTTTTTCATCATAAATATTAAAGCTGCAAGTGAAATAAGCGAAACTAAGATAAATTTTCCCAAAGCCACGGATTTCTGGGTAAAAAATTACCAGCCCGCCAACAAAAATAACAAACTGGCTATTCATGAATAAGGAATAAACTTTTTAAACAAGGTACTGATTTGTGAGGAAAAGTGTAATTAAGTAGCAGTCCAGAGACCCAATAAATCACTGCTCTCACCCTCATAGGCACCTGTTTGCATGAATGTCGATATTTCTCCCGGGGTAATTTTTTCTCCCGGCCAAAATCTACTGACAAGTGTGAAGCACTAGGGAAGTGGTAGTGATACATTGCCGTGGGGAGCAATACCGGGCTAATTTGATTTTCTGCCTCTTAGCGCTGATCTAGTTGGGAGTATTGCCCCTACTATTTCTGTAAAAAAGAAGAAGAGAGAAATGGGTCTCTACCGATACATCTGTACAAATTGGCATTTCATGAACCTTTGGGTTTTTGTCACATCTGTGGTGGGTCAAATAAGAGTATTGAATTGCACGGCTATTAGCCAGTCTTACAAGACTAACAATAAGACCGTGGGATAACAATAGGCATGTAAGAATCATGCAGATATTTATATAGTTCTTGCCAATGGAGTTGAGACAATGGATTTTTGTGTATACATCACAATAAAATATAATCTATAATTCATAAATTATAATAGAGACGATTTCTAAATCTGACCTAAATTAAGCCAAATGCAAATTAATGTTTTGCTAAACAAAGGAAAGCAGGACTTGAGTTTATAGCTCTCATTACCGCCATATTTCAATTACGTTTCATTTTTTTCTCCAATTTGTACGATTTACACACCAATTTACAAACTTTATGACCTAAATCTGTCTTCCTATTTCCACAGAGCATTTACCATCCTTGAAATAACAAAAATCACATCTGGGATACAAGTCATTTTTCCTGCCTCAAGGGGGCTGGCTAAATTGCTGTTTGATGAATGTTAACTGGGTGTAATCTTGGATAGAAATTGGAATCTGATTGAAACCTAGTTAATAATGAGGTTTTCAGTAAGGGGCCGTCGGCCTATTATTCTATTTTTCTCATTTCCAGATAACTTTGCCATTAACATGGATGTTTTGTGAGAGATAAAACAATTGAAAAGTGGTCACTTCCTCACTGGAAGAACTGAGCAAATTGCTTTAATATTTGTAAGAAACGTTTTTACAAAAGAAATTCTCTGTGATTGATTCTCATTTGCTATTCTCAAGTTTGCAGCGTTACCAATGTTGCAGCATTGCTGTTGTTGCTGATTTGGGGCATAATTCCTTACTACATGGCATGTAGGCCTACAGGTGTATGGCCTCTTACAAGTGCCCCTTCAAATAAATTGGTTCTACCACCAATATAGAGCTGGATAGCTTAGTTGGTAGAGCATCGCAATGATAATCCGGGAGACGCAGGTTCAAACCTAATTCATATCAATTTCTTTATTGCCCTTAAAAGTAAAACATTGATGACATATTTCAAATGTTAAGACTTTGTCCGTGTCTCCTCATGTCAAATTCAGTTGTTCTTCTCTCCTCATGTCAACTTCATTTGTTCTTCTTTGAACTGCTACAGAAAACCTGCAGTAGGTTATGGTGCACCGGTTCATCTCAAGGATCACAACGAGGGTGTCGAACCCAACACATGCCCTGGGCAGACGGCACACCTTGCGATCATCACAAGGTAGTTCACAACTTGCTTTAAACATTTATCTTTATTTGTTCTTGGAGAGTATATTGCTCTGATAAAACTCAAGTTTTGGGTGGGACATAGAAACAACAATAAACTCATTTTGTGCTGAGAGGATTGGTTTTTATTTTATGTTCTTTTTAATTTTTCTTGCTGTTTTGGGGGTCTATAGACTACGTGCCCTCTGTATACATCTATATTCAATAATCCCGGCCTAATATTTGGTTGAGGAGTGACGTTGCAGGTCAGATTGCCTTTGAATTATGTGACCTTTGATGTCATCTACAGTATCTCCTAACGCAATTTATGTCAAACACGATGTGTGAGTATACCATCGGACACATTTTATAAATAAAGATGTAAACAGAGGGCACATCGTCTTCAGGTGTTGTATCAGTTTTTGCACAGTACTATTTGTTTAGTTCCACCATGTTGAGATCCTGAAGATAATATAAATCTTATGCTACATAACTCATGTTCTAGTTATACTAAAATGGCATCATTGCCATAGTTTTTTTTAAAGTTTTATTATTGTAATAATGTTTGGTAGAGGGCCTAACCAGATAATTCTGCCATTTCCACAAATAAAGTGTCCATACCTAAATTCAGTTTAAAAAACCTTTCCCCAAATCATTTACAACCCAAGAGGGAGAACCATACTATTAAACTGCGGGTAAATTGAAGAGGCAAACAAACAATTAAGATTGATTGAAATCCAAAATTGCTTCGACTGCAACTCGGAACTTAGTCAAAACACCAAATAAAGCCCCAGACAAAATAACCAGAATGCCGTGGCCTAGTTAGCCGTGCACTTTCCTACAAAAATGTTTGGATTTTACACAATGTGCAATGTACTTGGCTTTCTGTTCATGTACAAATGACTCTGTGGAGACAATGTTGTGCGACACAAACCCGATCGAATTTCTCGTCAATTGCCTGGACCCGACAACATCATGAATGTTTGAACCAAATACCGGAAACCCAATACTGGAAACCTAATACTAATGGATCTCAGCAAGGCTTACCTAGTAAATTAAGGTATTGTGAGGGAACGCGATTAAAGTAGCTATCTAGTTCCGACTAAAAAAAAAAATTGTCTCTCTATGGACATGAAAGAGCTTTAAAGCAGATCATTTTTCAAGGTCAACTTTGAACAATTTAAACAAACTATAAAAAAGAAACTAAGAATGTTCTTTTACTAAACCAAAGCCACTTCAGCGTTATGATGGTTGGAGAATTTTTTGTCATAATAATTACCCACTGGTTAATGATATTTGGTTAAGGAATTAGTTCTTTAATTTGACACAATAGATGCTCGGTAGCTCTCGCAGATGCCATTTCAAGGCATTTTTGGGGTGTTAAAAAATAAGAGGTGAGGAAAAAAGAATTGGAGGCAATTCCAGGTTGTTTATAGGGCCCCACGCCCCCCCCCCCCTTATTTTTCTTTGGAAAAAAAAAAGAGCAAGATAAAGAGGGAGAGAGACAAACAAATATGCTGTATATTACAGGAAAATGCACCAAGATCCCTCAAGCAGGGCAGGCGGGCACTCCTTCGGCGTAGGTGGCACAACTTGCCTTCACCATAAGCTGCTGGGTACATTTCCACTCTATTACCCCCTTTACCTATTTGGAAAATCCCTAATCCGCAGCTGACAAAATTAAGTTTTGATGAAAATGGTTCTTTCACAGATAGGCTTTGTGAGAATGACGCACACTTTCTTCACAAAAGATAAACTCTGTGGTGTACTTTGTAAATTGTTCCTTTGTTTGACGCTTCCACATTTCAAATCACAGTATTCAATTTTTTTAAATTGTTTTTCTTCTTCTCGTTGCAGTGGTGTGATCGAGGCAAGTGCGTCTCCCGTCGCCATGACAGTCAGGCCCCCATTGATGGAGGCTGGGGTAAGTGGGAGCCCTATGGGGACTGTTCTAGGACCTGTGGAGGAGGAGTCAAGCAAGCCATCCGTCAATGTACACATCCTGTCCCTGAGAACGGTGGCAAGTACTGTATAGGCAGGAGGGTACGCTTCCGATCCTGTAATTCAAGGGTAAGCAATGGACCTTACGCATAGCGGCCATCTTAGAGGGCATAAGGATTATTTTTAACGAAACTTGATCCGAGGCGGGTTCAGGCCGATGGTACTGGGAAGCACACCCACGCATTTCCGGCCTTGCTCGCTGCTGACAGACATTTCAGCCCTGTGACTTGTTTATGCGTCATCCGTTTTGAATCTATGGAAAACTTTGCGTGTATGTATATGTTCCCCGGCGCAAACTGGCTAGCATCAACAGTTGGATACTCTGAGAACCCGGTTCCGATGCTCACTCCTAGCTTGCTTTCCTGACCTGCCAATTCCTGACGTCTATAACTTGCTTTGTTCCAGAACACTAGAACAGAATACTTTTCTTGGTTTATCTAGCATCAAAACTTACTGTTCATGTACTACATACAAGTAACCCCCGGGAACAGAAGCACAATAGGCAAACAATTGATCCTCTCAGTCCTTGTGTCAATGTAACAATGTTTGCTATAAAATACCCCAAAAGCTAATTTGTATTATCAAAAAGTCTACATATTTCCCATTCCTATTCTTTTCTTCTCTCGTCAAAAATCTGATTTCTTAGCACTTGTCTAGCGTATCAAAATTTCTGGAAAAGTGACATACCTTAACATAAGCAGCCCAGCCTACATGCACCCAGATTGCCCCGACTTGAAGCCATGGAAATGCCTTATTACTAACCACTCTTCCCTCCCTGAGTGACCACGCCTATTTCAACTCAGTATGTTCACAAACAACTTCATTAACCCATTGAAACATTGTGACTGAATCTTTCCCTATTTTGGGGGGTTTTAAAAATTGATCAGGAAATGTGAATAGGAAACAGGTGGTTGAAGGTTTGGCTGTGTGAGTGAATGGAGTGAATGGACCAGTTGTGTGTGTACCTTGAAATAGGGAAGCCGCAATGACAGGTTGTCAAAACGGTAATTGTTCTTGACATGAAACCGTGACTGACACGTTAGGTATATGTTACCTGTCACCACAAAAGGAGCTTAACTCCCAAGTACGCGACTTACTAATAATATAATAATATTAATAATAACATTTCATTCATTGTTTTTTTCACTGGTAGCCGTGCCTAGATGAAAGTATAGCATTTAGGCAGCAGCAGTGCGCCGGTTACAATAGTAACAGCTTCAACATCCATGGTGTGCCCAGGGATGTACGATGGGTTGCCAAGTATACCGGGGGTGAGTAATAACTCATGCAAACATCTATGCATCTACTGCACACATCTATCCATCTACTGCACACAATGAAAAGATACCCATGGATATGTGACCTGCAGCCAATTTCACGGAGCTGCTAAGCACAAAAATTTGCTTACCACAAAAAAGTCTTGCTTAATAAAAACAAGTTATCAGCCAAAATTCTACGTGTTTTTCATCCGAAGCAAAAAACCAGCTGGTTATTAATCAAAAACAATAAAGATCACGTGCAAATTTGGTCTGTAACCTTGTTTTTACCAAGGACAAATTTTTATGCTAAGCAAATTGTTGTGCTTAGCATCTCCGTGAAATTGGCCCCCGCCCTTCATGTCCGATATAGCACAAAACACTTTCACAAATGGGGCAGTTTAGTGTTTAAAGGATAATATTTCTTTCACAAATTATTTTGTTTTTTTGTTTTGAGGCTCTTTGGTTTCTGTATTTTCCGATCTGATTGATTCAAAATGTTATTTTAATCACCCAAGTTGATTAAATAAAGTTTTGTTTTCATGCTTTATTGTGATGAAGCATTTTTTAATTCCCAATTCCCATTTCAGACTTACTTTCGCAGAGCAGGTTACATATGAACTCTTCTGATAACCACTGAAAGAGTACCCCCTTCCCGTTATTGAATTTAATTCAATGAGACAATCCCCCATGATCATACTTTATCCTCGGATTAGCTGATTTTCTTGTTTTTTACTTCACATTTATGCAACAATGCACACAATTTTCTTGTTTTTTATTACTTCCAAGTTGCATGCCTGTGCTTTGCTAGAAAAAAAAAGAATATTAATAGAATAGAAAGAAATATATAAACAAAAAAATCAAAAAAGTCTGTAGATGTGAGGGTTGGTCCCCCATTTACCCTACCCACAATAGGGTGCAGCAATGATGTCTGGTCAGGCCAAGCCCTACTATAATGACTTACCAGGCTGGGGCTAATTCTAGATACATTGGCAGCCACAACCCGGACATCATGTTTTGTCATCAAGGAATGACTGACCCACTTTTGGAGGGTGACAGTTAGGTTGGATCAGTACCTGTCCTTAGAATGATTGGATATTCAGGATGTTAGGGATGGAGTTGTCATCATGTCAGTTGTCGTCTGTTTTCTAGACTTGCTGACCCACATTCATCTCATGTCATCACACTGATCCCTGTATTGTATGTGAATTGTGGTGAAAGTTAGGCTATGTGCTTGTGTAAGGGATCAAGGGATTTATTAAAGGGGGTGGGTATACTTGGCAAGTTTTTGTATCTGGTAAAAGGATGTTCATACATTTTGTGTGAAATTTTGGATTCAAACTGTGAGTTATAAACTTCTTCTTTTTTTAGTGAGTTCAAGAGGGCTTGGGTTTAGTTTTTGTCTATTAAAGGGATGTCTTCATTCCTTGCTTGTGGGGTAAATGTGCGTTTGTATTGACCGGCAATCGTGGTCGTCGGATAAAAGAATTGGGAGTCAAACAATGGGTCCACGATTGACAAAACGTCCACGATCTTTTCCCGTGTACAAATCCTATGGCGATCATCAAAAAACATTAGAGTATAAACAAAAGAGGGAAGACGGTCGGACAATACCCCGTCCACGATCGAAGGCCTTTACACACTTGTGTGAGTTTGGAGGACCCCCCTGGTTTTCTTCATCCCATGGGTTTCTATCCACTCTAAATATTAGGGCAAACCTTCAAATTAATTTCTATAAACTTCATTCTTAATGAATTTGCAAAAACCACACCTAGAAATCTGAGAAATCTGGGAATTTGGTACTGTCCCAGAAGGGAACTCTACTGGCACCATTGGACATATAGCACAACGTGTGCATCTTACGCTATGTGTTTAGGTTGTATCCATTGACTGACTGGCAGTGAGGGGGATTGTCAGTGTTAACAATTGTCACACAATAACAATTGGCTGTGCTACACAACCTCTTGACTTCCAAACAACCTCCTTAAAGTAAAAGTATGTCTCATGAAATTTTGTAAATTTCTCAAGGAAATATCAGGAAATATCAGGAAATATCAACGTTTTCATAAACCACAGACATCTAATAAAAGTTAGACACGACATGTGTATACTTTTATCGTTGTAGTCATTGTTCTGAAAATAGGCCGCGTCACAGAACACACGCTTATTGCGAACGTGTGCCTGTCCCGCTCACGCCACGCACGCGATGAGCGTTTCGCGTACTTGCACATTCCATACGCGGATCAATTTTCAGAACAGTTTTGAAAGCATATGTCATGTCTAGGTTTTATTTAGATGTCTATGGTTAGGACCCCTGTTTTATTTTGACCCCATTTCACCGTCTTCCTCTGCAGTTCAGATCAAGGATCGATGTAGTCTCTTCTGTTTTATTTTGACCCCAGTTCACCGTCTTCCTCTGCAGTTCAGATCAAGGATCGTTGTAGTCTCCTCTGTTTTATTTTGACACCATTTCACCTTCTTCCTCTGCAGTTCAGATCAAGGATCGATGTAGTCTCTTCTGTTTTATTTTGACCCCATTTCACCGTCTTCCTCTGCAGTTCAGATCACGGATCGTTGTAGTCTCTTCTGTTTTATTTTGACCCCATTTCACCGTCTTCCTCTGCAGTTCAGATCAAGGATCGATGTAGTCTCTTCTGTTTTATTTTGACCCCATTTCACCGTCTTCCTCTGCAGTTCAGATCACGGATCGTTGTAGTCTCTTCTGTTTTATTTTGACCCCATTTCACCGTCTTCCTCTGCAGTTCAGATCAAGGATCGATGTAGTCTCTTCTGTTTTATTTTGACCCATTTCACCGTCTTCCTCTGCAGTTCAGATCAAGGATCGTTGCAGTCTCTTCTGTTTTATTTTGACCCCATTTCACCGTCTTCCTCTGCAGTTCAGATCAAGGATCGATGTAGTCTCTTCTGTCGTGTAGAGGGAAGCATTGCCTTCTACAAACTGGCCAAGAAAGTGGTGGACGGCACGCCTTGCGGACTGAACACTGATGACATATGTGTGCAAGGTCAATGCTGGGTGGGTGTTCAGTACTGTCTCGTCATTGAACAAGATTAAAAGGGTTGCTAGTGACTAGGGAGTAGAGTCCATCAAAAGTCCTCTTAAATTCTCACAATTAATCACAATTAGTCAGTCACAAGTCAATCAGATGTCCTTGCAAGTCCTCGCATGTCCTTGCATGTCCTATCAAGTTCTTGCAAGTTCTCTTAAGTTCTTGTGAGTCCCTGCCAGTCCCTGCGGCCAGTCCAAGCCAGTCCCCGCAAGTCCTTGCACGTCCTCGCACATCTTTACGAGTCCCTGCAAGTCCTCACAAGTCCCCGCAAGTCCTCACCAGTCCCTGCAAATCCTCGCATGTCCGCGCAAATTCTCGCAAGTCCTCCATATATGTCTGTGCAAATTCTGGCGAGTCCTCGTGAATACCTGGTATTCTTTTCATGTGGTTTTAATATTTTGGGCATTTGAGATTTTAATTTTTTTTTTTTTTAATGTTTTGTGTTGTTTTTTTATTGATTTTAGAAAGCAGGCTGCGACCACATCTTGGGTTCCCAGACAACAAGAGACAACTGTGGAGTCTGCGGTGGTGACAACCAGGCGTGTAGGATTGTCACTGGCAGCTACAATAAGGCACAATACGGTGAGACAAAACACTGAATATTCCAGGCTTTTAACTCACTGGTACATTTTATGACAACGTATCCATTTTCAAGGACATCCATGAACCCATAGAGTGCTGGGATGTTTAGGTGCAGTTTGGAAGTGATAGGAGCTATTTATGGGTCAGCTTGTTCATTATCTCTCTGCCATCTTAGTAATGGACAGTTAACAACATTCTTGCTAATGTTGGTAGCATCGTGATTTAAAGGTAGGATACACCATTGGCAATTGTTTGAATTATCATAAATGGGTGGATTTGGGGGGTTGTATTTTATAGTAAATATCGTTTAAATAACCTGTCCGAAGTTTTACAATCATGAATGCCGAGAAAAGCACGAAAAACAGCGTTTGTTTTCAACCGGCTTTGAGCAGTTATTCTTATGTTATTTGTGTTTATAATTATAATATAAAATTCGCGATCGCAGACGGCGATCACGAATTTTTCTTTATAAAATTATATTTTCCCAAAATAATTAAAGAATATCTAGCGCAATAATTTTGTTGGATGCCTAGAGTCATTATTTACTTTCAGATGAGTAAGATATTTCTTAATAATTCGGTAGTAATTTTTTTCGATATCTGCAAATGGTGTATACTACCTTTAATTTAGGCGAGGTCCCTGCTGGCTACATGGCAATTACGTTTTTTTTGCTTCTGACTAGCGCCCCCTGAACAAAGATATTGACTAATTTGAAGAACCACCAACATAAGGCTGGATAGCTCAGTTGGTAGAGCACCGGAACGTTAATCCAGAGGTCGCTGGTTCAAGCCCCGTTCAAGTTAATGTTTTTGTTCAACTTTTAAATAGTATTACTTGAACCTGCTGGTAGTCAGTTTTTTGTGTGGTTTATTTGAAATTTGTTGAAAAGCATGAAACTGAGGTAGGGGTGTAGAAATAATATTGCAATTATTAGTCTTGCAATTTATCCTATACAAAGTAATTCTAACAACTGATAAGGATGATTTTTAGAAACACAACTACAAACATTATTGTTTGAGTAACATCTTGAAATGAACTTGTGAACCTGTTTTCGACAGTCTCGATGTCAAGCTGGGAAATGTCATTCAATTTAAGCCACAGCTGTTTTCAAACCTAATGTCCGTCAGTATCTTTGCTATTTTGTCCACCTTTCCCACCAGAATCATTCTCCACATAACACAAGGAAGCAGCCCTTGATTGTGGCTTCCACCGCAAAATCTCCCTGTGTCTCATGTTTTTTATCCCGCTAAGCACTGACTACTTACAACAGGTGGTAACGGGAACCTGTCAGCGAAGGACTTATTTCTGGAGCCTGCTAAGATCTAGATCAGATGGGGTTGGAGGTGATTTCTAATGGTTTCCGGATCCAGGGCCCAGGAGCCTGAGTGGACCTAGGGGGTTAGATGAGGTTCATGGGAGAGGAAAGCTGCAACTTCTGGGAGGATTTGGGAGATCAGTACAAAGGATAGTTTCAGTTTAGAGCCTAGTTTTCTTGTTTGGATTGTCATCATTTTAAGGCACTTATTACCCCGTTCATCAGGCCCTAGACCATGGCAGCCGTTTATAGGTGATAAGTTTACCTCGACCCTTATACCCCCTTCACATACACGAGTCCTTACAGATCGCCAACTCGTAGTCAATCGCAAGCATCCGTAAATAACTTGTGGTATTCGTAATTTAATCATCACAACTCGCAACAACTCGCAGACACTCTTAAGGATCCGTGAAAGGAGAGGCAAACTTTTTGACAGTTTAAAAATCTTCTTACGATTAATTTTTTCGTAAATAATTCGTAAATAGCTCGTAGCAATCCGTAAGTATCGTAAACCGCTCGCAACAACACGTAACCATCCGTAAACTGCTCGCAAGAATCCGTAAATGACTCGTAGCAATTTGTTTAACTATTTGTTACGGTTAGTTTACGATTTGTTTACGAAATATTTAAGGATTATTACGAGTGCTTACGTGTTGTTTACGATGGCTTTACGGATTGTTTTACGAGTTATTACGAGCACTTTACGTTTAGTTACAAGTACTTTCCGAATAAATACGTATACTTTACGTATACTTTACAAATTCTTACGTATTAATGACAATTTGGGGAAGGTATAAAAGCTGCAAAATTGAACACTTCATCAGTTGTCGAATGATGATACATTGAGATTTGAAGGATTTATATATTTTTTGGAAAACAATCCTGAGGACTCGTAAATACTCGTAACTAACTCGTAACTAACTCGTAACTAACTCGTAACTATTCGTAACTATTCGTAACAACATGTAAACATGGTGTAACTAACACGTAAAAGCTTCGATGAATCGTAACATTCCGTAATATACTCGTAACAATCCGTAAAAAGTTTGTAAAATGCTCGTAAGTTACTCGTAGTTATCCGTGACCACTCGTAACAAATCGTGGAATTTTGACGTAAATACATCGCACTAACTCGTAATAAATCGTAAATAGCTTGTAATAACTCCTTACAACTCTTAAATCGGTTGTAAAAGTGCCAAATCGTAAGGATCCTCGAAAGATCTGTGAACTTGTGCGATCCGTAAGGACTTGTAAGAAAATGTTGTGTATGTGAAGGGGGTATTACAGGTACTCCTGGGTGGAGAGAGGCACTTGTAGGGCACAAACACCATGTTCCTGGTAGGGTTTGAACCCACTCGTCATCGGACAAGAGTCAAACATCATAACCACTAGCTAGGCCATGGCATTCTATCAGAGTGGTTACATAAAATCATTAACCAGTCATTGGCATAGCAATGGAATCACACCGATGCAAACATGGCTACACTCACTATGGACTCCTGGTGTTTTTTTCTGAGCATTTTTGTGTCATTTCGTTAGGGAAGTGAAAACAAACCTACAGGTGTACATTTATTTGTATGATTACAGTCTGCAGCAAAACAGTTGACCATTATAAGGTTGCATCTATTGACCAATTTAGACCAAACGTGCGTTACCAATGGCTGCTTCAGTTGTCAAGTGTGTTTATTGATCTAGCACAGTGACTATGTTTATAGAACACTTCTTACTTGGGTACACAGACTGATTTTGTGCTACCACTGGTCAAACTTTGAGTAACTTTTCAATTGTGAGTTTTGGATGGATTTGGTAGTATTATTATCTTATCTTTCACCATGTTTAGCGTTTTTTGGGGGGAGACTTGAAAAAAATCAGAAAAGTAGAGAAAGCGTGTAAATCGAGAGCAAGTCGGAGATAAATGTGCAATTTATTCATCATACTGTCAAGAAATTTGGTAAAAGAAGGCGTTATATTTCACATTCATTTGCAGCAAATAATGTGGGTGCTATGGAGTTTTGCTTAGTTAGTTTTTAAATCATAAAAAACAACCGAACGAATTTCAATTTTCAAATGCGTTTATCTAGCTTAACCAAACCACCCCTACTAAAATCAACATATCTTTACAACTAAACAACACGTAATAATAATTTAGTGTCAAATTAAAACTGAACATGTCCTCTTTTCATCTCTACCAAAAACTCAGCTTCACCCCCCCAATTTTTTTTTTTGTGGGAACAGGTCACACTTTCAAAGAAAATTTATTTCCAACATTTAACTCAAGTCACCAGTCATAATTGCTTCAGTTATTTACATATTTACATATTTTGTAATTTGTAATTTTTTTATTTTCAATATGTAATTTTCATTTATAAATTTATAATGTATATTTAATTGTAATTAAGATATTTTTTTGGTATAATTTCTTTTTGTAAAATATTTATTGGGTTTTAAATGTACATGTTTTAATGTGAAGTGCCTCGAGCGTCAATTTTTTGACGGATTTGGCGCTATATAATAATTAGCTATTATTATGTTAACGATATTCAATTGTCTTTGTCTTGTCTTCACATGTCTAGGTTACAACAAAGTTGTTGAGATTCCTGCTGCATCAACAAAGTTGGACATTCGTCAACACAGCTACCTGGGAACACCAGCTGATGATAACTACCTTGGTGAGTATCAAACAGAAAACACTTGCAGTTCATTTGAACTTACACTGGAAAGGGTATGATGTGATTTCACATTCAAAGCGTACACGATCCTTAGCAGGATGTGATTTTAACAAAAGAGTACCAAAATCACATTCAAATGCTCCAAATTCACCTCCTCTTCCAAATTTACATCCTGTTTTAAGTCGTTAACCTCCAAATTTACATCAAGTTTTCGCACTTTTCCAAAATTACATCTGGTGTCTGGCCTGCTGGCTAAAATCACATTCTAATTTTCGCACCTTTTCCAAAATCACATACGATTATTTAAGTGACAGTAAGCTCAACACTGCTAACTGTTAATAAGCAGCACTATTATTAATTATTTTGGTAATAAAACCAAGGATCCCTTAAAAGCTGTAGCACTGTAGCTCGTAAGCCTGAAGAAACCTGTAGAGAGAAGACAATGAGAAGAAGGTACAGTTTTAGAGGTGGGAGGAAAACCCCAGAAGAATATCCCGGGGAAAACCCATGGAGTCGGGCAGGGACAGAAAATACAATCCACATACTGGCCCAGGCGGGGTTCGAACCCGGGTCATAGCGGAGGATGGCGAGGAAAGAACCGCTACGCCAACCTGACTCCCCTATGAAATTGGGTCCAGGACCTTGAACAGGATAATTTTAATAAAAAGTAATGTATGATTTGGTGTTTGATTACAGCAATAAAGAACACTTATGGAGAGTTTGTTCTGAACGGTCACTTTGTAGTCAGCATGTTCCAGAGAGAAATCAAGATTGGTAACGTCGTGATGGAATACAGCGGTTCCAATAACTCCATTGAGAAGATCACGTGTTATGAGAAGATTATCTCTAATATCACCATCTATGTAAGTCAAACCAAGGGCATTTCATAGAGCTGCTAAGCATACACATTTGCTAAGCAATACAAATCTTGCTAAGCTAAAACTATCAGTCACAAACAGGAGACAATTTGGTTTGGAATCCTGTTTATTTCCCATGGAAAAATTTGCATGCTAAGCAAAATTGTGTGCTTAGCAGCTTGATGAAATTGGCCCCAGTCTTGCTTGCCCTAATAGGAGACGGAAGATGGTGGAGGACTTCCTCAGTCAAATTTCATTTTGAGAGATCTGTGAATCAGAACTGGGTACCCAAGTGCCCGCTGGTGGATTCAATCAAAGTATAGAACCAGTTCCAGATTAATGGAATTGAGTACCCAAAACCAACTTTAAATATTACTTTATAGTAACTTCTTAGACATAATGTTTCGTAAGATGGAATTTGTTACCCACAGTGAGCCCTCTCAAGGCAAAACAATGTCACTTCAAAATTACCCTTTTGCGAGAAAAATTACTTGAAAGTTTTATCGGCTGTCACCCCTAAAATGGTAGCTTGATTCTATCTATATTTTTACACGCAATTCTTTTCGGAATATGTAAAATGTAAAAATTTTTACAATTTATTGAAGCCCCAAAAAACTTGAGAAAAGACGATAAAATACTTCTTACAATGCTGTTTGTTGTGCTTCAGTCGAACATTCCATGAACAAGTTATGGCTGTTTAAAGTTTGCATTTATCAACATGTCGCAAAATTCAAATATCGCGAAAAAGGCCTTTGACGTTTTGAGTTTTGTACATGTGATCTGGACAAATGCCAATCGTTTTTCCTTAAAAATATTTTCTGTTACTTCCTCAATATTTCTTGACAAAATATAGTTAGTAGGCATACCAAAATTGCAAATATCAATAAATCTGAATTGTTTTTATCTCACATTATGTCTTGAGACGGTCGCTCTTCTTTTATGTCCAGCACCCCCCCCCCCCCCCCCTTTCAATTTTGTTTACGGCCAGTAATTTCTTCTTTGGCCATGTATGGCCTTGTTACATTTCAGCTGAGAGATGCAATGCTTCATATTTTGTTGTTGTTGTGATTGATTGTTTAATTTAATCCTAACATGTAAGAATGCTTGATGTATGTTCTCTTTTCCCCCAGGTCTTGTCTGTAGGTAACGTCTTACCACCAGACATCAGATATTCTTACAATGTTCCTATCTCTGGCCAGGATGTATATGTGTGGGATGTGTACGGACCATGGGCAGTGTGCAATAAGATGTGTAAAGGTGAGAACCATTAAGAGTTGAATCAAGTAGTCGCATGAATGACAAGTTAATCACTACTACTTGGGTGGCTTGTGTGTAAAGCACTCGCCTCCCACCAATGGGGCTCATGTACGATTCCCGGCCCGGACCATATGTGAATAGAGTTGTGCGTTAGTTCACTCCTGCAGGCTCGTACGCAGGGGAAGAGCGACACGTGCGTACGCACCCCCCCCCCCCCCCCCCCCCCCCCCAAATTACCAAAAGGTCCACATTTTCCGGGGTAAATAATGGTATTTTGATGTAGAAATAACGGTACTGGCACACGAACAATTTTGGTCCCATTGTTGGTCCCATCAAGTACAAAAATCCTGCATACGGGCCTGCTCCTGTGCCAGGAGGGTTTTACTGTTTTGATCTCATGCTGTGCTTCGTAGTCATATATGAGTAGATGTGGCCGGCCTTCAGAGGCACCTTTACGTGCCAGCGGCTCGACGACGTCGTAGCCACGTCCTTCGCAATTCGGCATCCCAGCTGCGAGTAAGGATGATTAGCCGCCCCAATTATAACATTTAGTAGTTACAAATATTTCCTAAGATTTTCATTGGGAAATGTAAATATACGCCGGTTAAGGGCCAAAATCTAATATTCCATGGGCACTTCTGTAGTTTTCAGCTATAGCAAGTAATTCGGACGTAGCCACAATTTTAAGGAGCTATTAATCATAACAAAATAATGCTTAGCAAATGACTGTAATAAGCAGAAATGAAAAGTGGACCAGTGATAAGCATTATGCATCCTGTAATTTTGACCGGTTACCTGTATCAGATATTTTTCTGCGCTTGGCATATTTCTGTGCTTACAACTGGTGTAGGAAATTGGTTCCCTGACTTGATTTCCCACACACTGTTGATTGAACTGTGATAAATATTGTAGACTTGCTGTAATTCTGTAATCCGTTAATAAATAACCCCATCCGACATTTGGCAAATGTCAAACGTACACCTGACACAAACACGCATTGTGGTTTCTTCTTATTCATATCGCTGTTTGAAAAGAGAATCTCAAATGCCTTTTAGAAATAGCTCTCTGACCGATGGAATTAAAAGCCACAGAATTGTGACATTCAACAACAGCAGCGGTTTAATCTGTTTGGCTCTGTGAGGTTATAACCAGATCAACTCATTAACAACATTTCCTGTTGATTTTCTGTGGATCACACCGAACATATCTACATTTCAATTTCGGTAAAGTTTGTGATCTGTAAAGATAAGTAATGGACAGATAATCAGGCATGCGATTTGTCATATTTTGGTCTGATATCACACCTTTGAATTTCAAACAAAGACATTATTTGTATACAATCTTTCAGACACGTCATCATTTTTCAGATTTTTTTTTCTTAATTGACAATCTCATCCCTTGTTGCATTGTGTTTCTCTATACCTCCGAATACTTTTCAATTTGCAACAAAATTATTTGCTGGCTTGTTACGTTTTAATTAATTTAAAAAAGAAATCGTGCATCCCATGTTATTGCAAACAGGTTTAGTCAATTTTGATTAATCAATTTATTCCCAACTTTGAAAGGAAGATGTCCGATGTCTATTTAAAAACCCAAATGAAAACAACAGTGGCGCCAACTTTAATTTGTTTGGTGTTAGTGTCATGCACACTTGTGTTTCTTGTCAGTCATATTAACCACAAACGGGTGTTTTGACACTTTACAGCAAACCGCAGTTTTAGCTGGTTCACCTGTTAGAATTAATGTCGGAGGTTAAGAGGGCCCTGGGAAAGAGGATGCACGAGGTCAAAGGTTACATTCATCTAAGACAGTAGCTATGTCATCAGACTCCTAACTATTAGCAAAAACCTGACCAAGCTTTGTCTTCATGTATTTGTATTCATAGTGGAGTGTCGTGGCCGAGCGGTTAAGAACCCGGTTTTCTGTTCCGCAGAGCGTGAGTTCGAATCTCGGCCTCGACACCTGTGTCCTTAAGCAAGGCACTGAAACCACTATTGCTTCGTCTTTCGGATGAGACGTAAAGCCGTAGGTCCCGTGTATTGTATAATAATAATCATTATAATGCACGTAAAAGAACCCAGTAACACTTATCGCTAAGAGAAGGGGTTTGCCCCGGTGTTCCTGGCAGTGCGTTGGTGCACCCTCTCCTTCCGTTGCGTTAATGCCAGAATTGGTTACTGCAACGTACTCATACAGATACAGATACAGACAGATCCCAAAAATCGTAACTGACTGAAAGAATAATATTTGACATAAGTCAATATATACCCCCAAAAAGTCAATTATTAAATTGTAAAAAACAACAATTACCTTCGCTTTTCAATTGGATATTAAAATTGCAGTCGCAAAACATTTATTCATATAACTTAATGTTTGACCTTGTTGGCTTTAACATTATGTAATGATTTTGTGCGGAAAAAAAAATTAAGAGGTGACTGGATCATTGATTGATCATTTAACCACACCCTTCCTAAAGCATCAATCGTTCTCATCTTGTTTTGGTAGCATGATATATATTAATATTTTCATACACCGTTTTTATTGGTAGAGTTTGGTAACTACTCCCCTTGTCTTGTCAACATGCTACTAACCCTGCTTGAATTTCTCTCAGCCCCGTCACCTTCCTGTTTTTTTACCTTTAAATTTTGTTTTTATGTATAACACGTGTAAAAAAGTGTTTTTATTTTGAAATGTAGGGTGTTTTACTTTATACATAATTTAGGTTACATTTTTCAGACTGTTTTTGGCAGAACTTTTTTAGGAAAAAAATCTGTCTGTCTGTCATGCTAGAATTAACCACATTTAAAAACGTGTTTCATTTGAAAACTGAAATTTTAATTGCAATTCAACTTGGATCATACATGCGATATGGAAGCTTTCCTGTGAGGGTGACATTACATGTTTCTATCGCATAGTGAGGACTGGGGTAATTAGGAAAGCAGGCGAGATACGTAGTTTGAAAACCGTCTTGTTTATAATTTGAATTAATTCAAAACAACAGCTGTGCTTGCTCATCATTTGCTGTTAGTCATTGTCTATTACCGTTTGCCATATTGATGTGCTGCAGTTTTGGCTTCCCCCCCCCCCACATTTAAACCCTTGAGTGTCAAGATTACTAATCTCACCTTTTTTTCTTGTTTGCTTACTTGCAAGCTGGAGGGATTAACCTTGTATTAAGCATTATCTTGTGAGTACAAAAAAAAACCTGTTTTTTTCCAGTGCCTGTCACATTGATTTCAAATTGTTTTGTCAATAAGGAAAGAAATAAATAAAATTAAAAGCTAGGCAATACAATTTTTGACAAACTAAACTTGTTAGTATTGCAGAGTGATCATAATCATTAGCTTTTAATAAAGTTTAATACAAATTGACTTGACATTTTTAAAACATTTTACTGAGTACAATACGACTGTTGCATTTTTTAAACCTTCCTTTTTTTCTCTTGAATTGTTTAACATTTAGGCGAGAGGGAGCAGGGTCTTCGATGTTTGAGACAGACTGATCGCGTGCAGGTCAAGGACAGTAGTTGCCGTGGCAGGCGCCCTGAGCCGATCACATCTAAATGCAACACCGGATGCCAAGTACAGTATGTTTGGACATTGTTTTTTCTCTTCTGTTTTCGCTTCAAGTCTTGATCTCAATTTTAAACACAGGCTTTATTGTCTTTGAATAACATCGTCAGTCGGTTAGTCAGTATTCGTGGCAGCCATCCATGACAATTGTGCAAGCATTTTTGTTTTAAATGCAAATCTCGAGGCCAAAGACCACTCAAGGTGTGGGCTACAGAATAAAGTGTGGAAGAACCAGCCCCTCTACACTGAAACAAGACAAGATAATCTGATCTTTCCACACCATGAATAGGGTTGGGATGTGTAACTAGTCCACAGCAAGGCATTAATGATGCCTCTACCCATATTATGCATAAAAGTGTCCTAGCCCAGGCCGGGTTTGCACCCCCAACCTACAGAACTACCCGCAGACCATGAATTCAATGCTCCACTAGGCCACGAAACTTTTACAAAAGCATACACACAAGATTTGTTGTCTTAATTTAACATCATTTTGTTTTTGATCTTACATAAACTGTACATCAGAGAGGTGCTCATACACATCAAGAACATATGTCCACCTGGCCAAGATATTTGTCACAGACCGGTGCGTCGGTCTTAAACAATTTTACAGATTTGTTGCCCTAATTTTCTTCACTATTGTGTTGTAACTACAGTTGGTTAATAACAGCCGAGAGTGACTGCTCAGTGACATGTGGTTCCGGTCGACGCACACGGCGCGTCCAGTGTAAGAAGTCCGTCGGACGTCGACAGACTAGCATGGTGGTAGCTGACATCCATTGCAGTGAGGAAGCCAGACCAGCTGAGGTGGTAGAGTGTGGCAGTGAATGCCCAGTGGCTCACTGGGAGTATTCAGCTTGGTCTCAGGTACATAGAGAGCCATGTCAAGTATGGGGGATGGCTAGGGCTAGGGCTAGGAGACCAATTCATAGAGCAAGCTAGACCGGCCGAGGTGGTAGAGTGTGGCAGTGAATGCTCAGTGGCTCACTGGGAGTATTCAGCTTGGTCTCAGGTACATAGAGGGCCATGTCAAGTATGAGAGATGGTAGAGTGTGGCAGTGAATGCCCAGTGACATGGGGGGGATGGCTAGCACTATGGCTAGGGGATTTGTTTAGGTGTTGTATAATAATTACTGTCAACCTGACTTGTGTGTGATGTTTGATTGACCTGTGATTGACTTGTTTTGGCAGTGTTCCAGATCTTGCGATGGTGGTAGCCGCAGACGCAGTGCCTCTTGCCGTGACTCCAGTGGCTACTATACTCAGGACAGTAACTGTGACAGCTCCACCAAGCTAGTTGTAGAGAGATGTAACACACAGTCCTGTCTGATATGGGCTGCTGAACCATGGAGTCAGGTTAGTTAAAGATAGGACAGTAACTGTGACAGCTCCACCAAGCTGGCTGTAGAGAGATGTAACACACAGTCCTGTCTGATATGGGCTGCTGAACCATGGAGTCAGGTTAGTTAAAGATAGGACAGTAACTGTGACAGCACCACCAAGCTAGTTGTAGAGAGATGTAACACACAGCCATGTCTGATATGGGCTGCTGATGAACCATGGAGTCAGGTTAGTTAAAGATAGGACAGTAACTGTGACAGCTCCACCAAGCTAGTTGTAGAGAGATGTAACACACAGTCCTGTCTGATATGGGCTGCTGAACCATGGAGTCAGGTTAGTTAAAGATAGGACAGTAACTGTGACAGCTCCACCAAGCTAGTTGTAGAGAGATGTAACACACAGCCATGTCTGATATGGGCTGCTGAACCATGGAGTCAGGTTAGTTAAAGATAGGACAGTAACTGTGACAGCACCACCAAGCTAGTTGTAGAGAGATGTAACACACAGTCCTGTCTGATATGGGCTGCTGAACCATGGAGTCAGGTTAGTTAAAGATAGGACAGTAACTGTGACAGCACCACCAAGCTAGTTGTAGAGAGATGTAACACACAGCCATGTCTGATATGGGCTGCTGAACCATGGAGTCAGGTTAGTTAAAGATAGGACAGTAACTGTGACAGCTCCACCAAGCTAGTTGTAGAGAGATGTAACACACAGCCATGTCTGATATGGGCTGCTGAACCATGGAGTCAGGTTAGTTAAAGATAGGACAGTAACTGTGACAGCTCCACCAAGCTAGTTGTAGAGAGATGTAACACACAGTCATGTCTGATATGGGCTGCTGAACCATGGAGTCAGGTTAGTTAAAGATAGGACAGTAACTGTGACAGCTCCACCAAGCTAGTTGTAGAGAGATGTAACACACAGCCATGTCTGATATGGGCTGCTGAACCATGGAGTCAGGTTAGTTAAAGAAATTTGGCTCTAAAGGTAAAGGCCCCCCAGGCTAATGCCAAACCCATGATCCCCCTGGTGACTACCTTTCACCCCAGTCTCCCTTCCCTTCGCAAAATCACCAACGACAGCCATCACATTCTCCACACTTCAGATCGCCTTGTCCGGGCCATCCCCGACAGCCCTGTATTGGCCTATAGACGCCCTCAAAATCTACGAGACCTCATTGTTCGAGCCGAAGTTCCCAGCTTGGATGCATCTCTCCCCATCCAGCACGGAACTTTCAAGTGCAGCTCTAGATGTGTGGTCTGCCAGATCCACATTCAGGAGTCTGACTCCTTTTCTGGCCACTCTTCTGGTACTACTCATAGAATTATTGGTAACATCACTTGCAGTACATCTAATGTCATATATCTCATCTCTTGCAGGTTTTGTGGAGTTCAGTATGTCGGAGAGACCAAAAATGCCCTAAAAAAGCGTTTCTACGGTCATCGATCGACTGTCAACACCAAGAAACTGGATACCCCTGTAGGACATCACTTTAACCAGCCTAACCATTGCATTTCTGATATGATTCTTCAGGGCATAGAATCACTTGGCCATCGGAAAGACTCAGTCCGCCTCAGCCGGGAGAAAGTCTGGATGAATCGTCTTCGGACTATTCAACCACATGGGCTTAACATCTAACTAGGAAACGATTAACTTCTATTTTTTCTCCATTTGTCATCTGTTTCAGATTCATTCCTTGCCAGAATTTTGTTTTTGTTTTTGTTTGTTCCTCATTTGTTCCTCAACCCCCCCCCCCCCCCCCCCCCCTCCTCATTACTCCTATTCATACTTATTTGTTAGTTCTTCCCTTTGATCTCCACCCTGGACCCCTTTCCTTGTGGCTTTACCCTTTCTGTTTTTGTTCCTACCCAGCCTTTGATCCTACCCACACTGACCTCACCCTTTAATCCCTCAGCCTAATCCTCCTTTTGTTGTTTGTTCCATTGAACTCTGTGCTTTGTTTCTTTTGTGTTTTTTCAGCGTCCATGATGTGCATCATGCTGTATATTGCCCTATATATGTTTGTTTCTTGTACACAGTCATTTAGTCTCTGAAGAAGATCTTGTTAAGATCGAAATATTAGGCCCTCTTAACTTATTTGATTTAGTTAAAGATAGGACAGTAACTGTGACAGCACCACCAAGCTAGTTGTAGAGAGATGTAACACACAGTCATGTCTGATATGGGCTGCTGAACCATGGAGTCAGGTTAGTTAAAGATAGGACAGTAACTGTGACAGCTCCACCAAGCTAGTTGTAGAGAGATGTAACACACAGTCATGTCTGATATGGGCTGCTGAACCATGGAGTCAGGTTAGTTAAAGATAGGACAGTAACTGTGACAGCTCCACCAAGCTAGTTGTAGAGAGATGTAACACACAGCCATGTCTGATATGGGCTGCTGAACCATGGAGTCAGGTTAGTTAAAGATAGGACAGTAACTGTGACAGCTCCACCAAGCTAGTTGTAGAGAGATGTAACACACAGTCCTGTCTGATATGGGCTGCTGAACCATGGAGTCAGGTTAGTTGAAGACAGTTGAGTTGTTACGACCAATTAATGAACCTATAACAATGCTGTCAAGAATTATTATATGAGTACTGTAGTCGAGTCGATCTCACAAGTCAATCACAAGTTCAGTCTTAGTGACTTGTGGTTGGCTTGTTATAACATTATCATGGGACTTTGTGATGATGTTTGATAAACTTAACTATACAACTCTAAATATTACATGTCTCTGACCTCAGTGTTCAGTAACCTGCGGCAATGGCGAAATGCAACGGTCCATCAGCTGTCACCAAGGCAACCAGGTAGTATCCTTGACTCAGTGTGACCGGACTTTAATGCCAAAAGCCACAACGGCGTGTCAGATGGAGGAATGCGCATTCTGGCATCAAGGAGAATGGGCACCAGTGAGTGGCAGTTAAGCTTGGTTCATACTTCATGCAAATGCAAAGTGAATTTCATGACGTCAACAATTGAAGTTTCTTTGTGACATTCTCCGTTACCTTAACAAATTTGCTACACATTAGGTATGAACTGGGCGTTACTTTTAATCTTTTCTTTGAAAGAGACAGTATACCTTTTGCAATTATCCAAAAAGTTTGATTTAAAAGATTACGTGGTGTAAATATATTAAAGTATCATTCAGTATATTTTACACTTCAGCTTAGTTTATTACTCGGAAACTTTGTTAAGCTTTTAATGTCTAAATCAAAGGATTAGCTGTAAATGTTTGCCTGATAGTGTATGGTTTAATGTTCAAAGAGCAAAGAAACAGATCTTGATAAGGCCCTAAATTGTAGACAAAGACACCCATATAACTCAAATGCATCTTATTGAATGAATGTCTCTCCAGTGTTCAGCCACTTGTGATCAAGGCACCGAGCACAGACAAGTCATATGTATGCTAGGTGACCAGCAAACAGAGGTCACTCAATGTGACCTCAGCCTGATGCCAGAGACTACCAGGTCATGTCAGGTCGCCGATTGTCCATTCTGGCACGTGGGAGAATGGAGCTCAGTAAGAAACAAAACATCATTTTATTTTATTTATTTTCTCTCTTGAAAATTGTTACTAGTTATTTGATGAATGGAATTGAGTTGCTTCATTGAGGTAACCATAGTCAATTCGTTGTGGTTACTAGTTAATTTGATGAACAATGGATTTTTTGTTTTATAGAAAATAATTTGTTATAGAATAACTCCAAATGCCACTCCATTTTTGGGTGGCACGTGGTCTTGCAGGCCGGGTTTAACTAAATGTTGATGAAGTAAAATGGACTTAGACCGGAAGGCCTGAAGCACTGCTGGGAGAATCTGATTGATCATTTGTTCATTATGCACTGCTGCTGTTAATAATAAACCATACTAGGTCTATCAGAATCAACCAGCACTTTAGTGGTGGTAAAATACAAGCGCCAGTATTATTAATGAAACTTTATACGGGGCGGGTTCATGCCGATGGTACTGGGAAGCACACCCACGCATTTCCGGCCTTGCTCGCTGCTGACAGACATTTTGGGGTTTTGCTCGTGACGTGTTTATGCGTCATCTGCTTTTAATCTGGGGAAAACTTTGCGTGTATATGTCATCTGGCACGAATTGATTAAAAGCACCAAGCATGCAATATTAAAGCAGTTTGATATCTTCCATTATTCCCATTTTAACATGAAAAGTAATATCCACTCTTAGAGACAAAACTGCATTGTCCTTTCTCTAAACAGTGTTCCGTTTCCTGTGGCCAAGGGGAGAAGCAACGATTGGTCAGTTGTTACCAAGGCAACTACGTCGTCGACTCTAGTCGTTGTAATCGTAGCCAGATGCCAGAGTCAACGGTACCCTGCGATGTTGGAGACTGTGCTAAATGGCTGGCGAGTGACTGGGGACCAGTGAGTCATTTCAAATTTCCCACACTTTAAATTTTAAGTTCGTACATCAAATAAACTCATGCATCTGGTCTTTAAATGACCTTTGACATTTGACCTTCCCATCCAGTGCTCTGTGACCTGCGGACAAGGGAAGAGACAGAGGCGGGTGAGTTGTTTCCAAGGCAACCAGAAAATTGACGATAGTGACTGCGTTGTGGACCAGAAACCAGATTCTTTGTTGCTGTGTCGGATGCAGGAATGTGCGGCTTGGCAACACACTGAATGGGGAGAGGTAATTGAAAGGACCACATTAGTCACATTTCAGTGATACCTACAAATTGCATTTTCTTTCAAAATATTGCATTAAATGACATAAAAAGGCTCGGTGATGTTAAAATAATCCCGGCACAAACTGGTTAAAAGCTTAAAGGGTTAATCAAGAATCAACATTTGCCAAAAATGTCTTTCTCTTTACATTTGGAATTTGATGATAATTGACTTTGTGTCCCCCTCCCCCTCCCCCTTAATAGTGTTCAGTGACCTGTGGTCAAGGGACCCAACTACGAACAGTCAGTTGTTACCGTGGTAACCAAGTTGTGCATGTCGATGAGTGCGACCAGATTTCAGCTCCAACCACAGGCAGGGTGTGTCAAATGATAGATTGTGGCGTCTGGAAACATGGAGATTGGGGAGAGGTACACATTTTACTTGAACATTCTAAGTATTTTTTTGTCACATTACGTTTAGCCCAAAATTGATGTCGTAAATTCTACATTCAGACCCGTAATCATAGGTCTGTTTTTCTCACCTATAAAACAAAGGGGTTGAAGGTGGGGTGGGGTGAACTCCTAAGCAGGGTTTCCCATTTCCTGCGGCCTGGGAAAGTTGTGGATTTTTTTTAATGAATTTAGTGCCAAGTATCAATGTATTTTCATGGTTCAACATGTTTCTTTTGTTAGATGTTCATAGTGAAAGGTCATGGAAATCGGCAAGGGTTTTATAACGACTAATTTATTATAGATTTAAATGTAGGATATACCATTGGTAATTGCTTGAATTATCAGGAATGGGTGGGTTTTTTTTTTTTTTGTAAATATCGTTTAACTGACCTGTCCAAAGTTTTACAATCATGGATGTAGAGAAAAAAGCAAGAAAAACGGCGTTTGTTTTTAACCAGCGTCGGGCAGTTGTTCTCGTTGTAAATTTTTTGTTTACAATTACAGGATATCTAGGGCAATCATTTTGATGGATGCCTAAAATCATTATCTACATTCAAACAAGTAAAAGATTTGTTAAAAATTTGGTAGTGAAAAATTTTATTTCTTAAAATGGTGTATCCTACCTTTAAACTTTGTATATTCATAATTTTGTATCCGAAATCTGATTTTTAAAAGCAAATGAGATGGGACAAATTTAGCTGATGCAAGCATTTTGATTTCCAAAGATGTATTGCTTTGGTTTCTTGTTTGTCTGGTTAACAAGATTTTGGCCATGGAAAAGTCTGTTGAAAGTCACTGAATGTTATTGTCCGCATGAGTCACGGCAGGCTTATACTAGGCTTGATAGCGAATCATGTCAATTGATGATGTCACATCGGATTTGCTTTCATGTTAAGTACCGGTATATATGAACCTGTTTTATGTTTTATTAAGTGACGTGACAAATTTATCTTCGTCTGGTTTTAGTGTTCTGAAACATGTGGTGAAGGAGAGAAGCGGAGGTTTGTGGGGTGTTACCAAGGCAACCGAGAGGTTCAGGCAAGCCAGTGTGACGAGGCCAGCAAGCCTGATAGCGTGTTATCGTGTGAGACGGCTGAATGCCCAGCATGGCACCAGGGAGAATGGGGACCGGTGAGTGAACCAGGATTGAAAGCAACTCTTTCTGTTGATTTGTGGAACACCAGAGTCAATAGTTACAGCGTCTGACCTGTATGCATTTGTAATTGGTATTGAACAGATACAGAGGAACATGGTGCTTGTGTTCTTGGGCAAGACACTTTACTACAATTGCCTCTCTCCACCCAGGAGTATAAATAGGGACCTGTAAGGGTAGGGACCAGGGTAGAGACTGTTTGTGAGCTGCTGCAAAAACAACTTGTCATATTGCCTGATGAACACTGCCTTAAATTACTGCCTTAAAAACAGTGAACCCTAAATGACCACCCAAACAACAGTGAACCCTAAATGACCACCCAAAAAACAGTAAACCCTAAATGACTGCCCCAGAAACAGTAAACCCTAAATGACCACCCAAAAAACAGTAAACCCTAAATGACTGCCCCAGAAACAGTAAACCCTAAATGACCACCCAAAAAACAGTAAACCCTAAATGACCACCCAAAAAACAGTGAACCCTAAATGACCACCCAAAAAACAGTGAACCCTAAATGACCACCCAAAAAACAGTAAACCCTAAATGACCACCCAAAAAACAGTAAACCCTAAATGACCACCCAAAAAACAGTAAACCCTAAATGACCACCCAAAAAACAGTGAACCCTAAATGACCACCCAAAAAACAGTGAACCCTAAATGACCACCCAAAAAACAGTAAACCCTAAATGACCACCCAAAAAACAGTAAACCCTAAATGACCACCCAAAAAACAGTAAACCCTAAATGACTGCCCCAGAAACAGTAAACCCTAAATGACCACCCAAAAAACAGTGAACCCTAAATGATCACCCAAAAAACAGTGAACCCTAAATGACCACCCAAAAAACAGTGAACCCTAAATGACCACCCACAAAAAACAGTGAACCCTAAATGACCACCCAAAAAACAGTGAACCCTAAATGACCACCCACAAAAAACAGTGAACCCTAAATGATCACCCAAATAACAGTGAACCCTAAATGACCACCCACAAAAAACAGTGAACCCTAAATGACCACCCAAAAAACAGTAAACCCTAAATGACCACCCAAAAAACAGTGAACCCTAAATGATCACCCAAAAAACAGTGAACCCTAAATGATCACCCAAAAAACAGTGAACCCTAAATGACCACCCAAAAAAAACAGTGAACCCTAAATGACTATCCAAAAAAACAGTGAACCCTAAATGACTATCCAAAAAAACAGTAAACCCTAAATGACCACCCAAAAAACAGTGAACCCTAAATGACCACCCAAAAAACAGTGAACCCTAAATGACCACCCAAAAAACAGTAAACCCTAAATTACCACCCAAAAAAACAGTGAACCCTAAATGACTATCCAAAAAAACAGTGAACCCTAAATGACCACCCAAAAAAACAGTGAACCCTAAATGACCACCCAAAAAACAGTGAACCCTAAATGACTGCCCCAGAAAAAGTGAACCTTAAATGACCACCCAAAAAAACAGTGAAGTTTAGTAGTTGTAGTCATTTGTTTTTGTTGGATGTTTAGTGTTCAGCCACCTGTGACGAAGGCGAGAAGCGGAAGTCAATCAACTGTTACCAAGGCAACCAAATTGTTGACAGCAATCGGTGCAATGCGTCTTCTAAACCCAATAATGTGATGTCATGTCAGATAGCTGAATGCCCTGTTTGGAAAGGAGAGGACTGGGTACTGGTAAGCAAGTCTAATTTCTTAGGATGAGTGGTAACAATAAATCCAATGGTACGTAGTTATTATCAGGGTTGTAGTCGAGTCCCTGCAAGTCCGTTCACAAGTCCTTTTGTGAAGCCAGTCACAAGTCTCTTCATAAAGGCAGTCACAAGTAACTGGATGAACAATGACAAAGGAATGCTTGTGTTAAAGCTGATTTGAATAGCTTGTGATTTGAATTGGAACTGAAGGACTTGTGATGGACTTGCAGGGACTTGCAGGGACTTGCAGGGACTTGCAGGGACTTGCAGGGACTTGTGATGGACTTGACTACATCCCTGACTATTATACAACAAACTAACTATTATTTTACTTTTCTTGTAAAGAATGTAGGACAGTGGAATGCCGCTATAACCAACATCACAGGATCCACAGACTTTGTTCGGTATATTGAATGTGATTTTGAGCTGCCGGTAGGCCTACATTAGTGGGTTTGACGTTCGGGAATTGAAAATGGCCTAAATAGCGTTTGATATACCAAGTGGATTTCTAAAAATATGTTTACATATTTTCAATAACAATGTTTGGACACAAATCAGGAGCCAAGGACGGTGGAGTTTGTTAAATCCGTTGACTTTTTTTCAATAACAATGTTTTGTAATTTGTGCACACAAACAATATAGCGGTGTTGGGTATAGCGGTGTTGGGTATAGCGGTGTTGGGTATAGCGGTGTTGGGTATAGCGGTGTTGGGTATAGCGGTGTTGGGTATAGCGGTGTTGGGTATAGCGGTGTTGGGTATAGCGGTGTTGGGTATAGCGGTGTTGGGTATAGCGGTGTTGGGTATAGCGGTGTTGGGTATAGCGGAGGTCCACTGTTGTATACTGACGCTACTTCAACAGTTATGTATAAAGTCTATGGAGAGTCGAGATAATTTTTAGAAAATTTATTTCAAGAGTTCCTTAGGTTTGAATGTAAAGGTGTTTTTACCTATACATGTTTACATAGAACAGAAGAACTCCTTTCAATATGAACATCTGAAATAAGAAATTGTTCAAACCCCCAAACCGTACATCTAAACAAAACAAATTAACTGGATTTCTTAACTGGGGTCAAACAAAAGCTCAATGTCAAATGTTCTCAATAAATTGGCTTGAAAAAAAGTATTATTTCCAGAAGTTTTGTGAGAGAAAATTGAATTTTGAAAAACTTGGCATCTTTTTCAATTTAGCCAATGTAAAGTAGAAGGTTTTATAATTAGTGGATTCTTGTTAAGTTGTGGCTTTTGTTTTATTGTTGTCAGTGTTCAGTAACCTGTGGCCAGGGAACTCAACAACGGACAGTCAACTGTTACCAAGGCAACCAGAAGGTTGACATCAACCTATGCGATCCCACCATGATGCTGGAGACAACGCGGCCATGTGAGTTGGCTGACTGTACAGACTGGTACCAGGGAGAGTGGGGACCGGTGAGTTAAAGCCTTTATCATTCATTAAGAATTCCTTCAACAATGAGATGGATATTTGTCTAAATGTTATGAAGAGTGTGTTTGATTAGCTTATTGCACTATGAAGCCCGACTACGTGAAAACCTTTTGTTGGAACAAAAAACGTGAAAAGTAAACAATAGACTTATCTTTCACGTATTAAAAAACGTGATAAGTCCACTTTTCACGTATGTCAAAGTATCACGTATTTGTGGAGCTAGCCTCGTTGCTAGGGTTGATCTTTCACGTACAAAATACGTGAAAACTTTGCCGAGCGCGTGCCCATTGTTGGCGGATTAGCGGAGTGTCTTTTGTTGCAATAGGCGCTCTCGGACAATGATTCTGCGGTGGCCCACATATTTGTAAGGATTTGAGACCGTTACCAAACCGTCCTGGGTAAGTGTTTGACCTAATTAACTTACAAAGGTTAGTTGTAAACGATCAATGAATAACAACATTCCTATCACAAAACAGCGCGGTCTAGTCAAAACCCTTTCCTAAGTAGTCCGGCGGTCTAGTGAAAAAAATGCCAAGATAAGCATAAGCGCACACGTCTTCAGAGTAGGCCTAAGCTTATACCGAAAATTGCAATACCAGTTCCTAAAAGATTACAATGACCCCACCGAGTTTCTTGAAAAGACCAACATCAAAGCCTCAGCACCGCTCACCACTTCCCCAGTGAAAAGATTGTTATCCAATCCTGAGGTCCAGTTACAAAAATCTTCATTGTCATTGGGTGTTTACTTTCTTCTTTCATTCAGCACAGATGTTCTCTCAACACAAAGTGCTACTCAAAGAATGTTGTCCAGGCCCGCTTATCTCCAACAAAGATACATTGTATTTACCTACGCCAACCCTTGCCAGGCGCGCAGACACAGATTTTATTTAATAGGCCCTGATCGGTTTATTCCTGGAGTGAATTTATTTATCTCTAGTCCCAACCGATGGTCATTAAGTTGGCTGTAAGTAATTTTGAAAAAAAGTTTGCCGTACCTATTTACAAAATGTATTAAGATGAACAAAAAAAGGTTATATTCCTAAGGTTAATTATGTTATTGTCTTTGTTTTTAAAGAAGAAAAAAAGAGAAAGGATACTTAAAGACTTATTTGAATGAACTTCTAAAATTTTCCCAACCGATTCCAGGGGTAAATAATAATACGATTTTATTCTTGGTTTTTCTGATATCTAAGAAAATCGACATACAGGTACACCTGACAACTACAAGGCTAGCGAAATCAATTCAAGGTTTATTTAATAACATTTATTTCTGGTTTCATTGTTTTTAAAAAAGGAAGAATACAAAAAATAAACGGAACCTTAACACCTAATATTTTGAGCTCCTAAACATTTTTCCAACAAATTTAAGGGTAAAATTTAATACGATTTATTTTCCGTTTTTCTTGTCTTTAACAAAAACGATCTATTTCGTGGAAATTGTAAGAGCTCGTTACATTTTTTAATTTATAATGGTTCCGTGATGTAATTTTACATAATAAACGCTTTATAGTGCAAGAGAAATAAAGTAAAACCACAGGAGAAATATTCGGGAGTATTTTCCGAATATATTCCAAGTAGGGGCAAGAAATCCAGACAATGATTGACAGCTGACCTACAACATGTACTACATTGTATCAGCCAGTAGGCAAACATGTGGCCTACCATTACTTTGGAATTTCAATAGGCTGGGAAATGTCACTTTGTGGCATATAATTTACACCCAAATCCTGGTACTACTGCCGATAAACGGCAATCCGTTATGGTTATACAAAACGGTGCTGTATGCTGTATGGTTGGCTTAGAAAACGTCATCATCGGAAAGAGTATGCTGCGCTTACTTCGGGTCCGTTCGCGTACAAAATCGACAACGGGTTCCAATTTTTGCGATCGAAAACAGTTTTTCACGGTCCTAAAGCGATCCATAATCAACAAGAATCACCAAACGACAAGGTATGTATACAAAAGTAGACATTAAACAATCCTACCATACTGACAAAAAGTCCGTAAGGCCTACCATTTGTCGAAAAAATGTACTTTTAGCCTTAGGGGGGCATGTTGAGTTGGAATCCGAGACTTCGCTCGCGCGACCACTTTCCACGCCGTGTTGGGACGGCAGTGCCAGTGGTGTGCACACCGTACCACCGCCGTCCCAACATAGTACACGATGATCTCGTAATTCCCGTGAAACAAGCGACGATGCAGCGTTAGAAAACCTGCGTTTTAACGTCAATCTGTGCAAAATTGTGTCCCAATTTCGTAACTGATGTTGAATTTATTAACATTCAAAGACAATACGTGATATCAGATACACCAATTAAACATTTTTAGTTGTGAATTTAAAGCAAAACCGTTCCCATTTTACGAAAGACAACTTAAGCGAGCGTGTTGCCATTTTGGGCGATAACATTTACCTAAACAGGGGTTGTAAATTTTGTGACGCTTATCTGGCGCGTTTTGTGCTTAAATAATTCATTTTAACGTGGCAATAATCCAATTAATAAACGTTTAGGGTAATAATTTTCTTCTGGCATATTTTTTTTTTTATAATCGTGATTATTTCTTCTGCCTCCATTTTTACAAATATTTTATCATTATGGACATCCCTATGTGAGGAGTGGAACATGATTTTACTACATGTACTAAAGTCTTTTTTAAATAATAAGTATATTTTGTTTGATAATTTCTGTTTTATTGATTTTGAATAAGTTGTTATTGGTTCTTTAGTATTTCCTTTTGTTGTTATACTCCAATCAGTAAATCGCATTTCCTTGGCTCTACACCTTCTCTTTGTAACAAATTAAGGCAAATAATTTGTTCAATTATTTTTGCAGCTTTTCTGTGGTCCTTCTCTTGTGGCAGTGATGTTCCAGTATGGATACCACCACCAGTGAGCCTGAAGATGAAAAAGGCTAGGACTACCTTGATGATGCAAAACTGTCATCCATGCATAGTTGAGCCTCATGCCCGTAGTACATCCATCTATTTTTCAACATTAATTGGGGACAAATAAGGTTCCCTTAACAATCAACATTTTTGCATAAATTATGCAAATTAGGGGATTTCAATATAAACTAATTATCTGTAGTTAAGCAGGTTTGATTATTACAATTTCTTGCATCATTTAATAAAGTTAATGCATATGATGTCACACGCGCTACGCGTACGCGCTAATCGCACGTACAACCGGGCGGAGCGGTGAGGTCAAACACACTTTGTTTGACCTCACCGCTCGGCATGGTTGTACGTGCGATTAGCGCGTACGCGTAGCGCGCGTGACGTCAATGCAACCCCTTTATTAAAGTATTTGTCAAGATAAACTGGGGAAAAATGAGAAGAAAAAAAACAGGGGTTTGAAAAAAGGCCCACATCCCTGCTGCGATCAAAGACGTTTTTCAAATCATTAAAATCGTCACTTAGTTTGGTTAAATTTTCACGCAACAAGGTACTTAAATAAAGTGAATATTTCACTTGTATCTGTACGTACGAGCTTTACGTGCAATAGTTATGGTATTGTCCCCGACAACCAACTGGCAATTCTTAACAAATTTGCGAATTTGATTGCGTAAAAAAGGACGAAATTTACCAAAATTTTCAGAGCACGAAAATATTCATCGTGCGATATCATACGCCAACTTTTGTAACAATTGGCGCGTTGTAACAGATTTCATGGGTACTTTACCATGTTTTTAGTCAAAAAAATGATAAA
Organism: Crossaster papposus; assembly: GCA_037893245.1. Taxonomy (NCBI): domain Eukaryota; kingdom Metazoa; phylum Echinodermata; class Asteroidea; order Velatida; family Solasteridae; genus Crossaster; species Crossaster papposus. The sequence continues at coordinate 401,054 of JBAIAA010000119.1, read as the reverse complement.
TACACTGAAAATAATGTATAATTCCTCAATTAATTTGGGTAAACATAATCCCTTTTGTCTGAAAGTTGTTGTACTGACATGAATCTACAATCTGCTCACTCAGTCCAAATTTTGTGTCGATTGCTCATTCACAACTGATATTAGGGCGGATTTTGACAACTTCCATGCAAAAGGTTTCCCCCGACAACCAACTGGCAATTCTTAACAAATTTGGGAATTTGATTGTGTAAAAAGGGACGGAATTTACCGACATTTTCAGAGCACGAAAATATTCATCGTGCGATATCATACGCCAACTTTTGTAACAATTGGCGCGTTGTAACAGATTTCATGGGTACTTTACCATGTTTTTAGTCAAAAAAATGATAAATACACTGAAAATAATGTATAATTCCTCAATTAATTTGGGTAAACATAATCCCTTTTGTCTGAAAGTTGTTGTACTGACATGAATCTACAATCTGCTCACTCAGTCCAAATTTTGTGTCGATTGCTCATTCACAACTGATATTAGGGCGGATTTTGACAACTTCCATGCAAAAGGTTTCCCCCGACAACCAACTGGCAATTCTTAACAAATTTGGGAATTTGATTGTGTAAAAAGATACGGAATTTACCGACATTTTCAGAGCACGAAAATATTCATCGTGCGATATCATACGCCAACTTTTGTAACAATTGGCGCGTTGTAACAGATTTCATGGGTACTTTACCATGTTTTTAGTCCAAAAAATGATAAATACACTGAAAATAATGTATAATTCCTCAATTAATTTGGGTAAACATAATCCCTTTTGTCTGAAAGTTGTTGTACTGACATGAATCTACAATCTGCTCACTCAGTCCAAATTTTGTGTCGATTGCTCATTCACAGCTGATATTAGGGCGGATTTTGACAACTTCCATGCAAAAGGTTTCCCCCGACAACCAACTGGCAATTCTTAACAAATTTGGGAATTTGATTGTGTAAAAAGGGACGGAATTTACCGAAAATTTTAGAGCACGAAAATATTCATCGTGCGATATCATACGCCAACTTTTGTAACAATTGGCGCGTTGTAACAGATTTCATGGGTACTTTACCATGTTTTTAGTCCAAAAAATGATAAATACACTGAAAATAATGTATAATTCCTCAATTAATTTGGGTAAACATAATCCCTTTTGTCTGAAAGTTGTTGTACTGACATGAATCTACAATCTGCTCACTCAGTCCAAATTTTGTGTCGATTGCTCATTCACAGCTGATATTAGGGCGGATTTTGACAACTTCCATGCAAAAGGTTTCCCCCGACAACCAACTGGCAATTCTTAACAAATTTGGGAATTTGATTGTGTAAAAAGGGACGGAATTTACCGAAAATTTCAGAGCACGAAAATATTCATCGTGCGATATCATACGCCAACTTTTGTAACAATTGGCGCGTTGTAACAGATTTCATGGGTACTTTACCATGTTTTTAGTCAAAAAAATGATAAATACACTGAAAATAATGTATAATTCCTCAATTAATTTGGGTAAACATAATCCCTTTTGTCTGAAAGTTGTTGTACTGACATGAATCTACAATCTGCTCACTCAGTCCAAATTTTGTGTCGATTGCTCATTCACAACTGATATTAGGGCGGATTTTGACAACTTCCATGCAAAAGGTTTCCCCCGACAACCAACTGGCAATTCTTAACAAATTTGGGAATTTGATTGTGTAAAAAGGGACGGAATTTACCGACATTTTCAGAGCACGAAAATATTCATCGTGCGATATCATACGCCAACTTTTGTAACAATTGGCGCGTTGTAACAGATTTCATGGGTACTTTACCATGTTTTTAGTCCAAAAAATGATAAATACACTGAAAATAATGTATAATTCCTCAATTAATTTGGGTAAACATAATCCCTTTTGTCTGAAAGTTGTTGTACTGACATGAATCTACAATCTGCTCACTCAGTCCAAATTTTGTGTCGATTGCTCATTCACAACTGATATTAGGGCGGATTTTGACAACTTCCATGCAAAAGGTTTTCCCCCGACAACCAACTGGCAATTCTTAACAAATTTGGGAATTTGATTGTGTAAAAAAGGACGGAATTTACCCTCCAAAATCCTCCAATATCAATCATTGCATTATTTGGAGGATTTAGGAAAATATAGACATGCAACCCAGCATTTATATGTCGATATGTAAAATATTCCCATAATTAATTTAGCGTTCTGGAATTGAGATTCAGTGTCGCAATTATTTCCAGTTTCCCAAAATTTAGTGGTCTTTATGTGTTGAATTAGATCTGTGTCAACTCGAGAAAAAAAAGAGGCACTGCTAATTAAATTCATTTTTACTGAAAATCTGGGCTAATGCTAATAAACGATGTATAATTTGTTTTTAACCAGTTCGCGCCGGATGACGTATATAAACGCAAAAATTTCCCCAAATTCAAAACGGATGACGAATAAATACGCCAAGTTCAAGTTCGGAAATGTATGTCAGCAGCGCGCAAGGCCGGAAATGCGTGGGTGTGCTACCCAGCACTATCGGCCTGAACACGCTTCGGATCGAGTTTCGTTAAAAATAATCCCGCCCGTCGGCTCGGCGATGAAAAAATAATCCCGGCGCGAACTGGTTCCTTTCGATAAATACTGTATTTTTGTATTCGAGAGGCGTATACAGGTAGATTCAATTTAACCTTGGAAATTATATTTGAAGGTGTCAAAATAGTTTTCTTTTTTTAATTGCGCCATAAAAACAATTATCATTTTTGAAGAAAATTAAAATTGAAAGTTTGGCCTAATCATTTGCAGTGAAATATCCTTGTCCAAGCATTTTACATGAATTCACAAGCATTTGTTCCACTTTTGCAACATATAATACAAAAATACAGTATTTATCCAATTCAACACGAAAAGACCACTAAATTTTGGGAGACCGGAAATAATTGCGACACTGAATCTCAATTCCAAAACGCTAAATTAATTATGGGAATATTTTACATATCGACATATAAATGCTGGGTTGCATGTCTACCGTATATTTTTCTAAATCCTCCAAATAATGCAATGTTTAATATTGGAGGATTTTGGAGGGTAAAGTTCCGTCCTTTTTTACACAATAAAATTCCCAAATTTGTTAAGAATTGCCAGTTGGTTGTCGGGGACAATACCATAACTATTGCACGTAAAGCTCGTACGTACAGATAAAAGTGAAATATTCACTTTATTTAAGTACCTTGTTGCGTGAAAATTTTACCAAACTAAGTGACGATTTTAATGATTTGAAAAACGTCTTTGATCGCAGCAGGGATGTGGGCCTTTTCCAAACCCCCGGCTTTTTTTTCTCATTTTTCCCCAGTTTATCTTGACAAATACTTTAATTAAATGATGCAAGAAATTGTAATAATCAAACCTGCTTAACTACAGATAATTAGTTTATATTGAAATCCCCTAATTTGCATAATTTATGCAAAAATGTTGATTGTTAAGGGAACCTTATTTGTCCCCAATTAATGTTGAAAAATAGATGGATGTACTACGGGCATGAGGCTCAACTATGGATGACAGTTTTGCATCATCAAGGTAGTCCTAGCCTTTTTCATCTTCAGGCTCACTGGTGGTGGTATCCATACTGGAACATCACTGCCACAAGAGGAGGACCACAGTAAAGCTGCAAAAATAATTGAACAAATTATTTGCCTTAATTTGTTACAAAGAGAAGGTGTAGAGCCAAGAAAATGCGATTTACTGATTGGAGTATAACAACAAAAGGAAATACTAAAGAACCAATAACAACTTATTCAAAATCAATAAAACAGAAATTATCAAACAAAATATACTTATTATTTAAAAAAGACTAAAATTTAGTACATGTAGTAAAATCATGTTCCACTCCTCACATAGGGATGTCCATAATGATAAAATATTTGTAAAAATGGAGGCAGAAGAAATAATCACGATTATAAAAAAAACAATATGCCAGAAGAAAATTATTACCCTAAACGTTTATTAATTGGATTATTGCCACGTTAAAATGAATTATTTAAGCACAAAACGCGCCAGATAAGCGTCACAAAATTTACAACCCCTGTTTAGGTAAATGTTATCGCCCAAAATGGCAACACGCTCGCTTAAGTTGTCTTTCGTAAAATGGGAACGGTTTTGCTTTAAATTCACAACTAAAAATGTTTAATTGGTGTATCTGATATCACGTATTGTCTTTGAATGTTAATAAATTCAACATCAGTTACGAAATTGGGACACAATTTTGCACAGATTGACGTTAAAACGCAGGTTTTCTAACGCTGCATCGTCGCTTGTTTCACGGGAATTACGAGATCATCGTGTACTATGTTGGGACGGCGGTGGTACGGTGTGCACACCACTGGCACTGCCGTCCCAACACGGCGTGGAAAGTGGTCGCGCGAGCGAAGTCTCGGATTCCAACTCAACATGCCCCCCTAAGGCTAAAAGTACATTTTTTCGACAAATGGTAGGCCTTACGGACTTTTTGTCAGTATGGTAGGATTGTTTAATGTCTACTTTTGTATACATACCTTGTCGTTTGGTGATTCTTGTTGATTATGGATCGCTTTAGGACCGTGAAAAACTGTTTTCGATCGCAAAAATTGGAACCCGTTGTCGATTTTGTACGCGAACGGACCCGAAGTAAGCGCAGCATACTCTTTCCGATGATGACGTTTTCTAAGCCAACCATACAGCATACAGCACCGTTTTGTATAACCATAACGGATTGCCGTTTATCGGCAGTAGTACCAGGATTTGGGTGTAAATTATATGCCACAAAGTGACATTTCCCAGCCTATTGAAATTCCAAAGTAATGGTAGGCCACATGTTTGCCTACTGGCTGATACAATGTAGTACATGTTGTAGGTCAGCTGTCAATCATTGTCTGGATTTCTTGCCCCTACTTGGAATATATTCGGAAAATACTCCCGAATATTTCTCCTGTGGTTTTACTTTATTTCTCTTGCACTATAAAGCGTTTATTATGTAAAATTACATCACGGAACCATTATAAATTAAAAAATGTAACGAGCTCTTACAATTTCCACGAAATAGATCGTTTTTGTTAAAGACAAGAAAAACGGAAAATAAATCGTATTAAATTTTACCCTTAAATTTGTTGGAAAAATGTTTAGGAGCTCAAAATATTAGGTGTTAAGGTTCCGTTTATTTTTTGTATTCTTCCTTTTTTAAAAACAATGAAACCAGAAATAAATGTTATTAAATAAACCTTGAATTGATTTCGCTAGCCTTGTAGTTGTCAGGTGTACCTGTATGTCGATTTTCTTAGATATCAGAAAAACCAAGAATAAAATCGTATTATTATTTACCCCTGGAATCGGTTGGGAAAATTTTAGAAGTTCATTCAAATAAGTCTTTAAGTATCCTTTCTCTTTTTTTCTTCTTTAAAAACAAAGACAATAACATAATTAACCTTAGGAATATAACCTTTTTTTGTTCATCTTAATACATTTTGTAAATAGGTACGGCAAACTTTTTTTCAAAATTACTTACAGCCAACTTAATGACCATCGGTTGGGACTAGAGATAAATAAATTCACTCCAGGAATAAACCGATCAGGGCCTATTAAATAAAATCTGTGTCTGCGCGCCTGGCAAGGGTTGGCGTAGGTAAATACAATGTATCTTTGTTGGAGATAAGCGGGCCTGGACAACATTCTTTGAGTAGCACTTTGTGTTGAGAGAACATCTGTGCTGAATGAAAGAAGAAAGTAAACACCCAATGACAATGAAGATTTTTGTAACTGGACCTCAGGATTGGATAACAATCTTTTCACTGGGGAAGTGGTGAGCGGTGCTGAGGCTTTGATGTTGGTCTTTTCAAGAAACTCGGTGGGGTCATTGTAATCTTTTAGGAACTGGTATTGCAATTTTCGGTATAAGCTTAGGCCTACTCTGAAGACGTGTGCGCTTATGCTTATCTTGGCATTTTTTTCACTAGACCGCCGGACTACTTAGGAAAGGGTTTTGACTAGACCGCGCTGTTTTGTGATAGGAATGTTGTTATTCATTGATCGTTTACAACTAACCTTTGTAAGTTAATTAGGTCAAACACTTACCCAGGACGGTTTGGTAACGGTCTCAAATCCTTACAAATATGTGGGCCACCGCAGAATCATTGTCCGAGAGCGCCTATTGCAACAAAAGACACTCCGCTAATCCGCCAACAATGGGCACGCGCTCGGCAAAGTTTTCACGTATTTTGTACGTGAAAGATCAACCCTTGCAACGAGGCTAGCTCCACAAATACGTGATACTTTGACATACGTGAAAAGTGGACTTATCACGTTTTTTAATACGTGAAAGATAAGTCTATTGTTTACTTTTCACGTTTTTTGTTCCAACAAAAGGTTTTCACGTAGTCGGGCTTCATAGTGTTGGGTCAACTCAGCTTAGCCCTGTGCTGTTTGACTAGCTCCAATGTAATAAGCTGGTTCGGCATTCCAATTGCGCATATGTACACAACAAGATTCTATATGGTTTACTCTTGGGATTGATGTGGCAGATAAATGCACACAAAGCTATGGGGGACGTGTGGTAACCAACATTGTCTATGTAATCAAAAAGACCATGGAAACTTTTTTCAAACAAAAGTTTTGAGACACAAGACATTTGAAAACACTTCAGCTTTCCAAACGCTTTTAAAAAAATGTTACTTCAGAACACAACGATTTCTGTAAATTTATTTATTGATCTTATTTTTCAGAGGTTATTCCAGTGCAAATTTGTTGTTGTTTTTTGCAAACAATGGTAAAGTGCTCAATGTTGAAGTTAGACTCTGTCCAGCAAGGGCATTTTATCTACGGTTATGGCTATTCAAACTACCGTAGTGCATCAATGTCTCGAGTCTTCACAAGTTAACTTCTTCACGAAGGAAATATTCAAATCTTGGGCCGTATCCAACACAGGTTACTGTCACTTTCCAGTTTGTTTCAATTGTAGTTGCTCTACCCTAAGAGATTCAGACATGTTCTTACTTTCTACATTTGCTGTTTACCCTCAGTGCTCAGTGTCTTGCGGCTCCGGTGAGACACAGCGTAGGGTCAGTTGTTCCCAGGGCGGTCGGAATGTGGACTTGGTCAACTGTGACCTGATCTTAATGCCAGAGACAGTCAGGGGTTGCCAGATGCCTGAATGCTCTGAGTGGCAGGCAGGACAGTGGGAACAGGTAAAGACGCACTTGAGATACATGAGTTTTGTAATCTTTCCCACTGTTCATTCACCATATTTGTCAGCCCATTCCTTACTAGCTTCTCTTCTTTATGGGTTCCTCTGCAGTATCAACCATCTTTTATACTTATTATTTGCTTTATCTTTACTCTAAATGTTCATCTGCAATTCTCAATTATGATTGTTATTGATATTGTGGTACTGTGAAAATAAACTAAACTGAAACTGTTTGTTCCAGTTACAATTGTCGTAGACTTAGACTTTTCCCATAGAACTATATTAAATTACTAGAGTGCTAACTCTTCATTCTTACACGCGGAGATACTTTGAATCCATAGTGTGCGCAGACATTTTGAATTTATGTGCGTGTTGTAGAACATATTAAAAATAGATGGATTAAATTTTGGAAGTGTACTCTAAATGCAACGCGCGTGCGAATAGAACAGACGCAAACAACTTCACGTGCGTCATGTCAGTTTAGAAAAAAAATTCACGGCAAAATACTGCAGCGCGCAGATACCCACGCGCATTTGCAATGTTTGCGCTCATTTGCTGATCGTGCGTTTTGGTTTGGGGCGTATCGGCTTCAGTAACGCACTGTATAGAATACAAACGCAGATATGCAAAGAGCCGTACAAAAGCCGTACAAAATGTTGAGGTTTCCATAGGTTTGTGCACAAACATGGATGCGCCTAGCTCGCATCACTTTGTACATCGAGCCAGCGCTCTAGTAATTTAATATAGCTCTATGACTTTTCCATATTTGGTGTTTATCCTCAGTGTTCAGTGTCTTGCGGCTCCGGTGAGAGACAGCGTAGGGTCAGTTGTTCCCAGGACGGCCAGAATGTGGACTTGGTCAACTGTGACCTGACCTTAATGCCAGAGACGGTCAGGGGTTGCAAGATGCCTGAATGCTCTAAGTGGCAGGCAGGACAGTGGGAACAGGTAAAGATGCAATAAGCCAGTTTGATATTAAAGTTTGGTATTGGAGAGTCAGGTTGGCGCAGCGGTTCTTTCTTCGCCTTCCACCGCTGTGACCCGGGTTAGAATCCCGCCTGGGAAAAATATGTGGATTGGGTTTTCGGGTCCTGCCTGATTCCGTGGTTTTCTCCAAGATATTTTTCTAGGGTTCTCCTCCCACCTCTAAAACTGTAACTTCTTCACATTTTTGTTTTCTTACTTATCCATCCTGTAATTGGCGCTATATCGCTGTTGGATGTTGAAAGAAATACATTTAAAAAAATATAAATAAATAAATAATCTCTAACTGCGCATGTGCACATGAAGATTTGATGATCCTTCTTCGAGATAAAGATTTCATCGTATGTGTGCAAAAGCATAGCAGATACCAGCAAATTAACAGAGATGGTCTTGTTCTTAAGTAACACAAAACGTGTGTGTTAAGGTCAAACACTTGAACTTGAATCTCGCACCATGTCTTATTAGTACCTGTCTGTTAGTTTCAGAGGTTTTTATTCTCAAACACTCAATTTAGACTTGCCTTTGTTGGTGTCCCTATTTCCCAAGTGTTCCAATACCTGCGGCCAAGGGACGATGCAGCGCCAGGTGGACTGTTACCAAGGCGACAGTATCGTTGACATCACTCAGTGTGACCTGACCTTGATGCCAGCTAGCTCTAGAGATTGTGAGCTGGGACAGTGTCCCGTATGGCGGCATGGATCCTGGGGACCGGTGAGATCTTTAACTGATTGTCTATAAATAAAATGGAATTCTGCTTTAATTATTGAACCCATAAACACCTGTGTTATAATAGTGGATATATTCCTTGGTGAATCCATGAAGCTGTGAAGTGCGGTAGTTTTGGGCAGTACACAAATTAACATGGAGATAATAGATACTAATTGGTTAAATTTTTTTGTAACTAAGTTTTGCACGCAACTCGATATCAAAACAAAAAATATCCTTGACATTATTCAGCTATAGCCAGGATTTGCAAAGTAGCTTTCCAGATAATCTAGCTCAAGATGCGCAATGCCGCCTTAAACCAGACACAAACCAGTTAATCCATGTTTTTAAATCATTTAATAACTTAAAATAGATTTTCTTCTCTCAGTCAAGTCACTTATCTCATATGGGACTTTATGAAAAAAATATGGGACTAATTCGTCTTCAAATTGTTGAATTGGTAGTGTTCGGTATCCTGTGGTCTGGGTTACCAGCTGAGGGGTATCCAATGTCGTCATCCTAACGACACCCCCACCCCAGACGATCAGTGCAATCCTGACAACCAGCCATCTAATCGTCAGGACTGCCACATGCCGACTTGCCTCGCCCCTACCTTACCAGTCACCGATCTGCCAGAAACACAGCCACCAGTCAGACCTGCTCCCACAGTTCCCCGCACCACGGCTGCAGCACCGGTTCCCGCTTTCCTCCGCAGAACCTCAGCGCTGACACCCAGGCAGTCGCCCAGACCGCCTCGGCCATCGTCCAGTCAGCCTCGGCCATCGTCCAGTCAGCCTCGGCCATCGTCCAGTCAGCCTCGGCCATCGTCCAGTCAGCCTCAACCATCGTCCAGTCAGCCTCAACCATCGTCCAGTCAGCCTCAACCATCGTCCAGTCAGCCTCGGCCATCGTCCAGTCAGCTGTTACTTGCTGACCCCTCATCCTCCTCATCGTCTACCATCTCGGTTGCCAGAGAGCTCTCTGATCCAAGACCTTTACCCAAGTCATCACCGGTTAGTGCCATGGAGGTGATTAGGGAGGAACCAAGACGACGTTACAGCAGTCAGTGGCGCACAGGGATGTGGACAGAGGTGGGTATTCATCAGCTCAAAGGAAGTTTGTCTGATTTATTCTTCATAACCAGTTCGTGCCGTTTTTTTTATTTATTTACCGGACCCAGACGCAGGATTATTTTTCACGAACATCGACCCCACAGGGCCCAGGCAGGCCGTTTCTCGTGACGTGTTTATCTGTTATCCGTTTAGATTTTTGGAACAATTGTGTGTGTATACACATCCTCCGTTGTGAACCTTTCATTTTTTTATTTTTAGTAACAAAAATATTTTACTTTTATATCCATCACGATTTAAGGCAGAGCAAACCCCCGTTTTGTCCATATACCCTATACACGCTCCAGAAATATTAAATATTGTTACCTAACACAGATATTTGAAGAAAAGAACACAACGACCAACACAAAAGAGGGGGAGTCCCTCTGCCTTATATCTTGCTTCATATGTTTGCTCCTAGAATCACATGTTATCCTATTGTTAGCAGGTGAAATAGTGCCTGTGAAGTCACATATTATATGATCAAAGACTTGACTTTGTTTACAATTTTCAGTGTTCTAAAACATGTGGATATGGAAGTCGTGAACGTTACGTCAGCTGCCGTAATCAAAATAACTACATCTCTGAAGAGAGAGATTGCAACACTGCCAATAGGCCAGCTGCTATAGAGCGATGTCAGATTAAACCATGTCCACACTGGAGGACTGGGCAGTGGAATCGAGTGAGTATTAGTGGAATGATCTTGTTGATAAATTGTGGATAGGCGTGGATGTCATGAGAGAGAGATTGCAACACTGCCAATAGGCCAGCTGCTATAAAGCGATGTCAGATTAAACCATGTCCACACTGGAGGACTGGGCAGTGGAATCGAGTGAGTATTAGTGGAATGATCTTGTTGATAATTTGTGGATAGGCGTGGATGTCATGAGAGAGAGATTGCAACACTGCCAATAGGCTAGCTGCTATAGAGCGATGTCAGATTAAACCATGTCCACACTGGAGGACTGGGCAGTGGAATCGAGTGAGTATTAGTGGAATCGAGTGAGTATTAGTGGAATGAATTTGTTGATAAATTGTGGATAGGCGTGGATGTCATGAGAGAGAGATTGCAACACTGCCAATAGGCCAGCTGCTATAGAGCGATGTCAGATTAAACCATGTCCACACTGGAGGACTGGGCAGTGAAATCGGGCATTAGTGGAATGAACTTGTTGATAAATTGTGGATAGGCGTGGATGTCATGAGAGAGAGATTGCAACACTGCCAATAGGCTAGCTGCTATAGAGCGATGTCAGATTGAACCATGTCCACACTGGAGGACTGGGCAGTGGAATCGAGTGAGTAATAGTGGAATGAATCTGTTGATAAATTGTGGATTGGTGTGGATGTCATGAGAGAGAGATTGCAACACTGCCAATAGGCCAGCTGCTATAGAGCGATGTCAGATTAAACCATGTCCACACTGGAGGACTGGGCAGTGGAATCGAGTGAGTATTAGTGGAATGAACTTGTTGATAAATTGTGGATAGGTGTGGATGTCATGAGAGAGAGATTGCAACACTGCCAATAGGCCAGCTGCTATAGAGCGATGTCAGATTAAACCATGTCCACACTGGAGGACTGGGCAGTGGAATCGGGTATTAGTGGAATGAACTTGTTGATAAATTGTGGATAGGCGGTGGATGTCATGAGAGAGAGATTGCAACACTGCCAATAGGCCAACTGCTATAGAGCGATGTCAGATTATACCATGTCCACACTAGAGAACTGGGCAGTGGAATTGAGTGAGTATTAGTGGAATTAACTTGTTGATAAATTGTGGATAGGTGTGGATGTCATGAGAGAGAGATTGCAACACTGCCAATAGGCCAGCTGCTATAGAGCGATGTCAGATTATACCATGTCCACACTAGAGAACTGGGCAGTGGAATCGAGTGAGTATTAGTGGAATGATCTTGTTGATAAATTGTGGATAGGTGTGGATGTCATGAGAGAGAGATTGCAACACTGCCAATAGGCCAGCTGTTATAGAGCGATGTCAGATTAAACCATGTCCACACTGGAGGACTGGGCAGTGGAATCGAGTGAGTATAGTGGAATGAATCTGTTGATAAATTGTTGATAGGTGTGGATGTCATCAGAGAGAGATTTCAACACTGCCAATAGGCCAGCTGTTATAGAACGATGTCAGATTAAACCATGTCCACACTGGAGGACTGCGCAGTGGAATCGGGTATTAGTGGAATGAACTTGTTGATTCCTTTGTTGATAGGTGTCATCTTGTTGATTACATGTACTTGTGAATATTTGTGGATGTGAGAGAGATCGCATTAGTTCCTCAATTTCTATTCCTCAAACTTTCTTTCTGCTCTTATCAGAAATAATTTGTTTGCGTACAAAGAGTTTGCATCAAACGTTGCTTGTGGTGTATTCTATCCCTGGGATGTAGAGCTGACCAAAACAAAATGTGGATTGACGTGTTCCAAATAAACATGTCTAATTGTAATATTGTTACTATAAAAAGTAATTTATGTTTTTAAATCACAAAAATTGAATGTGCTCAACATTGGCCAGGAAAGTTCATTTTCAAAGCTTATTATGCTTGTTGTTATTCTGTGTAAAAAATTATAGTGTTTACACAATATTTTAACAAGCCACAAATAACACATTATACTTCATACTTCACATGAAAGCGTTGCGAATTTGACGTCACAAAACATTTGCTGCAAACTTTTGCAATTTCACAGCGCAAAAATATGCCCTGGACGTCACAAAATAAACCGGTCTTAACATTGAATGTTGCATTACTTTTTGCAGTGTTCAGTAACATGTGGACAAGGCACTACGTCCCGTTACGTTGCGTGTGTTAACAGCGATAGCTCCATTGCTGTGGATGAGGACTGCGAACTGCGAGACAAACCATCAGAGACAGATGTCTGTAGTAACCTGGATTGTCCTGTGGATCAACCCGTTGCTTCAGGGATGGCTAGCGAAAGAGCTGCAGCACTAATGAGAGGAAGATGGCGAACTGGACAGTGGAGTAAGGTGAGCGAGAGACGGGTGGAAATCCAGGAGCAAGTTGGATCAAAGACCAATAGTTCACTAGGTGTTGTTGGTGACATATCTAGCGCATGCCCCGTGAAGTTGCAATGCGACTAACTGTAGTCAAACTTTTGTGGCACCGAAAACATCGTACTGACACCGGTTAAACAATATTTCAACACGATATTTCCGGTTATTTACACCATTATAGTTATTGCGTAATTAAGGATATCTTACATAACGGCCGTTCTTATTGTATAATGATGACCAAAAGTGACAGTTTTGTTGTCTGCCATTTTTTCGTGGATAGTTGATTCCTACTGCACTATGTCATGGAAATGTTGCTATTGTAACCAACGCGAATTGGTTGCTAATAGTCGACTAAACTAGTCCAACCATCATCGACTAGCGTGAGTTAGTGTAACTATAGCTCTTGATCGAACTTGATCCAAGCCATGCTTCTAAGGTCTAGTTTAAGCATAGTGGAGCAGTGGCATAGCCAAGAGGGAGCCTATGGGGCACGTGCCCTGCCCCCTCCCCCCCCCCCCCCCCCCCCCCCCTTCAAACAAACATTATGGTGCCTCTGTAGGTGCCCCCCCCCCCCACAAACAACTTTGATATCCCTGTTTTCTTTTCAAACCAAACAGAGACTCGACATACCATAGAAAGCTATTCCCCCCCCACCCCTCCCATGATTTCCCCTCTGTGCCCTCCACTGAAACAATTCTAGCTACACCACTGAGGTGGAGTAAAGTCAGTGGCAAGATCACAGGAGGATTGCGTGTATAATAGAATGAGCAGGTGAAAAACAGTGAATAATGAAGGCCTCTGGGATGGCTAGTGAGACGGTTGCATCCCTGAAGAGCTGGAGATTGAGAATAGAACAGAGGACTAAAGGCACTTGAGATATTCTTGAGATATTCTAGAAGAAATGTCTATGGTTACATTTTCCTCAAAACTCAATCGTGTCTTGTCTTTATTTTTTTCAGTGTTCGTCGACCTGTGGCAGCGGTCTGCGGCAACGGATGGTCATCTGTCAGGATGATTCAGGTGACGTCCAGACTTGCTCTGATAAAAGCCGGCCACAGAACATCCAGGCTTGTAATACGGGGATAGCCTGCCCGCTTTGGAGCTTTGGAGAATGGGGACAGGTAGCTCCTAATTTACATCTTCTAACCCTAAAGCTGGGAGCACATGAAACGCAAACTTTGGCGTTGACTGGCGTTTTTTGCCGCAACAGTCCTGAACGCCTGAAAAATCCCTCGTCTGCTACGAACGCGCGTTATAGAACGCGACTTGCCGCTACTTGCCACAACTCAACGCCAGATATCTATCATGTTTGATTTTTGTCGCGCGTGAACGCGCTTCAACGCCAGTAAATGCAAGAAAAAGCATTATGTGCTCTGACCAGGATCCGCTGGCCGCCAACTCTTGCGGTGAGAGGCGTTCACTCTTGCGGCAAAAAACGCCAGTTAACGCCAAAGTTTGCATGTCGTTTGCTCCCAGCTTTACAGTGCTGAATCTTTTAATTTCAATATGAATTTGCATACCTCAGAGGGGGGTTGGGGTTAAAGACAAAAACAAAAGTTTCCACAAAGCAGAACTACTTTTTTTAACGATTATTCAAGATTTTGAGTGGCAGTTAATCTAAATGTTTTATACAGCTCCCTGTCTGTTGAAGAATCTTTGCCTTGGTCTAAACAAAACAACCAGCCTCTTTCCAAACATTAAAAACAAATCGCACAGCTAGTTGTCTCCCTGTGAGATCCGAAACCCAAAAGGCATGGAAACAAATTAGATTATAACAGATATGACGTCTTCAGTCAGCAGGTTATCCCGTACCCCAAGGGGGGTGGGTTAGGATCAGACCAGGGGAGGCTTGGACCCTTAGGGGACAGGTTAGGATCAGACCAGGGGAGGCTTGGATCCTGAGGGGGACTGTTATTCAATTTACAAGGTCAAAGTCACACCCTCTCTTTGTGAGATTCATTTTTTTTTTTTTTTTGTGGGAGGTTTCGATGGATATCTGGGTTGTCGGTCAAGTTTCTTCCTTGAGTAGTTGAGAGAACTTTTTGGTTGGATGTATTAACCAGTTTATTATTTTAACATCACTGAGCCGACGTGCGGGATTATTTTTTAATGAAACTCGACCAAAAGCGGGTTCCGGCCGATAGTGCCGGGAAGCACACCTACGCATTTCCGGCCTTGCTCGCTGCTGACATACATTTCCGAAATTGAACTTGGTGTGTTTATGCGTCATCCGTTTTGAATTTGGGGAATTGTTGGCGTTTATATACGTCATCCGGCGCGAACTGGTTAATACAATTTTTTTTAAATAACAACAACTCCATTGAAGAGGTTGAAATGTTTACGTATGTGGGAGGACTTCTGAAATGATGAATCCAATAGCCATCAATAAGGCCTACCACTGGAGAAGTTGTACATAACTAAGTTTCACTTGGGGCGTTGTCTTGTTATTTGTTATTGTCCAGCAGCTACAAGACCAATCAAGCAACAGGTACCAAGTACAAAATGGACCCATCCAGTAAACCACACCCCGTGAAAAAATGACCAATTACAGTGCATGATTTAAAGCTCCGACAAAGTGCCACCAATTTGGCCGACAACAAATTCTTCACTTCAGCATAGTTTAACATACACTTTTTGTTGATTTACCTTTTGT
Source organism: Crossaster papposus (assembly GCA_037893245.1). NCBI lineage: Eukaryota > Metazoa > Echinodermata > Asteroidea > Velatida > Solasteridae > Crossaster > Crossaster papposus. Next base: position 385,364 of record JBAIAA010000119.1, on the reverse strand, counting down.
TTCAATTTACGCCCCAATTCTATTACCAGCCTGGTTTTAATCATAGTCATGGTTGAGTGGTGTTGCTATATATGTTAATTATATATCCGATTTCCAGTTCCGTTTATAAAAGAGAAAGGTAATTGTTGGCTATTTCCTAAGTCAAAGTACTACATGTAGTACAATTACACTAGGATGTAATGCACTGTGCAAGTGATTGGTCAGGTGCGTCACGCTAATAGGCAGGTGCTATAGTTAGCGTGGCCTACTGGATCGGTGTATTATCTGTAAAAGTCCCACCTATCAAGGCAAATATAAAACACAGTTTATTTTTAGTGTAGAAATTTAGAGGTAATCTCAACTGAATGTCCAACCAGCTCATGTTAATCATCTTTCATTGCTTGTCCAGTGTTCAGCCACCTGTGGGGGAGGGGTAAAGTCTCGTCTAGTCCTCTGTCGTCTACGTAGTGGTCGGACGTTACAGGATACCTCCTGCAACCTCCTGTCCAGACCTGAAGAGACCAGGATATGCAGTGCCAATCCTTGCCCGACCCGTCACAGCTGGAGGACACGCCCTTGGAGTTGGGTAGGAAGATATTGATCTCTACTTTTCTTTTCTTTAAATTTGATGAAATCTTGGGACGTATCCAAGAAAAGGAAAGGAGGGGAGCTCTCTTGGCAGAACTGGGACCATTAAGACCAGGTCTACATGGCATGTATGCTGATTTAAACATGGGTTGGCTGCAGATTCAGATTATTTCCTTGTAGAACCTCTCAACACTGGTTTATGAAACGGTGCGTAACTTGCACCCTGGCACACCATGCTAGAAACGTACGAATGATTTCACGAAACTCGGTGTAACTGCGCAACGCTTGAAATAACATAATTATCTTGGACCAGGATGGTACAGGTAACAGCATTTACTAGAGTTTTGTATGATACTGTTCATTCATGAAACAGTCAATGAATCACCTCTGACCGCCATTTTGAAAGTAGTTTTGTCCGACTTTCTACGGAATCGTGTGGCAACTCTAAAAATTCTGTCACAAGTAAAACAATTATTTATTCATTTCAAACAAACCTGTGAGTGTGTTGCTGGTAAATCGGTCAATTTCAGTTGCTACACCACAACTTACTCTACCAGACCCAAGTTATGCCATAATTCACAAACCTAAAATTGTCAAAACAAAAAATGTTGGGCAACTTACGTAATAAATGAGGAAGTTTGCCCTTCTTAGACCGCTTCTTGGATCCGTCCCGGATTATGTGTCCTCAATTTCTCACCATTGTGCAACATTTACTTTACTTTGAGAAAGGTGTTTTTGAAATCACTTGTATCTACAGAGTTTAAATTAGGCTAAATTCACGCAGTTCAGTAACTCTGGACCACGAAGGGACATAATGCCATTACAACAATGTCATTCTATCATTCTGGTAGTCAGGGAACCAGACTATCATTCTTGCAGTAAAATAATTAATGTGTTAACAAATTTCTTAAGTATTATTAACATCACAGTAGGCCACCTCATATTATCCCATTGTGAGGAGAAGTTATAGGCATTATATTTCATTAAAGGTAGGATACACCATTTACAGATATCGAAATGTTTTACTACCGAATTATTAAGAAATATCTTACTTATTTGAAAGTAAATAATGATTCTAGGCATCCAGCAAAATTATTGCGCTAAATATCCTGTAATTGTTCCACAAAATTGAATTTGATCGACGATTGGGAAAAAACTAAGAACAACATAATAACCACTGCCCGACGTCGGTTGAAAACAAACACTGTTTTTCTTGCTTTTCTCAGCATCCATGATCGTAAAACTTCAGACAGGTCAATTAAATAATATTTACTATAAATGAAAACCCCCTAAATCCACCTATTTCTGATAATTCAAGCAATTACCAATGGTGTATCCTACCTTTAAGTGGCAACCTAACCAACTCTGATCTTGAGTTATAAATGGCTAGCTGCTTCTGTTTGCCCACTAGAGGGCGCTATCATTGGCAGACATATCTTTCATTTGGAAACAGTTTACATGTCTGTCTCCTGGTGGTTTTACATCAGTTGTTTGTATCGCCACAGCAAACAAAGTTACGACTTTTTGGATCCAAGGAAAGGTTACACGGAGAGAATATCGTTGAGCCAACTGGTTGTTTTGTAGTTTGCTTAACCTTGCCGAGTTGTAACATTCAGAGTTTATTGTCCATAAAATCCAGATACCATGACCATTCAAGGAAGGATACACCATTGGTAATTGCTTGAATTATCATGAATGGGTGGATTTGGGGGTTGTATTTTACAGTAAATATTGTTTAACTGACTTGTCAAAAGTTTTACAATCATGGATGCCGAGAAAAGCACGAAAAACAGCGTTTGTTTTCAAGCAGTTATTCTTATGTTATCTTTGTTTTTTCCGCGATCGCCGTCCGGCGATCGCCGCAAATTTTTCTTTATAAAATTTAATTTTTCAAAATAATTACAGGATATCTAGCGCAATAATTTTGCTGGATGCCTAGAATCATTATTTACTTTCAAATGAGTAAAATATTTCTTAATAATTCGGTAGTAAATATTTTCGATATATGCAAATGGTGTATCCTACCTTTACCTCCTGAGTTATAATTTTAAGAGTTTGCAGCAGTCCTGCCAATTTATTGCCATCTGTGATGCACATAGTTTTTTGTGCCGAAGTGTTTGAATGCAGAGACATAAATTTGGTGTGTTTATCTGTGATGGTTTGGGTGCAGTGTGTTTCAGATGGATCGTCGTGTCAAAGTTTGGTGATTCCAAGTTTTTCTGTGTTAACATTACTCTGCAAAATGGCATTAAATGTCATATATTGGAAATTGACATATTCTAGTCCTGGAAAGTTCTGGATTTTGGTTTTCAGATTTCTGTGGTAACCCTGACTGATCAGCCCTCCAATGTGTCAAATACAATGGTTTTCTTACATTGGTACAGCCAAAAATATTTGCTTACAAAAATGAAGGCTACATCAATTTGTGTCTTGCAATAAGTTTTGTTAATTGTTGCTACCTGTACTTCAGTAAAGAGTTATGCATATATTTAATGCCCATCAAGCCCTGTTTAATCAAACTTTGTTTTCACTTTACTACGTTTTATTAGCTGTATCTTTATCACAGACTGCAGTGGTGCTAAATGTTTTGTAAACTATTTGTTTTCGTTACAAGCTCTGATTTTTTGGGGTTGGTGCTAATATGATTTCAGTTTTAGTTTAGCCTACCTCGTAAAAAGAATAACAGTTTTAATAACTGTTCACTTAATATCCTTTGTAGATTTTGCTATTTTGATTTTCAAGTTGGCTGCAAGAAGTGATGGAAGCCAATTTTGGAATCCAATATTTCGTTAAAAATCTAATTTTATAAACATTCTGTACATAAATGGCTTTCCAGTGGAAACACACTCATGCCAAGCAGGACTTGGAATCCAGCAATTTGTATTTATCAAGTTTAACAATTATTTATTCATTTTTGTGTCTTTAAATGTATTCCTTTTTAATTTGCATTTCTTTTAGTGTACATGTACATAAATATTCACATAAAGTACATTTTTTTTTACATATATGACTACAATCAATACTTTTATTTATTTTAAGGTGTGGTTTTTAATTTTTTTGGGGGGGGTTGCTTTATTTAAATGCCAAGCAGTGACCCTGCTTTAGTAGGAAAAACCTAAACCTTTTTAATTTTCTTGAATTTTGAAATAATTGTTGATAATTTGATGTCTGACTGCATACATGTACATGTAGCATGAATAAGACCCGTTTTCAAATTCAGTGACCTTTTCTACCAAGGCCTAAGGACATCCTCTCCATTTCACATGTAGTCAACATTAATCTCTGTTTGTTTGATCTCTCACTTGATCTCTCGCAGTGATCTCCGTTTTCCTGCAATATTTGCCTAAACAAGTCTAAGATGGAGAATCTGTCTCCTTCATTAAGCTTCAGCATCTCAACTTTCAGTTGATTTTTGAAGCATTTATCGCGACCCACTTAAGATCTTGGACTCAATTTTAATATGTGGACCAATCAAATTTCCTGTTAGTTTTATCCTTCCAGGGGCCAACATCCTCCTCAAGGATTAAATTGTCATCTGGTCCAGCAGGCGAAATAAATACTAATTCCAGTCAAATTGTTTTTTCCCTTTTTTTTTTTCCCTGATAGAGTCCTGATTCTCCAATATGATTTATGGGTATCTATGCTCAAAGTTTTGATACATCATCAGAATCGAGCTGTATATTCAATTCAGCTAATTATTAAACCCATTTTAGGAATGTGAGAGGTAGAGAAAATTACTAACAAAAAATCTGCAAATTTCTCATTTCCATCCAGAAAAAGCATTACCTCTCATTCAAATTGATTATTTTCCAAAAATTTCAAAAATCGGTTTTACTGTAAAAACAAACCGTGTGGACTGTTACAAGATTCACACAGTTAAATACAGTCAGTTGATCAAAATCTACTTTTCAAAAACTGTATCGCATTTCAAATAATGCAGATTGGATACATGTAAATGATTACAATGACGTAACATTTACAAGTGATCTTACATGTTTAAAGGTGACAATTTCTTTCTCTGTCTAAAATGTAAACTACCGAAAATGTCAGGTTCTAAAGAGGACTGAAATAGCAGCTGTCATATTTTCTGGTACATTGCACCTCAAGATGTACGCCACCCTTAGCAACTCCTTGACCCCCCCCCCCCCCCCCCCCCCCCCCCCTCCCTCCCCCCTTGACAAGCTGTGAACATATTTAACGATGAGAGGCTGGCCCCAGGAATGCATGTAAAACATGATTTATTCCTCGTCTGTGTAAAGGGATATGTTGTATTTTCTCTGATCCATAAGAAGTTCATTTTGTGCACTCATATCTTTGCCATTAAACATAAATACATTACAGACTTCCATATAACAAATTCTGAAAATAACTGAATTATTTTCTTGCCTTTCTTTAAAACAAAACAAAAAAACTAACAAAATACCTTGACTATAAGTGAATACTTTAATCTCAAGCATTCTGTGAAATCATGGCACTAGTTGTGCTGTCAAAAAAGGGAAATTTGCTATCAATTTTTCCATGATGGTCGGCAGACCATAGTGGTAAATTTTTTTCAAATACTGCTTCCAGTTCACCAAGAGTCTTGTACACTGTATTAGAGAGGTTTAGCAGCACATTTCCTGTTAACATAAATGTGTAATTTCAGTGTGACCAGGGGCCGATTTCATAGGGCTGTTAAGCACACAAATTTGCTTAGCATAAACATTCTCCCTTGTTTAAAACAGGGTTACAAACCACATTTTTTGGTAACTTATATTTTTTCTGAGTTATATTCAGTTGGTTTTTGCTTAGCATGAAATGCACATGGAGTTTTGGCTGGCAACCCGTTATTTTTGAGCAAGACTTGTTGGTGCTGAGCAAATTGTTGTGCTCAACAGCTCTATGAAATTGGCCCCAGCCCATACCAGCCGAGCTAAAATGTCTTCATTTGATATTGTATGTTGGGCTTGAAACAACAAATGCCAGGCCTGCATCCAGGTGACAAATAATAAACACCTGGGTAGTATCAAGTCAAGATTTGAGACTTGCTTGTATAGTGAGGTCCCTGGTACATGATTGCCTTGTAAAACGCCTGTATCGATTGTAAAACACCTGCACTGATTGTAAAACACCTGCACTGATTGTAAAACACCTGCTATGGTCTGCATTGATTGAACACTGACAGGTGTGACTACAAATGACTGTGTTTGGGTTTCCAACTGGCATAGATAGATGCTTTAGGGAGAGTATACCTTTTGCAACTTCCCAAAAAGTAACCAACCAAAGTATTGTTTAAAAGCTTACTTGATATAAATATATTAGTGACCCTAAACTCCCTGTAAAGTTATTCTTTCTGGCATGCTGTCATTTTGAAGAAAATAATGAAAGAAGTCCAAACATGCATCTCAGAGCATGCATCTTTTTTGAAATGTTCAGGAGTAGTTAGTTCAAATTTAAATTCTTAGAATATTATTTTCTCAGAATATACGGCATTTACACAGAGCTTAATCATTGTCAGGTAGTTGTCAAGCACTGTTCATTAGATATTGAGAACTGTCGCTGCTTCAAACGAACAAAAATGCACAACTAAAAAATGGTATAACTTTAAAGGTGGAATACACCAATTGCAGATATAGAAACATTTTACTACCGAATTATTAAAACATATCTTACTTATTTGGAGAAAAATAATGATTTTAGACATCCAGCAAAATTATTGCACTAGATATTCTGTAATTATTTCAAAAAAATTGAAGTTAACAAAAAATCAGGATCACTGGACGGCGATTGCGGTTGAAAACGAACGAACGCCGTTTTCTTGCTTTTCTCAGCATCCATGATATAATACTTCAAAACAGTCAGTTAAACTATAAAACACTATAAATTACGACCCCCAAATCGACCTATTCATGATATTCAAGCAACTACCAATGGTGTATCTAAGGGCTGCTCACATCTAGTTATGTTTGATTCATGAATTTACATTGATTTATGTGTAGCTGCCATGTTGGGGAGGGGGGCTAGCAATCTTATTAAGGCTATTTGGTAAAAGAGATCCTCGTATATTAGAGGGCAAGCCATGCATGAAATCAACCTTTGCAATAAATCTCGCTGAGCTTATCACTGCATAAGGAACGTAAAACAAAAACATATGAACCTTTAAAAAAAAACATAACACTGAGCTCTAGTCTAGACAAAATACTGCTATGTAGTTTTGGTGGTGGTTTTTTTATTTTAATTTTTTTACTTTTTGGTTCTTATTCATAATGGTATATATTTGGGTCATTTTTTGGCATATTTGTGTTTTAAATTGTTATGAAGAGTAAGTTGCAGTTAATTTGATTATTTGTTAAATTTAGTTTTTCATTTTGGCATTTTTCTTTTAGGCATTTTTCTTTTAGCATTTTTTAATGAGTCGTCTAATCTAACAACAAACAATCTTGCCTAAATTTTCCAATGTGGGGCTATAAACCTTTCATATTTCCACCTTTGTAGACACTGTGTTCCTGTGAGTCAGACTCCCTACACAAAGGTTCTGTCTCGTCGTCACTGATTTAACTTAGAACTAAAAATGATTGAGTTGAACCTGACTGGACCACCACAGTCACAGTCTAGACTAGACATTTTGTAAACTTTGACATTTTTATCATGACTTTCCCTGATACCCTGCAGATGTACACATGAATATTATGTTTTAAATTTCAAACAAATTTTGTTTTTGTCTAACTTATTGATGTATCTTCTCGGAGTATGATATGAACATTATTTCTGCATGATTTAAAAGGATTTAGGCGAAAAGTGTAAAAAATGTAGTAAATGGTAGTCGTGTACAGAATTTTTATAAGGTGAAAATGATACTTCTTGGAAAAAACACATGGTGCTATGTGCTGCAAATGCTGCATATTCATAAGTATACAAGTGTGTAGTATCCTGTCGGAATAAATTTAAATATTTTATTTCATATTATAGATAGGACCAAATTGGAGAAGTGTCTGTATTATAGATGATACACAAGTATTGTTCTTTCTCCTGTTAACTTATTTGATGTAAATAGAAGTATATTTGTTTAGTGTATATTCAACGTTTGTTTCAATCGATGTATTTTCTTACGATTGTACACTGCATTTTGTGAAGTCTCTGCACTGACATGCATTAGCCCAGGTTCGCACAGAGTTCAACTCAAAGTGCACCATGAGTAAAACGAATTGATCAAGTTGGACTACTCCATTTAGTCCAGCAATCTTCAAGTCCCTGGAACACCCCTCTGTGTCTCCTAAATGAATCAGCCTGATGCACTGCTGTAAGACTAATTCTGATTGGCCAGACAGTCACAGGCTGTTTCAGTTAGTGCCAGCCTTCCCTCCGCATGTGTGGTTCTCTCCTGTATTGGAGGGAACCACACTGCATAATTTTTTAAAATTTAAAACAGATGACCTTTGAACTATGCAAATCTGTATTCAGATCAGATTACTTGGTAATTAATCATTGGTCAGGCTGACTTTGGTCCCTCCCCTTCCAGCAGTAACCAGCCAATGAGATTTTCCATGAATACTCTAACTTCTGTCACCCCAGCCTATGAAACCCCACTGTATCCTGTGTACAGTAGTTGTACCACTAATACACCTGTCTGGCTAGCTGTATCCACTCACTCTTTTTGTTTTAAATTAATTTCATCAGAGTTATACATTACTATGCCAGTCATAACTTTGTGCATTAGAGTTCCCCTATTGAATCTCATTCAGTGATGTCTAATGATCGTTGTGTTAGGATATTTTGCTGCGTGTGACGGACACAATACTTAGTTTGTGAACACTCACTATAGTCAAGAATTTCAATATTATCCATACTGCATTATATTCTCCCATGGCAGCTACTGCTAGCAATCTCTGTCTGTTTCATATTTCTGCATTCCATGGACCAGTATTTCAGATTTGGGTCAGATATGCACCACACACAAGGTAAGGGAGTGGATAGAACAGCAGTTTATGTCTTCAGTGGCAGCTAGTATAATGTACAACTTATTTGTTATTGTGTGACTTTAGGTCTTTTGAAAGAAAAATCTTCTGTTTTTTCTTCTATTTTCCCGACTTCAAAAGGAATTGCAGAGAACTAGGTCAATTGTTTTTTAATAATATGGGTCATATTATTATTTATCGTATCTACCTATTTATTTATATATCATCATGCATATCTATACCCATGGTGTCGTCAGAATAAGACTTATTATTCCAGGATGTTTTGTAAAGTACTGGGGGAACCTTGCAGAAGGGAAGTTGAATTATGCTCTAGAGAGGTTCTAATAGTTTGCCAGTTCACTGGGTTTAATTGCTGTTATTTGTCAGTTTTTTTAAAGCAGATTTGACAATTTGTTAGGCAGATGACCTGTGAAATAAGGGGGGGGGGGTCAGTGGCCCCCATTCAAAGAGAGCAAGCCTTAGGTTAGGTTGTTTTGTCAGTCATCGTTTTTTAGTGATCATCTTTGCTGAGATGTATTTGTTTCATTTGTTTTCACATTTGTTTGCAAATTGTGGTCTTGGTGTAACCAATTAATTTCAGTTTATTTCCTTTTACCAATATCTGTGGGGTTGTGATTAAATTTGGTTTTCAACATAATTTGTAGGAAAATGTAATTAACTTGAAGTTTAAATAGTTCGTGAATTTAATAGAAAATCTAAACACCAAAGTGTGGAACAGTATTCAGGATTAAGTTGCCATTAAGCTTTGAGTTATGATTCATGTACTTGCATACTATATGGGTGAGTTCCTAGGATTATGTTATCAGCTCAGCACTCGCTGTCAGGAAATGTCCGTCAGATTTGTCTGTACTATGTACCACCCCTGTTGGACTTGGATATAGTCATTGCATGATTCAGTGTAGATTTGTGGGTTAAAGAATTCTCCTTCATCAAGCATGTGGTGTCAGTACAGTCGCCCAGCCTTAGAGCTGAGATACCCTGCTGATGAACTACTGGCCCAGGTTGTCACCAGACCGGTGCGAAAAGGTCGACCGAGGTTGATTGGTCGGTCAGAAAAAAAGCCTAGGCATGTCTACTGTACCAGGGCATGGTTGGGCACCAGGCAGGTATCAGCCTGGGTGTACATGTACATTCTTATAGACGGGTACTAGCAAAGATAGCAAAGAGGTGTTCTGGAATTCATGTGGATTGAATCATAACCTGGACCCTGGTCTCAAGCTGAGAAGTTTATTGGTCGCTTTCTGTCTCCCACCGCTCCCTCCACAGAAACAGCTTGAGTTTCTTGTTTTCTCACTATGTGCACTCTGGTGCATCATGTGGACAACACATGTGTGGGAAATACTCTGAAGAAAGTCTCAAGACTGAACAAAAACTGTCAAAAAGTAAATCAAAAGATCCTTTGTCATCACTCACTAGTCTAGGCCAGGTGGAGAGATTGGTTTCTTGAACAAATTTGGATTTTAGGGAAAAAAGGATATCAAATTTTAGCTTAATTTGTGTAGCCTTGTTGTTTGCACTGGAAATGAATACTTTTTCTCAAGTTTCTTTGGATAAATAAGGTATGAAATTTGATTTTCAGTATTGTTTATCAGGTTGTACTCCTGAGATTTGAGTCGTGTAAAGGTAAAAGAAAACTGTACTGCAAAAAGTTCTGTTTTTGTTTAACGCCTTTTATGTTTTCTACTAGTACAGTTCAAAATAGTGAGTTGTTAGATGCTAATTGTGCACGTTTTTCCTCATTCTTGTATTTTTCTGTGTCATGTTATATATCACTCTCATTTTTGTGATTAAGATATGGCTCTATGTGTCCGGTATGGACATTGCTAATTTGTGATGTTTGTCCCTTTAAAAATATCACTAATAACTGTGTTTTTTTTGACAAGTTTTCTGAAATGTTGACTATATAGCTGTAAATTTTACAGTAAGCATATGGTTCGTGTCAACTGTCAGCAAAAATGAATAGAACATAAAAAGAAGATTTATGGACAAGTTCTACACTGGTGTAGGAACAACTCCGACTTTTACCTTTGAAAGGACCTGAAAACATTGGTGATAAATGACCTGAAAACATTGGTGATAAATCATTCTAGTCAGTGGTTTATTGTAGTAGTGTGTGTTCTCTCATGGTTGGTCTGAAGTGATGGAATATGACTACTAACACCTGAGTAACAGCTTGGTTGCAACCTGGAGTATCTCTGGGGAGCTTGTAGTGGGTCTTGATGCCTACAGCTACCCTCAAAAGAACTGTTGTCTTTGTTATTAGTTCAAGCTAATGTTTGTTTGGAACAAAATGAAGGTCTTTTTTTCTAAATCTTGGAGTTTCTTCCTTAGGCAATACAAAAGTTAATCACTTTTGATAGGGTATGTTCAGACATGTACATGTATGGAGTAATCAATTTATACAATTACAACTATTTGCAATGTAGGTACATCTTTTGTGCACAAGATGCTCAAATGAAGCGCAAAAGAAATACTTTTTTTTTGGGGGGGGGGGGGGGGTACAGATGCTAAGATATTATTGTTATTAAATTAAAGCATACAAATTGAAATTTATAAAGTTGAACAAATCAAATTGGCAAATATTGGAAACTGCCAACATACCGCACCGTTGGATAATTCAGTTGGTGGAGGGCTTGGCTAGAAGTTACACTTACAGATAAACCCCACTCTAGTCGATTCCTTTACAATTATTATATGCACCTGGTCATTTTTCAATCATGGTTCAAATTAACAAATCTTTATTTTTTTTAAAATCCAATTTATGAAAATTCATCTCTTTGTTCCTAATAACCTAGACTAGTAAAATCACACATTCAGACTGTTAATTTAGAGGGAGGATACACCATTTGCAGATATCGAACATCTTCACTACTGAATTATTAAGAAATGTCGTGCTTATTTGAAAGTAAATAATGATTGTAGGCATCCAGCAAAATGATTGCGCAAGTTATCCTGTAATTGTTCCGAAAAATTGAATTTTATAAAACAAAATTCACAATCACCGGACGGCGATCGCAAACAAACCCCAGAACAACATAAGAACCACTGTTCGACGCCGGTTGAAAACAATTTATGCCATTTGTTCTTGCTTCTCTCAGTATCCGTGATTGTTAAACTTCGGACATATTTACTATAAAACACAACCCCCCCAAATCCGCCCATTCATGATAATTCAAACAATTACCAATGGTGTATCCTACCTTTAACTCTAACAATCCTGAATCCTCCAAGTTTAATATGATCTTTAACCCACTCTCGGAAGTGGGGGGTTTTAAGGTATTTCTAAAGTTATTTCCCTTTGCATCATGAACTATGTTTATAATTCACAACATGACTTGTGGTTGTTGGCACAGCTGACCACAGAGGAAACCCAGGTGATTTGCAGAACTATACCTTGTGGTATTGCCTCTAGCGATCTGGGGTTATACAGAGTTCATCTGTGTTTTATATGTCCTAAATAATGAGTTCCACTAGTAAATCCTGTACAAAATACTCTCAGGGTACAGGTAGACATTGTTTTAGAGGGATGCCTATATACAGTGCAACGCCGCCGCTTACTAAACATTCTGCTATACCAAACACCGTCCTTGGCTCCCGATTTGTGTGTACAAAAATACCAAACATTGTTGTTGAAAAAAGTCAACCGATTTAACAAAATCCACCGTCCTTTGCTCTTCTGATTTTTTGGGGGTCTAAACATACCAAACATTCTTATTAAAAATGTTCACCATGTTTTTAGAAATCCACTTGGTATATGAAATGCTATTTAGGTCGTGCTTTATGTTAAAGATGGCACTGATGGACCACTGGCTGAAAATCACTATACCGAATGATGGATAGACTGAACAAAATCTGCGGATCCTGTGATATTCATTATAGCCACCTCCCCCAAGACCCAGGTCTTTGTTTATTGTCTGAGGCCAGCAAGGCCTCTCTAAACCTTCTTCACTTTGCCAGGACCACTTCATCCTTCAAGTTGTTTGTTTTTGCTAAGGGATGTTTGATGTCTGGAGTGTTTAGGAACCTGACAACAGGCCTAGGGCTGCTTTACCTTTTCAAGATGTTTCTTTTCCATTTGATAGCTACAGGTTTGTTTGTGCCTGGGGAGCTGTGTTTACTGCTGTTGTGGTTTTAGAAAGTATGTACTTAGCTTGCATGCTGCTCAACAAATCATTATTTTGAAACCAAATACTTCAATGCAAATCACATTGATTGTTTTGGTCACTGTTTCTCTTTAAAGATTTTAAAAGGAAACCTTTCTTGGCACTTTTATCTGGTGCTTTGGGCATTTTGTTGTTGATTACCAACAAACAAAAAACAAAACAAAAATGAAATCAAGAAAGTGTGAAACATTACAAAGGAAATGTTATGACATAATTATTTATAACTCGATTTTATATTAATCAACAAAGGAGTAAACCATGTATTAATGCAACCTTGAACCCCAAATTACAGATGGGAATAATAACAATATTTATTAGTTTACAATTGGAGGTTGGCAGTTTGAGTTGATCAAAATAAATCTCAAGAGAATCCAATTTTGAAAAAAAAACTAAAACTAAACAGATGCTAGTGGGTCGTATGAATAAAAACTAGCATTTGCTTTTACTACCAATTTTCAAGCGTTTACTAGCATCTGATGAATAAAAATGAAGCAAAAGTATTTACTAGAAAGTATTTGCTACAGACTTAGTAAACATATTTACTTTTTATTTTCCAGCATTTGCTAGAATATTAGAATTTGCTTCATTTGGTATGAATAAAAATGAAAAAATAAGTGTTTACTCATCAATTTTCAAGTTTGAGTTGAGCTACCTTGAAAAAAGAGAGGCAAATACTAGTATGCAAAATAGGAGCTTTTGTATATGTGGTTAGGCAGGATTGGTTGACTGTGTAGGTGTTAATCTTGGCTGGATCGGTTGACTGTGTAGGTGTTAATCTTGGCTGGATCGGTTGACTGTGTAGGTGTTAATCTTGGCTGGATCGGTTGACTGTGTAGGTGTTGATCTTGGCAGAATCGGTTGACTGTATAGGTGTTAATCTTGGCTGGATCCGTTGACTGTGTAGGTGTTAATCTTGGCTGGATCGGTTGACTGTGTAGGTGTTAATCTTGGCTGGATCGGTTGACTGTGTAGGTGTTAATCTTGGCTGAATCGGTTGACTGTATAGGTGTTAATCTTGGCTGGATTGGTTGACTGTGTAGGTGTTAATCTTGGCTGGATCGGTTGACTGTGTAGGTGTTAATCTTGGCTGGATCGGTTGACTGTGTAGGTGTTAATCTTGGCTGGATCGGTTGACTGTGTAGGTGTTAATCTTGTCGGAATCGGTTGACTGTGTAGGTGTTAATCTTGGCTGGATCGGTTGACTGTGTAGGTGTTAATCTTGGCTGGATCGGTTGACTGTGTAGGTGTTAATCTTGGCTGGATCGGTTGACTGTGTAGGTGTTAATCTTGGCTGGATCGGTTGACTGTGTAGGTGTTAATCTTGGCTGGATCGGTTGACTGTGTAGGTGTTAATCTTGGCTGGATCGGTTGACTGTGCAGGCCCATACGCAGGATTTTTTTAGGGGGGTGCGAAATTTTTAGTTGACATTATCGCCTAAGCCAAGTCCATTTTCGTGTGCCAGTAGGGTTATTTCTACATCCAAATATCATTATTTACCTCGAAAAATGTGGACCTTTTGGTAATTTGGGGGGTGCGTATGCACCTCTCGCACCCCTATTGCCTACGGGCTTGCTGTGTAGGTGTTAAACTTGGCTGGATTGGTTGACATTTGGGCTCCTCTGGGTTTAGGTTCCCTCTTATAAAGTTCAAAGGTCACCAGGATGCCCCTATACCACCCTGGAGAATTCCACGGAAATTTGGGCATTTCAGGTCAATGAGGCAGGAAGACAATTGGCGGGATATTTGGGACAAGTAGGGCAGAGAAATCACAGAAGGCCCTTCAGGGTGTGGTGCATGTTAAAGGTAGGATACACCATTAGTATTTGCAGGAATTATCATGAATAGGTGGATTTGGGGGATTGTATTTTACAGTAAATATTGTTTAACTGACCAGTTTTACAATCATAAATGCCAGAAAAAAAACCAGAAAAACGGTGTTCATTTTTAACTGGCGTTGGGCAGTTGTTCTTGTTGTTTTCACAATCGCTGTCTGGCGTTCGTGACTTTTTTTATAACATTCAATTTTTCGAAACAATTACAGAATATCTAGCACATTGCTGGGTGCCTAGAATCATTATTTACCTCCAAATTAGTAAAATATTTCTTCACAACTTGGTAGTAAAATATTTCGTTATTTGCAAATGGTCTATCCTACCTTTAAACTATGGTCTGAGGACTGAATATTGCCTTTATTACTTTGCTTATATCGTGTTCTTGCTGTTGTTTTTTATTTGTTAGTTGTCTGCAAGAGGTAATTTTTGCTTTTTCAATAAAAAAAAAAAAAACGTAAGATGTTAAAAACCATTAACGGTAATAAAACTGTCTTGCAAAATTGGTCACAAAAATATTCTTGAAATTTAAGAGAAAGAAGCAATTCTTGTTCTATACTTTGGAGTCTTTTCAACACTTTAGATCGATGTCAAATCCCTGCTCTTCTCAACTCAAAACAATTGGCTTAAAATATTCTTGCCATACATTTCTGGAAATCCAAAATGGAAGTGGAATGCTCCTGCCAGTTCGTCTTCTTTACGTATTACAGCAGAATGCAGAACACAGACAATATTTACTTTGCAAACATTTTTATTAACTCGCAGTCCTTCCGGATATTATAATACGTTTTCCATTTTGACTGTTCTTAGCTGTTTCTTGTGACTTTTGTGACTACTATTTTAGTTCATCAGTTCCATGAGATCGGCTTTGTAAATGTTGCATGCGTAGAACAAGTATTTCATATCTGATCTCATAGCTTTTTTCTCTCTCTCCCGAAATGCAACAACTGGGCGAGAAATTTACGATCCCTGCCAAGTATTCATCAAACACTCGCCAAATATTTCAGCAAACAGATGTTAGACCCACATACCAGGGCACCAGCAAGAATCTAAGGCAAGCATCTAAGGCAGGAATCTACTGGAGGGAAGGGGAGGAGAAAAAATAAATGCCTGGACAGTTTATCTCTAGAATGTCATCCATCATCGATTGCCGTGGCGACCCATAGTATTCAACTCCTGGAGTTCATGTATATATTGTGCCTTGATATGTGTGATTCTGATATTTTTTAGGGGGTGGGGTGTTAAATGTTCAGCTTATTTCTGTTCTTTCCCATCAAATTAGGCTGCAAATTTGATGTATTCAGAGGGTGCTGTAGATGAGATACAGTGATGTGATTTGTAAGTTAGTCCTTTGTAGCATTCACCTGTTCTTAGATCTCAATCAAAGATTCATTAAAATATTAAACTAACAAAAGAGTTTAAATTTTCATCTTGATCTTTATCTACAAAATTAGGATAGCAAATTGGGTAAGCATTTGTGGGCTAGGTTTAGCTTTTGATGTAAGATTGAAACATGAGTTTAATATGCAGTTTTTTTCAGTGTTTGGGGATAAGAATGAATGTAATCATGAAATGCAAAATGTTCAAATAAAAAAAAATAAGCTATGGTACATGTAGCTTGCAAAACAGAACTGTTCAACAAACAATATAGGGACTACTTCAAAGATCTTTCACTACAGAAAAGTGCATTTTCCAGTATGAGGTACATATACGTTCGGTACAGTGATTTTCAGACACCGGTCCATTGGGTGCCATCTTTAACATAAAGCACTGGTAGTTTGACATTCGGGAATTAAAAACGGCCTAAATAGCATTTGATATACCCAGATGATTTCTAAAAATCTGTTGACATATTTTCAACAACAATGTTCGGTATGTTTGTACATAAAATCGGGAGCCAAGGATCATGTATAGATCATGTATAGAATGTTGGGTACCGGTATAGCGGCATTTCACTGTAGTACTTTCAATGATGATAAATGCTCCCTAGAACACTGTAACTTTAGGTAGGCTGACTCCAGTAGGCAATGATACATACTGTGTTGATCAATGTGTGAGGGTAGGGTTGGGGTTGTTTGACAGGGGGGGGGGGGGGGTGTCACACACTACCCCAAACATCAAAACAGGCCTCTAAATCATATGTTTTTGAAAGGGCTACTTACTAGGCATTAGTCACATTCATGTGTATCTAAATCCTGGTAACATGAGGCACAGATGGCCTAAGATCCCAGATAGTCTAAGATCCCAGATAGTCTGGGCTTCAATCCTCCTGACCTGCATCTCAAAGACCGCTTTGTTTCAAAGTTACGAGAAGAATTTGAATCGCATCAAGAAAGTTTCCCAGTCTTTAAATTGAATTATATGTGGATCCACATCAAAGGTGGTATCTCAATTATGTGAAATGAATGGACTGAAATAATACATCAGGCTCTTTAACATGTTCAACTTGGCAATCCAGTCAGTGGAATTGCAGCATTTTTTTCCTTTCATATTTGTTTGGTAAAGTAACTTTCAAGGCCTCGTGTAGCTTCAATTTAAAAAAATGAAAATGTATTTGGTGCATGATAAATCCAGCATTTTATCAACAATTTGTTGTCTGTCCACTCAGAGACCCTAGGTGATAAATTATGTCTTTCTCACTACATGTAACGCTGCACTTTGTCTTGAAACTTCAACCTCTCCCCACCCTAACCCAGCCTGTATCACCCACCCGCTGACTGGCATCCCCGCACCTTTTAGAAATTCAAGAAATCTTTTCAGCACGTGCTGGCCAAGCACAGTTGTCTACGGTCAGTTGCTAAGTCTCTCCACCCAAATCTCAGATCAGATGTTTGTTGTCTCAACTGAACACTGATTTATGTGACAGCTATGTAACTAGATCCAAGCTTTACTAACTTGTTTACTTTTTTTCTGGGTCATAAGCTTTGAACTTGGCACTTTGCAATTTGAAGCCCTGTGATTGCACACACGGTGATCTAAAAATGGAAATGTCTTACCATGATTTTCATTGTACCAGTACATACTTTATTTTAAGTAGTTTTGTAAAAATAACTTTCCTTTTCAGCCCCTCAGAAATGTCTCCTCTATACTTAAAAAAGGGACAAATTGACTAAATATTTTGAAATTCATTTTTAGTTTTAATTTAAAATCAAATCGGAGCTATTGTACTGTTTGCATCTAAAAATCTATGGATCTTGTATTTAAAGGTAGTATACACCATTGGTCATTGCTTGAATTAACATGAATGAGTAGATTTGGGTGGTTGTATTTTATAGTAAATATCGTTTAACTGAGCTGTCCAAAGTTTTAGAATCATGGATGCCGAGAAAAGCACGAAAAACAACGGGTTTTTTCAACTGGCGTCGAGCAGTTATTCTTATGTTATCTTTGTTTTTTCTTGATCGCTGTCTGGCGATGGGGAACTTCATTATAAAATTATATTTTTCGGAATAATTACAGGATATCTATAGCGCAATAATTTTGCTGGATGCCCAGAATCAACATTTACTTTCAGATGAGTAGGATATTTCTTAATAATTCGGTAGTAAATATTTTCGATATCTGCAAATGGTGTATACTACCTTTAAGTGTTGAGTTGTGCTTCAACTTGCTCTTATTTTGTGATATATTTTACTTGTTCATTAATAATCACTTCCAGTCCTGTAATTTGTTTATTGTTTTATTAAGGTCCGTTTGGCTAGCCTGCATGACACTAAGCAGACATGATTAATTGTAATGTATACATGTATGCACTAACGTATATCACAAAGCAGGAAAGTGAGGGAGGAGGCATACTTGTATTTGCACACAATCCATTTAAAGAATTGCCTAAAACTGAGGTGTGTTATTGGTAACGTCACTGTTTTGTATTTTATATCTAACATTTTAAATTCAGTATTGTTTCTTTATTTCCTGTGCAGTGTTCAGTGACTTGTGGCACTGGAAGCCAGAGGAGGGCGGTAACCTGCCAAGATGAAGCAGGAACTGTTGAGGAAGATGAAGAGTGTCGGCTGGAAGAGGCGGAGAAACCTGCTAGTGAGAGGGAGTGTTTGGAGCAAGAGTGTCCCAGACTCCCAGCTTGGAAAGCTGGAGAATGGAGCGAGTGTTCAGTGACTTGTGGCACTGGTAGCCAGCAGCGGGCGGTAACCTGCCAAGATGAAGCAGGAACTGTTGAGGAAGATGAGGAGTGTCGGCTGGAAGAGGCGGAGAAACCTGCTAGTGAGAGGGAGTGTTTGGAGCAAGAGTGTCCCAGAATCGTAGCTTGGAAGGCTGGAGAATGGAGCAAGTGTTCAGTGACTTGTGGCACTGGCAGCCAGCAGCGGGCGGTAACCTGCCAAGATGAAGCAGGAACTGTTGAGGAAGATGAGGAGTGTCGGCTGGAAGAGGCGGAGAAACCTGCTAGTGAGAGGGAGTGTTTGGAGCAAGAGTGTCCCAGAATCCTAGCCTGGAAGGCTGGAGAATGGAGCGGGTGTTCAGTGACTTGTGGCACTGGTAGCCATCAGCGATTAGTAACCTGCCAAGATGAAGCAGAAACTGTTGAGGAAGATGAGGAGTGTTGGCTGGAAAAGGCGGAGAAACCTGCCAGCGAGAGGGAGTGTTTGGAGCGAGAGTGTTTAAGCGCCTCTGTGTGGAAGATTGGCGAGTGGAGTGAGTGTTCGGTGTCTTGTGGTGTTGGATCCAGGCAGAGAGTAATTAACTGTGAAGATAAAACTGAAATCCAGAGACCAGATGAGGAATGTGAGATGGAAGGGTCAGCTAAGCCAGAGATGCAGATTGAATGCAGGCAGGCAGACTGCTTTATACCTTCTTGGAGAACTGGCGAGTGGAGGGAATGCTCAGTCACATGTGGTAGTGGGTCTCAGGACCGAACGGTAACCTGTGAAGACGATACAGGAGACGAGGTACTAGACCACAGATGCGAGATTGGGGAACCTACGAAGCCAGAGCCCCAGAGAGACTGTCACCTAACGGAGTGCCCAACTCCTGAATGGACTGTTGAGGATTGGAGCGATTGTTCAGTCACATGCGGGGAGGGTTTTAGAGACAGGGGAGTAATTTGTGTTGGTGAGGGTGGAAACCAGTTGGAGGATAAGGATTGTGAGTTAAATGAAACCATCAAGCCGGCCTCACAGAAAGACTGTCAACAGGTCGATTGTCTGACCTCAAGACCTAGCTGGTTAGTGGGAGATTGGAGTAAGTGCTCGGTGACTTGCGGAGTTGGTACCCGAGAACGTACAGTGACCTGTGAAGACCACGCAGGAATCCGCAAGCAGTATGACTGTGAGGTTGACGGCATGCCTAGGCCGGCGACTCACACAGACTGCCAACAGGCTGACTGCCCGAAGCTCCGGCCTAAATGGAAGGTTGGCGATTGGAGCGAGTGCTCGGTCAGCTGTGGAAAGGGCTCCCGTACGCGAACGGTTCGATGTGAGAACCAGACAGGGGAAGACAGAGGGGAGGAGTGTGAGGAGAATGGATTAGTAAGACCTTCGTCTCTCAAGGAATGTAGACTGAAGACATGTCCAAAACCAAAGTGGATTGTCACTGAATGGAGTGAGGTAAGTACAAACAGAACAAACCTGTTTGTCTGAAATGGAAATTGTGCCTAACTTTATCAGCAAACCTCAAGTGTGTGTCCAAGATATCTACAAAGTGTCAGTCAATTTTTTACATGGCTCTCTAGCAAATATCTTGTCTCTGATAAAAGTAAATTTAGTGAACCTTGATCCTAAGGTTTCTAAGACCATAGCATCGGACAGATACAAATGACGTGGTCACTTCTTTATGCATAAGAAATTAAATGCATTTTTAAAGTAAAAATGTCTTTAAACACCTATACTTGTCTAGTCCTGAACAATACTAGTTGCTACAAAGTCTCCCTAAAATAAATGTTTTCCTAAAAGGTTTAAACATTTGTAACAAGGATATATATACGAAAGTTCATACAAACCTTCCTCAGTTGGCAAATGTTTTGTAGATATATCACTGGAGTATAAGAAAAGGTGTCAAAATCGTTTGTAGGAAATTAAGTTACAATATTTGCAGATCCTCGCCTTCATGAAATATCAAACAGGATTTGGTGAAAGTTCAAACTACTTCCTTTCTGATCAAATTTCCAAGGATGATATTTCCCCAACTGTTTTGTTTTTCATTCAGTGTTCAGTGACTTGTGATAGAGGTGTTCGTGTCCGGGAGATCACATGTCAACTTGAAGACAATGTGATAGCGGAATCACTGTGTCTACGCAAGAAACCCAAGATGTCTAAGAAATGCCGACGAGACAAGTGTATGAAGTATCGCTGGAAGAAAGGCAGATGGAGTCAGGTAGTTAAAATGGCAATTGGTTCTTCTCTCTAAAAACATATCTTTAAAGAAACAACATTATAAAATTATGTTTCCCAGACAAGCGCGGTCTGAAAGTATAAGTTTAGGCCAGTATTTCTGATCAGTGGTGTAGTTGGTAAGTCAGTTGATTAGTCAGTCATTCACTCTTTTTTATTATCAATATTGATTTTTTTTTGTACACGAATTCGCCCATCACAAGGCCAAAGGCCACACGAGGTGTGGACTACATACATGTACAAAGGAAAGTGTGGAAGAACCAGCCTCTCACACTGTAACAAGATGATAGAATCTTATCCCTTGACAGTATAAATAGAGTTGGAATTACCTGCAGACCCTGGCCAGTTGATAAGTCATTCAGTCACTCGAATTAGATGCAAATAAATGTAGCTTTGAATATTTGCCTGGGAATGATGACAGTCACCGTAATCCGTTTAAATCCACATACATGTAGTTGAGTCAAAGTGTATTCCACATTCGTTTTTTGTTTTGTAAAAATCTTGTGACTATGTTTCTTGTTTTCCAGTGTTCTAAGTCTTGTGACTATGCTTCTTGTTTTCTAGTGTTCTAAGTCTTGTGACTATGTTTCTTGTTTTCCAGTGTTCTAAGTCTTGTGACTATGTTTCTTGTTTTCTAGTGTTCTAAGTCTTGTGACTATGCTTCTTGTTTTCTAGTGTTCTAAGTCTTGTGACTATGCTTCTTGTTTTCTAGTGTTCTAAGTCTTGTGACTATGTTTCTTGTTTTCCAGTGTTCTAAGTCTTGTGACTATGTTTCTTGTTTTCCAGTGTTCCTTGTTTTCCAGTGTTCTAAGTCTTGTGACTATGCTTCTTGTTTTCTAGTGTTCTAAGTCTTGTGACTATGCTTCTTGTTTTCTAGTGTTCTAAGTCTTGTGACTATGTTTCTTGTTTTCCAGTGTTCTAAGTCTTGTGACTATGCTTCTTGTTTTCTAGTGTTCTAAGTCTTGTGACTATGCTTCTTGTTTTCTAGTGTTCTAAGTCTTGTGACTATGTTTCTTGTTTTCCAGTGTTCTAAGTCTTGTGACTATGTTTCTTGTTTTCCAGTGTTCTAAGTCTTGTGACTATGCTTCTTGTTTTCTAGTGTTCTAAGTCTTGTGACTATGTTTCTTGTTTTCCAGTGTTCTAAGTCTTGTGACTATGCTTCTTGTTTTCTAGTGTTCTAAGTCCTGTGACTATGCTTCTTGTTTTCTAGTGTTCTAAGTCTTGTGACTATGTTTCTTGTTTTCTAGTGTTCTAAGTCTTGTGACTATGTTTCTTGTTTTCTAGTGTTCTAAGTCTTGTGACTATGTTTCTTGTTTTCTAGTGTTCTAAGTCTTGTGACTATGTTTCTTGTGTTCTAGTGTTCTAAGTCTTGTGACTATGCTTCTTGTGTTCCAGTGTTCTAAGTCTTGTGACTATGTTTCTTGTTTTCCAGTGTTCTAAGTCTTGTGACTATGTTTCTTGTTTTCTAGTGTTCTAAGTCTTGTGACTATGTTTCTTGTTTTCTAGTGTTCTAAGTCTTGTGACTATGTTTCTTGTTTTCTAGTGTTCTAAGTCTTGTGACTATGCTTCTTGTGTTCCAGTGTTCTAAGTCTTGTGACTATGTTTCTTGTTTTCCAGTGTTCTAAGTCTTGTGACTATGTTTCTTGTTTTCTAGTGTTCTAAGTCTTGTGACTATGTTTCTTGTTTTCTAGTGTTCTAAGTCTTGTGACTATGTTTCTTGTTTTCTAGTGTTCTAAGTCTTGTGACTATGCTTCTTGTGTTCCAGTGTTCTAAGTCTTGTGACTATGTTTCTTGTTTTCCAGTGTTCTAAGTCTTGTGACTATGTTTCTTGTGTTCCAGTGTTCTAAGTCTTGTGACTATGTTTCTTGTTTTCCAGTGTTCTAAGTCTTGTGACTATGCTTCTTGTTTTCTAGTGTTCTAAGTCTTGTGACTATGTTTCTTGTTTTCCAGTGTTCTAAGTCTTGTGACTATGTTTCTTGTTTTCCAGTGTTCTAAGTCTTGTGACTATGTTTCTTGTTTTCTAGTGTTCTAAGTCTTGTGACTATGTTTCTTGTTTTCCAGTGTTCTAAGTCTTGTGACTATGTTTCTTGTTTTCTAGTGTTCTAAGTCTTGTGACTATGTTTCTTGTTTTCTAGTGTTCTAAGTCTTGTGACTATGCTTCTTGTGTTCCAGTGTTCTAAGTCAATGTGACTATGTTTCTTGTTTTCCAGTGTTCTAAGTCTTGTGACTATGTTTCTTGTGTTCCAGTGTTCTAAGTCTTGTGACTATGTTTCTTGTTTTCCAGTGTTCTAAGTCTTGTGACTATGCTTCTTGTTTTCTAGTGTTCTAAGTCTTGTGACTATGTTTCTTGTTTTCCAGTGTTCTAAGTCTTGTGACTATGTTTCTTGTTTTCCAGTGTTCTAAGTCTTGTGACTATGTTTCTTGTTTTCTAGTGTTCTAAGTCTTGTGACTATGTTTCTTGTTTTCCAGTGTTCTAAGTCTTGTGACTATGTTTCTTGTTTTCCAGTGTTCTAAGTCTTGTGACTATGCTTCTTGTTTTCTAGTGTTCTAAGTCTTGTGACTATGTTTCTTGTTTTCCAGTGTTCTAAGTCTTGTGACTATGTTTCTTGTGTTCCAGTGTTCTAAGTCTTGTGACTATGTTTCTTGTTTTCCAGTGTTCTAAGTCTTGTGACTATGCTTCTTGTTTTCCAGTGTTCTAAGTCTTGTGACTATGCTTCTTGTTTTCCAGTGTTCTAAGTCTTGTGACTATGTTTCTTGTTTTCTAGTGTTCTAAGTCTTGTGACTATGTTTCTTGTTTTCCAGTGTTCTAAGTCTTGTGACTATGTTTCTTGTTTTCCAGTGTTCTAAGTCTTGTGACTATGCTTCTTGTTTTCCAGTGTTCTAAGTCTTGTGACTATGCTTCTTGTTTTCCAGTGTTCTAAGTCTTGTGACTATGCTTCTTGTTTTCCAGTGTTCTAAGTCTTGTGACTATGTTTCTTGTTTTCCAGTGTTCTAAGTCTTGTGGCGGTGGTCACAAACTACGCAAGGTGCACTGCACAGACTCCAAAGACAATGAAGTAGACAACAGTCTCTGCTTATCAGAACATCTGCCCAGGGATAACAACAAATGCAATACTCATGACTGTGATGCACCACGATTGCTGTGGCTAGCTGGGCCATGGGAAGAGGTAAGGCACAAAACTAGAATCTGTAACATGTTGTATTACATTGTATTTAATCCTTAAACCATTGAGTGTTCAGGCGGTTTGGGACGGTACAGGAAGTAACAGGCAGGGTAGTTTGGGGCGGTAAAGAGAGTAACAGGCAGGGTGGTACAGGGAGTAACAGGTAGGGCGGTTTGGGGCGGTACAGGAAGTAATAGGCAGGGTGGTTTGGGACAGTACACAAAGTAATAGGCAGGGCGGTTTGGGGCAGTACAGGGAGTAACAGGCAGGGTGGTTTGTGGCATTACAGGGAGTTACAGGCAGGGCGGTTTAGGGCGTTACAGGGAGTAACAGGCAGGGCGGTTTTTTTTGGGGGTACATGGAGTAACAGGCAGGGCAGTTTTAGGCGGTACATGGAGTAACAGGCAGGGCAGTTTTTGGGCAGTACAGGAAGTAACGGGCATGGCAGTTTGGGGCAGTCTAATCTTTCATCTATTTTGTTATCAAATCACCAGTTCCTTTCACAGAAGAAACTAATTGTTTTGCTAAAGTTCATGTAAATAGCTTTATGTTTGTCTAGTGACTGGAGGACTTGGTAAATGTAAATACAGTATTAAGTTATTAAATGTGAGCATAAGTGTCTATTTTTTTAAAACCGGAATGCCTTTGTTTGTTATTACCAGTGCTCAACAACCTGCGGGTCAGGTCAGCAAACGCGTAGCGTCACATGCAGAGCCTTCAGCCCAGATGGTTGGGCCATGCCGACAGATGATACAACATGTCGTCAGGATAGTAGGCCTAAGGGTACCAGACTGTGCTTCATCGGTCTCTGCTCAGCTGATGCGCATTGGAGGATGGGGCCCTGGAGCTTGGTAAGAGCGCCCTCGTGTGACAATAATAAGAGGCAATTCTTATACAGTGCACATATCTACCACGACTGGTACTCAAGGCGTTGTGTCGTTATTATCCCTGCTCATTGGGCCAACAAAACATTCCAAACACCATCTCAGATTCATGGGGATTATACAGCTCAATGCTGCCATTTCAGTGCAAAGCAGCTAATAACAACCATCTCTGCCCTCACTGGTACCCATTCACTCCTGGGCGGAGAGAAGCAATGAGTGACAAAGTGCCTTGCCCAGGGGCACACGCACCATAGTCCCAAGCCAGACTCGAACCCACAACCTGCAGCTTTACCCACAGATGGCAAATTCAATGATCCAGACCACGAGGCCACGGCACTCCACAATAGAGTAACCCTGAATTACATGTATATAATCGTCTTCACTGCCCGTTCCGTTGGCACTGGTGATCACTAATCTATTCGCTTTAAATATTTGTAAGAAATGTTTCTTACACTAATGTTAAATTCTCCTTTAGTGTTCCAAGATGTTGGGTTTAATTGAAATGTTTTTTCACTAATGTGAATTTCTTTCTGTGTTCCAAGATGTCAAGATTAATTGGAATGTTTCTTACACTGATGTGAATTTCTCTTTCAGTGTTCCAAGGAGTGTGGCGGGGGCATCAAGGAACGCAAGGTTCAGTGTAGAGACCATCAGGGTATACGTCAGCCTGGGACTAGCTGTGGACTGCCCACTATCCGACCAGAGACGAGAGATGTGTGCAATCATGAACCATGTAAGTCACAAAGTAAAGCAGGTGTATATGGCCACAGCTATTATGCCATTGGTGTGCTACAGAGGATAGCCATATCCATAGACAGTAATGCCGATTTCAGATATTAGCTAATCTGTTTGCTCTGTGCATGAACTCAAGAGGGCAGTGTTTAGCTTGGAATATAATATGAAGAAAGTCTAGTAACCTCACTGTGAGGCCCGAAGACGTGAACATTTTTTGTTGAAATGGAAAACGTGAAAAGTAAACAATTTTCACGTATTAAAACAACATGATAAGTCAATTTTGTATGTCTTGTCACTTTTTTCTTTTAACTTTTTCCCATTTTTCATTCCAACAAAAGGTTTTCCCGTCTTAGGGATTTGTAATCTTGGCTAGGAAAAGACACAATGGGAATCAGTGTGGAAAAGTGATTTAGTGGAGAAATACTGAAACATGCAAATTCTGGTGTTTATAAACGACCTAAATGTTGATCAATCTACATGATACATTTACTAATCTCTATGCATCAGTAATTTTATTTTTATTTTGTTGTAACAGAATTAAGAACTGCACACAAAATATGCAGAAATATCTTAATTTTATTTCTGTATGACATCCAAAGGGTAAATAAGGTAACTATCAGATATTAAGATAGTTTGGTATAGATAAAGCTGCATAATACAGACACGAGACAGTAAATACTTTGCTAAAGAAATAAACTTTGGACAGTCAGAATCTAGAATGAATTAGGTTTTCAAGACTAAAGAATTTGGAAAGTACTCGACTACAACACTGTTAGGTACTCCAAATGTAAATCATTGCCAATTTGCTAATCGACATGGTTTTTTTCTCCTAGGTCAACCAGAGAGCTGCCGTGACATCCAACGGCAGCGTAACCTACAAGAGGACAATGAATATTCCATTTTAGTACAGGGAAAACCACTAACAATCTACTGCCATGACATGACAACCGAAGAACCCACAGAGTATATCAGCTTATCGGCAGGAGAGGAGGAGAATTTTGCTGAGATTTACCCCAAAAGGTCAGAACCTCAAATTGAAAGTTCAGATGTTTATTGTGTTACTGATCCAATGAGCCCACACGTATAGACATTTGTTTTGTATAACCTATTTGTGAGGCGTTCTGGCAAAATAAGACAGAAATAGGCAGATGTCAAAAAGAGGGTTTGAAACTATTAGAAAAACAAATCTTCTTAAAATGTTGTTTGTAGCACTTCAATGAGACATTCTATTAATAAATCATGGGTTTGATGAGTTAGCATTAATCAACATATCATAAAAAGTAAAATACTGAGAAAAAAAACCTTAAAGCTTTGAAATGCTCATATTTTTTTATGGAAAACCTTTTTTATTTTACGATTGTTATTACAATTGTATTACGATTTTTAAAAAATAATGTGAAGTAGGCCTGTCAAAGATTACAACTGATCAATAAATGCAGAGATGCCAACCCTCCCGATTTTGCCGGGAGCCTCCCGGAAAATCACTTAAACTCCCGACCTTACGGGCACATAGATATCCTCCCGGATTTGCAATATTAATGCGCCTTTTGGTTTTTTGTATTAGCATTTTTGCAGCAGCTATAATGCTTTTCGCGCACGCGCTGCCGTTCAATGCATTCAGCATGCAGTTAGCGTACGCGTACCAAGCCCGTAATCAAGTGTGAAGGCGCACTGCAGCTAGCTAGCCGTGTACCGATGACCATTATCTGGATGGCATACCAACCGTTGTTGTTTGTTCTTCTCTAGATTAATACGAGCCACTCAGTGTCCTTACCACGGCAATCGCAATGATGACTGTCAATGCACGGATGATGGCCATAGAGAACCTGTCTAGATGACCATTATCTGGATAGCATACCAACCGTTGTTGTTTTTTCTTCTCTAGATTAATACGAGCCACTCAGTGTCCTTACCACGGCAATCGCAATGATGACTGTCAATGCACGGATGACGGCCATAGAGAACCTGTCTAGATGACCATTATCTGGATAGCATACCAACCGTTGTTGTTTTTTCTTCTCTAGATTAATACGAGCCACTCAGTGTCCTTACCACGGCAATCGCAATGATGACTGTCAATGCACGGATGACGGCCATAGAGAAGCAGGCCTGACGACGTTCACTAAGCTACGACTCAATGTCACCAACATGGAAATCATTAGTAAGCAGTCACCTAATTAAGGACTATTTATTGGTTGTTGGTATCAGTTATCTTTGGAAGTCGCAGATTTTTGAAAAAATATAGTCAATATTTTGATGACTTGTGGCCGTTAATTGGTCTGCACACACTCTTCTACTCTTTCCATACTCTTTCCATACTCTTCTCGTACTCTTCCCGTACTCTTCCCGTACTCTGCCCGTACTCTGCCCGTACTCTTCTCGTACTCTTCCCGTACTCTTCCCGTACTCTTCCCGTACTCTTCCCGTACTCTTCCCGTACTCTTCCCGTACTCTTCCCGTACTCTGCCCGTACTCTGCCCGTACTCTGCCCGTACTCTGCCCGTACTCTGCCCGTACTCTGCCCGTACTCTGCCCGTACTCTGCCCGTACTCTGCCCGTACTCTGCCCGTACTCTGCCCGTACTCTGCCCGTACTCTGCCCGTACTCTGCCCGTACTCTTCCCATAAATAAGGGGTCCAATTTTGTTGTGTCCCTGTTACATCTGACTTATTTTGTTTTAATTCAGGACAACGGTCTTCGATGCTTTAAATCTATAAGACCTTCAAAACAAACACTTAAGCCCAGTTCATTGGGATAGTGAATTTGTGACGTCAAAGGGAGTTTTTGCGCTGCGAATTTGCAAAAGGTTAACACACTTTTCCCTCCGGTGAATTTTGTATCGTATGCGCTTTTGTGCGATGTATGAGCCGACCTTTACACAGGTCGGTTGTAACCAGAACACCAAAAAGGTCACACTTTTGAACCCTGTATTTATGGAATGACCCATATACTATGGGACGAATACTGTCTGTTGCCTAATTGGGCTGATGGATGGCAACTATCTGGGAACAACATCCACACTGACCCAAAGGGGCTTGTGCCTGGGACTACAGTTGGGAATTGAGGAGGAAAAACAAGTTGATTTCACAGGAAATGCCATATCAATCAGCCCTGTATGATGGATGGATCCACAGGGGATGGGGATGGGGATGGGTAAAGGGGTGGATATTGAGGAGATAAAAGGATGTTAGAGCAGGGAACTCTAGTATGATTTAAAGTAGTCTGTTAGACTTATGTTAAGAGAAGTTGTTTGTGGGTTTGCAGGAGGTTTGAGGGAGAGAGGGAGGATCTAGGATTGTCTGCTTGGCTGTAAAATGCATACAGTATATCAATAGAAATGACCCCCAACAAACCATTCCAAAATGCCCGATTCACAATATCTTAATCGCTTAGCTTTTTTTCACCATCTTTGCAGCAAAACTTGATCTTGGGTGTGAAAATCACCAGAATGTATGTATGGAGCTTTCCCACTGATCCCGAGTTGCCCATAATCTAGGCAGAATGGGGGATTGTCCTCGTTCAGTATTACCAGTTTTCTCTTTCTTTACTTGTTTGGGATTCGCACCAATGACCACTTGTAATTGACCACTCGCAATTGACCACTCACCTACCATGCTTGCCAGAATCTACTGGCTGGTTGGTTGGAATCTCATATCGAAATAGATCACTCAGTCAAAGGATTGTAGTGAAATAACAATGGACTGACATCAAAATATTTATTCTCGTTTGTTTTGTTGCAGTATCAGACCCCACCTTCGCTGTAGTGCATTACGGTAAATTTGTCCCCTATGCAACCGCTGGGGACTGCTACAGCTCAGCTAATTGCCCGCAGGGTCAGTTCCACATCAACCTGATCGGTACCCGGCTAGCGTTGGTGCCCGAGGTAGACTGGATCACCGATGGCTATGCGGTCTCCAGAAGACTATCTAGGAATCAGGTCAGTAGGAAATAGTCGACTGTTCCTAAATCGGCTGGGTCCCATTCATGTGCAAACCAAGCACCGATGGCTATGCGGTCTCCAGAAGACTAGCTAGGGATCAGGTCAGTAGGAAATGGTCAACTGTTCCTAAATGTCGACATGGTCCCATTCATGTGCAAACCAAGCACCGAGGGCTATGCGGTCTCTAGAAGACTAGCTAGGAATCAGGTCAGTAGGAAATGGTCAACTGTTCATAAATGTTGGCTGGGTCCCATTCATGTGCAAACCAAGCACCGAGGGCTATGCGGTCTCCAGAAGACTAGCTAGGAATCAGGTCAGTAGGAAATGGTCAACTGTTCCTAAATGTCGGCTGGGTCCCATTCATGTGCAAACCAAGCAAAAAATACTTAAAACTTTAGCCTCGTTGAAAACCAAGCAAGAATAATTAAAACTGTTGCCTCGTTATAAACCAAGCAAAATAACTTGATACTTTAGCCTCCTTGTATGATTTGATGACGTGCCCCTATTTTTCCTGATACCATACCTGTAGATAAATGTTCTGTTGTAGCAAAAACAACTTTAGCCTCGTTGTAGAATTAAATGTTATGCTCCCATTTTTTGTCTCGCCTGATTAAAGTTCAGAAACAGACTTTGCAATCACTATTCCTGTACGTAGTACATAATGTACCGGTAGTCCATCTGTATGTATGTGCCATTTTGGTTGAAGTTTCAAAAAATTGGTCTAATATGCAAAGTTTATGTCCAATTGCAATTAAACTTGGGTCAAAGCTGCAATACTGTAACCTTCATATCATAGTTGTGTTAAAAGTCAAGTATTGAGGTCAAAGTTCATTTAAGGTCAAGTTCTAAAATAGGCTTGAATTATAAAACTCATTTGAAAACGTGAAGACCAATTGCAATCAACATACATGCAATATGGAAACTTGCATGTGATGGTGATATTAAAGGTCACGAACTGAGGTCATTTGAGGTCAAGTTGTAAGATAGGGTAATCGCAAAAGTATGTGAGACTCGTGATAAATGAAGTTTGTTTGATTGTAGCTGAATCAGCGTGTTTGGGGTCGTTGTGGAGGATTCTGTGGAACGTGTTTCCCAGACGAGAAGACGGGTGGATTACGTGTAACATTCGTATCATGACACTCAGGTACAAAAACATTTTCCCTGAAAGACTTTTTGTTTTCTTCTTCCAAACCTCCTCTTTGTCTGTGGCTTTGGTTTCATCTCTGACTCAAGAAACTTTGAAGATTTAGAAACCTTGAGAATCAAAACCAACTGGATATACTTGAAACTTGTCCCGATTTGCTCGAAATTGTGTTTCCTGACTGAGGAAATTGACCTAAGTTAAGCCAGAGTTCTACATGACTTCAGAAAAACTACTTCAGAAACCTGCAATAATTCCTACTTTTGTCCTTTTATAAAATTGTAATCCTACTTTTTATCCTCCTTTTTTTTTTTGATACACACTTTATATATCTTTAACCAGTTCGCACCGGGATTATTTTAACATAGCCGAGGGGCGGGATTATTTTTAAGGGTTCAGGCCGATAGTGCCGGGAAGCACACCTACGCATTTCCGGCCTTGCTCGCTGCTTGCAGACATTTCCGAACTTGAACTTGGCGTGTTTATGCGTCATCCGTTTTGAATTGTGGGAAAACTTTGCGTTTATATACGTCATCCGGCGCGAACTGGTTAACAGTCCTGAATCCTGCAATTTTAATAGGAATTTGCACACATCTCAGGGAGATGGTTTTAATGGTATTCATGTAGTGTGATATGTGACTGCCTGATCCTTTTTTAGTGTCCATTCACAACAGCAGAATTGAAACTGTGCAATTCATCCCCCAGCCCTCATTTTCTCCTCTTTTTTTGTATCTTTTCTGCAGGGAATCTGACTAGGTTTGGAGCAGCCAGCTTGTAAATATTCAAGAGTTTATTTTGTTTTCTCCAGGATGTAATATACTTCGATATTATTGTTATTTTTTAAACAAAAAACAATGGTGCTGCAGTTCCCATTGAAGCAATTCCTCAACATGGGACCTTGAATATTTGTAGAAATGTTTATAGCCCTCCTTTTTTACTCTGTATCTCAAGTAATATTTTTAAAGACAGGTTACTGAAGTCATAGAGACCGCTTTCTAAAGCTGAAAATGGGTGGACCAGTAACCTTAATCAACTGGCTTGACCTCTGTCGTTCTCTCGATTCCATGGCATTTTTGTATATTTAAGGCTGGTTAATACTTCGTGCGAATGTGAATGCATGTTTAACATTGTGTTTAACATTCAAGAATTTGCAGTGCAAAAAATCTGGACCTGCCGACCAACATTCACTATTGTGCCGAGTGTTAACCGGCCGTTATGTAGGATTGAGGCCAGCCAGTTGTCTGTGCCCTAAAGGTAGGATACACTATTGACAATTGCTTGAATTATCATGAAAGGGTAGATTTGGGGGGGAGGATGGGTTGGATTTTATAGTAAATATCGTTTTAACTGACCTGTCCAAAGTTTTATAATCATGGATGCTGTGAAAATGCAGGAAAAACGGCGTTCGGTTTTAAATGGCGTCGGACATTTGTTCTTATGTTGTTCTTGGGTTTTTTCGCGATCACCGTCTGGCCATCAGGATTTTTTTTCAAAGAAAATTTCATTTTTCGCAACAATTACAAGATATCTATCGCAATAATTTCGCTAGATGCCTACAATCATTATTTACTTTCAAATAAGTAAGATATTTCTTCATAATTTGCTAGTAAATTGTTTCGATATTTGCAAATGGTGTATCCTACCTTTTATCATTGTTTTTTCCAACTCTCACAAGGGACCAAGCAATATGTTGCATACTGCACGCTAGACAAATGCTAGAGAAGTTTTCCAGCGTTAAACTGATCAATTTAACTTAAATTTATCTAATGTAAGTTAGATATGTTGTTGTACTACACTTACTTAGGTTTGTAACCAGCTGTGACCATAGTGGTTTATGAACAATTCTGTGCCATGGCAATTGCTTGAACATTAGCTTTGTGGCTGTTGTGCCAGTTCTTAGAAGTGAAAAAGTTTGTATTATGTGAAGAAAAGTGAATTTCAGTAGGTCTAATTTCTGTCCTGAATAAGTGTAAGTAATTGAACTATTACGGTGGAATCAAGCGCAGGTTGTGAAATATTGTTCAATCAAGTGATTTACATATCAACGCGAAATGCGCTAAACCTGAAACAAAGAAAAAATACTGTACAAAATTCCATAGGGTTGTCTATAAAGGGGCATAACTACTCAACTTAAAGGAAATAAATCCAACCAATTAGTGTAGCAAAGTAGGACATTCATTACAGGTAGTGTATGCAAGATGAAAATCTGCATCACCTTTTAGAAGTGAATATTCTGATTATAGGTTCAAGTTGGTGGTGATTGGCTTCAGAGTTGATCAGCTGATCAATTTTAACCAATCAGTTTACAGAATGTATCGTTTCTATTGATGAAAAGTACAAGTATTTTTAGAAAGAGATCTCTTCTCTAGAATGTTGAGCCATTATTTATTTATCTGTAAGTTTTTGCATAATATAATTGTGCTAGATATTTTTTGTTTTACCGTAAACTGGGAATATAACACAATGCTGCACGACAGTACTTTCTATGATGAAAATACTTTGTATAAAGCGAGGTTATTGGCAAATAATGTATTCTAATTTATGCAAATATTCAATATTCATATCATGTTATTATTCAAATTAGCCCTCCATTGTGAATGTCCAAAATGACTCTTGTGCCTGTTATAAGTCTGTTGACAAGTGTTGACCAATCTCTGAAATGGGATCATTGAATAATTAATTGAAATTTTCCTCAAACTTTTTTAAGATAATTTAACGAAAACAAGAATCTGTTCAAGAACTAAGCTGTTACAGTGTGTGTCTTACCTCAGAAAAGCTGCCAAGAGTTTCAAAGGTTGTGCATTGTATTCTTAAGATGTTACCTCAACATGTTTAACCAGTTGGTATAAATATTAATCTATTCATAAGCTGGAATTTGCATCAGAGGGGTGCAAATTCATTAATGGTTTTGCCCTTCAAAAGTGTATTTTATAAACACTGTATACTCTGTGATGTCCGGAGGGATTGTGAGACAATTAAACAGCTGACCCTGGCTAGCTCGGTGGTTAAGTGGTATAGAAAGCAGGTGGTTGTGGGTTCGAGTCTAACCCGAGTGATTTGTTTTTCCTCATAATCTCTCAGGACAACACTAAGTACGTATACAAAGTATGTTGGTGTAGGGCAGTTTTGAATTGAATATTATTGTTGATTTTCGTCTTGTATTCGTGAAATTTTGTCATCCATCGCACAGATAGCGTAATCCCAGTTTTTACCATCTTAACTTCTTAAGACATTTTTATTATTAAATAGATCAAAGCAAGTAATGGTAAAGATTTTAAATGTTTTCTAGTGGTTACATGACCAATGATCGTACCAACTCTGAATTTTCTTTTTGGTATGAAAATGGCCAACTGCCAAATAATGGTGCTTTCTTTATTGATATTTGTTGTCTTTCTTAAGATTGTTATTTCGTCTTTCAAGCAGATGGCCGATGGTGAAGAGCCTGCACAATGTGTTCAGGCTACAAGTGGTTGTAGACTTTTACATTACAAGATTGCTACATGTGAAGAGTTTATTTCCAAAACGCAATATCCGCCATAGACCGGAAATTCACGTGTCCATTTGTAATCTGTGTATTGCGTTATGCGTTTATAAGTTACATATCTGTGGTGCGTAGTCTGAAATTCCATGCGTACGTATTTCTCTGAACATTTGACAGACGTAAAAGCTATTAAAAAAAAGAGGACGCAGTAGTTTTGTGGGTGGAAAAATTAGTTTTCATTGAATTTGAAGTAGCATTGACAAAGTCCACATTTTACGAAATAAAGTTGACAAGATGTTAGCTTCTCATTAAAGTACATGCGGAGTGAATGTTCAATGTTTTATTAGCAGAATAAATTAAAATCAAGACCGATCCTGTAATGTTTTAATACAGATTCACCAACAAACTGCTTCCTTTTAGGCCAACCAATATTACTTATGTTTTTACCGCACTACTCCGTCGATTCTTGAAGTTACAGGCAATAAACCCCATGCGTATTGTATGCGTCATCCGTTTCAATCGCTACCTGAAGCATAAACAAATTGAACGGATTTCGCAGTACGGAAACATGAATGTATGCGCATTGATTTTTACGCATTACGCATTGATTTTTACGCATTACGCATTGATTTTTACGCATTACGCAGTGCGCACTACCCTTGACGCAAAACAGACACATGGATTTTCAGCAGAGTTGTAGTCAAGTCCCTGCAAGTTCGGTCACAAGTCCTTTCGTGAAGCCAGTCACAAGTCCCTTCATAAAGGCAGTCACAAGTAACTAGATGAACAATGACAAAGGAATGCTTTTGTCAAAGCTCATTTGAATTGGAACTGGAGGACTTGTGATGGACTTGCATAGACTTGCATGGACTTGCATGGACTTGCATGGACTTGCATGGACTTGCATGGACTTACAGGGACTTACAGGGACTTACAGGGACTTACAGGGACTTACAGGGACTTACAGGGACTTGTGATGGACTCGACTACATCCCTGATTTTCAGCCATATTCTCCTTTAGAGTCACACTCTCCTGACTGCCTGAAGTCAATTTCAACGGCTGTTTTAC
Source organism: Crossaster papposus (assembly GCA_037893245.1). Classification (NCBI taxonomy): domain Eukaryota; kingdom Metazoa; phylum Echinodermata; class Asteroidea; order Velatida; family Solasteridae; genus Crossaster; species Crossaster papposus. The sequence goes on along the minus strand of JBAIAA010000119.1, from coordinate 350,094 downwards.
AATTAGACACAACCTAAGAATCTGACAAAGTAAAAGATGAAGTTTATAGGAACAGTTGCAATACTGTTTTATAATTATCAAAGTTATACAATTGTGCAAATTGTTCACCTTTTTCAAATGGATATTGCATTTTGGAACTAATCTCTTTATGTACTGAAGTTGTGGAGGCTTTTAAATATGGGATTACATTGAGGTAGTAACATTGAGGATCTCAATGAACCTTGTTCCGTATTGAACACGTTATATGTACTTCCAGTATTCACTATAAATGTAGCCTTGTGCAAGAGGTTCGTCGTTATCCGTCCGAAATCCACGCCTGCGCTACAATTAACAGTTCAAAAATACAGCGCAAACAGCAACCTCACGCGGCCACTATTTATGCAAACCAACTGAAGATGAATGAAAGCCTTGTTTCAACCATCCGTGTGAGGTTTAAGTGGTGGTGCTCATTAAGCTAATAGCCTAAGCTAACCTTTAAAGTCGTTTTCTTATTGGTCATTTGTTGCATATAAAGGAATGTGAAACATTGAGAAAAAAGAAAAAAAATGTGATGCTCAAAATATAGGAGATTATCAGACTAATAGTTTATTCGTATGGGGTGATTGCTTGAATGTTGACGATGTTATGGTCAAAACTAGCGGTACATGTACATGTAGTTGTGGGTTTATGTGCCTAGTCGACTCTGTATGTCCCAGCTAGCTTTCAAGTAGAATGGGGCCAGCTACCTGAAAAATAATGGATTACCCACAACCTGTCGGCAAATTCACGATAAACATCATGATCATGAAGTAATCATTCTAAGGCCTTCCGATGCTTGTGTTAAATCTTTAAGGAATAATGTATCCGCTGCAGAATTCAAACACGACGGATCTTTGGACGACAAACGACGCTGAATTTCTGTCATTGTGTCGCGGTATGCATGCAACAGAGCTACGTATAATTTTATGATGTCGGAATTAACCAAGGTGTGATTGGACACTCCACATCTTAGCCCCACCTACGTTTATCTATTTTGGCATACTGAGGTCGTGCGCTACAAATCTAGTGCAAAATAAGAAAAAACGTAAGATTTTATGGATGGTTGAAACAAGGTGTTCAGTCGTCTACAGTTGATTTGCATAAATAGTAGCCGCGTGAGGTCGCTGTTCGCGCTGAATCTTTGCACTGTTAACTGCAGCGTGTGGCGTGGATTCCAGATGAATAACAAAGAACGCCTTGCACAAGGCTACTTTTAATGCATTGAATCGGTCCAGGGGCCAAGAGCTGCTTAGCACAAAAGTCTTCTTCAGTAAAAACAAGTTACCAGCTAAAATTCCATGCTTTTTATGATAAGCAAAAACTAGCTGAATACCAGTCGAAAACAATATACATACCCTATACATTTTGTTTGTAATTCTGTTTTTGCCAAGGAAAACTTGTCATGCTAAGCAACTTTGTGTGCTTAATTTAGCAACTTTGTAAAATTGGCCCCAGATGTTTATCCTGCAGGATGCAGGTTGGGTCCATGGTTAATTCTAGGCTGCATTGCTGAGCCATGGTAAATTATCCACCTTTTTGCAGTTAGTGTTAATTTTATTAGATAAATCTTTCATTTAGGATTTTTAATTGTCTTGGGCAAAACAGTAATTTTTAGACGTGGAAGTGTAACAATTTTAATAGTCTGAGATTTAGACTTATCTTGGTTTTTAAACACTGGTTTCGTTTCAAGTTCTGGAAATATTTAGAATTCAAGAGGAATTAATTTCAAAGCCGGAAATGAAGACGAATCCTGAATCGAAGCCAAGTTTCAAAAATCCTAAAGCACAATTATAGAGCTTATTATTTACCTTAGAAAAGAGGATGTATTTTTCTTAATAATTGCCCTTGTGTGCCACTTTCAGCTAGCCTGAAAAGAGAGCAATGAATTAAAGATTCTTAGGAGCCGTAACCAGGAGAGGCTAAGGTCAGGCTACCTTCCTTAAAGGAGATGTAAATACCTGTTGATAATGAACATTATTTATTATATAAAAGTAAAAATGTGTTTCTTTGTTTTCGCTGCAAATTGGTCAATAAGTGAAATGCTTAAAGATCTCATTATCCTATTGTATTGCAAGATAGATTGTAAAAGATCACTATTAGTGTAATTTTCTTCCAAAACAAATGTAATGTGCTGTTAATTTAGATTCAAAGTGTTTGTATACTACAAAAGCTGTAATTTTAAGCAACATGTTTTTATGTCTCGACTAATATCAAAAACACTTTTTCGATACTGAGACTATTGTAATTTTTGAAATCTTAATTCCTTGAAGAAAAAATTGAATATCAGTGATATTTGCGAGCAATAATTTGGTTTTTTTTAACTACTTTTTGGTAAAAACTTGACAGTGAAGCCGCTTTTGACCAGCAGTATTTGTGTGTAAAGTAAATTACATATTTCCATTCAATAACGAAGAAATAAATCAACACATGATCAAGAGCGTTTGAATAATTCTTTTTATTTTTCAACAATCAAATACGGTGGTAGGTAATCATGATCATTAAACAAAAATGTGTGAATATAATACAAGAGTAGTACTGGTTAAATTGCCATATATACAGCTAACCCCACTCAAAGTTTGTTCAAAATTATTTTCCACTAGCCTACAAAAATAGTAATTAGAAAACTTAATTATTTTAATAAAATCAACACATTATGATCAAGTGCGTTTAAATAAATCTTTTTATTTTTCAAAAATCAAATACGGGGGTAGGTATGATCATTCAAAAAGTGTGAAGAAAATACAAAAGTAGTACTGGTTAAATTGCCATATATACAGCCAACACCACTCAAAGTTTGTTCAAAATCACTTTCCACTAATAGTAATTAGTAATTAGAAAACGTAATTATTTTGATAAAAAAAAAAAAAAATTGCAAGGGAATTTAGATTTAATTAACCCTTGATGTTACAGACTATTCACTGTTTTGAAGCGTATAACAAAGCAACTGTTAAAGAAGTTTTATTCGTTTCACGTTCTACTTTTTTGTTTTTTTAAGTCAAACTTACTTGCAACTCGACAGGGGTGCATTTTGACAGTCATAACCTAAAACTGGTTGTGCTGTTTTCCTTTGTTCAATTGTATTGGAAAATTAGGTATTGTGCACATGTGTGTAATTCTCACCGGAAAAAAAGAAAGAAAAAGTGTATGATCGTCAAAATGCACCAGTATTTGTAGAACCAATTTTTACAACCAAGCGATTACACACAAACTTTTAAAATAAATTTGAACTATTTACTTATCAATGCTTGATATCCTTTTTAAAAATTCAAAAAAATCCTGGCTATTTATTCTTTGCACAGCTGGTAAAAGTTTCACTACATTTTCTTTCATCAGTGAGATGCCAGTTTTGTCCATTACGCAGAAGTAAAACTTGCCCAAATAACTTTTAATAGAAAACAAAATTACAAAATTAGTTTTTATAGGAATAAACTCTTACAAAAATGAACAAAATCTCAGTATCTAATCTAAAGCTTGGAGACCATAAAAAATGTTAAAAAAGAAATTGCACAAAAGGTCGGTTCATACTCAACGCGAATAAAAGTGTGAATTTGTGACATGAGAAGTTTTCGCTCTGCAAATTCCCCAAAGTTGAACATTTCGAGCAAAGATACTGATAATTTGGAAGACCACCAACATAGGGAAAGATAGCTCAGTTGGAAGAGCGTCGGTCCAGTATTGCAGAGATTACAGGTTCGAGTCCCACCCTTCTTTGTTCACTCTGAGACATTTCAACTTTGGCGAATGTTTGCAGCGAATGCTTTGTGATATCAAATTCCGCATCGTATTTGCTTTCTGGTGAAGTATAAGCCGACCTCAAGGAATTGATGTTTGCCTCCTGTTTGATTATTCTTTACGATACAAATATTGCTTCTTTCTATGTTGAAAGACTTTATCAGCGACAAAATCCAGTAAACTAATCAAAGGAAATGCTGACAATTTGGTGATAATATTTGGCTAGATTTTTTGGAGAAGTCGACTCTCAAAAACTCAGGCGGACCTGGACAAATGTTTGTTATATAAAAATGTTGTATTAAGGAGTGAAAGACACATTCATTGTGCACATAAATGCAAAGTTGGGATTGAGGTTTGTGTTTGTTATAGGCAGAATTTGTATCCGCCATAGAACGGAAATTCACGTGTCCATTCGTAATCTGCGTATTGCGTTATGCGTTTATAAGTTACGTATCCATGGAATCAACATCATTTCCAATAGGGGAAGCTAGTTATTAGCCTTTTTGGATAAGTTGGACATGGAGAAAAACCAGCCACTTAAAAATCCCTCTTCCCCCAAGATGTGGGGCTATGCAGTGAGAACTTGGAGGTTAGTTAAAACAGGTGGCTACATGGTTGAAGAGTAGAGGGATTTGGGGTAAAAAAAATTCCAAGTCTCAAGAAATTACCCGTTGGCAGCTACGCGGCTACGATGCGGTGGGCAATTAAGCGTGACCATGTAGATCAGCTATAAGGTGGATTAGCAAGGTATTCTGCAATTGTGCCTTGATACAATATGAAGGTGACTATAATGAAAGACACTTAATACTAACCAGTGTACTGTAGCGGTTCGCGATATTTCTTTTCAGGAGCTGGGTGGTGCGTTAATGTATATTCATGAGAAAGAGCAATGGCAACTCGTATACGTTAAAGAACTATAAAGAATTATAAAGAACGGCTTCCACAACCAACTCGTCAATAGCATAGTTGATAGAAAAGAGAGCTATGGATCGAAAGGTCTGTGGTTCGACTCCGACTATCGATAACATTTGTCTTTTTCTTCGACAAATTTTCTTATTGGTTATTTTAACCATAGAACAAGGTTGAAGGGAAAACCGGGTTAGGGTACATAAGTGCCTTGAAAAATACAACAAGAACCGCTACACTGGTTAGTTTGTAGTGACTTCCGACTATAAGATTAGTTCTTACAAACTGTTCTCTATTTCAACATTGTCTGGTGGAATCAACTGACGACAGCTGGTCCCCTTACACAGTTGCAGCAGAATCAATAGTTTGTGCATGGCGGCTAGGTCCGGTGGTTTAACTGACTTGATGGCATTGCTCAATTGGTGAGGATCTTTAGTCAGATCGTAATATTCCTGGAAGGACTGCAATGATGTAACAAGAGGAAGAGGAAATCAAGAGGGAAAGAAAAACAAGAGTTTAGTTCAAAATGAGATACTTGTATATATCCATTTAAAAAAAGTGAAAAATGTGCACGGTTATAAAACTTTAGTATTGCAGCTGTTTCTAAACTTTATTTTTTCAACAACAACAAGATTCTTAAGGGGGTTTCAACACCTTTGCCTAATCGTCTTATATCAACCGATTGAATGTTTCTGAAGCACACCAGGCACCAGAATATAGCTAGAGTTCCTGCAGTTAACCAGTTCGCGCCGGGATTATTTTAACATCGCCAAGCCGAGGGATTATTTTAACATCACACACGCACACACGCATTTCCCGCCTTGCTCGCTGCTGACAGACATTTACGGCCTTGCTCGTGACGTATTATGCGTCATCCGTTTTTAATCTTGGGAAAACTTTGCGTGTATATACGTCTTCCAGCGCAAACTGGTTAAGGGCCTAAAACTGACTTAAGACATAGACGAAGTCAGGGATTCAAAAAGGCCCTTAGTTATTTCCAAGTATTGGGCAGCCAGGAGAGTGCAAGATATATCACGTTTATTGCATTTTGGAGATAAACTCTTCAAATAATGACGCTCTCGCTGCTTCTCAACAGATTATTAAATTGTGTCTTACGTTAATGAAAACACTTTTTTAAATATAAATCGAGCTTCTAATCTGGGGTTGCATTGTGAATATATAGGCACAACAATAACCACATGAATTATTGCTACAAATTTAATTGTTTTTAACCTTGTCAGCCATCAAGCCATCAAAAACCAAGAAAAAAACCAAACAATTCTGGTGCCTCCCATTCGAATACAACCTGTGCACCGCGTTTTCTGCTGAATTTAATTGTTTACTCTTTATTGATTATTTATATTTTACTCAATAAATCTTGTAAAAGATAAGTTGGTTGAATTAACCACAAGCAAATTTTCTTGCTAAAATCAACCTCCTGGAAATGTAACAGCCAAATCACCTGCATTTTGTCTATTGAAACTTCAGCCAAATCAAAGTGCCTATCATTTTGAAACTTTAGTCAAGTATGTTATCAAATGACCATTTTGTACCTCATTGTCCACCATTTCACAATATGCATAGTTGGACTTAGTGTCTATATGTCGTACACAGCTGTATGTGTTGTTCTTGCTGTCTTCGCACACACAGTCAGGTGAACATTGCTGATAACCCACAGACAAGACGGAAAAAGAAGTGTTTTTATCAAAATAACAAAATCTATGCTGACCCTTTCACATGGCATAACTTCCAGGTCACTTAATGTCCTTTTTATTTCCTTTTTTGGTTATCAGTTTGAATGTTTGTTCAAAAAATTAACACCAAGCCTTTATTGTCCAGTTGCCATAGCAATAACAGGCAGATATTGAGGTCAGTAAAAAAAAGTGACCTTTCCAATTAGCCATGAGAAACAGCCAACAAATAGAAAAGGTTTTTACTGACAACTCTAGAGGTTGACAGAGGTGCATTCGGATTGGCCGATGCCAATTACCACGGCAACCACCTCTAGGGTCATCCAGTATTGACCTGAGGTCAATTTCATGGAGCTGCTAAGCACAACAAAATGCTTAGCATAACAATTCTTCCTTGGCAAAAACAGGGTTACAAACCAAATATTCAGGTGATATTTATTGTTTGTAACTGGTATTCAGCTGGTTTTTGCTTAGCATGAAAAGCACATGGAGTTTTGGCTGGTAGCCTGTTTTACTAGCAAGACTTTTTGGGCTAAGCACAATTTTGTGCTAAGCAAATCCATGAAATTGGTTTGACATCATCATGTATAATACCTCGCGGTCGCTTAGTTCGCAATATATGGTGTTGATGCCAGGATGAAATGAGCGAAGGCAGGAATATGTGTTGTTTTTACTGTCCTCGCAAACACAACTTGGGTAGCAATTCTGGTGAGGTAGCGTGAGTAAAGAAGCATGCAAATGAGGGGGGAAAATGAGAACAAAAGAGAAACAACTATTGAGAAATGTGCAAGCTGTGCACCTACATGTATGATCACATTTATAAGGCGTTCTGGCAAAATGAGGCGGAACAGGCACATCACAATTTACCTACAATTAAAAAAAAGAAAAATTGTATTTGTATTATTTGACACGTTTTAAGGTTATAGTCTAAAATATGTAGAATAAAGGTGTTTTTAATTATAAACTTTGGCATTTTTCTTTTTCATGAATACAAAATTTGAACCTTTGTGGACGTTTTCCTTAGGTTTTCTATTCATTGAAGTGCAACAGACAGTACTGTAAGTAGAATCCTAATACCTGAAAACCCTCAATTTGACGTCTTATTTTGCCAGAAAGCCTCACATTTGTGACCCACTCCAGGAAAAAGTGATACAAGTCACGCTATAATAATAATAATAATAATAATAATAATAATAATAAGTACTTGTATAGCGCACTTCTCTAAAAACTTACTCAAGGCGCTACAAATTGATATGATGTGTAATGACCCGCTCAATGTTGAGAGGGTGAATTTTTTCATCAAAATTAAGTTTTCCTTTTTGTCTTAAATGGTTCATTTCGATAATAATGCGACACAAAAATAATTTAAGAGTGCATTGTCCTGATTTAATATACTTAGTTTTGTTTTGTTTCGAAGCCTGTTTTCCCAGTTGTGTAATTTCAATGCGATTGAAGACATTAATATGCAAGAACGTCATATCATCAGAACAGGAGGGGCTATGGAGCTGTACTATCTACCAAATGAAAGCTTATATCCTGGACTTCCCAACTATATGTACAATTTATATATCTCTTTAAAAAAAAAAATGCGATATAGGCCTAATATACCTTTTCCCAGATGCGGTCACATATTAACAGCCTCCCCAAAATCAAAGTTAGTAAAGTTATTTAGTGGCAGTTGTTATTTATATAGTCGGCAGTTGTTCCTGTTAGCCCTGGCACAAGCCCAGTCCCAGTCCCAGTCCCAGGTCCAGGCCCAGTCCCAGGCCCAGTCCCAGTCCCAGTCCCAGTCCCAGTCCCAGTCCCAGGCCCAAGCCCAGTCCCAAGCCCAGTCCCAAGCCCAGTCCCAAGCCCAGTCCCAAGCCCAGTCCCAAGCCCAGTCCAAGTCCCAAGTCCCAAGCCCAGTCCCAAGCCCAGTCACAATCACAATCACAATCACAAGCCCAGTCCCAGGCCCAGTGACAAGCCCAGTCCCATCTAAAAAAAACATTCAGCTAAACAATAATTTGACCTAGTTTGTCATTGCACAACAAAGCAAAATGGTGTAATTGTGAATTGTTCAACTATATCCTAACCCTAGTGATAAGGATGTTATACCCAGCACGATATGAGACTGAGGGACTCCCCTTTATGCCCCATACCTATATATTTGATGAAGGAAAGTATGCTGGCATGAAAATGATCATTTTATCAATCAGTAGTGCTCCAAATGATGGTTACAGCAAAAGCTACATGTAGGTTGTGCCTAAATATGGGATCTCTGGATGGTAAATGGCAATTGCTTTTTATAAAATTATTTTTTTTGGAACAGTTCTAGGATATCTAGCGCAATCATTTTGCTGGATGCCTATAATCAATATTTTATTTCAAATTAGAAAGATGATTTTTTAATAATTCGGTAGTAAGATGTTTTGATATCTGCAAATGGTGTATCCTACCTTTAAACACAAGCTTTTGTGATCGGTAGCACAGCACCATTGTTTCAGCACACAGTTTATACATCCAAACACAGGTATAATTCTGAGTGATAAGCCACTGAATTACAGCAATGTTGCCTTGTGTTCATACACCCATGTAAACCACAATGCATTTCAACTGATTTTAATAAGTACAATGACGCACTTAAAAGCAACTTAGACCAAGCAGTGAAAGGGGTGAAAGGAACAGCGATAAGCCCAAATCTCGTTTGTACTTACAGCACAAAAGTTGTACTTACAGCACAAAAGTCCACATTTTTACAGCCAAAATCACCGTGAAGTAACCACTCCCCTTCGTGTTCTATAAGAAAATTTCTGTTCACGACAGGCGACTTAATTTGTGAAAATTTGTAGGGAAAAAGAAACAAAGACGACTTATGTGAAATGTGGCTGTATATTTTTGTAGGTACAACTATTATACAAGACCAAAACCAAATTAAAAATATAATAAAAACAAACTAAATTACGAAGCTACTTTTCCCACTTTTCCTAGTCATCTGACTGGTGGATCATTGATCATGTGCATTGAGTAATTCGTCCCAATGCACGGCGCAGCCGCACCGCTCCATTTCACGGTAACTGGAAGTTTAATTTCCCGTCAAACATTTATTGACTGACCAATCAGAGGACGAAGGCTTATTCAGGTGTTTTAGAAAACAAATAATGAATGTTTAATGTTCACGCAATGAACACAAAAAATCTAAAAAAGAATGATCTATTCCATCTGTCACCTCATATTATTCTCATCATTGCACTCATAAACATTATTTGTATACTGTAGGATACACCATTGGTAATTGCTTGAATTATTATGAATGGGTAGATTTGGGTGTTGTATTTTATAGTAAATATCTTGTAACTGACCTGTCCGAAGTTTTACAATCAGGGATGCCAAGAAAATCACGAAAAACGGCGTTTGATTTCAACCGACGTCGAGCAATTATTCTTTTTATTTTTGTTTTTCTGCGATCGCCGTTCAGGATATCTAGCGCAATCATTTTGCTGGATGCCTAGAATCATTATTTACTCTTAAATGAGTAAGATATTTCTTAATAGTTCGGTTGTAAATATTTTAGATATCTGCAAATGGTGTATCCATCCTGCCTTTAAACACAATGTCAAAATGTTGACGCTATTTTATAATTCCTTTTTTCGCTGTTCGAGTAGTAAAAAAAGGTTAAATTTGAAGTGTTTTAAGAAGTGTTTATTGTTCAACTCTGTACTCATGTCCTGAATTTCCAAAGTCAAAAACTGAGTGATTTGTGGTCATAAACAAATATTTTGATGCAGTAAAAGGTCCTTAAAAAATTCTTTTAAGAATTTTTGAAAATTTATCTTTAAAAAGATCAATTTTCAAAACATTGCTAGTTTAAAGGATGATATCAGAACACAGGTGTAAATATTTCCATGTATTAAATTTAAAAATAAAAGCAAGAACATTTTACTTACAGAAAGGAATGTTGTGTTTGGGCAACCACTGAATCCAGTCACTTTGTATTCTCCACTATGCTCAATGAGGCTGTCACGTGACGGGTCACATGACGGCCCACCTGATTCTGTCGTGTTTGGAATCTGCAACATACACAATTTTGAAACAGTTACAATTCTTCCTTTGCGTAAATTGTGTGCATTGTTTTTAAGATGTCAAAGAGAGGGGCCCAAGGGGGAGAGGGGCCCAAGGGGGAGAGGGGCCCAAGGGGGAGAGGGGCCCAAGGGGGAGAGGGGCCCAAGGGGGAGAGGGGCCCAAGGGGGAGAGGGGCCCAAGGGGGAGAGGGGCCCAAGGGGGAAGGGAGGGGCCCAAGGGGGAAGGGAGGGGCCCAAGGGGGAAGGGAGGGGCCCAAGGGGGAAGGGAGGGGCCCAAGGGGGAGAGGGGCCCAAGGGGGAGAGGGGCCCAAGGGGGAGAGGGGCCCAAGGGGGAGAGGGGCGGTGGAATGCAGGGCAATCATCTCCTACAACTACAACGCTAATATCTAACCTGATTGCTCGATGTGCCAATACATGTGCATTATATGAAACAGCTTACCAAGACGGGAACCAGTGACAGGCCATCCACATTCTGTGGGGGTGGGTCACCAGCTAACTGTATAATAGTCGGCATGATGTCAATATTTAAGGCTGGATAGTTAGTGATAGCTCCAGCTTTAATCTTAGGACCACGAATCAACAGGGGGACCCTGATGTCAAACTCGTACAACTGTCGCTTGTCCATTGGCAGGGAAAACTGACCTGAAAGTTAATGTATATTTCTTGTTAAATTTGTTTTCAGTTTGGAACTTCTCTTTCAGAGAGTAGGTGCACAGAGTTCTTGGGGAGAACCATTTTAGAGTGGGGTCGATCAGAAGTCTGCCGCAAGTCTGCCGCAAGTCTGCCGCAAGTCTGCCGCAAGTCTGCCGCAAGTCTGCCGCAAGTCTGCCGCAAGTCTGCCGCAAGTCTGCCGCAAGTCTGCCGCAAGTCTGCCGCAAGTCTGCCGCAAGTCTGCCGCAAGTCTGCCGCAAGTCTGCCGCAAGTCTGCCGCAAGTCTGCCGCAAGTCTGCCGCAAGTCTGCCGCAAGTCCGCCGCAAGTCCGCCGCAAGTCCGCCGCAAGTCCGCCGCAAGTCCGTCGCAAGTCCGTCGCAAGTCCGTCGCAAGTCCGTCGCAAATCCGCAAAAAAGCTGAAAAGGACAGTCTGAAATGTAAATGTTGGGGTAGGGTTTCTTTAAGGGGTACCCGGTTCCCAAACAACCTGTAAATAAACACCCCATAAATGCACACTGATGCCCCACACTGAACAATGACAAAGCCTCACCTAAATGATAACCATTGTCTGAAGAGAAGATGATGTAAGTTGAGTCCAGAAGCTTTCTGCTGTCCAGAGTGTCCATGATATTCTTGACCATATCATCAACAGAAAGAAGGGTTCGCCATCTGACGACCAAACAGAAATCATAAACTGGTCAATTTCTTGTCCTTGTTTACATTTCTTGTATTTTATTTCACGTACATCTTTCTTTGTAGTCCCTTATCTTAAATAAAAGGAAATAAAATACTTGTCGATTCTTCTTCCATTTTTAAATCCAAGCTAAATCAGACGAGTCGAGTACAAGATTATCTGAACATCACCGGCATGCGATGCCATCAAGCAAAATCAGAAATTCCCATTTTGAGATATGGTTCTGAATATGTGCTTGGGTGGAATTTGTTTCATTTTTTGCAAAAAGTAATAGGAAAAATATTCATCTTTCGCAGAGTAAAGAAAAATATTCCCACACTTTCTCAACATTCAAAACAATAGCAGCCGACAGAAAAAAACTGTGCAGTTGGATACGACTGTGCAAATGGTTTCCTTGTGGTGGACTCGCGTTGAGCACAAAGTCGAAAGAGGGCATACTAGGCCCCCACGAATTAGGGACGCTCCTAATTCAAAATTTGAATTGAATTAATTAATTACTCACTGTTGGCCAATTTTGTTTATGCGATGTCTCATTCATAAGCTCAAAACAAAAACAATGCCAGAAACTTATCAATTAATTTTGAATTATTCAGGGTGCAACCCTCTAAAAGCACAGATACACCATCTTTAAAAGATATTTCACATGTTAGAACTAAAAAGATATTCTGTACCTTTTTCGGAAGACATCATCCAGGATTGAGACAGAATCAGTGGACATTGGGTTTGTCGCACGTCTAATTAACCAGTGCTTGTCCTATTAAAACAATTAATAACAAATCCTCAGTGTCGTGTTTTCTTGATGCCTGTGTGTTTTGTTTTTTTAAATTTAAATTGTGTGTAATTGTAAACGACGACCCAAAATGACCTCTACATGACCTTTGACCTATTTCCAAAGAGAAGGTTACCCCATTCAAGTAATATTAAAATTTAGCCAATTCAGCAAAAAGAAACAATTGATCACTGCAGCCAGATTTCATGAAATCTATAAAAGCTTGTAGAAGTTATACATTTTTTTTTTAAAGCTCAATCTGAAACTGTCATACGAACAGGTCTTCAGGGGCTAGAGTCATACAGAATTTGGAACTGGTGTCTCCCAAAACTTTGTTTAAATGACACAACAAAAATAACATTTTAAAAGTAACAGATTTTTAGATTTTAACTCGAAATATAACATGAAAAATGAAACATAAAAAAAAACTTAGACTGCTCAGGAATATAAGAATCCAATCCATTATCTCACCGCTCCTGCTTTGTTGAAGCTTGGGCCTCGAGGAGCCGCATTCTTGGTGTAATTCTGGACATACTGAGGGGCGGAGTCAAAAGGGCTGTGGCAGGCTGGGGTGGATACCATGACAAAGAAGGGTGGGGTCGTCTTGTCTTGCTTCTCTAGAAACTCATGGGAACGATTGTTCTGTGAAAAAAAATGACATATTGCAAGACATCTGCTTAACTAGTTCGCACCGGATGACATATAACAGTTAGCTCTGTGGTTTTGTATATTTGCATACAACAGTAGCAAAAGGCCAGGCAAGTTGTTGTGGTTAGTGGTGGTTGTTGACAACTGGTGGTGGCAAAGGCTAGCTGTCTCACACCTCTTAATCCTTACACAATGGCTGTATTACGTTTCAGACATTTCTAGGCCAAGACTGGGCCAATGTTATAACCTAAATATGTTTCAGACATTTTGAGGTTTGCAAATGTCTGAAATGTAATCGGTGATTAGGAAGCTTACGCTTCAGACATTTGAAATGTCTGAAACATAATTGCTAATATACGTTTCAGACATTTAATGTCTGAAACGTAAGTCTATTGTTCACGTTTCAAAAATGTTGGCACTAACAAAAGAGTTTCAGACATTCTTGTTTCACAGTGATAAACAAAAAGTTTTCCCCAGATTCAAAACGGATGACGCTTAAACACGCCACGAGCAAGGCCGGAAATGTCTTCCAGCAGCGAGCAAGGCTGGAAATGTCTTCCAGCAGCGAGCAAGGCTGGAAATGCGTGGGTGTGCTTCCTGATACCATCGGCCTGATTCCGCCTTGGATCGAGTTTCGTTAAAAATAATCCCGCCCCTCGCCTCAGTGATGTTAAAATAATCCCGACGCGAACTTTGCCACGTGAGCTCAGACATGGCAAACATCGCTCCTTTCCAAACACATCTCTTTATGTTGGCTTTTTCAAACAACGAGGGTTTTCTTTTCTTTACATCTAGACTGGCGCCTTTGAATGGCTTTCAGAGAAAGTGCGCCTAATAAATGTTGTGTTATTATTATTATTATTAAGTGGATTGGGTTTTAAGTCCCTGCCTGATTTCGTCCCTGCCTGATTTCGTCCCTAATCTTTAATTTTAATAACTTACAATGAGGTCTGTCAGGTAATCTTTATGGTAGTCATCTCCATGAACCTCAGCCTTGCCGTTGACAGACAGGGTATAATTGTAGTACACGGAGTTGCGCACCTACCAGGTAAGAGTGAGAGAAAATAATCAGAGGACTCATTTGTCTTTATAACACCTCACTCACAGATTCTGTGTCTTGATTGGTCGAGAGCGCGGCACGTGTCACTTGCTATTTTTACTATTTTTTACTTGTGCTATCCAAAAAGACTATACCACGCAAAAAGGACTATGCGCATAGCAACACACGAAATATGCGCATAGCAACGAAAGCGTGACTGAAACCCAGACGTGTGTTTCGGTGCATTGCGTAAACATTGCTCTATCACTTTCGCACCCGTTCATCAAGGCAACAAAGTACACGTATGATCGAGAGACGTATAATTCGGAGATTTTTTGTCATTACTATACTTTCAGGAAGCTTAAATTGTGCAGAATCTGTGAGTGAGGTGTTATAAAACAAATATTGACTGCTTTATTTCGCGGTATAGTAAAACTAGCCTCCCTCGGTGATCCATGGAGCATTCTATTTTCCCTCGGCTTCGCCTCGGGAAAATAGAATGCTCCATGGATTACCTCGGGAGGCTAGTTTTACTATACCACTCAAAGCAGTCAATATTTGTATACTGTTTCCTGAAATTGCTGGTTGTATAATAAAAAGATGTGTTGTCTGCGGTAACAACATGTAGTAATAAATTCAAATTTATGCACATGTGTATAAATAGGCTGGAAGGGCATGAAATCAGCTCATTGAAAATGTACAGGGATTTAAAATAAATTGTTATTTTCTCTCAATTTCTGCAAGGTTTGTCCAATTTGTTTTTCTGGAAAAGTCTCTGAATTCTCCAAAGGTATAACTTTCTGGTCTAAGTGGGTTGTTTTTTATACAAAATCAAAACTTTAAAAATAATTTCTTCCCGTGCGCACAAGGTCGAGGGGAATCAGCATTCCTCAAGAGTCACAGTGAATACTGTGACTTTTTGGCAGGGATGTAGTCTAGTTCATCACAAGTCCCTGCAAGTCCCTGCAAGTCCCTGTAAGTCCCTGTAAGTCCCTGTAAGTCCCTGTAAGTCCCTGCAAGTCCCTGCAAGTCCCTGCAAGTCCCTGCAAGTCCCTGCAAGTCCCTGCAAGTCCCTGCAAGTCCCTGCAAGTCCCTGCAAGTCCCTGCAAGTCCCTGCAAGTCCCTGCAAGTCCCTGCAAGTCCCTGCAAGTCCCTGCAAGTCCCTGCAAGTCCCTGCAAGTCCCTGCAAGTCCCTGCAAGTCCATCACAAGTCCTTCAGTTCCAATTCAAATCACAAGCTATTCAAATCAGCTTTGACAAAAGCATTCCTTTGCCATTGTTCATCCAGTTACTTGTGACTGCCTTTATGAAGGGACTTGTGACTGGCTTCACGAAAGGACTTGTGAACGGACTTGCAGGGACTTGACTACAACCCTGCTTTTTGGGGCACCATCCACCACATTGCGGGCAGAATCACAGGCACTGAATCAAGACGTAAATCACACCTTGTGCTGGCACAAACACTTTTCAGTTAAAAACACAAAACATTTTAGTCCAGAAGTCAAAACAAGTCAAAAATTAAAACTTTCCAACAATTTTGTTTAACAATTTCACTTCGTGGTTTTCAAAACACCCTCCCAGTTATATAATGAAACATCCAGCTCGCGAATAAGACGTAAACAACTCCTTTTATGTCCATAAAAGGAGCGCGCACGTTGCACGTACTGCGTAATGTCGCGCGATGTAATGCGGAATGCAAGCTGCCGGGACAAAATATGGACTCCAAAATACGGACTCCAAAATACGGACTCGTTTGTAGTATTGCAAATAACTTGTGAGGTTTAATTTTAACCAATAAAAGTGTAAGGCGGGCAGATTTCACAAGCATCCAAATTTTATCGGGCATTAAAAAAATGTTTAAAACTGGCCCCATTGTTTTATCATCTGTTTAAAACCTGCCATGTGACAGGCTCTCAACCAATAGGTCTGTCTAAGGTATTTATGAATGGTAAATAAAACAAAGCCCAGCCAGTTACAAATGTTTTTTGTCTGTGTCACATTACAGAAAACACAGAACATAATTAAACAATTATTTGTATCTTACCAGACCGTTCCACTCATCCCAGCCTGGTGGTATATGACTCACTCCTCCAGCATTTTTGGTCCCATACTATAGACAAAGCAAACACAAAACAAAACTACTTTTATAGAATCTCTAACCTTTAATAATGATGATAATAATAGTAACTGCCCCTACGACGCCCCAGTTATATGGAGACACTTTTTCATCAAAATGTATACCTCAGCCTAGGCAGATTAGGGAGACATTAAAATGTCTCCCTAATATTATAGCTCAATTTTTTTGCAAATTGGCTAGATCAATTGCTCCTGCAATAAATGTCTAACCCAAGATACAAGGAATTATCATGCATTCTTAAGTGATTTTACCATGTGCATTTTTTGTGGAAGTGTGTATAGACTGGGCCAATATGTTTGTACGAGCCTCCGCCTAGTTATGGGGACAGGCTCTTTTGTTTAGAAAAGACAGACCGAGTATTGGGGACATTTTCGAGTCCCCATAGTGCGTTGGGTCTTCAGTAAAGGTAGAACAAGGTAAAATCAGGTTAGGGTATTATGAAAGAAAATGAAGAAGAGGACATATTAAGGGTGATCCTGAAAATTTTAGAATTTTAGAGTGTTCTGTGTTTGAGATTAGAGAGATTTCAGTTTACACACAAACCCTATGGGTTGTCCCCATAACGCAATGTACCAAAAGAATGTCTGAATCTGTGGGTTTTCTCCAGAATATTCCTCCTAGGTTTTCCTCCCACCTCTAAAACTGTACCTGTACTGTAACTTCTCTATTCAGGCTTGCGAGCTTCTAGTACCGTGCTTTTGAGAAGTTATTGGTTTCATTACGAGAAATAATTAATAATAATTAATATTCTATTACCTCCAAATGGGCACTTAGGGAGACAATCCCATAGAGATGATGTACACAAACTTAAAACAGTCCTAACTTGTTTACCCTAACCCTTTTCTCTAAGATCTTCGAGATTTATGCTATTTAGACCAAAATATGTCGTTCTAGGACAAAAATAACTCCCAAATATTGTTTTTTAGGGTAGCTAGACACTTAGGGAGACACTGAAATGTCTCCCTAAGTGCCACTGTCTCCTTATTACCTAAAAACTTACGCTAATTTGTCTCCCCAAGTGCCTATTTGTAAAAATTCTAACACCGACACTTCACTTACCTGATTTAAGTACTTCCCAGCAAAGAACGTCTGGTACCCCATCCCCCTCATGTACGTAGCAATGGTGTTCTTCTCTGGACCATTTTGCCATTTAGTGTTGCTGCAGCCACCAGAGATTGAGTTATTGTATGTCTTGTGGTTGTGAACGTAATTACCGGTGAAGATGCTAGAACGACTTGGGCAACACAGCGGACTGGTTGTAAACTGAAGCAAGAAAAAACAGCCAGTGTTAAAGGTAACCCATTTGCAGATATCGAAAATATTTACTACCGATTTATTAAAAAATATCTTACTTATTTGAAAATAAATAATGATTCTAGGCTTCCAGAAAAATGATTGCGCTAGATATCCTGTAATATTTCCAAAAAAACTAAATTGTATAAACAAATATTTGCGATCGCCGGACGGCAATCGCGAAAATAACAAAAATAACATAAGAATTACTGCCCAACGCCGGTTGAAAACAAACGCTGTTTTTTTATGCTTTTTTCGGCATCCATGATTGTAAAACTTCGGACAGGTCAGTTAAACGATATTTACTATAAAATACAACCCCTCAAATCCACCCATTCCTGATAATTCAAGCAATTACCATTTGGATTTTAACGACTTAACTCTGGATGTGAATTTGGAACATGGGGACTTTGGAAATCTTTTGTTGAAATCAAACCCTGCTAAGAACCATGGAGAAGTATTTTGACAGATTTGGTTAGGACAAATATTTTTCTTCTACATGATCTGTGCTAATTTGAGGAATCTCACTTATGCAAATGTTTTTAAAACCTTGAATTATACTTCGCTAAAATTCAGATTTTGTTTTCAGTTAGCATACAACAAATTAAATTATGCCTTTTTCCCCACAAGCCAAAATTGTGCCAACATTTCAGTTTAGGACAGATTTAGGTCAGTTTGGGTCAGTTTGGGTCATATTGTAGGTCATATCTTAGGTCAAAACATGCCATCATGTTCCATGTATCGAATCTTTGCATACAGGGGCCAATTTCATAGAGCTGCTAAGCACAACAATTTGCTTAGCATGGACATTTGTCCTTGGCAAAAACAAGGTTACAGACCAAATTTTCACGTGATCTTTATTGTTTTCGATTGATAATCAGCTGGTTTTTGGCTTAGCATGAAAAACCTGTAGAATTTTGGCTGGTAACCTGTTTTTAATGAGCAAGACTTTTTGCTGCTAAGCAAATTTTTGTGCTTAGCAGCTCTATGAAATTGGCCCCTGATAATGATTAACGAATGACAGTGAAATTAGAAGTTATCTCTTACCATGTTGTTGAATGTCATTCCTTGTTTGCCGATCAGACTGACTGTGTTCACTAAGGGAGACTATAACAAAGATTGATATCGCAAAGGTGCACAGTTATTTGGGAAGTAAAACGATGAAATGTTGTGAAATGCAAAATAGGTACAGGGCATGCTAACTGATTAGTCTGTCCTTAGCCGATATGGCTCATTAGGCAGGTGTTCAATGGTTTTGGTAGCATAAAATTACAGAGAATATTTCTATTACCACTGGATGGGATGCTAGTCCAGCACAGGTTATTCCCCAGCGAATGCCAGTACCAATTTATACTCCTATCCTGGGTGGAGAGAGGCAAGTTGGGGTAAAGTTGCTTGCCCAAGGGCAAAACATATGGCCAGCAGCTGGAATCGAACCTACCACCCTTCAATCATCACGAACCAACCAGGTCAATACTTTTTATCATAAAAACTATTGTAATGAGGAGATCTAAATGTTTAGCCAATATCAGCATCTGCCTTCACGGATGTATTTTCAAATGTTCTGTACTATTAGTGCTAACCAATTAGGGCTTACAATAAAAATTCACAGTTTGTAATTGGGTGGGATGCGAACCCACAACCTCTTCTTTGCTACTGCAGAAGTCTTCGACCACTGAGCCCACCAGGATCCACTGGCCAAAATATAAACTGATTTAACAGTAATCATAATTAGTTCAAGTAATTAAAGTAATCAAAAACTTAAGGGCAATCGGTAGAGCGCACACCCCCACTCCAACTGCAAAAATCCCCTCCCGATGTTAACAAAAATCCTTCAAACTCGAAGTGATCCAGATCAATCTGGAATCATCCTTAACTAGGCAGGATCATGAACAATTTAAGTTATTGCAATTTCTTCAAATTGTACATTATCTGAAAGAGCTCGGAAAAAGGAAAAACATGAGGGGTAAATGATGTCAATATGGTAACTAGAAGGGAAGTTATGATTTTTTTAGTGATCGTGGTTTTTGGCCGTTTAGGTGTGAAATAAGCCGAAAAGTTGTGACCTATTCACGGGAGTCACGTGATCCGGTACGTGGCCGCGGCCGCGGCGCGCACTGTGTGGTACTGCATATCCACCCCTGTTGCGTGATTTCATGGTATCGTCCAACCGTGACGTTTATGTTGAATATTTATATTGCTGGCTGAGCGCGCGTAACGAGATGCATTCATAATGCACATTGCACCCACGAGGCACGTCAAGTCTAGTCTACGTATTGCCTCGCCGCTGGGCCGCGCAACTAGTTTTTTGTGCAACATATAGATCGGGGCGGACATCCGGGAACTGTCATAAAAACGCGTCATAATACGTACACCGCGCCGGTAAAAACGATGATCGCGCGCGCAGTCTTGTATGCTACAGTGCAGTGTCAGCGCGTATTGTTTTCATCGGCGCGCTGACCTGTGACGTATGTCCGTCCCGATCTATACATCGTCAATGAGCCATTCATATTGCAGTTTTCGGAAAGGAATTTTCCTTAAAAAAGCGGCCTTCACACAACGTACCACAAATTAGAACCAACATTTTTTCAAAAGACCTTCTTTTAAAAGAAAAAATGGTAATAAAATAGAAATAAAAAAAGGAATTCAAAAGTGGATTTAAACCCACAACCTACAGCTCACGAGGCACGAGGCCCAACACCCTAACCACTACACTACCTCTAGTCTTGGTCAAAGATACTAGAAGGGGAAGATAGGACACGGCCGTTCAAAACGTGAAACCGGAAGTAATTGCTCAGAGGTCACGATGGGGAAGGGCGCCCCTTACGTGAGGTAGGTAAAACTTACGACCAATAGTAAAGTACGCTACAGTTTACAATGGAGAGAAAATCAAAGATTTGGTGCTCCGCACCAATAATCCAAAGAAAACACCACAATACTCATTCTATCGTTTTCCAAGAGACAGTGGGAGGTAAGGCAAAGCTTGCAGTTTAAATAAAAGTTTAAAATGAACTTTCAAATTCAATTTCGCACCAGTAAATTGTGCGGAAAGTTCATGCATTTACAACGCTAATGTTAATACTGTATTAATACACACATACTGACTTATTTAGGCCTAGTATTATAATTATACGCAGGGGCAAATTTTTATAGAAATTCGCTTCAGCACAAAAATTAACAGTCACATGGACGTTTTAATCGTGGAGTAGGAGTATTTATTTTGAGAAAACTGTACTGTTCCTTACTGCTAAAAAGGTGAAAAGTCACATTTTCTTGAAAAGTAGGCCTACTGAAAAAAATAACACCTCAGACTGAGTTTATAATACATGTATAAAGAGAAAGACTGCCTCAGGATGGAAACATTCATTGACAGCCATTGATACATTACATTTTCAAATTGAACAGTGAACTAGTGGAAAATAGGAGTATCCTAAACAAAAGTTTTACTCCTAATCTTGAATAAAGAAATGTAATAAATTAATTAATTTAAAAATAATTAAATAATAAATAGGGCCTTGGCCTAATTAAATTAATTAATTAATGAAGAAGATGGCTCAATTTTCTTCAATATGACAACATCAGGTTCCAGTCATTCTAAAAACGTGATAGTAACACCAATGGAGCAACCTGGTGCATTTCAAGGTTTATGTGATGACCTAAGTGAAAAGATTTGTTGAGGTGAGTTAGTCTTGCATACGCACTGTGGACCTCCGAACAATATAGGTCCACACGATGCGGGAAGAGGTTACGGTGTGTGGACTTGCACACGTCCACAATCCGTTTTTCAGTTTCCGAAAAAGAGCGCTAGAGGAAAAACGGGTTAGGGTTATATATAGAAAAGATAGAAGGGACAGCTGAGAGGCCCATAATCCTAATTTGAGGGTAAATTTGTTTTGGGGAAGCGAGAAAAATGAGTATTTAGTCAAAGTTTGTTAACTACACGAATACAAAGGAATGTCCACAGTGCGTATGTAAGGTAAAGCTGTGTGTGTGAGAAAGTGTTTGTCAAATGCTTTAACAACTTTTTTTCACATCAAAGACATTGGGAAACGAATTGTGGAAAGAATTCTTGCAGTTACAGGTAAAAATGCCTGTTTGAGTTTGTGTCAGAGAGATCAAGAAATTAAATTTGTTTCATTTTTGGTAAGATTCAGATTGCATGCTGCAGTGAAGTTCTACAACAAGGACTTGACAAAAAGAAAGACTGACAAAAATGGAAAGAGAAAAAAACAGAAAGCTGATCAAAATATCCCACGTGTCTGCATAGTTTGCAATTTGTCCAATTGCTGGAGAAAACAGACATCAATGTATTAACGATGCCCAAAATTCCATGCAAAATGACACAATCTTCAATACTTCATATTAATTTGTTGATTGGTTTAAACATTGAACAGCAGATAGGCCTACCATTAACTATCGAAAACAAATACAAATGAACAGTTATGGCACAGCAACTTAATTATTTTAAGAGGTTTTTATGATTACAATTATTTCTTAATCATTTAAAAACGAAAATTTAAAGATAATATTTATTATAGTATTTATTGATTATATTTTCGTTGATTGCTATAATAAAGAAATGTAATAGAATAAAAAAGTGGATTTGGTTTTCAAAATGAAATTACATTTGTACTTGGTTGTCGTCGTCATTGACTATCTGAAGTATCAGTAAATACAACCACAAGAGATTCTTCATTGTAGTGAAAACAATGGTTTTTCATTTGTATACATTTAAACAAGTATTTTCAACTAAAACTGGATGCATAAAATATGAAAAGTAGTTGAACTGGTTGGATCATGGTTGGATTTACCCCATCTTTCATCTCCTCAATAACAAAATGTATTATCTGATTTATAAACATTGCAAAATCACAATCTGCTACTTTTATTCGGTCATTCACTTATTCTTTTATTTTCCTAATTCATTTCTCGATGTACTCGTAAAAAAAATGTCCCCAGTTAATGAAAACCCCGCACGCATTTTACACCCGATGTCCTATATAATTCAACGTTCAACGTGTAGATTCTGTGAAGCCGAAGGCGCGTTTACCTACCTGCCGTAAGCGGCGCCCTTCCCCATGGCCCAATTTGATGACGTCATCGTGTTTCCCAGGTCACCGTATAAAGAGATACCCACTGTCCTATCTTCCCCTTCTAGTATCTTTGTCTTGGTCAAGACCAAGCTAGCCCGTTCATTTGTTCCGCGGCGCGCCGTCCGTATTATCTGGGCTTATTGAGGGCGCCCTTAATTTTCTTAAAATTAAGGGCGCCCTCAATAAGCCCAGATAATACGGACGGCGCGCCGCGGAACAAATGAACGGGCTAGCTTGGAGCAAGTTCGGGCGCAAACTATAGTTAACCATAGTTCGACTAACGTCGCTCGAACGCAGAATGGTTCGACTATCTAGTCGACTATTTGGAACCAGACCCCGGAGCACGGTTGCCGCTGGTTGACAGTAGCCTCTTTTCATAGGAAAACATGGAGAGAACCAGTGACGTAGAAAAGGGTGATGTCAGTAGTCGGACGGAGGGAAAGGCACTACGTTAAGTGAAAATCTGTCGGGCCTAATGTAATTTTTGTCTTGTTTTTGGACCAACATGACTAACGTTATGGCTTATCCTACTTATATGCGTGGAAGAATAGTGGCAAAACCCATTTCATTCATGTCGCAAATGTAAACAAAGCGGTTGCCATCTTTTCAACAATAGTTCGACTAGAGCCGTTCGAGCGAACTGCATTTGAGCATGCGCGCATTGGTAAAGCAGAGACTGACTAATGGTTAACTATAGTTCGCGCCCGAACTTGCTCATAGTCTTGACCAAGACTACACTACCTCGGGCTACGGTATCCGTTACGAGATGCTGGTGTCTCATTATCTTGTCCAACCATGTTGCGTAATCATACTGTAGCGCCCTCTTGCGTTATTCTATATACATTTATTAATCACTGGTATGTACGCCGTGGGCGCGCGATGTATGCTTTAAATATAACAAAAAGGGCCGAGCCGGGAGTACTAATTTAATGTCAAAACTTAAATTTACCTCAAGTATTTACAATGACAAACACTGTTGTCCATTTATAATGTTAACACAATCCATTAACATTTTCCATTAATTATTATTTTTTGTTTTTCAGGGAGAAGAGGATAAAGAAACTGAAGAGACAAGAATTATTTCATGTTTTGGCGTTTTCTTTTTGTGTTAAATTTAAATATTAAATCATTCTAAACAAATACGGTACCTAAAAATTACGAAAATATTTGCCTTGGCTTTACCTTTGAAATTATAGTACTAAGATTTGACATTTTGATGTAAAATACACGTTTATTTCTGTATGTAGGCATTACACGTACAGAAACATGTCATCAACTGAAATGTTTAAAAAAACAAATACTGGACGGGTTTCTGCCCCGTGTGTATAATGGACAATATCGAGCGGCCTACCGCTTTCTGTTATCGCGTCTGTGTAAATGAGCCGGTGAAGGCATTAAAAACATGTATTAAACAAGGAAGTAACTTATAAACCAATTAGTGTAGCGAATCTTTTGAGTATTTTTAAACCCGGGTATTCCTTCAAACTTGCTCTATGGTTAAAACATGCAGGAAGGAACGTTAAAATAATCAAAAAAGTAAATTGCGAAGAAAAAGATGAACGTTAATGATAACCGGGATCGAACCACATATCTTTCGATCCCTAGCTCGCCTCTCTACCAACTAGGCTATCGGCGAGTTGGTTGAGGACAGCTGTTTTTTTAGAGTTCTTTAATGTAATTCTATACAAAATAGCGAACCGCTACACGGGTTAATATTAAGTGGTGTCTGATTAATTGAATAATTTAGATTTATTCATCTATTCCTTGCCAACTGATTGGCTGGTGGGGGAGTGAGAAATGGTCGAGTCTAAGATAGGGGTGTGCAATGTTTCATACTTCGTGCACATATTAAACCACATTTGCCGCTAGTTCTCAAAGCTTACCGCTAGTAATATTAAATAAAAAGAGTGGTTTCTATGACTAACAAGGGTATATTGTTTCGTTCTTTTGCATTAAAAATTACATATGTTAACTCTAAAAGTCATTTTTTTATCGTTGAAGTTGGTGCTTCAAATTTGAATTGCCCGCACGTTGTAAAAGTTGGACGGGTGTTACGGTCTTGATTTTCGGCCACAACTTCTGCGTCCAAAAGAGCCTCCACAAGGGCGCCACCAACGACCGCTGCCGTGATCCTGCCTACCTTAACCCATAAGTTATCTACACACCAAGTTTTGTTAAAATCCCCCAGTAATCCTGCTAGAAGACAGACAGACAACCTGCCTGACCAACACCTCGACAGACACACAGCTCGACACCAAGACAGACAGACAGACAGACAGACAGACAGACAGACAGGGGTGAATATATTACCTACGTCATCAGAAATGGGCGGAGGTAATAAAATAAGACTATTGCAGCGAAACAAACAGCCGTTTCGTCCTTCACTACAAGTGGAAATATTGTAGACTTATGTCCTTACCATTCCGTTCATTGTCACGTCCTGATCATCTGTTAAGATGAAGATGATATTTGGTCGTTTGCCGGCACTAGACGCCATCATCACTGACGTCATCACAATGCAAAACCTCCACAGAAACTCCATCGTTTGCTGGTGTCAGTTGGGAAAACGTCGTCCAGAAATACACACAAAACAGTAATTTGTTTGTTTCAACTTAGTTCTGGGAATGAAAGCAAGGATTACTCAAAATGCCCACGGTAGCGTAGCTTGAAGACACCTGCAGAGGGAAGATAATAAAAACTGTTCAGTTCTTGAGGTTGCTAGAAAATACGTGGGATAGGATATTTCTGGGAAAAGAAAATGTTTATTGAGAATCGAAACGCCTGCTAGATCATGCGCTTGACTCTAGCAGCAGATTTGTCAATACTTAATTGTTTGGTTTTTTTTCATTTGGTAAACAACCACCGGTCACATGACCACAACACAGCTATGACAGTGTCACTATGACGATTCCTTTATAGTAGCCACCAAAATCATCAATATTGTTCATCTTTGAGTAACTGTGTTCATCTGTTTCAGGCGAATCATTTGCTTCGTGAATGACTGCTGCACGCGACTGCATGCTTTATGTGACGTGGATTTGAAAAGTGAAAAAAACAAGCCATTTTGCAGGAGACATTAAAACATAACACGAGTCTCCAGCACAACATGCGAATTTCTAATATCATGAGTTGAGGTTACGGAGCAATTATAGAATGTAGGGCCCACTCACAACTCTCAGATATTGTGCACGTAGCGTAAAAGTTAGAGAGGGTTTTTACAGGTTGACGACGAATAGAAACCATGCACAAATTACGGGCAATTACTCCCATACTGCTGCACAGTCTACACTGTACCTCCAAACAATCTTTTTATGAGTATTTTATCAACTCGCCCAGCCGCTGCGCCAATAAAACCGGTCGAATCTCGCCCAACTTCTGAAAAAAAAGTGAAAACTATCCCCGGTCTGCAAACACGACTGTTACAAAATGGTAGGTAACCATACCGTAACCCCAGGCGAGGTCAGTGCGGACCAATCACATTTTTCACCTTTTAAGAAATTGGGTGAGATTCGACCAGTTTTATTGGCACAGCAGCTGGGCGAGTTGATAAAATACTCATAAAACATTTGTTTGGCGGTAGACCGTGCAGCAGTTTGGGAGTAATTGTACGTAATTTGTGCCATGTTTCTATATTTTTTAGCGTCGTCAACCCTTAAAAACCCTATCTAACTATGGGGCTCCGCCTTGCGGGCATCGGGAGCCCCATAGTTTCATCATGACCGTCATGAGTTTTACTCAGAGCTGCAATTTTCCAGCTACAAAGTAGGCCTACGCCATCCTGACCAGTCAGGAGTTTTACTCAGAGCTGCAATTTTCCAGCTACAAAGTAGGCCTACATGTACGTCATCCTGATCAGTCAGGAGTTTTACTCAGAGCTGCAATTTCCCAGCTACAAAGTAGGCCTACGTCATCCTGATCAGTCAGAAGTTACACTCAGAGCTGCAATTTTCCAGCTACAAAGTAGGCCTACGTCATCCTGATCAGTCAGGAGTTTCACTCAGAGCTGCAATTTTCCAGCTACAAAGTAGGCCTACGTCATCCTGATCAGTCAGGAGTTACACTCAGAGCTGCAATTTTCCAGCTACAAAGTAGGCCTACGCCATCCTGATCAGTCATGAGTTTCTGAGCTGCAATTTTTCAGCTAGTACCAGTCAGTACCACATCACAGCCTTGGGAGTAAGGTTATAATATAAGCCGGTATTCAAATGCTTAGGCTGAATTGACTAACCTGTTTCACGCAGAATCTCCAATATGCAGAACAGTTTGACCTTAGACGAATTTCATAGAGCAGTAAGCATAAACAATGCTCAAGCACAAAACATTCTTGCTTTAGTAAAACCAGCTTACCACTACGGGCCACAACTGTATGTGATGTGCATCATGTGATAGCTGTTGCGACTAAGTTAGTGACAACAAGTGCATGCATGGAGGAATATTGAACAGTGTTAGTACTGCGAAAGCTAGCCCAGGTTGGACGACGTTCTTTATTGCATTACCGTCGCGTTGTACACAACGGAGGAGTCCAACCTGGGCTATGCGAAAGCATAACGATCGCATGAAAGTTTGGCTCCTACCTGAATTACCAAGCAAGGGTGTTTGTGCTTAAGCAGCTCTATGAAATTGGCCCCAGGACCAGGAGACACAAGTTTATTTTGTTGAATACGTACGTACCTATGGGCTGTCCGTCGTACATGTATGATATACAATGACACAATGTAGTCATAGATCACGCGCCTCTCATCAGTACAGCATGCTTTCATCGAATCATCGAGTGCACACAATTTGTCAGGTGACTAGATCATGTGACATTCACTATTTTAGCCGTTTTCCAAACTCCAGTTCAGGCTTGTGGTTCTATCAGCCATCAGCATTGCCAAACTGCAGGAACGAACCCAACAGAGCTGGGATTTTGAAAACGGCCAAATGAATGCGCTGTTCGAGAACAAAAAACGGGGCCGGCCGGCTTTGGTAGTTTGGTTACGACATCGTATGGCATTTTATTGATACTGTCCTTTCTGATGAGTTGGACTAAAATCATGCTGGGTGTTATGTCATCTTAGTTTGCTGCAAATTATGGAGCAAAATGATGTGATGTAATGTGTTTTTGTTTTGTTTTGTCATGTTAATGTGTAATTTTTAAATTTGTATATTTGTAATGCGCATTTGAACATATTTTTATGGAATTCGCGCAATATAAGTTAATAATAATAATAATCGTCGTGCGGCTTTGATTAGTGTTAGGGTTAGGGGTAGCGTAGCCCCATTAATGTGGCCCGGTAGGGTTAGAGTTAGGGTGATCATGTTAATTGTTTAAGTTCTGCCTAATTTGAAGGCGTATACAGAAGAAATATCTTACTGAAAGTAAATAATGATTCTAGGCATCCAGCAAAATGATTGCGCGCTAGGTATCCTGTCATTGTTCCGAAAATGTAGATTTGATGAAACAAATCAGGTTTGCCAGACGGCAACCCAAAAAAAGTAACAAATATAAAAAGACTAACTGCCGTTTTTCATGCTTTTCCCCCCTCGACATTCATGACTTGTAAAACTTCAGACAGAGATTTACTATAAAACACCCCGGCGATTTTTTTCCCCCGAACGACATCGCCATAGAACCGTTTTTGAGCGCATCTGATTGGTTGTTTAACATCTACGTCATCCATTCATACATGTGTCGCATTGCATGGCGTGCAGGGTCAAACAATCCCAGAGTCCTAGGGTCAAAAACGGTTAGGGTTAGGGTAAGGGTGCACTGTCCTAATTGAAAGGAGAATTTCTCCGCGGTCTCATTAGCATGAAATGTGCCCCCACAATTTCTTTTGAAAAAGGAGTCCGTTTGGTAAAAGAAATGGTGGGATTGTGTAAATTTAGCATGGGATCAACTCCCTGGTTTCTGAGCTTCAATCTGAAGGCAGACTTGACAAAATTACGGTTGAAAAATGGGTCCTAATTGCCCTAGAACGTGGAGGGATGCCATTTGTAAAATGGCTGCGTGCAGGCTGGGAAAGTATCACTTTTCGGGAGGTGAGTTTCTTTTGGTGTGAATATTAAAAAATGTAATCGGCTAACCCACCCAAAATTGAAAAGAAATGGAAAGATAAAGGCCAAGACAATAATCTGATTGTTGTTTTATAAACCCCAGTGATGTTGGTTTGCATGAAACTTGGCCCTAAACTTTGTTGATTTTACACTGTTTTCAATGGGGCTTGAATTAGGACAGTGCACCCGTAAGGATTAGGGTCAATAAGTTGAGAGTCCTAGGGTCAATAAGTTGAGAATCCTAGGGTCAATCAATTGAGAGTACAATTTACTACCATGCCGTAACAGATAGCCAATCAATCTATGGCGATGTCGATTGGGAAACAAAATTATCTCCCTGGCTCCCCTCCCCCAAATCCACCCATTCCAGCAATTACCAATAGTGTATACGGATAGAAAGACCACAACGCACCAAACAAAATAAATAATAATAGCCACGAGGAATACCGGTGGGACTAGTGGGAACTGATATACATTATATAAACGCATAGACCACGTCTGGTTTAAATGTGCCATATTATCCGCACATTTAAATTTAAACTGCAGTCGATGCGTTTAACGCGCAACGCCATGTTTAAAATTTTGTCATTGTTATTTTGTAGAATCAATCCTTTCAAATATCATATATCATTCGACGTCACGTTGTTTAGCAAAGATTTATATAAAATGTACGTACCTCTGTCGTTCTTTTTCAACGTAAGATGCAGGTTTTGGGGCGAATAAACAAGGCTTCCAAAATCCATATCGTCAGACCCTCTAAATCTACGCGGCCCTATTTCTACGCATTCACATTTAATTTACGTTTGGCAACGCGCGCGTGCATGATCTGAGCGTTGGGTGCGCAGATTACGGAGGGTCGAGGATAGTACAGGGGTACGTGCGTTCTACTTACGCGAACTGTTCGCGCGAACGTTCGCCTTCGTTTTGAGTTGGCGTTTAGTTGAAGTGGAACGATATTTTAAAAACTACGTTTTTACAATGGCGGCACCCAGTGACAGTGACGTCGTTTGGTTGGCTGCTTTTTGTCTAACTCATTATTTTTCTTTGAAAGATCCCTGTGACTGCTCAAAACGATCCACCGTTTTTTTTCCAAAGTATGAAACGTAAATCAAAACCGTGAACAGAAAACCGTCGGCTGCTAACTTCTCCGCCATCTTTAAAATACGTCACTGGCCAACAGCAAACAGCTCGAAATGTCGTTCCATTAGGCCTATGTTCGCACTTTGATAACAAAATATGTATTTTAAGGTGAAAAAACGAGGTACTCTCCTCCAATGGTGTATTAGGCATATAATCTCAAAATCTCGTTTATTATATTTAGTCATTTTTACGAACATAACAAGTGTGGTTATTTGCAGGTTTACCGACTTTTGTTCGAAACTTCGAAAAAACTAAACCAGCCATTCATTGTACGGAATAGACATGCCAACGCAGTTCGAACGAGCGGCAGCCCGCCAATAATTCCAGGGCATTATGTTGGCGCAACCGCACAGTATAATAAAAACATAGATCTTGTCAGCTTTATTTCATAAAATGTGGACTTCGTCAACAATAATCCAACTTTAATAGCGACTTAATTTGTCTACTCGCAAAATTACTGCACCTCTCTTTTTGAGCTTTTAAGTCCGTCAAGTGTGCAGAGAAATACGCACGCATGGAATATGCATCACGGATTTGCAACTGATAACGCATAACGCAATACGCAGATCGAAAATGGACCTATAATTACACGATGAAAGTGCGTATACAAGTATTTCACTATGTTTTCATTTTTCACCTCGCTAACAAGTGGCCCGAACGTTGTGTCCTCAAGCTGAAGAGTTACAGTCAAATAGTTTTGTTGACGAGATTTGTCTATTTAAACAAAAAATACATAACATAGGCCTAATGCCATGTAGAGTAAAAATTCAGTGTCAATCCTGTTACTTTCAAAAGAAGACTTTGAGGCAATTTTTGGTTGGTTTAAAGCGCGTTGCCCAGTAGGCGCACCGAACGACAGAAGCGCGCTGTGAGTTGCCAACCAATAAAAGATAACGGCGCTTGCAAAGTGCGTTACGAAATTGCGTAAAACTCGTGCGGTACCGGTAACGTGTGGTGGCCCTGAAGGGACATAACCAGTCGTGAATATTGTTCACGACGTCGTGAATTGTATTTGCGACGTCGTAAGCTTTGTTTGTGACTAGTCCTGATGTGGTGTTCGGTGTTGCCTACCAGGGGGTGAATTATCTTGGAGAGATGCCTGGCTGAATAAACATATTCTTAAACAAATTACAAACTAAACGTGAAAAGTGTGGCGCCCTGAATCCGATCAATTTCAATAGGAATGTTTACATGCCCAAGGGTATACCCAGCAAGATATGGGACCGAGCGACTCACCCTTTGTCCCCCCCATACCTAGTGTATATTTATATATATATATATATACACTTCCTAGACTATAGTTACCTAACGCACCCCCTAATAACCTCAAATAAAAACCACAACATTCCGCAAGCACAATTATCACCACAAAAGTGAAGGGGGGGGGGGGGGGGGGGTGGTTCTCTCCGTCCTATATATTGCTTCATTATGCCCTAGGGGGTTAGGAATTGTAAACAAAACATATTCTACCAAGACCAAAAAAATCAGTTTAAAATGGCAGTGGTCGAACTCGAGTAGTGAGGACACCACTCGAAATACTGACGGACAAAATAATAGTTGATTCAGAATTTGTGAAATTGAATATATTTACGAAATCAACAACTACTAGGGCCTCCTATAGCTCCCAGCCCAATCCATCCAACATCTTATAGTTCAACTTAACCACAAGCTTAGCCATTGCATAAGTTAACTACAGCATTTCGTAATCCTTGCATTCTAATCCGTTGCATCTCTGACAAGCGGATGTAGTTACCCCTTCCTTTCATGAATTCCCAAATTGTTCAAGTTAGTCTCTGATACCAGTCGATGATCTCCGCTTCGTGGAGTGACTTTATTAAACGAATCTCTTTGGATAAACTGTGCACTGATGTCGAGATGTTGTAGCCTCGAAACTCGTCGTCAAAGTAATAGAGGGAATACTTTGGCTGGTAACCCATGCCATACACTTGGACATAATCACAGCCAGCATGCAGAGCAGTCAGTAACATCAGGGAACCAGTGGTAGGACGAAAGTAAGGGGATGTCTGTGAGAGTCCAATCCAACTGAGAAAAAAATGTTTTAAAAATCAGAGGAAATAAATCAAAATTTCATATTTTCAAATTCCAACACATTTATTTATTCTCCTTGACATAGATACAAAATTATATAAGTATTGAATAACAAGATATAAATACAAGGGCTATTTATGGGTTGCTTGTCGTAGGATGTACATCTAACACTTAACGTTGTGATTAGGTGTAATACATAGGTATACAGCGCAGTATTTTTCATAGGTGAAACAAACTTGGTGATGACCAATATAAAACAGTATAGTGTGATTATTTTGTCTCAAGTGTTGTCCCCAGTGTGATATTCCTTACATTCTCTGCACGTATCTGATGAAGTCAGGGTGTAGAATGCGAACATCGTTGGCCTTAGCGTGTATCTTGGGTTCCAAGTCGCTTACAACACGCTTGATGTATGAATAATCATTGCGCTCACAAGGAACAAACACATACTTTATGCCCTGTTAACACAAACAAATTAACACAGGGTTAATAAATCGAATTTAAGCTAGAAATGATTGTCGTGTTGAATAAGTGACATTTGGGCATGTTAAAAACACTGTACCAGTCTAACAACGAAGCTTTAGCGATGTCAGAGGTTTTAAGGGCACTCATCAGTCGAGACTAGACTATACATTATGTACATCATTAATTACATCATTAGGAAGATATAGTACTCTGAATATCGCCCATGGTAGAATAATCCGATTAATCAATCAATCAGTTTCTAACACTTATATG
Source organism: Crossaster papposus (assembly GCA_037893245.1). Taxonomy (NCBI): domain Eukaryota; kingdom Metazoa; phylum Echinodermata; class Asteroidea; order Velatida; family Solasteridae; genus Crossaster; species Crossaster papposus. The sequence continues at coordinate 317,396 of JBAIAA010000119.1, read as the reverse complement.
GTATCCCCTCCGGGAGGTTTGTCTTACCTCATCTCCAGGAGGTTTGTCTTACCTCATCTCCAGGAGGTTTGTCTTACCTCATCTTCAGGAGGTTTGTCTTACCTCATCTCCAGGAGGTTTGTCTTACCTCATCTCCAGGAGTTTTGTCTTACCTCATCTTCAGGAGGTTTGTCTTACCTCATCTCCAGGAGGTTTGTCTTACCTCATCTCCAGGAGGTTTGTCTTACCTCATCTCCACGAGGTTTGTCTTACCTCATCTCCAGGAGGTTTGTCTTACCTCATCTTCAGGAGGTTTGTCTTACCTCATCTTCAGGGGGTTTGTCTTACCTCATCTCCAGGAGGTTTGTCTTACCTCATCTTCAGGAGGTTTGTCTTACCTCATCTCCAGGAGGTTTGTCTTACCCCATCTCCAGGAGGTTTGTCTTACCTCATCTCCAGGAGGTTTGTCTTACCTCATCTCTACGAGGTTTGTCTTACCTCATCTCCATGAGGTTTGTCTTACCTCATCTCCTGGAGGTGACCCCATTTCCAGGAGGTTTGTCTTACCTCATCTCTTGGTACATCTCTCTTCTGCAAGTCTCTCAGTGACCTGTCAAAGAAGAAGTAGTGAGTGGTCCGGTTGCCAACATCGATCTCATAGCCCCGGCGAATAGCATTGTTCACCCTGAAACAATTGGCCAATGCGCAGATAGCAGATAATGAGATTGGTGAAATAAATGTTGATAAAAGCATCACTTGATGACAAAAGCATGAAATTTGGCACACGAGAATAGTATCGGTGTGTATCACGATAATTATATTTGGCTATAGATTTGTCCTTTGAAAAAATAAGAGGTAGAATAACAAGCAATTTCCTATTTCGTTTAAGTTTTAAGTTATAATGTTTCAATAAGTTTTCAACGGTTTCATATTCATCACGATGTTGACTTTTTATTCAAATGAAAGAAAAGTTAGTTGAATTTTTGCTTCTTTTTTATAAATTTTTTTTCTAGAAAGTGGTTCCTTAAAGTGGATGGAAGGTTCCTTAAAGATATGGCAGCATAAGAGCAGGAAAAAAACAAAATTTGTTTATTTTGTGAGCGATTCCTTTTGCTTTTTTACTACGGTGTTACGTTTTTTAATTAAAGTATTTTTTCCTGAAGTTAAACTATACTGACGTTATTTCTTCACTAACCTTTTAACACAAACGAATGTATTTCTAGTCCTCTGACATCTGTTTTGTCTGACTAGTTCTTACCTAAACACCATGTGATGGTCATCAATTTCCATGCCTTTAGATGAGCCTTTGAGTATGCCTCCATTACCAACCACTGCACATCGGAGGCAAGAGGGCCGATCAGCCTTAAAATCAAAAATGGACTCGGCTGCTGGAAACAGACTCAGCATACGGGCCAGATCTACAAAAGAAAAGCAGTGAGGATTAAAGTGACACGATGTTGGATAAGACAAGAACCATTTCCTGTGAAAATTTGAAAAACATCTAGGGTGACGCGGGAGCGTCACGCCCAACGGGTTCGCCCGGCTGGGAGTGGCAGCGCCGCGGCACCCTTACTTTGCCAGTGCACCGATTTTGCGTTAATTTTATTCTTTCTTTCTTCTTCAGTCCGACTGGAATAACTCGCGATCGCTCCACGGAATCGAAAAGAACCCAATAACGAAAATGATCAGGAGATCAAGGGCATGAGTTCTATTGGGACAGAATTTTGATTTTCGACTTCTCAGAGGGGGTTGTCATACGAATCTGACCATCTGACAATGACAAAAAAAAAAAGTGAAAATGAATTTCCTCAGTTCGACGACAGAGGGGGTTGTCATACGAATCTGACCATCTGACCAACCCAGTCTCCTTCTTAAATTGTGTACAATATCACAATTTAAGAAACTGTACATGCGCAGTAATACCGGCAAAACGGAGGTTGGTCTTGAAAGAGTGAATAAACAAGTGTATGATGTTCTTATTACTTGAATTAGTTGGTTTAAGTTCATTACTTTGTTTTGGGGTAGAATAAGGGAAAAGTCGGGTTAGGGTACAGAAAGAAAAACAAAACTTGAGATACAATGCAATTAAACTTGCGTCAAATAATAACAATAATAAGAATTGCTGTTAATGCGGTAATATGAATTGTTTTTTTCTTGTACCCTAACCCGACTTTTTCCTTTTCCAATCCCAAACTTAAACAACTACTGCAACTAATAAGAACATCATACACTTGTTTATTCACTCTTTGAGGGCCAACCTCCGTTTTGCCAGCATTACTGCGCATGTACAGTTTCTTAAATTGTGATATACACACAATTGGTCAATTGTGATATGTACACAATTTAAGAAGGAGACTGGGTTGCAACTGACATGTGAATGAATTTCCTCAGTTTGACGACAGAGGGGGTTGTCATACGAATCTGACCATCTGACATGTGAGGGTGACGCGGGAGCGTCACACCAACGGGTTCGCCCGGCTGGGAGTGGCAGCGCCGCGGCACCCTTACTTTGCCAGTGAACCGATTTTGCGTTAATTTTATTCTTCTTTTTTTCTTCTTCAGTCCGACTGGAATAACTCGCGATCGCTCCACGGAATCGAAAAGAACCCATATAACGAAAATGATCAGGAGATCAAGGGCATGAGTTATATTGGGACAGAATTTTGATTTTCGACTTCTCAGAGGGGGTTGTCATACGCATCTGACCCTGACATGTGAATTTCCTCAGTTCGACGAAAACGGCACTAAAAGCATATGTGAATGAATGCATTCCTAAGTGAAACTCGGTGCAAGAATGTGTGATATTTCTTGCGTTTTTGTGAGTTTCGGGCGTTTTAGCATTTGCTAGTGTCAGTGCGCATGTACTGCGCAATTGTGCGGCGTTGTTTGCAAGTGTGCGCTGCGCAAATGCCGCCAAAACGCTTGCGCACACAACCACAAATTTCAGCTCTGGTAATAATTTTCGCTGTCTGAATCGCTTCAAATTATCGGCAATTTCGGTCAGTTCTGTGTTTCTGTCTAACTTTCTTGCTTCTGCCACAATTTTGTTTCATTTCCTGCTGAAAATTGTCAAACTATTTCGCTTTTTTGCAGCAGTCACAGTGTGCCCTTTGTAGTGAAGCACAACGGCAACTTGACGCTGGGCAATATCATCACAATCGCAGACGTTCGCCGATGACAACGACGACGCCGACTCGCAGGAGGGGGGTGGGGGGGAGGTTAAAAAAAGTAACAAAACACCCGAAATAACGAAGCTAAAACGTATTTTGGCTTCAAAAGTGACCAATTTAGACAATTAAGACAGAAACAACGAAGTAGCAGCTGCTATTGACTAGTGCTATCTCCTCACAGGGTAGGAGCTAATGGGTATACGGAGAACAATGTAATGGTGTACAGTACTATATAGTATATACATACTAGTAGCCCGTAGGTCTGTGGCAAGACGCAACACCGTAGGTCTGACGGCAAAGTAGGCTGATTGGTTTATTTAGAGTCGGGTAGGTTAGTGGCTCGACTAACTGTAACGGGTGGTTCTGTTCTGTGTGGGAACAACGTGTACCGAGGTGTCAACTTGCATCTATACTCAACAACCGTTTGCTGTTTGTTCGCACATCGGCAAACTTACATTGTGTTTTTTTGCAGGTTTCCTTCGCTCAAACAAAACACAAAACTAACAAAAATAATGGCGCGCAGTGCGGCCGACAAGCGACGGCCACCCAAGGCGTCGCCGCGTCGCCGACTGCGTCGCAAACCCCTACGGGGCGCGGGAGAGTGAGCTGCCACTCGTCGACAGCAGCCAGTCGCAGTACACTAGCGACGCGCACGAGATACAAGCGCACATGCCCAAGTCGCCCTGCGGCGACAACACCGGGCCGCAGGCGGCGCATCGCGCGCGGGCGCACTCGTGCTCGCGCGATAGGGCGCATAAGATCAATCGGCGTCGGCGCAGTCACTCCGCGCAGCCACGCGACGACACGCGTCCGGCCCAGCACGTGCAGCTGCTCGATCTACACGCAGTTCATGCACATATGGCTGGACGCGCGTCGCGACCGCATGGCGCGCATTCCGCATCGAAAGCGACGCCCCGAGTTCCATGCGCCGGCGCCGCTCACCATCACCAAGCGAGAGAGTGAGCTGACACTCTGCAACAACAGCCCGCCGCAGTACAAGGGCACCTCACTGCCGCACAAACAGAAGTGTGCCGGCAAGTGCAGCCAGCTGCCCTCCGAGTAGACTTGATCCAAGTCGGGATTATGTGGGAACATTGCTCATGGTCATCCACACTGTGCGCCTCGCGTCACGTCCACGCTTATCAGTAGCGCGCCCTCATGCGCCACCCATGCTCATGTGTGGTTCAGAAATCCCGACTTGACGGATGTGCCACACGTTTGTACACAACCTATGGGCTCATCTACCGAAAACGGTAGCGGCCAATCAAATTGCAGAATTGTATAAATTAGCATATATCTGTAATAATATGAACTTTGACCCAGTTGTGTGACGGACATACGTGAACATTGTGATGTACAATGTACATACACATGTGCATAGTGTACATTATGTGTAAATGTACAAACGGTTTAATAGTCTTGCTATCGTGTACATTGTCCGGCCGTTAAGTTTGCACTATACCATACTCTAACTAAATAAACGAAGTATGGACGCAGTTATTTAATTTGAAAAAGGCATCTAGTGACAGTACTGCCTACCATTCCTCCATAGTCCGTTAGCGGTCTAGCGAGTCCGTACCGATTGGCGGACTTATTTGGCATACATCGCGCATAACCATGTGATGCGTATGCAAATAATTTATGAATAACTACATATCACCGCGGGGGGTTTGATTGGCCGATCCGTCAAGTAGGATTTACTGCACTGACATGATGACATCGCGTTGATGCCGATAGCGGAACGACAACCAGATGACGGCGCCTTTTTTCTAAGGCCAACAAAGCACATAACTATTCGGCCGGATTGACGAAAGCAAATTGGTAGTCTTAACTCCATGGTAAGTCCGACTTGGGTCAAGTCTTCCCCTCCGAGGACATTTGCGCGCGCCTCTACGCGGCATACGAGAAAATGCGCCGACTGCGCACGCACAAGCGGCGTATCGCCCGCCTCTTCAAAGAGGATGCGCAGTGGTGGGCGCACACGGGCGTCAAAGCGCTGCTGCCGGCGAGTACACAAAAAACTCCACATCTGGGCAATCGGTCGGGGGAAGGCGCTCGCTCGACTATAAACAAAAAACCCCGGACGCCAGATGGGGAGTTAGTCGAGCGATTGGGTGAGGGACTGCACCCGATGATCCCGAGCCAAAAGCGCGCATGCAAACTTCTTACTGTTCAAACACAAGCTACTAAATAAAAGGAAGTGGACAAGTCAAAGGTAAAATGCTCTGAGAGCATAATAAAAGGGCCAACGGGTTTCCAGTTAAAGTAAAATGCTGTGCGAGCATTCCAGCTAAAGTAAAATGCTGTCTCAGCACTGCACTCGCGTCAAAAAGGAAGTGGACAAGAGAATGCCAACGGGTTTTACCTCTTACCCCCCCCCCAACAAGCGCAGACCGAGCGAAAGGTCAGCAGGTGTGGGCCACTAGTTCGGTGTGGGCGGGTCGAAACCGTTGCCCTCCCACCGAGCAGTAGATGTTAAAGGATCACAGAAATAGAAAATAAAAAGTACTTATATGATATAAAACATAGGTTACAGTATTAATACACCCAATAAAAAAAATTGTGTGTGATTTTAGGGTTATTTGAGCCATTACAAATTTCAAATTTCTCTTCGATCGCCCCGCCCAGAAAAATTCCTTCTTTGACAGAATGCCTGGATGTCGAAGTCGTGACGTCACGTAAAGAATAGCTTTCTTCGGGATTGATTGCGATCGCGTGGTTACGTATGTACGCACGCGATCGCGATCAATCGCGAAGAAAGCTATTCTTTACGTGACGTCACGACTTCGACAGGAGGAATTTTTCTGGGCGGGGCGATCGAAGAGAAATTTGAAATTTGTAATTGCTTAAATAACCCTAAAATCACACACAATTTTTTTTATTGGGTGTATTGATACTGTAACCTATGTTTTATATCATATAAGTACTTTTTATTTTTCTATTTCTGTAATCCTTTAACTGGTTAGCACCGTACCGTAATCACTGCATTTATTTGCATACACTAATGCTGGTGGGTCATCGTAAGATAGCCATTACGGCTTGGATGGAGTTCAATTTTGGTTTTGCGTTGCTATAAAGAGTACTATCACCAATGTTCGATATACGCTGCGCGCTCTCTTGCACAGACGACACTGTCTGAGAGGTCCTAGGTGCCGCTATGCACGCTCTTCTACTCTGGCGCATACTAGCTACGCCCATAATTCTAACCTACACCCTCCAGCTAGCCCAAGACACTTGACAGCCTTCGCTCCGCTTTGCATGCACATCTGCGCCGGCGTACTTTCAGCATCTGTCAGCTACACCTAATACATGAGCGCCTGTGCCTGCATATGGTTGCACTTCATACACTGCAACAGGTCATCACGTCAGTTGACAATGACAATTCTACTTAGCACCGCCTTCTTTCTCCGCCTTTAGACCACCGTACGTAGCTGTGCCTTGCGCGCATTTGTCTCACAAACGCTCGCAAATACACAGCGAACGCACGCTTTCTCTAATTCATCCGACACGTGTGCCGGATTCCAAAAAAACCGATGTCACCTTGCTTCAATACTCAACAACTTTTGCACGGAAACATGTGAGCGCCAACAGCAGCATACTTACTACTTGATACACAGCGCGCACAGAGCGGGTAAGAAGTGAACTTCACCGTGGGCCCACAGCGCGCGTCGAGATTATCCGTTAATAAGCCCATTATAAGCTTATTTATAAGCTCGTGCTCATCCGCCCTATCGCGCGAGCACGAGTTATTGTTTACGCGCCGTCCATTTCGTGCCAGTTATTCAGCTACGTGACCACCGACCGCGTTACATAGCCGGTGATCACCTTCCCACTCTCTTGCGTTGCGGCCTTCTCTCTCTCGCAAAGAGTGCAGCGCTTTCCCCTCCAATGCGTGTGTCTCTCTCTCATTGGCTCATTGAGTCGGTGCTTTAGACTACCCGATTGTGAGTCCATGCTGCTATGGGAGGAGGGGGCGAGGTGGGAGGGCAACGGTTTCGACCCGCCCACACCGAACTAGTGGCCCACACCTGCTGACCTTTCGCTCGGTCTGCGCTTGTTGGGGGGGTAAGAGGTAAAACCCGTTGGCATTCTCTTGTCCACTTCCTTTTTGACGCGAGTGCAGTGCTGAGACAGCATTTTACTTTAGCTGGAATGCTCGCACAGCATTTTACTTTAACTGGAAACCCGTTGGCCCTTTTATTATGCTCTCAGAGCATTTTACCTTTGACTTGTGTTGTCATTTATACCCCCAAAACTAAGCCTGAGTACCAACCATTAAACCGGTCCACTGGTTAGTCCGAAGGTTCGATAGTCTGAAGGTTTATTGGTCATAAGGTTAGATAGTCCGAACACACACATTTGCCAAGAGCGGGGGTTCATTAGTCCGAAATTTTGATGCAATTGTCCAAAGGTTCATTAGTCTGAAGGGTCGATAATCCGGAGGTTTGATAGTCCGAATTTAGAATGAGGTTAATTAGTCCGTAGGTTCAATAGCCCCAAATGAAAATAAGGTTCAATAGTTCAAATGTTCATTAATCCGAAAGCACAGTTAGCTTTACCTTACATACGTACTGTGGACATTCCTTTGTCTTCGTGTAGTTAACAGACTAAATACTCATTTTTCTCGCTTCCCCAAAACAAATTTACCCTCAAATTTGGATTATGGGCCTCTCAGCTGTCCCTTCTATCTTTTCTATATATAACCCTAACCCGTTTTTCCTCTAGCGCTCTTTTTCGGAAACTGAAAAACGGATTGTGGACGTACGTGTGCAAGTCCACAAACCGTAACCTCTTCCCGCATCGTGTGGACCTATATTGTTCGGAGGTCCACAGTGCGTATGCAAGACTAACTCAAGTCCACAAACCGTAACCTCTTCCCGCATCGTGTGGACCTATATTGTTCGGAGGTCCACAGTGCGTATGCAAGACTAACTCACAAGGTCCGACCCACCGACCCACCGACAAACAGAATATTCCTTGAGAAAACCAACAAAGATCCGGCAGACACTGATAACCGATAACCCAATCCACACAATACCAGGGAGGTAGTCAAGTCCATCACAAGTCCTTATAAGTCCCTGTAAGTCCCTGTAAGTCCCTGTAAGTCCATACACGTCCATCACAAGTCCTCCAGTTTTAATTCAAATCACAAGCTATTCAAATGAGCTTTGATAAAAGCATTCTTTTGTCATTGTTTAACCAGTTACTTCTGACTTTTATAAAACAATATAAAACATCAGAATAATTTGTAAAGTGACAAATCTTGTTCTAAACAGTATGAATTGGGTTAAAAACAGAGGGAAATCAGGAGGATTAACTGCACTAACCGTCATATAATAGCGGAGAAGGAATGCTATTATAACCATATGGAATAAAGTAGGGTAGGAGTCTCTTGTATTCTGATTGGTCGAGAAGTTGTTCGTTCATTAGCATACGAATCTCCGGGTGATATATGTCGGATGACCAATCGGCGTCCTTCATTTTGAATTGCAGGGAAACTGGACATTTCTGCAGAGGTGAGGATACCAAGAAGATAATGTTTGTTGTTTATAAACAACAAACATTACAGATGCTTTCATAATTTAGTTTTCCTTTGAAAAAAATATAACTCTGCAGGTGTTTTCTGTGGTTTACTACTTAGGCCACCAAAATTGCCGCGTTAAGAATTGTTTACGACAATAAAAGTACTGCTCAGTCTCTTTGTAATCCCTCGCAACCAGCGGCAGTCTCTTCAGCGCAGTAGCACTACCACTTGTGTATAATCAGAGCCAGTCGCTGAAAACTCCCTTTAAATCGGCGGCAAGGGAAGAACAACTCTTGCAACGACGATTACAAACTCTTACCGCGACGCTGAACAACTCTTATGCATAGGTCACACATTTCCGAATTATCGCAACGAATACCCCGATCTATCCCGAATAAAAATTATTGATGGCATCTGGAGAAATTAGGCGCGATTTGCTGTTTGTAAGAATAACTTAAGACTGAAATAAGAACAATCAAAAACGATGTACGAATTGGAAGCTGAATCCGACCGAATCAAGCCGAATTTTTGCGATTTAGATTTTTTTAATTAAATAAGAACAAAGACCAAATAAGCCAAACTTTGAACATTCCCGAATAACCCCGAACTGTGTATTCGTAAATTATTCCTAGAATATTAATTTATTTCTTGATAAATTCGTAATGATTCGGCATGATTATATGGCTGTTAACTCCAAGAATCAGTCGACGAAACTTGTAAGAATGATGTAAGAATATCCAGAATCAGTTATGAATACAACAAGAATAAACCAAGAATTGAGTTCCCGGATCACTCCGACAATTTTGAACATGTCCAAAATTGTCGGGGCCGGCTTTCCAATCTTTAACGATCTTTTAACGAACTATAAACAGAATCGTATGATGAGCAGCTTAACGGTTACTGCATACATCGGTTTGATGACATTATGCTGAAAAACTCTTACCACGACACTGAACAAATTACCCTTACCAAGGCGTGGTTCTAGAGCTAATATTTTAGGGGGCTAGACCCTCCGCACGTGACGTCAACTTCTAACTTTTGCCGATCCAGTATACGTATTTTCCAGAATGTACTTTTTACGCTAAACAACTCATACCGCAACAATTTTGGTGATCTGAATACTACACCATAATAGCTGGCTGACTGCCGCATCATGACTGCCGCATCATTATCTGCCGAAAATAAATATACAGGGAAACTTTACGATGTAAGTTGTAAGTAGACATTAAAGTTTTGCCTTAAACGCGAGTTGTAAGAGTTTCCAACTCAGAGTTTACTATACAGAGTGGCCCCCAAACGGGACAAGCATACTTGCACTACCCCGCCTGAGGCCAAACTACACCTATACCAATGGATGAAGAATCTTTCTAGAAAAAAAAATGATACCAATGTAGATATCTTGATTTGAGCGGGTAGTTTCAGCTCCAGACCCTATTTTGTGAAGTGAAGTCTTTAGCCTTTTCACACAAAGAAATAACTAAACTGAAACTGTGTCATGTTAAAATCGCGGGCGGTTTAGAATATTTCTCAGTGTGAACGGATTGCTGACAGTGCTTCACAAATTAGGGTCTGGAGCTAAAACTACTAGGCTGAATCATGATATCTTGGAATCATTGTTTTTTTGGAAAGCCTCTCCATCCATTGGTTTAGGTATGTGGAAGTAATATGCTTGTCATTTTGTATGGGCCTTATGGGCCTTATAGTACTGAATAGTCAGTTTTCCTATTTTTGTTACTTTCAAATTAATGTATAAATCTGCACTCTGTTCTGAAATCGCCCATCTGGGCTACACACCGCGTTTTTGAACGAAATTATGTTAATCGGAAAGATAATTTAAAAGTAGGATGTAAACATCCACGCAACCATCTTTTAAACTGGGCGTTTTTGTGTTATTTTAGTGTAGAACGAGTTTCGAAGTTTCTTTTCTGACCCCCGAAATTTGAGCTGTTTGGGCGTAGTCGCGAAACGTCCGTAGCTAGCTATAGACACGTACTACAGTGGCATGGAACCTCAATTCCCATTGTGACATCGTTCGTGTATTTAATGCACCGTTTGTGTGATGTCGTAAAAAAAATGTGTGATGTCGTACACAAATATGTGATGTCGAAAAAAAAAATATGTGATCTCGTAAAAATAATAGAATGTGATGTCGTAAATGAAATTCGCGTCTTTGATGTCCCTTCAAGGCCACCATAGATGCTAGTAGTTGTCACTGCGCCGATTTTTCGAGATACAGCCCAGAATTGTATGACAGCTGGAAATGCGTATACGAATATCCCCAAATTCCCGACGCCTCAAACGTCTTTTTTTTAGGAACGGTAAGACAATAGGTTGGTTTCCTAAATTCCTTTCAACCAAATAGATTAAAATCTGATCTCTACTAAAATTATATTTCAAGGTAGACAATGTATAAGTATGGTTACCGAAAACAAATGAAATTTTGCTTGACATTTCAAATAATATATATTTATTTCGTCGTGATAAAATCAAACTCTTTAAATTAACAACAAACCTAAACGAGACGAATAACTTGAAATGTTAATAACATACCGATATTTTGAAGAAGGGGTTTATTCTAAATGTATGTTCCAGACGTAACTGCATATCTCCGGGGTCTTCGTGAGGTAAGAGCAAGGTAAGATACGGAGAGGTCGGAGACTTGGTGTTGGTGGAAATATCCGATAAGTTAATGGATGGCTGCTTGAAAAGGTGCGTCGGATGTAGACTCGAAGAAAAAACAAGAAAAGACTATTAAATTCGAAAACCAAGCGTGGTCATCAAAACAGCAATTTCTTTGTTACACAGCTTTTCTGAAGTTTGAATAAGATTAAAACTGCTTCAAACTGCTTACTGGCTGGAATGACCTGAAATATACAAATCAAACAAGTTAAGAGAGCCTAATATTTCGATCTTAACAAGATCTTCTTCAGGGCAACGTACAGCATGATGCCCATCATGGTTAGCGGGAGAAACACAAACCAAAAAGCACAGTAAAATCGCACCACTTCAGTATTCAGAAGTCATAAGCACCATATTGCCGTGTGGCCAGGAATCAACCAACTCAGCCAGATCTTCTCAAAGGCAAACGCCTTTGAGAAGGTTTTTACCAAAGATTCTAAACATTGCGGGGCCATCTGATTTTGTTCATTTGTATATTTCAGGTCAATCCAGTCTGTCAGCAGTTTAATTAATTTTCCAACTAGACTTTACTTGTCACAAAAGATCGAAATGATAAATGATTTGGGTTACCTGTTTGACATCTCTTTGTCTGCATGCACATTTATCTTTGATAGTCTAAAGAGTGTATAGGCGGGCACGGGGTACTAATTAAGGAGGAGTCCCGATACCTCGGTCTCATGTCGTGCTGGGTATAGAGGATGAGTTAGGTAACAATAGTCTAAATAGTGTATAGGCGGGCACGGGGTACTAATTAAGGAGGAGTCCCGATACCTCGGTCTCATGTCGTGCTGGGTATAGAGGGTGAGTTAGGTAACAATAGTCTAAGAGTGTATATAGGCGGGTACGGGGTACTAAAGGAGGAGTCCAGTAGGTCTCATATCGTGCTGGGTATAGAGGGATGAGTTAGGTAACAATAGTCTAAGAGTGTATATAGGCGGGTACGGGGTACTAAAGGAGGAGTCCAGTAGGTCTCATATCGTGCTGGGTATAGAGGGATGAGTTAGGTAACAAGAGTGTATAGGCGGGTATGGGGTAATAATTTAGGAGGATTCCCGATACCTCGGTCTCATGTCGTGCTGGGTATAGAGGGTGAGTTAGGTAACAATAGTCTAAAGAGTGTATAGGCGGGTACGGGGTACTAAAGGAGGAGTCACTAGGTCTCATATCGTGCTGGGTATGGGGTAATAATTTAGGAGGATTCCCGATACCTCGGTCTCATGTCGTGCTGGGTATTTATTGCTCTATGGTTGAATGCAGAAATTAAGTTGTTTTAAGAAAGTGGTGGTTATCAATTGTACAAAGCCATGAATAAACAAGGATTGGATAGAGCGCCCCAACCGGAAAAACAAGAATCGCATACTTACACAAACGGAATGCGTTGGCCTATATACAGAAGCAGCACCACAGTCACAAATACTAACAGGCAAACTTCAGATACACGTTTGTTGATTTCCATGGCAACTGGAAAACGGACGAAGCTAGATGTTCTCGAACTGTATATCCTGGTGGTTCACTTCAGAAAAAGGTCGGCGAACGGAGATGCAGAACGAGTGCATTATTAGCATTTTTGGAAAGAATGTTGCAACCTGACGCTGTTTTTTTTGTTCTTTATAATTATATATATCATCTCAATGAAGGTCAATCATTGAAGACATGATTCTTGGACTTAGAAACATTTTAAATTTGGTTGGGAAATACTTGGAAATGTGCTCGGCTCTCCATAGATCGACTTTGTAGTTCAACACAACCGCTGACGGAAGTAGGGTCAGATATACTACATTATTTCCTTCCTCATTTCCAATATACGACACAGTAACACCGTGTACACAGTTAAGACTTGTTTGATAAATGGAGGTAGGATATGCATGGTGTGGACCTTTTTATTGAGTTCGAACCAAGATTAAAACAACATAAAAACATTACATGCAATTGCAACATAGTACGGCAAAGGAATGGCAGGAGTGCGTCAGCTAGACGAGTCATGAGTCACACACCACCCACGGTGTACAATGTCTACACAATACTGACAAGCACGTCATAACCAGTCAACGTAGCATATACTATATACAGTGTGTATAGAAATAATAATAAACAAAATATAAATATTAAATAAACCTTTCCACTTTGAAATGAGATATCAAACGTCCAATTTTTGGTCAGAGTTATGAGTAATTTCCAAAGAGAGTTTTGTGCAAGTGTTGTAATGTGGATGAGCTGTTGGTGGTTAGCAGCTAAACGCACGTGTCAAATTCCTAAACATCAATGTTCAATGGCTACTATATCCAACCTCATGCTAAACATGCTTACAAATATAAATGTTTACTCGTGAAAGGCATGTTTTGCACTAGGCCAGGCATTATCCAAACAGAGGCAAGTAGGTCCTAGTGCCTAAAATTGAAAACGTGGTCCCATGGTCAATTTGACCTCTTTGGGGAAATAACTCATAACTTTGTCAAAACATATCCGATTTTGACGTTTGATGTCTCATTTTGAAGTGGAAATGTGTATCTTTCAAACCCTACCTATATACGTTGGTTAAACACTCTACGTGTGGTATTCCGTTATATTTTGTCGCATGTTTTAGACACACCGTATAGCTAGGGAAAGGGATCACAATTTCATAATAATAATATACGCACCTGCTGTAATAAAACTTCCAAAAGCAAAATTGTACAGGAGATTCATAAGACCAACGCCAACCGTGCGTCCACATTTCCCAGTTAATAAATACATGTATATGTACACATTGAGAAGAATTTACTAAACGGTTTTTTACTGTTGTGGGGTACGAAGTCCAGTCAAACACCGATATAATATACGAGCACTATTATTAATACAACATCCTACTTAAAACAAGGGGTAACAATAGGTCGTCTTTGTTTTTCATTACTGATAATACAACTTAATTGGACCACGTTATAAAGGTGCTTTGTTAAAGGTTTAGAGAAATGTGGCACATTGACGATTTCTTGAAATTGACAAATTTTCACCACATATTCAATCAGTGGAACTTATCTGTACAGCTTGCAAGAGGTTTGCATTTATGTTGGTTTATATTTTTGTAAAAGTGATATGGCCTAGTGGTCTGGAGCATTACATTCATGACCTGCGGGTAAATACAATATTGTCTTGCTTTTCCTCTAGTGGTTTGTAAGAGTATTTTTGATTTATTTTAATGCAGATTGCGCATCACAAGGCCAAAGGTCATTTGAGGTATGGGCTAGCCCATACCTCAAGTGACCTTTGGCCTTGTGCTACGATGGAGGAAGGAAAACAGAGGAAATAATGTGTGGGCATCGATATCTTGACGCTGGCCCGGCGGCGAATTTTTCTTTCCCAAACGTGATTGCCAAATTTCATGAATTATTCAGTAGTTGCGTTGATCGCTGTACAACACCTAGGTTCTTGGTCTCCTTTCCCCCTTAAATTAAAAATACTCTAAAGATATCAATTAAAACTACTGAATAATTCATGAAATTTGGCAATCACGTTTGGGAAAAAAAGTTCGCGGCCCGGCGTACCTTGTTCAGTCAAAACGGCTTCGGGCCAGTAAAAGCATATGAAGCACGAATGTGGCAGACAACCCCCCTCTGTCACATATCGTGCTTGGTATAAGTAAAAGGCACTCAATAATGGGCTAGTAAATAAATGGGTCTGTTTACCTACCTGTTTTTATGTGTAAAGAATTAATGAAGATATAAATAAAGACGTGAATTTTGAATGAATGTTGTTGTTTGCTTGATCATTATTCACCAATCATACTCATAGCAGCGCCGTATTAGATTTTGCGCAATCGAAAGGCTGGTTATACAGCATAGAGAAAGGATCTTTCCCTAGCTATAGTTACAGGCAGCAGTAAGTATTGTGATGTGTGCATTCGACAAGGAGAATGTGGATGAGCGCAGCATCCACAGTACAACCAATACTAGACGCCACAGTGTTTGCGCAAGGTTGTTAGTTTCGTGTGTTGATAATTATAGATGTCGTGTTGGGATTAGTCGGCTATCATCTTGAGTGTGCAGAACAAAAATACAGGTATCATTGTTTAAGCTATAAGCTTTGATGCAGGTACGCGCGCCGTCTTCTCTTAAGTTTGTTTTGGTCCATAATTATTGTTTGGCCCGAACGTCATGGCGGATTTATATTTAGCGCGAATGCGAACACGAACAGAAGCTGTGACTCTGCAGTATTTTTTGCTTTAAATTCGCACGAATTAACTCATCTGCTTAAATACATCGTGCACAAGTTCAAACTGCGGTGTCACGTAAATGGCAGCCTCGGGGCGTTCCTTCACCAAGATCGCGCAAAACTAGGCATGATGGGACAACATGGCGCATCAAGATCGTACCCATGGTAACGAAGTTGCGTTAATGGTTGATAAGGGTGCGCAAGCCTAATTCAAGTCCCATTGAAAACAGTGTAAAATCAACAATGTTCAGGACCAAGTTTCATGCACACCGACATCACTGGGGTTTATCAAACAACAATAAGATTATTGTCTTGGCCTTTATCTTTCCATTTCTTTTCAATTTTGGTGGGTTAGCCAATTACATTTTTTAATATTAATGTTATTATGGGGACACAAAAATGTCCTAACTCGGTCAGCCTTTTTTCAAACAAAAGAAAATGTCCCTGTGACTCAGTGTATGCCTACTTACCACGTGTGTTATTCACCAACAGTCAAGTAATAGTCCAGGCAAAATACATAATTTTGTTTTGTTGACCTCAAACAAATTGCAACAAATTGTTTTTGACCACAGTGCACTTGTATAAGGTCCCTAGAATTACATACTAAAAGTCGACAAAAATCCAAGTGGTGGAAATATGACTAATTTGCATAAATCGTGAATCCCTGCCGCGTAATATTTATTCCCATATTTGGGTATATATATTTTTTAATTTTTTTTTGAAAAGTTTATTTTGGTGATTCTACTTACATATCCTTACATCAATAACATTTGCTAAATCATATAAGTGACTGAATAATTATGGGAACATAGTAAATATCAAAAATGACAACTTCGTGACCCTATAAATGTGCGCACCTTACACTGTCTCCAGATATCATTAAGTAGTCAGTATTGACGTGCTTCAAATTCACCAAGTTGCTTACTGGCACAGTTATCCTATTAAAACCTTATGGAAAATCACATAAACAATGTTAACATTGTGATATTTAGCCCAGCAAACAAAAACTGGGAGAAAATGGTGTGTCCCTAAATTGGGCTAACAAGTAGGTGAAGGGTTGCCTAAGGTGAGAGACTTGAACAAGTTCAAGGAAACCTCCCAAATTAAAGATTGTTGTTGCTTACAATAATCCTATCTACGTTAAAATGTATTTTGGTGATTTCCTTGAACTTGTTCACGTCTCCCATGTTAGGCAACCCTTTAACTACTTTTTCGCCCAATTTATGGACACACCATTTTCCTCCAGTTTTTGTTTGCTGGGCTAAATATCACAATGTTATCATTGTTCCTATGATTTTTCATAAGGTTTTAATATGATAACTGTGCCAGTAAGCAACTTGGTGAATTTGAAGCTCACCAATACCGACTACTTGATGATATCTGGAGACAATGTAGTGTGCGCACATTTATAGGGTCACGAAGTTGTCATTTTTGATATTTACTATGTTCCCATAATTATTCAGTCACTTATATGATTTAGCAAATGTTATTGATGTAAGGATATGTAAGTAGAATCACCAAAATAAACTTTTCAAAAAATTAAAAATATATATATATACCCAAATATGGGAATAAATATATTACGCGGCAGGGATTAACGATTTATGCAAATTAGTCCTATTTCCACCACTTGGATTTTTGTCGACTTTTAGTATGTAATTCTAGGGACCTTATAGAAGTGCACTGTGGTGAAAAACAATTTGTTGCAATTTGTTTGAGGTCAAAACCTATTTTTCCTGGACTATAAGGTATTTCATCATAATTCAGTAGTTTTGTTGTAATAAAAACTGCAAACCATGATTTCAAAACGCCCACAAAAATATAAACGCCCACAAAAATAAAAATGCTCAGTGATGCAGTGATTCCACCCACAACACAGATGTGGGTGGAATCACTGCATTACTGAGCAATTCCTTACTGGCAGAAATGGACACAAATAGTGTTTACAAATCAAGACAAATAACCATTTTTGGAGCGTTTTTATTTTTGAGGGCATTTATATTTTTGTGGGCGTTTATAGTACTCAACAATTAAATATACATTATTACAATGTTATATGCAATGTAACTACATGTTATGCAGATTTAAACAAATATCTATTTAAACAAATATGAACTTTGCACTTTTATAATAAATATTTTTTATAGTTTAACACAGACATTTATATACATGTAGTGAAAAATAAAACAAACAAAGTTTTGTATCTTATTACACGTGTATTATTGTTTGTATACAAATGTTGCTATTTCAGCTAAAATGTTTAGGATCCATTTTATTTTTAATGAATGAAATTGACTTGCACCACATAAAACCGAACTTTTACGGAAGAAATTTCAGCACACATCATATCTTTGGCTTTATAACGATTTCTGTTTACAAATGTCTAATGTACCAGTATCGCTATACATGTACTTTGGTTAAATTCTAACATACACTTTTTTAGAATTTGTTACATACGAAACTGCTCTATAGACAAACAGTATAAAAAGGCAAGAAGAATAAAATGTAAGCCAGCTGCAACATAATTCTTTGGAAATATTCTGGATTTTATTTTATATATATTTGTCATGATTTTGCATGTACGTATATTACTCTGTTAGGTAGGATATACCATTTGCAGATATCAAAAATATTTACTACCGAATTATTAAGAAATATCTTACTCATCTGAAAGTAAATAATGATTCTAGGCATCCAGCTAAATTATTGCGCTAAATATACTATATCGGCGATCGCGAAAAAACAAAGATAACATAAGAATAACTGCTCGATGCCTGTTAAAAACAAACAATGTTTTTCATCGTCAGTTAATCGATATTTACTATAAAATACAACCCCCCAAATCTACCCATTCATCATAATTCAAGCAATTACCAATGGTGTATCCTACCTTTAAATATTGTTCCACAAATACTGTTTAAAACATTTAAAATATAAAACAATATCATTTACATATAAAAGCGTTGTTTTTTTGTACTGTTTATCAATCTCACATTTCTAACAATGTGACGTGTTTAAAATAAGCACCTCCTTTTGTAGTACAAGCAAGTCTTGTTGTTTTTTACAAATGTGTAAAATCTTGTCAGCTCTGGTCAATAAGATATTTGTATTAAGTAGTAGGAAACCATTGAACATTTTGTATACATTCATGGAACAAACGGGGAGTTAGGTTGGCCGCAGCAGTTCTTTCCTCGCCTTCCACTACTATGACCCGGGTTCGAACCCCGCCTTGGCCAATATGTGGATTGGATATTCTGTCCCTGCCCGACTCCGTGGGTTTTCCTCCCACCTCTAAAACTATACCTCCTTCTCACTGTCTTCTTCTCAAAGTAACTTGGGTACTTTACTCATGAGGCAGCACCCCCCAATAAATACACAATACACGAGACTCCGGAAAGCGGTTTCTATTACACATATATAACACTTTTTGGTAGACTTGAAACAGTTACATGGAGCATGGAGGTAGCAAACTCCAACCTCCATGCATGGAGCATCACCCAGTCACAGACTGTTGATAGGAAGGAAGGATAAGATAGGCTGGAATCCCAGATTTCTCAGCACCAGCTAGGCTGATTGCAGGTGAGAATTTTTGTTTGCATTAGCGGAAAGAATTACTCGAGACTCGAGTTGTTCCAACGAATAAGCATAAGATCTCTCATCTCGTTGTGCGTAAACAAAATTTAAAAACTAGATACAGAGCTTGTTAGTGGAAGAAATCAAAAATACCGCGTTGGTACCACTGTATGGCTCCCATCTGGTCTAAAGCTTTGAGAATCTTCAGCTCACTTTTGGTGTCGTGGCTGTTCTTGGCCATCTTAAAGAGACGGAACTTCTCATCGTAGTAATACAAGGTGAAGTTATTGTTGTAGCCCATCCCGTACACACTTACCTGGTCACAGCCAGAGAACAGAGCTGTGAACAGCATGATGGTGCCTGTGGTTGGACGGAACGCTCGAAGGTAACTTTTCACCCAACTGCAAAATGGTATAATATGTGTCCATGTTTGATTAAAGGGACAATAGACCAGCAGAAAAACTGCACAAATTATAAAGAAAGATGTTTGGCAAGTAACCTTGTAAAGTTGTAGCTCTGCGAAGGATGCATATTCCAAGAAAACAATATTCTAAGACTTCGATTTCAATTCAAAATTTGCTAAGTCACAATTTGAAATGCGACCCCAATCTGCGCTTAGGGCGCGTTCTCAGCCAGCGGATTGTAACTATTTGCGTGTCACGCACTAAACAGACCAATAGTAGTCCTAACGCATGTGCCGCGCGTCGTTTGAACACACCGTGCGCACTATTTGCGGTAATGTACAAATGTGTTCCGAGACACACATTTGGAATTTACATTATTTTGTTATTTTATTCAAAATGACAGCATGCCAGACAATAATTTCACAGGGAGTTTAGAATTATTAATATCTATATAACAAGTAAGCTTGGCTGGTTTTATGGTTGGTTACTTTTTGGATAGTTGCAAAAGGTATATTCCACCTTTAAAGGTAGTATACACCATTTGCAAATATATTAAAAACAGAACTACTCAATTATAATCAAATACCTTACTTGAATAAGTCTCAAGCATCCTGTGAAATCATGGCACCTGATGTGATGTGGTTTTCAAGAAAAGTAGAATTGTGTATCAATTTTAAACGATTGCCAGCCAGCAAACTTTGTAAAAACCCCACTATTTTCAAACGCTGCCCCAATTTGTTGAATTCGTCTGAAGGAAGCCTAGGAACCAGACTGCAAGAACAGCACTTTTTTCTTGGTTTTTCTAACTTCCAAAACTTTAAAACCCCAAACCCATAAACATCAGAATGCCGTGTGGCTAGCGATGACTTCTGACTAGCGCCCTAGAACAAAGACAGTGACAATTTAATAGACTGCCAACATAGGGCAAGATAGCTGAGTTGGTAGAGTGCCAGTCCGGTTTTCCGGAGGTCACAGGTTCGAGTCCCGCCTTGCGGATTTCTTTGTTCACTTTGAAATTTTAACAATCTTGGTCGACGGGTATTTTCTTGTTTACCTTACAACCATTTCACTCCCGCAAACACTCGACCATCAAGAACGTTAACAACAATATCCATCAAAGGTCAATAAAGCATATTCAGAATAATTCGGACACGTGACATTGGTGACGTTGGTCACGTGACATTGGTGACGTTGGTGACGTTGGTCACGGGACATTGGTCACGTGACGTTGGTGACGTGACATTGGTCGCTACCAGACCTAATGTTTATCAGGATTAGTCAGAATCATTTGGTCTGGTAACCAAACTATCAAAACTTATTGTCAGGGTTTAGTCAAGTCAGTTCACAAGTCATTTCATAAGTATCAAGAGGAATAATAACAAAGGAATGCTTTTGTCAAAGGTAATTTAAAGGTAGGATACACCATTTGAAGATATCGAAAATATTTACTACCGAATTATTAAGAAATATCTTACCTATTCGAAAGTAAATAATGATTCTAGGCATCCAGCAAAATGATTGCGCTAGATATCCTGTAATTATTCTGAAAAATATGATTTTATAAAGAAAAATTTGCGGCGATCGCGAACACACATAACATAAGAATAACTGCTCGACGCCGGTTGAAAACCAACGCTTTTTCGTGCTTTTCTCGGCATCCATGATTGTAAAACTTCGGACAGGTCAGTTAAACGATATTTACTATAAAATACAATCCCCAAAATCTACCTATTCATGACAATTCAAGCAATTACCAATGGTGTATCTTACCTTTAAACAGCTTGTAAGTTGACTAAAGACTGATTGACTAAAGACTGATTGACTAAAGACTGATTGACTAAAGACTGATTGACTAAAGACTGATTGACTAAAGACTGATTGACTAAAGACTGATTGACTAAAGACTGATTGACTAAAGACTGATTGACTAAAGACTGATTGACTAAAGACTGATTGACTAAAGACTGATTGACTAAAGACTGATTGACTAAAGACTGATTGACTAAAGACTGATTGACTAAAGACTGATTGACTAAAGACTGATTGACTAAAGACTGATTGACTAAAGACTGATTGACTAAAGACTGATTGACTAAAGACTGATTGACTAAAGACTGATTGACTAAAGACTGATTGACTAAAGACTGATTGACTAAAGACTGATTGACTAAAGACTGATTGACTAAAGACTGATTGACTAAAGACTGATTGACTAAAGACTGATTGACTAAAGACTGATTGACTAAAGACTGATTGACTAAAGACTGATTGACTAAAGACTGATTGACTAAAGACTGATTGACTAAAGACTGATTGACTAAAGACTGATTGACTAAAGACTGATTGACTAAAGACTGATTGACTAAAGACTGATTGACTAAAGACTGATTGACTAAAGACTGATTGACTAAAGACTGATTGACTAAAGACTGATTGACTAAAGACTGATTGACTAAAGACTGATTGACTAAAGACTGATTGACTAAAGACTGATTGACTAAAGACTGATTGACTAAAGACTGATTGACTAAAGACTGATTGACTAAAGACTGATTGACTAAAGACTGATTGACTAAAGACTGATTGACTAAAGACTGATTGACTAAAGACTGATTGACTAAAGACTGATTGACTAAAGACTGATTGACTATAGACTGATTGACTATAGACTGATTGACTATAGACTGATTGACTATAGACTGATTGACTATAGACTGATTGACTATAGACTGATTGACTATAGACTGATTGACTATAGACTGATTGACTATAGACTGATTGACTATAGACTGATTGACTATAGACTGATTGACTATAGACTGATTGACTATAGACTGATTGACTATAGACTGATTGACTATAGACTGATTGACTATAGACTGATTGACTATAGACTGATTGACTATAGACTGATTGACTATAGCCTGATTGACTATAGACTGATTGACTATAGACTGATTGACTATAGACTGATTGACTATAGACTGATTGACTATAGACTGATTGACTATAGACTGATTGACTATAGACTGATTGACTATAGACTGATTGACTATAGACTGATTGACTATAGACTGATTGACTATAGACTGATTGACTATAGACTGATTGACTATAGACTGATTGACTATAGACTGATTGACTATAGACTGATTGACTATAGACTGATTGACTATAGACTGATTGACTATAGACTGATTGACTATAGACTGATTGACTATAGACTGATTGACTATAGACTGATTGACTATAGACTTGTGATAGACTTGTGATAGACTTGTGATAGACTTGTGATAGACTTGTGATAGACTTGTGATAGACTTGTGATAGACTTGTGATAGACTTGTGATAGACTTGTGATAGACTTGTGATAGACTTGTGATAGACTTGTGATAGACTTGTGATAGACTTGTGATAGACTTGTGATAGACTTGTGATAGACTTGTGATAGACTTGTGATAGACTTGTGATAGACTTGTGATAGACTTGTGATAGACTTGTGATAGACTTGTGATAGACTTGTGATAGACTTGTGATAGACTTGTGATAGACTTGTGATAGACTTGTGATAGACTTGTGATAGACTTGTGATAGACTTGTGATAGACTTGTGATAGACTTGTGATAGACTTGTGATAGACTTGTGATAGACTTGTGATAGACTTGTGATAGACTTGTGATAGACTTGTGATAGACTTGTGATAGACTTGTGATAGACTTGTGATTGACTTGTGATTGACTTGTGATTGACTTGTGATTGACTTGTGATAGACTTGTGATAGACTTGTGATAGACTTGTGATAGACCTGTGATAGACTTGTGTTTGACTTGTGATAGACTTGTGATTGACTTGTTGCGATTTGTGACTGGCTCGATTACAACTCTGTCTATAGTATCAACACTTACATTTTATGAATGTATCTGATGAAATCTGGGTGAAGTATTCGAACATTCTCGGCGCTGGCTTTGATCTTTGGTTCTTTGTTTTGAATAACGTTGCGGATGTATTTGTAGTCATTGTCCCGGCATGGAATAAAGATGTACATCATTCCCTAGTAAACAAACAATCAACAGTGATTATAGTCAGGCAGTGGGGTTTCTAAAAAAACTAACAGAATTTTTTTATGAATCATGCTTGATTTATATTAACCCCGACTGTCCCGAATCCGCCAAAATCCACCCCTAGTTTTGGACAGACTTGGTCCTAAAGGCCTGGCATGAAAACAATACATGTAATTGATCCAGTAGAGTTATTGTCATAGATGTACATGTATATTAGGCATGCGTATTATATCAACCAACATGTATTAAAAATCCTAATTTGAACAAAGAAACTGATTGAGTTGGATTTGAACCAGTGACCTCCAGTTTACAGTTACGGTGCTCTACCAACTGAGCTATTCAGCCGAATATTGGTGTTCTCAAATTTGCCAGTCTTTGTTTAGAGGGGTTCAAAAGACAGTTAACACAAGTATAACCCTAACCCCCTAGGCTCTCTCACTAGAAAGCAAACCAAACCTAACAAACTTCAATAACTACACACAGGTTCAGTAGTTAACCCTAACCCCCTAGGCTCTCTCACTAGAAAGCAAACCAAACCTAACAAACTTCAATAACTACACACAGGTTCAGTAGTTAACCCTAACTCACTAGGCTCTCTCACTAGAAAGCAAACCAAACCTAACAAACTTCAATAACTGCACACAGGTTTAGTAGTTAACCCTAGCTAACCCCCTAGGCTCTCCCACTACAAAGCATACCAAACGTAACACACAATAACTGCACGTACCTAAGTTAACCCACTAGGCTCTCCCACTAGAAAGCATACCAAACGTAACAAACTTCAATAACTGCACATAGGTTCAGTAGTTAACCCTAGCTACCCCACTAGGCTCTCCCACTAGAAAGCATACCAAACATAACAAACAATAACTGCACGTACCTAAGTTAACCCACTAGGCTCTCCTACTAGAAAGCATACCAAACCTTACAAACTTTAACAGCTGCACATTTGTTCGGTATTTATTGGCACTAAACCTGCCAAACGTCAACAGGCCTGTAGGGCAACAGTACTACACCTGGCAAACTCCAACTGTTGGAGTTTGATAGATTTGGTACAGATGGGTCTATGCATTGTCCAGTGATCAGAAATGGATGGTACCAAACCTGACAAACGTCAACAGGCCTTGGAGGGCAACAGTACTAAACCTGACAAACTCCAACTGTTGGAGTTTGATTGATTTGGTACAGATGGGTATATGCATTGTCCAGTGATCAGGGAGGGATGGTACCAAACCAATGAACCAATGAGTTTGAACACAAAAATGCTTGTTTTTTGTGGTGCAAACTCTCCACACCTGCAGGTATTGCATGTGGTGCCACATTTTCTTAATAGAGAGGTTTCGCATACGAACGGATACGCGTACGCTTACCTATCCGTACGCATTTTATACTTACGTGTAGCGAGTGAGATATCCGTGCCTTGTACACGGTTAGCAGATAGTGAGAAACTGTGAAGTCATAGGTCCGCGAAAATTGATGATGTATCCGTTAAGCTAACCGTTAAGCGAAACCTCTCTAATGTCATACGAAATAAAAACCATCTCCCCTGTGACTGATGAGTCACATACTGTCACCAGTGCTACATTTGTATGTGAATAGCTAGTGACTCGACTCGAGACTAAAGGACTTGTGATGGACTTGCAGAAACTCAAATACAACTCTGTTTATTTATGAATTAAGTGTAAATAAAGTAAAATAAAACACTTTTTTTTTTTTTTTTTAACCCAGAAAATAAAATGAATGATTGCATACACTTACTTGATCATTAGGGACTTCGTCTCGTGTTGTCTTCCTCAACGAACGATCAAAGAAGAAATAATGAGTCGTTCGGTTTCCAACATCCATTTCATGTTTTTGGCGCACTGCTTTGTTCAGCCTGAAATTCAAATGATGTTCCAAAGAAGATTAATTCAATGTCTGTCTGTCAGTATTTTGATTATCTCCTGAACCAGACACTGTATGAAGTTGAACAAGTTAAATTCAAATGATGTTCCAAAGAAGATTAATTCACTGTCTGTCTGTCCATATGTTGATTATCTCCAGAACCAGACACTGTATGAAGTTGAACATTGACAGGTGTATTGCACAGGAACCAAGAATGTGCAGTGTCAAGTTTAGGGTTGTTAGAACGAGCGGTTCTAAAACAAAAAGCAGCAATACTGTTATAAACCGCTACGCACGACTGCACATTTTGAACAGGTACTGATGTTTTTTGCATGTAGTTTTGTTTTTGTTTGTTAACCCTAACCGTCCCAATTCCTACAATTATTAATGATTTTTCACACACCGAGGGATGCCAGTGATTGTTTGCTCTACGACCTGAAAATAAATGTACGACATCTGAAAGAGCCCAATACATGATCCCAATAAACAATGTACCCTAATTTTAGTCTAAATGGGCACAAAGTCATAGTGCCATCAATAGCATTATTGTATTTGAATCTCAGTTCGCGACAAATTAAGTCAGTTTTTACCCCAGACACCACCTACAAGAACAAACACTAATGTTAAGCAAAGCCAGGCACCCTACTATTGCCAAGGAATGTCCAAAATTCTTTGTTGAGAGCGGGGGTCAATTTCACGGCGCTGCTAAGCACACGATTTTCTGCTAGTAGAGCCTCTGTCTATTTCACGAAGACTGTAAGCAGTAAGCACGGCAAAAGGGAAGCTTAACCTCGTGGGAAATGCTTAATCACTGACGTAACAATAGAATATTAATGCGCGCGCAAACATTATCACAACAATGCCGTGAAATAGCATTGAAGCTAAGCAAATGTTTCTGCTATAGTTTTCCGCAATTTTTTTTGCTAACAGTGCCATGAAATTGGCCCCAAGGTAGCGCGTGCTCGACACCATGAGTACGAGATTGCTAAACATATTGCTGCATATAAGCCCGGTTCATACTCGGTGTGAATGCGAACACGAACTCTAATTTGTGACGTCACAGAGAGTTTTCTTCCTGCGAATTCGCAAAAGTTGAACACATTTACATGCTTTGTCAAATTCGTACCGCATTCGTTTCACGTGAAGTGGCCTTAGCTACTCACCTTAAGACCATGTGATGTGCATCAATCTCTCGACCTTTCCTTGACCCGTTCAGAATCCCGCCATTGCAAACCACAGCGCACGTGATGCACTGCGGCTGTTGCCTGTCCACAAAATTGAAGATGGACTGCTTGGCAGGAAATAGCCACAGGGTTTGGATAATATCTGAGAAATAAAGTGAAATTACGATCACAAATCAGCTACTAGAAATTAAAAATGACTTGCAATTTCGTCAGTTTGCGGCGAGATTATTTTGACATTGATCGTGCCCAGACGTGGGATTGTTCCGAGACACGAACCATGATCCGAGACAGGTTTAGGCCGGCATCTGTGGGTAGCACAGCCTGATATTTCCGGCCTCGCTTGCTGCGAGCCGGTCGCTAATAAATATTACCGTCCTTGCTTGTGACATGTTTATCCGTCATCAGTTTTGAATTTCAGAAAATTTGAGTGTATACAGGTACACGCACCCCCATTAAAGATCGTAAATGTTGATTTTTGCGAAAGGAGAAAAACAGGAGGACCCGAAAAAAAACACTCGTGGCACAGGAGAGAGTGAGTGAGTGAGTATTTGGGGTTTAACGCCGTACCAGCATCAATGGCCATATTCACGGCGGGAACAAATTTCATTCAACAATTTTTTATTTCATTCAACAATTAATGTGAAGAAGTTACAGTTTTAGAGGTAGGAGGAAAACCCCACAAGAATATCCTGGGGAAAAACCCACGGAGTCAGGCAGGGACTGAAAACCCAATCCACATATTGGCCCAGGCACAGGAGAAAACCAACAACTAACTCTACTCACATATGGTCAGAGTCAGGAATCGAACCCAAGCCACATTGATGAGAGACGTGTGCCTTTACACACTTGCCACCCAAATTGTACATATTCTTCAAAACTCAAAACAAAAATGTGTTACTACCGACAACAACGACCGTCTACCTTTGAATCCCAACCGTGACTTTGTGCGGTAACCAAATGGCATCAAATATGGCCGGAGTCGATTGTATTCTGATTGGTTGAGCAACCGGTGGTTCATTAGCATATGAATGGATGGTTGATACAGGCTTGAAGACCAGCTGTTATTGCGCAATTTGTGCTGAAGAGAACTTGGACATTTCTGGATAAAAAAGAAAACAAAAATTATGTCAATGCAACCCCAAATATATGATGGACCCTGGTTGTTGGGCACTAATTATTTAAGAGACTATTCCACCACTAATTATTCCTGTACAGAATGGTTCTTTCGGTACTGGACTAAATATAGGGCTTGACATTGAACAAAAGTTGAAATAACTAACGTTTGCACAAACAGAGTCAGAGTTTAATTTTAAAAGGGATATTTCTTTAGTCACACTTTTAATTGTGCACACCCCTTTTTCAGAAGTGTCAGAGAGACACTTCGTTTACTACATGACATTGCAGTTTTCACCGCTTGAAGCTCGCTATACTTTTACGTGCAAAATGCCGACATACGATTTGTTTTTGACTAGAAGACATTGAAATGTGCAGTTTGAGCTCAGTCAGTCGGGGGAGATATTCACATCTAAAGACTGGGAAAGACAAGTATAGTACTGTGCAGGGGATTTTCCTTGGGAGCCACAGAGTAAACAAAAATTGCATGGAACCTTAAGTGCAGTAGCACCATGTGGTAATTCTTTAGTGAGTTGTGTAGTTCTGAAAAGAACCGGAGGGAGCTCAACGTTTCAGACTGTATGCTCTGCCCATCGTTAGCAGACTGAGAAAACAAGTGCTTGTGTAGGTAAAACTTGTATACAAGCCGCGGCAATGACCCCCGCTTTCCCCCATGATGCACTGCAGTAAACAGAGTGTAACGTCATCAATACAAAGGGCTATTGACATTCAGCTCACAGATCCTATCCTATCCTATCCCTTCCCCTTCCCCTTCCCCTTTAACCGGCCTCTCCCCTCTCCCACCAGGTTCTGCTAACAGCGGACCCCTTATTATTGATATCAACTCAGGCAGTGTCAATACGTGAAAAGGCTAAACTATATCGAACCTTTCTTTTTGACTGCAGATTGATAATGATATTTAAAGTGACACTTACTGATGGTGTGAAGAGAGGATTTTTCCTGAATGTCAGTTCTCCTTTCCTTCCTCCCTTGAAGTTGACAAAGACACTGGCGTCTGAAATGTCCTCTCCTCGGACAATACGGAAGACATTCCCCAACTTCCAACTTCTACATCAACAGATAAATCAGAAACATTATAGAAAGAAGAAAAGAAATCTTAAAGATACTTAAAGGGCCGCGACCATTTAGACCAGGTTTGAAAGGGCTACCTCGGCCGGTTATAGAGCCTTGTGTGATCTTAAGCCAACTGTCGTCCAGTGCATAGGCCTGTCAGTGAGGTGCATCAATTTATTGGCACTTAGGAATAAACTCACAGCACAACAAAAAAAGACTTACCAGATTAAAGACTTGTGGCTAGAGATTGTTTGTAAATGCAGAAGTAATTTACAGTCCCATTGTGTGCTAAACTGCATGGTATGAGTTTCTGATCAGCCACGGGACCATCCTCCTTGCCCGATAGCTGGGCCGATATGAAAGGACTTACTGGACGAGAAGGCCTTTTTTACCAGGTCTAAATGGTCGCAGCCCCTAAAGACAACAGCAGTCTTTGCCATAGACGACAGTAATAGATATTGTGCATTAGGAGCTTATTGTGCATGAAGCGTATAATCTTTTCACGCAGTGCACCTGCAAACGACATGATTATAGACCAGCTCACCTACACATACAGTCATCTTTGCAAACCTGCCCCCGCAGTTTAAACATTTTCTTTATTTCTCCGTAGTCCAATCAGCTATCGCAGAATGGCGGTTGTTTACATACGCGCAACTCGTACTACTCCCACGCACAGAATTCCTTTTTGTAACAGCGTTAATTAGATATGCAACACAGGCCCACACGACTGCTGAATTGGTAGTTGACTGAGTGAAGCCGCTATGCATATTCAAATATACATTCATGGTCGGATTTGCATAACATTTTCACGCCCCATTTTCGCAGGTTTGCAAAGATGATGGTATAAGTTAGAGAGCTAGACTAATCCTGTCATTAGCGGGCGCACTGCGCGAACAGATTTGACGCAACATGCATAATCAATATAATGACAACAGCAGAATAGAGGTGTGCATTTACAGCTAGTACAGGAACAGTACAAAAAAAATGGAAACTCATCCAAGAAACTCGACCCCAAAATTCAAACCTTTGAAATTGCTGCTCAGTTGTTTGTTACAGTATTTTTAAAGACCAAACAATACCGACGAGGTTTGGAATTCAATCTTGACTGAGTTGGCGCAATTTGGGTTTTTTATTTAAAAATCTTTTTTTTTGTTCAGAGTATAATTATCAAAACAAAAAGGCATAGATTAAACCGTGAATAAGCATGCAACAAGCTGATAGTGATGGTTGAGGTGAACGAAAGTTAAATTTGTCTTCTTATTCTCCAAAAGTCACTATGTAATTTGTAAATTTGGTTACGGGTACTCGATTCAATAATCTGAGAAATTAATACTAACGCCAAGCAAGAAGAGAAGAACAAACAATGAATTTATATAATTTTTGTAAAATATGAGTCCTGCCTTTAAATTCAGAGGTATTGCAGAGCATGCATGAACAAACATCCCGCCAATCTGCAACAAACAAAAGCCAATTGTTTAGAAAACAAATATGCACCCAATATACACAACATATTTCAAAAGAAACAGGAGGGTTTGGATAAAACAAGACTACTATTTATTGGTTGGAGGGGGGGGGGGTCACTAAGCCTAGGGTTCATCAAACAACACATTAAGGCAGGTGGATGGGTTTCATGCTATAATCATACAATTATATAGGCCAAGGCTTTTTCCAAACTGTGGTCTCATTGACGGCTTTGGGTTATGCTTCACCTACATGTACCGCTGCAGAATCATTGCATAAATCAAAATTGATGACAATGCTAACAACTAATTAAGGGCACAAGCTCGGGAGGGGGAATCATGAATTTCGCCACGATAGAGTTAGTATTTGCAAACAAAATTGGAAATTGTCTGTCACATAAATTTAAAATGGTCTCTCTGGAAGTAAATTTGTTGGGCCTGATCGGTGGATCTGCGCTATCACTCGATCGCGCAAAAATGCACTTGCACGATTGGTCAATCCGGTTGGAAATCTGACTTTACTTTCTGCCGATCTAAGAGAAGTGTTTTGTATTAACCCTAACCCTACCTAATGCTACTTTTTACTACTAGTAGTAAAAAGTAGTATGCAGTACTCTCACTGACTTGTGTGCAATGCCTGTAGTAATTTTTAGTATTTGGTACTTCACCATTTATTGCACTCGTAGTACCTTTTAGCATTGGGTCCCTCTGCTTGCTGAGTGTGCATGGCCCATGTATGCTGTGTAAGGTGTTCTAAACTCTACAGCAAAAAATGTCACTTGGGACACAGCAATGGGTCAAGGCTGGACTAACTGCATTTTTTGCCAGGTAAGTATTACTGACCTGTATTGCCACTATTAGTATTTTGTAGTTGGCAGTATCTGTACTCTGTCAGTACACACCCAATCATCAGTCACAGACAGACCCAATGCTACAAAATACTAAGTAGTATTCTGTAGTATGCAGTTCTTTAGCCCAAAGTAAGGCCTAGGGGGTTAGGGTTAAAGAGGAAAGTAAAGTCAAATATTTTTTACCGGAGCAATCGATCAATTTATTGTGTAAGTGCAATTCAGTGCGATCAAGTGATAGCAAGACCGTTAGCAAGAATGTACATGTAGTATCCTGACGCCACTTCAGCGCTTGTGTACAAAGTCTATGGAGAGTCAAAGAATGTAGTATACTGACGCTACTTCAGCGCTTGTGTACAAAGTCTATGAAGAGTCAAAGAATGTAGTATACTGACGCTACTTCAGCGCTTGTGTACAAAGTCTATGAAGAGTCAAAGAATGTAGTATCCTGACGCTACTTCAGCGGTTGTGTACAAAGTCTATAGAGAGTCAAAGAATGTAGTATCCTGACACTACAGAGAGTCTAGAAAACAACAGTGAAAATGTTACTCAGTCCCAGATTCATCATTTTAACATTTAACTTCATTGTCATTGAGATGATATGTATTATATGAAGAAAACAAAAACAGCGCCAGGTTGCAACATTCTTTCCTATTCCATCTACGGGGCTTTTAAAAGAGCCTGATTTAATGTCTACAAACAATGCACTCACTTCTCTCTTCCTTTTAGGTTGGTCTTTCCTGGATCCACGCGATTGTTTAGATACAATACACTGATGAAGGAGAACAGACACAGAAATAGTATCGGTGTCTGTCGACGTCGACAAACGCCAAATAGCGAAGACCGTGGAGGGTGAATTCTCCGACCTCGAGGGTATTCTTTGTACCTCATTTCATGTCGATATCCTACCAAGGCTGCAAGGCTGGGCAACACTGCTCATGTTTTTCATGAATCACCTAAGCTAAGTTGGAAGCAATGGGGAAACAAACAAAGTTGTACACACGTCAGCTGGGGCTGCCTTTCTCATTGGTTAAAAGTTGGTCCGGGTAACTAGGACCCTACATCGCTTTTTTTAACATTTGGACATGATCTGGCGATAGTTGGGTCCTAGTGTAGAGTCGGTCCCCAATGTTTACCCAAAGAAACATCAGATTTCACCTTCAAAACGGCCACAAAAGTACTCGATAAGCCATCTGAGATACAAGTACACATCGACGATCAAATTGAAATTACCAGCTTATTTCCGCAAGCTGCTTCGGCACTTTGCGATGCGATGCGGTATGCGATGCGTGTTGGTCCCACGTGCGTCCCATGCGATGCGTGTTGGTCGCGCGTGGTACCAGCATCAGAATCGTAAGTAAACCTTAGTACTACTATAGTACTACCACAATCTTAATTGTCGATGTGTACTTGTATCTCAAATGCCTTATCGAGTACTTTTGCGGCCGTTTTGAAGGTAATGTTTCTTTGGGTAAACATTGGGGAAAAGTGTCATTTTGATTGAGATGTAACTGTAAGAAACCAAACGAAACTACCTAGGACCCTACTAACTATCGCCAGATCATGTCCAAATGTGAAAAAAAAGCGATGTAGGGTCCTAGTTATGGTACAAGGTTAATAATAGGGTACTAGAGTACTAGGGTCTAGTAACTCGGACTAGATGAAGAAAGGCTAGTCCCACTTGTGTGTCCCCAGGCATAGCCCAGGTGGACTCCCTAACCTCCCTACGTTACGGAGGGAGTCCAGGATACGAAGCCTCTAAATGTGGGCGAAAAAAATCAAGCTTCTTGATACATAAATATCTTTTCAATAAAATATCCAGAAAAGGAATTTTGGCTAGATTTTCGACTCGTACTTTGACATGTTTGGACGGTTTGTAGAAATCACGGGAGCCGCAAAACCACTAACAAATATTCTGCGACATGTCACTCAAAACGTTTGATTTCATTTATGCCTTTTTGTAGTCTACAGTTGTATAAAACTCGTGCATCGATTATTTATTGAGTAAAAATAAGTCTGAAAAATCGTCTAAAAGTATCCAGTATTAAAAAATCTGCCAAAGACTGAACGTATATTTTTTCCTAGTTCCAGATCGCGCGTAAAATACATGCATCAACTACACGCGCGCAAGCAATTTCATATGACGTGTTCTGCGATGTGATGGTCAAAGTTTATCAGCTCGTTGCCGCGCCACACACGTACCGGTCGCGCACGCTACACGGACAAAACATTTCAAAACATTTCCTTGCAAGTCTTCTTTTTAAACTTTATTGGAAGTGGAAGTATTTGAAATGTATTTTAAACTGCATTTATATAAATTAATGAATACTTTATCAGAAATATAGGCTTGATTCGGGTCGGTTCTAGCGTGATTATTTTTCATGAACAAAGCAGTTTTCACTAGATCCCGAATTGGTTAAACCGATCCGCAACTAGGAAAAGTGATGACGGTACTTTTGACGTCGTATTTTCAAAATAAGAAGAGCATAAATATGGAAACAAACACTGTAGTTTTTCCATCACTCAAGGCATGGAGGAATACTAAACCTATTTTATTTGAATTTCGAGGATTAGACTAGCCGAAAACAGCCTGATTATATTTTGCGATCCGGAACTAGTACTAGTACTACTACTACCATGGAGGAAACGTCTAGTAATATTACTGACCTTGTTATTGTTTCAAAACTTTGGGATTCTAGGCTTCAGATGTCTAGCTATCCTGTAATTTCGGAGACAGTTGTGCACTTGACTTTAGCAGAAAACAAACTGGCAGTGGATATTTTGCTGGCGATCAGGAACAAGAAAGAATCCGGAACTTGTAGTACTTAGCAACTAAGTTACTCGGCTCAGCAGCTCAGGGCGCCGCCATGATAACAAATAAATTACCACACTCTAACGATTGGTGGCGCTTTATTATTGATCGACGCGGACGTTGAGTGCATGCAGTGGTTTAATGACGCACTGCGTCTAAAATCGGCACATCAAAAGCAAAGATCGTAGATACAGAGCGCCCCGC
Organism: Crossaster papposus; assembly: GCA_037893245.1. Lineage (NCBI taxonomy): Eukaryota > Metazoa > Echinodermata > Asteroidea > Velatida > Solasteridae > Crossaster > Crossaster papposus. Next base: position 283,239 of record JBAIAA010000119.1, on the reverse strand, counting down.
AAACATATCAGTCACTTTGTCATGCTGATCACTTTTACTTGCGTAAAATAAATATGTTGAAAATTGTGTTGTCCTTCTGAGGTCCAAATACTAGAATCTAAATAAAAAGTAGCACAATTATTTGAAAAATTATTATTTATTGGGTATCTTGGGTATCTATCAAAAAGCAGGCGGTAGGTTTAACATCCATTCCCCCTCCGTTGGTTAAATGTTATGGGGGTGGAAAGGGGGGGAGGGGGTGTCACACCTGAACATATCACAATCACTTCAGAATCATGTCAAACTAAAAGCTCATTGGAAAATCCAACAAATACCGATTTTCATTATTATTTTGAACTCGTCGAATCTGCATTTTGATCAACTCTGCTACAGGTAAGAAAACCAAGTCAATTTAGTAGAAATAGGCCGTCCTGGATATATACTACATACTATACTATACTATATACTATCCTGTCTCTCCTATTCTCTTCTTCCCCCATCCCTCCTCTTCTCCCCGTTTTTATCCATCTCTCTGTCACACTCTTTAATTTTTAGACGCGTATATTTCTCTGACTGTCTCTATTTTGTCTGAAGACAAAATCGAGATCATCACCGAAAGGTTATTTGCGGTGGAGCAATATAATGTCGAGCAACATAATATCACATTTGATGAACGACAGAATAGATACAAACTGATGCACAGTATTACTAGCAAAGACTATTTTTTTTTCCACATTATAATTGGATCGGACTTAATACTCAAAATGAGCAAGTGCAGGCACCCGATGCTTAAATCTACAGTTAATTATTGTATTCAATACAATAATACACAGATTCAAAAGCAAGTCAGGGTGGTCAATTGTACCCCAAAACAATAGATTTATAACATAGGTTTACCCGCACACGAGCACGACTTTCTCAACAGTTTTCAAATTGAATCCAAACCTTTTAAACTTGTTAACATACCAAATATGCTTCATTGTCTCGGCTAATTTACTTTTATCATTTTTTATCAAGTACAGAAATGGTTTTAGAAAAAAAAAAACCTACTACATGTACCTTCATAATCAGAGACATCCGTTTTAGATTTATATACATTTGTAAAATAATCTCGTTGTGCATTTAAAATATCATTTGGCTTGGTGACTCCTGTATCGTTATCAGTATTTAACCATTTTACAGTGCTTTTTAATACTGTTTCGCTTTTCCAGGTTTAAAAAATACTTATTCCTTTTTCGGACCACCTAATTCTAGCACGCATAATGCCATCAACCACATTATAATCCAAGTCTTTTATAATCAACTTAACCCTATCAATTTCATTTAAGATATCCTGATCAAGACTACTAGACAGATGTTTTTCCAACTGAATCCAATTGTTATTCAAATCAATGATCATATTGCATTTCTTCTTGGCATAAGTTATAGACCAATCCCTAGTTCTATATTTCATCCATTCCCATTTGACTTGTCAAGCATCAATATTTGGATCATCCAGACATACCTTTAAATTATCATGTAAACCTTGGACGTAATCAGCATCCTCTAATCGTGAAATATTAAATTTCCAGTGACATGACCTCTAATTGGGTCCTTACTCAGTGTAATAATAATACTAACTGCTGAATGGTCTGTTCTGATTCCAGGGAAATTATCACTATTTACCTTATAGTCTATTAAATTAGTCTATTGATTATTAAAAATGATCCGATCTACAGTGAATCAACGGGTTTTTCTGTCTTCGTGTACATGTAGATGGATTCTTGTATCTGCAAATAATTTCAACTAAATCAAAATTATCAATAATCTCTGTATTTTTATTTACGATAAAATCCTTGGGTACAAACTCCCTTTTTATCAAGCTTGGCATTAAATACACAAATAAAGTCATCTGTAATAACTGGCGCGAGGCCAGCAGAGCTGGCTGGAGACGTATGTTGTTGTTATATCCTTTGTGTTGTTGTTAATTCCATGTTTGAAGGAATGATATATAACCCGGGGCGTATCACAAAGTTTAAATTTAGTTTCGTTTGCTTGGCCCGTCACACGCGGGCCTCTAATTTGCATACTCTATAGTTTTTTACAACACCTACCTATTGTGATTCTTTAAAGCGCATCAATATACATGTATATAAAACAGAACGCGGCTTTAGCTTCTTCATTCAGGTGAACGCACACACAACGAGCGTAATTGTATTTCCATGCTGGGTTATCTTGTTGTCTTTCTTGAGCCCTTTGTGGGGTTTCTTTTTTGGTCATGTCGACTTCTTGGAGGCTGATCCGGCTGCGATTTTTGAAAAAAAATCAGACTATTTCGATCCCAAGTTGAACATTATTTCTAAGCCACAGGAAGATTTTACCTCTCTCTCAGATAGCTAAAGTTAAAATTAGAAGCAAAGTACCTGAGCAAGCCAAGAAACGTCGCCCGATTTGAGTTCTGCGGGCAGCGGGAAATTTTGCTACTTAAAATCTAGTCAGCCATATAGAAAACCACCTAGATCACGAATCGGCGCTACAGGCTACCCTTTGATGCATTAAAGCTCATAGTCATATAGATGACAGAAAGCAGACGATCCGGATAGCGGACACTAGCAGGGCCGGCTGGGCTACTATCTCGCATCTCGACAAGAGGGAGGCCGATAAGCTTTCGACAGAGCAACAAAAGAAAGTATTGGCCGCTGAGGAAGCCGCCCTTAAAGACATCGAGGGACGAAAGCGTCGGCAATATATCGGGTCCAGGGGAGTTTTGACAAGCACCCTCCTGCTAATCCTGATCGCTACTTTGTCTAATTTCAGTGGCTGTTTTGTGCTCCACCCTAATCCCATGCTGTATAACAAATGTATTTAAAATATACATTCAGTCCCCTTTCTCCTTCTTTGGCGGTCCGATCATAAACTGTTTTTCATGCGTATGATCGCGCAGCTAAGAAGCAAGAAACAAGCTTATTGGATATTGTAGAGAAAGAAACCTGGTGATAGAAACCTCTAAATAAGTAGATCATCAAACTTTAAAGTCCTTCGGCTCGGGCATTAACGCGTCCAGGCCCATGAGCTTGTTTTAAACACACGTTTAAAACCGGTCAACCTCATATTTATTCCCTTATTTATTAATACATAGGCGAAACCACTCAAATGGTTTATGAGCATTGTTTTGATACCATGAACATTTACTGAAATATGAAAAACAAAACTTGAACTGGCAAACAATAACATGGTTATTGAATTTGTTAATAAAAAGTTACTATTGTCAATTGTCATATCCATTAAAACATACTACTTCTAGAAACTTGAGGCACCGTGTGCCTTCTAGTTTCTAGAAATAGACTGATAGTGAATGATACATGTACCATGAACATTTACTAGAATATAAAAACAAAACTTAACCGGCAAACAATAACATATTGATGAAGAAAACAATTACTATTGTCAACTGTAATATATTGTAACGTAGATTTCTCTGGGGTCGACTACACACACAAGAAGGACTCCTGACGCAAGTATTCCTCTATTTCCGGTGATTCTCTGCCGTTTATTGTGATCTCTTGCCAACCAAACATGGACTTCAAGCTCACACAATCACGCGGTACCAGAACTGGTTAGAACCAGTTCGGCGCTTGCGCAATCCAAAGGCGGGTTTCCGGGGCGATCCCACCACCGTGGAATCGCTCCAGCGCCCTCTACCGCCCAACCGGCACGGGCGTTACACAGCCCCCCACGAAGACCTTGTTTGCCCCCAAACAAGACCATGGGCGCTGCTGCCGCACCCCGGCCAACCGCCCTGGAAAACGCATAACGCCAACATTACACAACAATTTACATTCCAACAATTTACATTACAACAATTTACATTACAACAATTTACATTACAACAATTTACATTACAACAATTTACATTACAACAATTTTCATTACAACAATTTTGGGGTAAGCCCCTGGCCCCAGGACACACCCCTGGCCCACCACGACTACGCACGGTGGCACACCACGGCTACGCACGGTGGCACACCACGGCTACGCACGGTGGCACACCACGGCTACGCACGGTGGCACCACGGCTACGCACGGTGGCACACCGCTACGCACGTCGCCACACCGCTACGCACGGCGGCACACCGCTACGCACGGCGGCAAACCACGGCTACGCACGACGGCTACGCACGGCGGCAAACCACGGCTACGCACGGCGGCAAACCACGGCTACGCACGACGGCTACGCACGGCGGCAAACCACGGCTACGCACGGCGGCAAACCACGGCTACGCACGGTGGCACACCACGGCTACGCACGGTGGCACACCACGGCTACGCACGGCACACCCCTCTAATGTTAAGACTTGACTGCAAATGTAACTGCGACTGGCTCCTCTGACTGCGACTGGTGCCTTCGACTGCGGCTGGCTCTTGCGACTGCGACTGTGGTTCCTGCGACTGCGACTGCGGCTGGCTCCCGCGACAGCGACTGGCTCCTGCGACTGCGACTGGCTCCTGTATCTGGTGCCTGCGACAGCGACTGGCTCTTGCGACTGCGACTGCGACTGCGCTTGGCTCCTGCGACTGCGACTGGCTCCTCCGACTGCGACTGGCTCCTGTGGCCGCGACTGTGACTGCCTCTTGCGACTGCGACTGATTCTTGCGACTGGCTCCTGTGGCCGCGACTGTGACTGCTTCTTGCGACTGCGACTGATTCTTGAGACTGGCTTAGAGAGCGTGGGCGTCCCGGCGAGGCCCCGCCCCCGCTGCGCCGACGGGCACGGCTCGGGCTCGCTCCGAGTGTTGCGAGCCGTCTGCCGCGCCGCCGTCTACAGCATGGGCCGGGCCCCTCCGACTCCTCTTGTGACGGTCCCTTGTGACTGTCCCTGCGGCTCCGACTGGCTTAGAGAGCGTGGGCAACGTTGACGGATCCGCTCCATTGCACTGTGTGCGGAGCAGTTCTGCCCCCGCTGCGTCGACGAACACAACCCGCGGACGCTCCGAGTGAAACGACCCGCCGGCTGCGCCGTCGTCCACGGCCCTGGGCGGCCCTCCCGCCGTGGGGCGAGTTGGCTGCCGTGCTATCGTGTTTTTTCTCAAAACATGAACACTCCACCTGGTCTTTTCTTAGTCCTCCTGCATGCCGACCGCTGCCACCAATATAAATGTAACGAAGATTCGCCTGGGGTCGACTACACACACAAGAAGGACTCCTGACGCAAGTATTCCTCTATTTCCGGTGATTCTCTGCCGTTTATTGTGATCTCTTGCCAACCAAACATGGACTTCAAGCTCACACAATCACGCGGTACCAGAACTGGTTAGAACCAGTTCGGCGCTTGCGCAATCCAAAGGCGGGTTTCCGGGGCGATCCCACCACCGTGGAATCGCTCCAGCGCCCTCTACCGCCCAACCGGCACGGGCGTTACAATATTCAGTAAATCAGCATTTTATTGGTCTGATATTACTTATCCAGGAACTAGCAGGCACCAGTTTCTAGAAGTACACTGATACCGTGAACATTTACTAGAATATGAAAAAAAACCACTTAACCGGCAAACAATAAAATGACTATTAATATTGTATACTTTAACAAAAGTGGGTTATTTAGTTACTATTATTAAATATCATATCCATATTTAGTTGACTTTAACACTAAAACTACGTTTTAGTGTACATGAAAACAAAGGATATTTACAAAAGTATAACCACTATTCAGGCATCAGGCACTTCAAAAGAGTAGATCTTGTCAACTGAAGAAACAGCTATATCAAATAAAATTTAAATAAATTTTTGGATCAATTTCACTTTGTTTTGTTCCTTTGTAAAATTATAATAATTACAAATCTGTTACGGTGTGAATTTACTCAAATTGCAAACCAAGTTTGACTAGATCAAATCCATCATTTTACGTGGTCCTATTTCATGTTGATCCAATTAAGTTCAATGACCTAAATAAAACAAAACACAAACTCAAATACAATCATGTGACTTGCTCATCGTTTTGTAAATTATCTTTGACACATTAGTATCTATAATCTAAATAGACACACCTGCAATACTTGAAGATAGGATGCACTATTGGTAATTGCTTGAATTATTAGGAATGGGTAGATATAAAGGTAGGATACACCATTGGTAATTGCTTAACTTGTCATGAATTGGTATATTTGGGGGTTGTATTTTATAGTAAATAATATAGTAAATATGTATCGTTTAACTGGCCAGCCCAAAGTTTGACAAACATGGATCCTGAGAAAAGCAAGAAAAACGGCGTTGTTTTCAACCGGCGTCGAGCAGTGGTTCTTGTGGTTTTCTTCGCGATCGCCGTCTGTCGATACTGTTTTTATAATTTGTATTACAGGATATCTAGTGCAATCATTTTGCTGGATGCCTTGAATCATTATTTACTTTCAAATAAGTAAGATAGTTCTTAATAATTTGGTAGTAAATTTGTTCCTATATCTGCAAATGGTGTATCCTACCTTTAATCTAAATCACCGACAGTAACTACACATTTTCACGTTTTGAAGATATGCTGTCTTCGATTTTCAAACAATTCTACTTGTAATCTGTATGTTTTATTTGTACAACTATTATTTTCTTTTGGGGGCATCTGGACCCCACTAGGGTTATTTAGGTTGCTAGTTTTGTTTAAAAGATTTTAAAAATAATGCCATAAGTAAACACCAGTTACTTGTTTTATTCTTTATTTTAAAGGTAATAATGTGCTAAACAAATTAAATCAGCATTTGAGAAACAAAAACTTAAAAAACAACTCTTACTTTATCTTCAAAAATAGAACCTTCGATGGAAAATCAAACTGAAAAATGAAAACACATTGAAAATATAATTATCCCCTATTAAATGCCCCTTTTTGATTCAAGTTCTACTGAAATCATGACAAAGCTCCCAATGAAGACGGTGCTAAGTTATCACTCCCTCAAGAAAAACAACAGTTGGAAACATAATAAAATACAGTTTGGACAAATGTATTGAAATGTTGTGCACGTTTTCCCGTTGGTATGTGCACTCATATCAATTACTGTATGCCTGTGATAATCACAATGAGATGACATAATAACTGTTCCATAAAGGTTTCGAAGAGAAGGACCAACATTAAGTTTACATCAAACCAAAAACATATCAGATTGGCAACTGAATTATACCATTCCTTGTAAACAAATTCAATTTTTAATATCTCCACAGACTATTGAGCTTTAAACCTACAACTAACATAGATGTGTCTTGATGAGTCGCATAGATGCTTTCATTTGAAGACAACTCTAAGATTGTTTTATGATTTATCTGCACTAAATACAGGGACATTTCTGGCATACTTCTGAGCAATTAAAATATTTGTTTCAATTTACGAGGGTCAACAGAAAGAGAAGACTTGTCGCTACTGGACAAAAAGCAAAAAGCTACTTAAAAGCATGTGCGAACCTTGAGGACCAGTGAACAAAAGATGTCAACAGGATGCAGGAAGATGGTTACAGATTGTACAGATCGTTTCCCTTCTATGGGGCAAAATGGGGTTAGGGTTATGTGTAGAAACATACAGGGAAACACTAATAAGGGATTCTTGATAAACAGTTCAAGTGTTCACAGTGTGAGAAAAAATGGCTTTTGTCTCTTTGTTCTTAACTACATGAAAACAAGGAATGTGCACAACAGGTGTGGAAGGTAAGCATGTATGGGCGAGTTTTGTTTGTGTGTGCACGAGTAATTGTTTAGAGGTTGTGGTTCTCCCACAAAGCGAGGAAGAAAAGTGTCAAGATTCAGGAAACATTAAGCACCATCATAAAGACAGCTCGCTCACATGGCTTGCTAATGTGCTATGTTTGTTACCAAGCAAAATTGAAGCAAAAGAGAAACAAAGAATCCCTCAGGAAAACACCGAGTATACAGTGTAAAATACATCTGTGATGAAGGGCCAACATCTAATATTGACGAAAATAATTGTTGCAAATAAGCATTTTCCTACTATTTTGTGGATTGATTTGTTTATACCTTAATGTTAAGGTTCAGTCTCTGTAAAGGAGCTACATCTGAAAGTGGGTCGTAGAGATAATTACCCGACAGATCCAGTTCAACCAGATGTGGCATGTCACTAACGGATGCAGCGATGGGTTCAATGTCTGCATCACTCAATGAGCACAGACTTAAGCTCAGTTTTTTTAGCTGTTTCAGACGCTTTAAGTGAGACCATGCACTTGATCCAGCCAGAGATTCATTGCAAGACAGATCCAGTTCAACCAGCAAGTCACTTACGGATGCAGCGATGGGTTCAATGTCTTCATCACTCAATGAGCACTGACTTAAGTCCAGCCTTTTCAGCTGTTTCATGCACTTTAAGTGAGACCATGCACTTGATCTAGCCAGGGATTGATTGCAAGACAGATCCAGTTCAACCAGCATGTCAGTATTTGATGCAGCAATGGATTCAATGTCTGCAGCCCTCAATGAGCAACCCTGTAATTCCAGCCTTTTTAGTTGTTTTAGACACTTTAAGTGAGACCATGCACCCGAGCCAGCCGGGGTTTTATTGCCAGACAGATCCAGTTCAACCAGATTTGGCATGTCACTAAGGGATGCAGCGATGGGTTCAATGTCTGCTTTACTCAATGAGCACCAACTTAAGTTCAGCCTTTTTAGCTGTTTCATGCACTTTAGATGAGACCATGCACTTGAGCCAGCCAAAGATCTATTAAAAGACAGATCCAGTTCAACAAGATTTGGCATGTCAATCAATGATACAGCAATGTCCTTAATATCACCGCTATGTAATAAGCAGTTGTGTAATTCCAATCTCTTAAGATGTTTCAGTTTCTGTAGTTCAGGTGACCATTCAGCTGCTGTGCCACTAAGGTCATGACTATATTGAATGACAAGTTCAACTAAGTCACTTCTTTGTTCCATTACCCTGAGAATATTTGCCATATCAGGACCTCGACATTTATTGGAGAGTTGCAGTCTTATGCCAGTACTTATTTCATCCTTTGTGGACCAGTGAACAAAAGATGTCCACAGGATGCATGAAGATGGTACAGATTGTACAGATCGTTTTCCCTCTACGGGGCAAAATGGGCTTAGGGTTATCTGTATAAACATACAAGGGAACACTAATAAGGGAATCTTGATAAACATTTCAAGTGTTCAGTGTGAGGGGAAATGGCTTAGGTGTTTTTGTTGTTAACTACATGAAAACTACTGTTGTTAACTACACGAGTTTTGTTTGTGTGTGCATGAGTAATTATTTAGAGGTGGCGGTCCTCCCATAAAATGAAGAAGAAAGTGTTCAGATTCAGGAAACATTAAGCACCATCATAAAGACAGCTCGCTCACATGGCTTGTGATGTCTGTTACCAAGCACAATTGAAGCAAAGAGAAACAAAGAATTCCTCAGGTAAACACCGAGTATACTGTGTAAATACACATCTGTGAAGGGCCAACATCTAATATTGAAGACAATAATTGTTGCAAATAAGCATTTTCCTACTATTTTGTGGATTGATTTGTTTATACCTTAATGTTAAGGTTCAGTCTCTGTAAAGGAGCTACATCTAAAAGTGGGTCATAGAGATAATTAAATGACAGATCCAGTTCAACCAGATTAGGCATGTCACTAAGGGATGCAGCGATGGGTTCAATGTCTGCTTTACTCAATGAGCACCAACTTAAGTTCAGCCTTTTTAGCTGTTTCATGCACTTTAAGTGAGACCATGCACTTGAGCCAGCCAGGGATTTATTGCCAGACAGATCCAGTTCAACCAGATTAGGCATGTCACTCAATGATGCAGCAATGTCCTTAATATCCCTGCTATGTAATGAGCAGTTCTGTAATTCCAATCTCTTAAGATGTTTCAGTTTCTGTAGTTCAGGTGACCATTCAGCTGCTGTGGCACTAAGGTCATGACTATATTGAATGACAAGTTCAACTAAGTCACTTCTTTGTTCCATTACCCTGAGAATATTTGCCATATCAGGACCTCGACATTTATTGGAGAGCTGCAGTCTTATGCCAGTACTGATTTCTTCTACTTGAAAGTCTAACTCATCTACAGAGCAACACACAAGTTTTGGCATACGACCAACTAGAGCCACAACACACATCGCATCCTCCACTTCTAAACCACAGTAATATATCCTCAGCATCTTAAGTTGTGTCAGCTGCTGTAACTTGAACAAAGACACACCCGAGCCAGCCAAGGGATTTCCAGACACATTCAATTTAACCAGAGTGGGAATGCTACTCAGTGATACAGCAATGTGTTCAATATCCGAGCCTATCAATGAGCAGTTTGTTAAGTCTAATTGCTCCAGATATTTCAAACCTTTTAATGTTGGTGACCACACAGCTGCTGTACCACTTAGTCCGTTAACACCGTCAATGGCAACTTCAACTAAGTCACCTCTATGTTCCATTACCCTGAGAATATTTGCCATATCAGGACATCGACATTTTTTTGAGAGCCGCAGTCTTATGCCAGTACTGATTTCATCCACTTTAAAGCCCAACTCATCTACATAGCAACACACAAGATTTGGCATATGACCAACAAGAGCCACAACAGACATCGCACCCTCCACTTCTAAACCACAGCGATCTATCCTCAGCATCTTAAGTTGTGTCAGCTGCTGTAACTTGAACAAAGACACACCCGAGCCAGCCAAAGGATTTCCAGACACATTCAATTTAACCAGAGTGGGAATGCTACTCAGTGATACAGCAATGTGTTCAATATCCGAGCCTATCAATGAGCAGTTTGTTAAGTCTAATTGCTTTAGACATTTCAATCCTTTTAACGTTGGTGACCACACAGCTGCTGTACCACTTAGTCTTGTAACACCGTCAATGGCAACTTCAACTAAGTCACTTCTATGTTCCATTACCCTGAGAATATTTGCCATATCAGAACCTCGACATTTATTGGAGAGCTGCAGTCTTATGCCAGTACTGATTTCATTTACTTGAAAGCCCAACTCATCTACAGAGCAACACACAAGTTTTGGCATACGACCAACTAGAGCCACAACACACATCGCATCCTCCACTTCTAAACCACAGTGATCTATGATCAGCATCTTAAGTTGTGTCAGCTGCTGTAACTTGAACAAAGACACACCCGAGCCAGCCAAGGGATTTCCAGACACATTCAATTTAACCAGAGTGGGAATGCTACTCAGTGATACAGCAATGTGTTCAATATCCGAGCCTATCAATGAGCAGTTTGTTAAGTCTAATTGCTTTAGACATTTCAATCCTTTTAACGTTGGTGACCACACAGCTGCTGTACCACTTAGTCCATTAACACCGTCAATGGCAACTTGGACAATGTCACCCCTGCTACCAATGGACTTAAGAATATCGGCTACGTCTGAACCAGTGAACATACTCTGTGCCGCGTATGTACCAGTTAACATACTCTGTGTCGCGTCTGTACCAGTGAACATCAAACTACTGACTTGTATTTTCAAACCAGTATCACATGGTAAGACTTTAAACACACCTCCCACATCACAATGGGCAAGCTTTGCCACACGGCCAACTAATGCAGCAATGCATTTTACATCATCTATTTTCCAATCATAAGTTCGACGCAGTACGATTGCTGTCAGTGTCTGCGTATCATAAATTGATGCAGCAATGAGCTTAATATCAGTGCTTGTTAGTGAACAATGTTCAATAATCAACTTGTCAAGGTGCTTTAGTTCCTTGAAATGACAAGCCCATAATGCTGCAGTTCCCTGCAGTCCCTCAATTGATACCATTTGTAATGCAACCGAGTCTGTTCTGTTAGCCAGCCCCTTCAGAATGCACTTCATTTCATAACCATTTAATGGCATCCCACAAAGCTCCAAACGAATACCACCCCCTGATGGGTATATCCGTATACGCATACGCCTTGAACCTGTAGTTAGGTACATCAAATTTGGCATATCTTTTAATGATAGCGCAATGTGCTTTATATCATCAGTCATCAGAGAAAAACAATCCAGCTCCAATCTCTTAAGATGCATTTTATTTAACAGTGGCATCCATGAAGGCAATGAACCACTTAAACCTTCACTGTCTAAAAGGTCTAATTTAGACAACTTGTGAGCCTTGCCCAATGATGATGCAATGTCTGCCATACCATCGGTGGTTAAAGAGCACTCCTCCATTTTGACAACAGAAATATTAGGCATGTTACTTATGGCCACTGCCAGATCTTTACTACACCTTTCCAAGTTATGGTCGGAGAAGTTTATTTCCCTGACTTTGTCAAGGTACACATTGCTCGTGTTCTTTGTCTGATTAATAGCAACATGTTTGAGAAACCATACGAAGGAGCTCACATCATCACGGATGTTGAGATAACGTGTGTCTATTGTTTCAGTTATGACTGACTCTATGAATGCCTGTGATAACAGATTTGTTGCCTGGCTCTCGAGGTAACAATTCAAGGCAATGGGTAATGCTGTAGTATCGGTACAAGTAGGCCCACTCTCAGCATCGATCCTCTTCTGTAACATGTTCAAGACTTCAACAGTGCATGCTTCATTGTCACCACAACAAAAGCGCAGCAGATAGGGAAACTTCTTCATGTCATCAAGTTGATCAAGATTCTTTTGAAATTCCTCAGTGTCTGATTTTTGTAAGCTTTGCAGGTAAAAAGCAGCAGAGAACTCCTGAAATGTTTTGTGGATAAACTGTATGTTGTTTTGACTGCCCGTCCCTTTAAAGACCCTCTGGCTCGTGAGTATGCCAGCCTTCAAAGCTTTATCTAGCACATTCTTCTCAAACTCTCTTTCTTGAAAGGAAAGCTGCTGCAATGGAGACACCAGGCCATCTAAAGCAACTTTCCCAATCGCAACAAGTATCTCTGGTATCTCCTCCTCCGGTATACCTCTTCTATGGAATATATATCGAAGAGCCTCTTTATACAAGCGTGATATTGTGTCTGGTAGTGTAGAATCACCTCTCCATAATACACACATTAATAGAAGAAGCATTGGGCTATGGGCTAAGTCAAAGAGGACATCTGATGACTGAATGGTTTGGAAAAGGGACTTGGCATCACGAGGGCTTCCAGAGAAAAACTTTCCCAAGTAATTTTTAATATATTCCCCACAGAACCCCATTACCTTTACTTGAGTGTACGGTTGTTTAACCAGTGATCTGCTGACTAATTTGCCAAAATGAGAGGTGCGGGTGGTTATAACCACATCAATGTTTTTTCCAATTTTTCGATTCAGAATTTGCAAGATGGATCCGAATGATTTACTATCAAGCTTGGTGGTCATCAACTCATCAAAGCCATCCAGAAGAACTAACACCTTTTTAGGATTCTTGAAAATAAAGGTTTTCAGGTCGTTCTTATCGATAATATTTTGATTGATGAGTTGCTCAAAAAGAGAGTCAACGAGATTTGCAGTTTGTTCCAGTTCACTCATGCTCAGAACAAACACGAGCTTATATTTGGCCAGAGGGCCCGAAGAGCCAGTTGCCCAGTCGTAACCTATTTTCCTAATCAGGGTTGTTTTCCCCAAACCAGCCAATCCCTCATAAATGATACTATTGATAACATCACCGTCCTTGTTTTTATTAAGGAAAGCATCCTCATACGTCACCTCCTTCCCACCTTTAAACGATATCCCAGTCAATTGTAACTTATCAGTGACTAATCTTAACTTAGTATATATATCTATTAAAGGCATCATATCATCGTCAATAAAAGGAGATATTGGGACACAACTGTCTTTAATCCTGTAAACCTTCTTAAGTGCTTCTTCACACAAATCTGCCGCAATGTTTGCTGCTGCATCGGTGGCTTGACTGGTACCTTGACTTGTTTGTACCGGTGGGCTGCCTTCCTCAGGTTGGATGTGTTTTACAGGGTGCTCATCATTTTCCATGCGTCCTGTTGAAAAAAAGTGAATTCATCACATTTTGAGAGTATAGTTTGAGGCAAAATATGTCGAGCAGGAATATGCATGAGATCTTTGATGAAATGTAATAATGTAGGAATCACTTAAAGCAGAAAACCATCCTGTGCATGAGCACCTTTTTTGGGGGAGGGGGGGTGTCAGATTTATTTTATGTCCGATTGTTGCAAACAGGCGTATAAGTAATTCAGAACATTGCTATCTTTCAATTGTTACAATTTTGTGTCAGAGCAGGGACGGATCGAGCAGTCAGTGCACAGCATAGTCGTATTTGCAGCGAGTTGGCAGTCTCGGCCGTTCGATAATTCACGAGGTTTTAACAAGAGTTCAATTGTGCCCCTTGAAAAATTCGACATAAAATCTCTTAAGTGGTAGTTTCAGGATAAAATTGAACATTGAGTAAAGCTTCAACAATTTCTACATCGATTTATGCCAATTTTGTATTATTATTTCCGATTTAAAGTTATTAGTTTATAGCCTTGAGAAATGAGGTTTAATGAGATTTCCCCAAATCCGAAGGGATTTTCAATTCTAATAAAAAAATACTCACCTCTGTTTACCTACAGGTACTTTTTGTATTGGAATTGACTTTTTTGACACCCTCTATATTTTTTGAGTGACCCTGTCTGTTTCCGGAAAGTTTAAGCAAAAAATTGTTATTAGTTGGAAAGTTGAAGTGTTACGCTTTCAAACCATACCATATATCTTCCAGTTCAAAAGAAGATTTTTGCTTTAAATGGGAAATACAGCAAAATTGCACACTTTCCCGTTTGAAATACATGTGTTTACGTATTCGTGGATGTATCGCAGTCAACGTTTATAAGCTTTTGTATTGCATTCAGTATGCACACGACATCTACGCGTACAAACAAGAAGAACAATGATGCATATACACAGATCACCTGATCAGGTCAGCTGACAGTCTTATTGCGCTGCAGAGTCGAGTTACGTGATTGGTCAAGACACGAGCTGGTTTGGGGGATTGACTAACGAAGAATGCACCCTCATGCAATAGCGTTCTTTCACAACTTCATCCAAACACATTCGGAAAACTTGTGAATTTTAGGTGACCTTGACTGTTTCAGATCATTAGGTGAACAATAGTTACGAAGATAAGTTAATAATCAAACTTGTCATAGAATTGTGAATTGTGTCTGCCGTACGTCTTTCTTTTATATAGAAAATTTTTAGTTTTCGCAAACATTAATGCGACACCGACAGCACCGTTTTAACTCACATTTTTCTTGAAATAGTTGCAATTAAAAAAAAATGTCTTGTTTAACAATAAGGCTAAACCTTTTTCTACCTAACTTTTAAATAACATGGTTGTTTTAAAGACCTGTTATCATGTGGTGTCCAATCTCGTGAATATTCCTTTTACCGAGAGACTGACATGTATGCATACAAATGTACTACAAAGCAAATAGAAGAAATTACTTTTCTGAAGGCTGCGCGCCGTGACAAAGTAGGTTTCAACTCCCCCCCCTCCTCTTTCTGGATCCACGCCATGGTGAGGGTAGAGTGATTCCAGAAAACCTTCCTAGCCCTTAAATCCCTCTATAACCTCCAACCATCTCCGTTAAATGCTACTTGTTGTACATTTGAAAAAGGAATAATATCTTCAACTTCAATCTGGGAAAATACAAGTACCAAACTGTTTTTACCTGATGTTGCTCCCTGGTTAACTGTAATGTAATTGATTGTATTCCCAGTTGACGGTGCAAGAAAGACAGGACTGTTGCCAGCAACATTGACCTCTCCTACTTGTTGAGTTAGTTGAACGGGATATGATGCAGGACGAGTACACAGAGCGGATGGATACTGATTTGCTGGCTGGAGTGCTGAAGGTACTAAATCTTGAACCACTATTAGGAAAAAGTTTGAACATACATAGGTCGTTGAATAATTAAAAGGTCACTATGTCCTGAAATCCCCCATAATATCATGTTTTAGATTGTTTACTTATCCTATTTCAAACATATGGATGAAAGGAACCAACCTAATATCTTACTGTTCCCAAGAAAAGACGAACAAAACTCTGGTTGTTTACATATAACACGACGTGTACACATACGCATTTCCTGTCATTTTCATTCAATTTACGATATACGTGGTGCGTTTCCCATAAATTGCACACGGCACCAATGTACAAAATGTGGTTTCTTACACGTCCGCATAAGGCAAACACTTTCCGGCTGGAATCTGACCCCGGAAACTCGTTCTACACAAGAATAACACAAAATGCACCGTTTTTAAAAGATGGTAATGCGAATGTTTAAATCCTGCTTTTAAATGATGAGTAGTTAAAAATAGGTTTTGTAGTCCAATTGGGAAATTGGGATATTCCAGGACATAGTGTCCCTTTAATGAGTCATCACATTTACTTCTCTCATTAAAAATTCACTTCTCACAATGCTGTGAACCTTATACAATGTATATGTACTCACAATTCTCCTTGCAAAGTCGGTCAGGTTGATGTTTTTCTAGTGCAGATGATGTCATCATTCTCTGTTTTCCTGCTTCAAGAGTTGACTGTATCTTTGGGTCGGGCCTGTAAAGATCATCATCCCACTCCTGTCTCATGCTTTGAGGCTCAGGTGATGTAGGTACATTTTGTTGAATGTTCTTCTTACTGGCCCCTCCCACATTACGTGCATCTTGCTGAGGAATTTGTTTGTGGCGACTTGCCTGCTTCTGTTTAACTACCTGGTTCTCATGTATTGCTATCCCTTGATGAGAACTCTGCTCATATCTAAGATGCTCAGGTGATGTAGGTTTACTTTGTTGGGTGGTCTGTTCACTGACCTCAGTCACTTTCTGCTTAGCTTGCCAAGGACTTCGTGAATGATTTGCGTGCTTCTGCTTAACTACCTGGTTATCATGTGTTGCTATCTCTTGATGAGAACTCTGCTCATGTCGGAGATGCTCAGGTGATGTAGGTTTACTTTGTTGGGTGGTCTGTTCACTGACCTCAGTCACTTTCTGCTTAGCTTGCCAAGGACTTCGTGAATGATTTGCGTGCTTCTGCTCAACTACCTGGTTATCATGTGTTACTATCTCTTGATAAGAACTCTGCTCATGTCTGAGATGCTCAGGTGATGTAGGTTTACTTTGTTGGGTGTCCTGTTCACCGACCTTTGTCACTTCTTGTTTTTCAGATGATGATATCTCTTGATGATCATCTTTTGTCTCAGTTGCTTCATCTTTTGGTCTCTCTTGTTCAGTAGCAGTTTCCTTTCCTTGTTGCAGGTTCAATTCTCTGACACCTGCAGCATTCTGACCCTCTGGCTGGATTCTATCAAGATTAAGGACCTTACAATCTCCCTCATCTTCTGTTGGTTTCTTCTTGGGGTGTTTCCGTCTCCCTTTTGTCCTCTTCCTCTCTGTATGTGAAGATTAACCCAAAACAAATGATTATACACAATCCGATTCGCAAGTAGTTTTGTTTCATGAGCAATTAATGTTTTTGGCTCCAAAAACAGACAAGGGCTGTTGTAAGTTCACCTTTATCATATCACACCCACGTACCTTTTGATCGGCTGGCTAATGAAGCAGTGACTGATGTTTTTTCCTGCAATTCTTTAGCATCACTGCTGTTTTTTCTTGTCCCGGCAACTAAGGTTTAGAAAAACAAAACAAAAAAAAGATCACTTCAAATATTGGTTTGTACAAGAATTAGCCCTAGAATGATTAAGCTAAAGCAGTAAATTGGCAAATTTACTCATTATACATGTACTGTGTATGTAATAAATAAGGGAATAAATATGTGGTTGGCCAGTTTTAAACAAGTATCTTAACGTGAGGGAATTAACAATGTTCAGGTTCATGAGCCGGTTTTAAACATACTTGTTTAATACCGGCCAACCACGTTTTTATTCCCATTCATAAATACCTTTTCGGTAAAAAAAAATATCAGACCGAAAGTCAAATAAGTCAAAGATTAACGATTTTGTTTAACAATTTATCTTCATGTTTTTCATTGAGCATCCAGTTCGCGAGTAAGATGTAAACAACTCCTTTTATGGACATTGGCACGCGCGTCGCGCGTAGCTGCGCAATGTCACACAGATGCTGCTGTGGACCATAAATATTGACTTACTGGAAAGTATTGCGCATGCATTGTGAACGTTCAACCAATAAAACAGTAAAAGGCACCGGATTACAAAAGAGTCCAAATTTCATGTAACACTGGACAACTGTTTAAAACCGGCCAGCTATGTCTTTATCATCCGTTTAAAACCTGAACTATTAAGGAATGACAGTCTGAAGCATCCTGTAAAATAATGGCTCTTGTCGTGTTGACATTTTCAAGTGAAGTTATATTTTTATATAAATTTCCAACACGGCTCCTAACTTTTCATATTTAGTTATTCCACATTTTCTTTGCAATTGATCACACACTTGTGAAGGGGTACAAGCCACCTAGACTGATTCTCCGACCTAACAATTTCCCAAAGTCTATATATTGTTTCGTTTTAATTTTAAGTGGGTCAGAAAACCTGACTACAAGAACATTATTTGTTTTCTTGATTTTTCGAGCATTTATGAACCCAAAACGGCAAATAAGTCAGTGTAACAATATTTACTAGAACATATTAACCCCCAAATTCATCTATTAAAAAAAATTACAGCAAAAGCAAATGTTGTATATATTGTTCTTAAAACTCTCGTCCCCTGCTTTCCTTGGAGTGTGGGGAATACATAGATTGCCTTGGGAGGGCAAGTGTCCTTGTTTCTGTTGCAAGTTCTAGAAATGCATGCTGTTGATTGAGTTATACAAAAAACTAGCTTTGCACATCAATAATGCCGTCTTATGTGATGCGTTTGTCAACTGGGAGCCAATGAAACTGCTTTAGGTAGTGGAGATGTGTATGTTTGGAAATATAAAGTTGAATATTACCAGTCTCTGATGATGAGCAGCTAGTGGCAGGGCTGACTGCTGGTGATGAGCAGGAATCAGGCCTCACATCATTCAAGATCTGTTCCTTGATATCATGAGCCGGGCTCTTTGTAATCTTTTTTGCTCCAGATGGTGATTTGTAGTCAGTTTTTCTTTTTCTGTTTCCCTCTCTTCCAGAATTGTCTTGTTCTTGGCCAGTGGATGCTTTAAATGAGATGGTAGAATTCTGCAAGTTATCTAAGTTTTCTTCAACGCCACAACTTGCCCTCTCTGCACCCTTTCTTTCTCCTTTCTGTATTCTTGCAAAATCATTGCCTTTCCTTTGTCGTTCTTGTTTCTGTTCCCTTGTTTCTCCTGATTGGTGAACATTGGGTGCCTTATCTGCTGGGAAGATGGATGATTTCTTCAAGTTATCAGAACTGTTGTCAACACCAAGGCCTGTCTCATTAGCTTTTTCATTTTGTGTACTCCCAGAATCGTTGTCTTTCCTTGGCGGGTCCAGTTTATGTTTTTGTGTTTCCCCCGATGGGTGGCCAGCGGGTGTCTCAACTGCCGAGATGGAAGAATCCTCCAGGTTATCCAAGTTTTCTTCACCACCAAGGTTTGTCCTTCTGTTAGCTTTTCTTTTTCTTTTTCTCTTTTGCCTTCTCTTGGAATTGTTGCCTTTCCTTGGCTGTTCTTGTATTTTTTGTTGTGTTTCCACCGATAGTTTGCCAGCAGATGCCTTAGCTGCTGAGGAGATGGACGAATCTTCCAAGTTACCAGAGTTTTCTTCACTACCACAATTTGTCCTCTCAGAACCTTTGCTTTCTCCTTTCTGTATTTTTCCAGAATCGTTGTCTTTCCTTGGCCGTTTTCGTTTCTGTTCTTGTGTTTCCACCGATAGTTGGACAGCAGGTGCCTTAAGTGCCGGGAAAACAGAAGAATCTTCCAAGTTAGCAGTGTTTTCACCACCACCAAGGTTTGTCTTTCTCTTGGAAGCTTTTCTGTTTCCCTTTGGCCTTTTCCCAGAATTGCCTTTCATTGACTGTTTGTGTGTTTCATCCTCAAGGCTGGCCCTCTCCGCACCTTTTCTTTCTCCTTCCTGTATTCTTCCAGAATTGTTGTCTGTTTTTAGCTGTTCTAGTTTTTGTGTTTCCCCCAATGAGTGATTAGTGGGTGCCCTAGCTTCTAAGGGCATGGACAAATCCTCCAGGTTATCCAGGTGACCACGCCTTGTCCTTTTGGCATCTTCTCTTTTTCTCTTTTGCCCTCTCCTAGGATTATCTTTTCTTGGCTGTTCTACTTTCTGTGTTTCCTCTGATGGGTGGCCAGTGGATGCCTCGAGTGCTGAGTTGTTACCGATAGCTGTGTCCTGAGAGCAATGGCTTGTTCTTCTCCGAGTAGCTTTTCTTTTTCCTTTTTGTTTCCTCTCTAAATGTTCGCTGGTCTTTTCTCTTGAATTCCCTGTGGCATGGTTATAAACAAACACATGAATATCAAACTTACAACAGAACAATTATTGTCATGGGGGATTGATTCTGTAATCAGGGGTTATCTACTAATAATACAGAGATTGGAGAATCACTTTGTCGTTTTTCTTTTAGTGGTATCTTCACTAAACCATAAAACTGGGATCAGTGACTCTATGTGATTTTTTGTAGGTCTAAATAGTAAGTCCCGACTTTTGTTCAACAATTATACTATATACTCATAACTCAAAACACCTGACAAATAAACAAATGCGAACAGGAACTTGATATGCTGCAAATTTGAAAAACTTGAACACTTTTTAATGTCTTATATGTGATGCGATTTTCAACTGGGAGCCAATGAAACTGCTTTAGGTAGTCGAGATGTGAATGTTTGGAAAGATAAAGTTGAATATTACCAGTCTCTGATGATGAGCAGCTAGTGGCAGGGCTGACTGCTGGTGATGAGCAGGAATCAGGCCTCACATCATTCAAGATCTGTTCCTTGATATCATGAGCCGGGCTCTTTGTAATCTTTTTTGCTCCAGATGGTGATTTGTAGTCAGTTTTTCTTTTTCTGTTTCCCTCTCTTCCAGAATTGTCTTGTTCTTGGCCAGTGGATGCTTTAAATGAGATGGTAGAATTCTGCAGGTTATCTGAGTTTTTTTCAACGCCACAACTTGCCCTCTCTGCACCCTTTCTTTCTCCTTTCTGTATTCTTGCTAAATCATTGCCTTTCCTTTGTCGTTCTTGTTTCTGTTCCCTTGTTTCTCCTGATTGGTGAACATTGGGTGCCTTATCTGCTGGGAAGATGGATGATTCCTTCAAGTTATCAGAACTGTTGTCAACACCAAGGCCTGTCTCATTAGGTTTTTCATTTTGTGTACTCCCAGAATCGTTGTCTTTCCTTGGCGGGTCCAGTTTATGTTTTTGTGTTTCCCCCGATGGGTGGCCAGCGGGTGTCTCAACTGCTGAGATGGAAGAATCCTCCAGGTTATCTGAGTTTTCTTCACCACCTAGGCTTGTCCTTCTGGTAGATTTTCTTTTTCTTTTTCTCTTTTGCCTTCTCCTTGAATTGTTGCCTTTCTTTGGCTGTTCTTGTATTTGTTTGTGTGTTTCCACCGATAGTTTGTCATTAGGTGCCTTAGCTGCTGAGGAGATGGACGAATCTTCCAAGTTACCAGAGTTTTCTTCACTACCACAACTTGTCCTCTCAGAACCTTTGCTTTCTCCTTTCCGTATTTTTCCAGAATCGTTGCCTTTCCTTGGCTGTATTTGTTTCTGTTCTTGTGTTTCCACCGATATTTGACCAGCAGGTGCCTTAACTGCTGAAGAAATAGAAGAATCTTCCAAGTTAGCAGTGTTTTCACAACCTCCAAGGTTTGTCTTTCTCTTGGAAGCTTTTCTGTTTCCCTTTGGCCTTTTCCCAGAATTGCCTTTCCTTGACTGTTCGTGTGTTTCATCCTCAAGGCTCTCCGCACCTTTTCTTTCTCCTTTCTGTATTTTTCCAGAATTGTTGTCTGTTTTTAGCTGTTCTAGTTTTTGTGTTTCCCCCAATGGGTGATTAGTGGGTGCCCTAGCTGCTAAGGGGATGGAAAAATCCTCTAGGTTATCCAGGTTACCACGACTTGTCCTTTTGGCATCTTCTCTTTTTCTCTTTTGCCCTCTCCCAGGATTGTCTTTTCTTGGCTGTTCTACTTTTTGTGTTTCCTCTGATGAGTGGCCAGTGTATGCCTTGAGTGCTGAGATGTTACCCACAGCTGTGTCTTGAGAGCAATGGCTTGTTCTTCTCTGAGAAGCTTTTCTTTGTCCTTTTTGTTTCCGCCCTAAATCTTCGCTGGTCTTTTCTCTTGAATTCCCTGTGGTATGGTTATAAACAAACACATGAATATCAAACTTACAACAGAACAAGGAATGTCATGGGGGATTGATTCTGTAATCAGGGATTATCTACTAATACAGAATTGCAGAATCACTTTGTCATTTTTTTTTTAGTGGTATGCTGCAAATTGAAAAAATTGAATATATTTTAATTCTGTTTTATGACGTCAAATTTACTTTGCTTTCACACTAGTCACTAGCGAAGAGGGTCTTCTCACTATAGTCTCGCCAGGCAGACTACTTAGGGATGGTTTTGACCACCACTGTTTTTACTTGCTTTTTGGTATAAGAAGGGGCTTATTTTGGCGACCTTGACCAGAAACATGTTTCGGCTTTGGTCATTGGTTGAGCGTTTTCGCGGCTTTGGTTGTGCTAAAGTGACGTCACTGTTCTGACCAAAACTGAACCATCAGTCCAAAGTTCGGTTACGGTGCGTTTAAGATGGTGGAAAGACACGTCATTTAACAAACTGTTGGAAAACTAGCTTGTCATGCTTATTTCGCAAGTTTGTACATTTCAAGTGGCATGTAATAAAAAGTCTAAGTCTACAACTTGGCCTCAAGGTACTATTTCAAATTTCGCAATGAATTTCGCCGGTTTGTTCACAACTTGTTGATACTGTTTTTGGTTCAGTGTTTTTCCGCTCATGTATAAACATGTTTTTTGTTATCATATTGACGTCACAAACATGTTTCTGGTCACGGTAACCAAAACAGGCCCCAGACTACTGCTAAGGTCAAACCTGGTATAAGTTTTACCTGCTGATTTCTGTTCATCATCGGCTCCACCCATCAACCCAGACACTAAGCGTAGTTCAATGTTGGTGTCTTGACCTATTCCAAGTTCTTGGAGTGACTTTCCATCATTAAGCTAAATTAGGAAGGTGAACAAATAAAACAAACATTAAGATGACATTCTATCCCAGTCCAACTTGAATATATGACAACTTTTGACCAGGCTGCGACTGGAAATCCCAGGCAATCTTAGAAAAATCGTACTACAAGTCTTGGGTGGTCGTTTGTAGTGTTGGGTATTCACACGACTGAAAAATGCCACATAGAGGTTTTTGATCTTGTTTATGAAGTAGTCGCATCTTGTCGCAGCCTTAATTGTCTTCATTTGTCGTGCGACAGTCATGGGTGGTCCTTCATTGTCATGGATGACCGTATGATTCTCCTGTCGTATGACAGTCGCATGACTTCCCACGACTTATGATACGACTTATGATACGACTTATGATACACAGATCACTACCACTCGCACAATCAGTCACAAATATTCGGCACTTGTCGCACGATTGGTCGTAGCCAGTCGTGTGACAGAACCTTACCACTCGTACGTAGTCTTGGGTAGTCGTGCAATAGTCGTGTGATTAGTGGTGCTATCAGGCAGCAACAAGTCTTCGACAGGTTGCATGACTGGTCTTACAATGTGACTGCTAGGGAGTGCTGGGCGAGTAACTCGGGTACTCGCCTACTTGTGATTAGTTTTTGCCACTCGTAGCACTACTCGCAGTTTTTAACTATTCGATTACTCGTGCCAGCCCGAGTAGCAATAAATACTCGCGAGTAGTGATTGTTAGCAAGCGATGATTGTTTACAAGTACTGATTAAGTTGTGGTCGTATGATGGACTGACGCAAAATGAATTGACTTTATACAATGGAAGCCATACTTCTGCAGATATCAGATTTCAAAAACACATTCCGGGTTTGTGTCGATGGGATCGTAAATTAATTCAGCAATAAATTCAATCATGTGAAATAGTTTCTTTTTTTATTTAGGCGCGACAGCAAAGATAAATCAGACAATGAGATTTTTCTCTTTCATGTTTGTGACTGGCCTTGGACGTTAGTATATTTTAAATTTATTGAAATTACCGTTATGCTTTGTGATCGTAATTTAACACCTTGTGAAAAATCGCGAGTATTCGATTACTTGCGAGTAATTTCTTCGCGAGTACTTGAGTAAAAAAAAAATCACTACTCGCCCAGTACTATTGCTAGGATCAAATCGCAGGAAATATCCATGACTACTCACGACCGGCCCTAGTCGCAAGATTAAACTGGTTGCGGGAAATCACAGGTAAATAACAGGCGCACAATCAGTCACAAACATACGGCACCTGACGCACGATTGGTCGTAGCAAGTAGTGTGACAGGACCTTACCACTCGTTGTGTGATTAGTGATGCTATCCGTCGGCAACAAGTCTTCTACAGGTTAAATGACTGGTTTTACAATGTGACTGCTAGGCTCAAATCACAGGAAATAACCACGACTACCTACGACTGGACCTAGTCGCATTAGCGGGAAATCGCAGGTCCTCGTGAAAATGGGGGCTACAAACTGGCTAAAAACTGTAAAGAGGATAGAGAGTAGTGAATTGGAGGAATTTAAAAAGAACAGATCTTACAGTACTATATCATACCTCATGGCTTTTTCTTGTAAATAGATGTTGTTTCTCTGGTTCAACACCCACTTTGTCTTGTAGAAGTCTTTTCAATGCTGAGATAGTAGTGGACGGATGTAGTTGCAGACAAACTGGTGGTCTCAAAGAGCTATTAACAAACAGCTGGATTTGGGATTCTTTGTTCTTTTCACAAGATAGTTTCTGGGCAGAATTTGTTTGTCTCCTTGTCTTCTTTCTCCCTAAAGATGAACAACAAAAAGTATGTTTTTACCAATTTGGCTTGTTTGAAAAACTCGACTTGAACATAGAAATATTAAAATGAAGTTAAATTCCAACCAAATTAACTGTCATTGTTAGTTGGGGACATTTACAACTGAAAACTTATAACTGCAAATTGGAAGTGCTAAACGCTCAGGCCATATTCTTTTAACAATATATTGAAACTTCTTAGGCAGAGAATCATGGTGTTTTTAGATAGGTTAATGTCTGTGGATAATGAATCCGACACACCAACCATTCTAAAAATAACTACTAGAATGTGCCACCTCCGGTGGTACCAATAACTGAAATGTTGAATCCTGGCCCATGGACTAGCTTTAAGTGGTTTAAAGGGATCGAATACGTTTGGTAATTACACTAAAAATTAATGGCAATAAAAATTTATTTGTAAAAAGTACAGCAGCTTTAGATAGTATAATGGATTTTTAGAAACTTTTGACTTCAAAGTACTGCGGTTGTGGAAAAAGATATCACTTTTTATCCCCAAAAAATTTGAATCTGAGAAGCGTTACTGCAGTGAGGATTCTCAGATTGTGTATTCCAATGCAGATTATTCTTCCTGCATGGACATAACCGCTCCAGATTTTCGGCAATATCTCAAAAACGCTACCACCTTTTGAAATGAAATTTGTACAGGTTAGTTTTATGGTATATATCTATAACTATACGATTAAAACAAACAGTGGGTTCCAATTACCAAACAAAATGATACGATTCCTTTAAGTGTATGAAGACCATAGAATTTGAATGGTCACTCCCTTTCATTTATACTCATGAATGATGAGTACTAACACAATACATGCATAAAGTCAATACATGCATAAAGTCAATACATGCATAAAGTCAATACATGCATATACTGTAGCAGGTCTAAACCTCTACAGCGGCCACCAGCGGCCATTGCCACGATGCCCCAGCGAATTGCCGTGAAGCCCCTTAAAAAAAACACGTACCTTACGGCCACTTGGCCATCGTGCCCCTTTTCATTGATTCCATTATATTATGTAGTCGAAAGTGTTATTATAAATAATGTTAACGTTGTGACCCATTACGAAGATCAAATTGTTTCGACGTACGTAGCGAACGCTCTCCCGCGCACTAGTTTTCATAAATGCTGCTTGCGCCATGCATCGCGCAAGTACTTGCAGAGGAGAACGTGGCATGGCAACCATATCAAACGTAGTTGAGTTGTTTACTACTAAAAACACGGTACCAGACTACTCATGTTGTTCGGTGCGACGAGCTGTGCACGCCTGCGCAGACTTGTTTTGCCCTGATTTTTGCGTTTATCGCAAATATTTGTTATTTTTTTTAACGCAGATTTTGAGACAAATTACACCAGACGGAACCACGGAAAAGTCCTAATTATGGCGAAATATCGATGCGCTATAATAAATTAACCTGCATGCCGAGTTTGAGACCGAATGAGTTCCACTAAATCGTTTTTTTTTGTTGCACTGATGGACGCGGGATCGGCCGGCCATAGACTAGGGCTAGGCATAAACATGCACGTTAACAAAGGCGAATGATATGGCGTTAGGGGGATTCGTTTTAAATTTTCATAATCATATTTACGTTTACATAGGCCAATTATTTGAGCCTTGAGGTTTGAGGTTTTTGGAAGGGGGGGGGGGGGGGGGTTGACTCAGAGAGTTGGGGTGGTGGTGATCCGGGGATGAACAAATAACAGTTTGAAAATGGCCTTGGTGCCCTTTAGGTTGGCCTTGGTGCCCCTTTCATTTTTGGAGCCTTTGAGGCCAAGTGGCCTTGACCCTCTGAAGCTTAAGGTTGAGGCCTGCAGTGTAGTCAGAATCTTTACGAAAAAAATTAATCCTTTCACAGAATGGGCGACTGCTGTACAAGCTGCCACATAAGATTGGAACTGATGTAAGACGAGCTCTAAGCAAGAGTTTGTAGGTCTGAGTCCCACCTGAGTAAGATTGTGAATTATTGGGAGGGGGGGGGGGGGGAGCAGCTCTTGTACATAACTAAACATAAATATGAAATTATGTTAGTGAATAACAAAACCAAAGATTGAAATGAGAATTTACCTTTTGATTGGTTGTCACTCCTTGCAGTGGTCTTGGTTGATGATGAGACGGTGGAATCCTTCGAGTTGACCAACTTATCTTCAGCCTTATCACTTTTACTTGTTTTACCAGAGGTTCCTTTGGAAGTGGATTTCTTGGCAACACTTTTGCCTTTTCTTCTCTTTCCTGAGTTTGTCTTGGTCTTGCCTCTTTTCTTTATTATTCCTGCAGGTATACCAATAAAAAATGGCTGTAGCAGAATTTGAAGAAAATAAATATGGAAAAAAACACTATCCATGACTTGCTGCACAAGGGCCAATCACACAGGGCAAATTCGGCAACCAAAACAATTACAATCCAAAGGAACTCTAAAATCAAACACATTCTCTGGCTGTGTTTCGCGGTCATATATGAGTCAATGTGGCCGGCTGACTGAGGCACCTTTATGTGCTGGCGGCTTGACCACACGTAGCCGCGTCCTACAAAATGCAGCATCCCAGCTGCGAGTAAGGATGATTAGCCTCCCTAATTATTGTTAATATTATAAAATTCCATGGAACAAAATGGAACAAGGGTGGGAGGTGATCAGGCTGAAGGTAGGGTTTGGAATTGGCATGGTGGCAGGGGATCTGAATTCAGAATGGTGTGCAAATCCGTCATGGCTTGTTGCCAAAGGCGGAATTAGGTGGTCAGGATGAAGGTAGGGTTGGATTGGCATGGTGGAAGGGGATCAGGATTCAGAATGGTGTGCCAAGCCGTCATGGCTTGTTGTCAAAGGCGGGAGGTGGTCAGGCTGACGGTAGGGTTGGGGATAGGCACGGTGAAAGGGGATCAGGATTGAGAATGGTGTGCTGAAGTGTAGGATCAAAAATATCCTTAGTACATCACCACCATCACCACACTTACCCGACTTCCCACCAATACTCTACCACTCCCAACCTACCCCACTCCCAACCTACCCCACTCCCAACTAGCTACCCCACCCCCACCTATATCCCCCACCCTCCATTCCCAACAATGAGATTTTACCAGGTTTTTCTGCCGAGTTGTTAGAATCCCCGAAGTCTTCTGAATGATATCTCTTTTCATCCTCTGAGGTAGTTTGTCTGCTGTCTAATTCATCTAACAAGTTTTGTCTAGCTTTCTCTTGTTGTCTTGTCCTCTTCCTCCCTGTAAAAATTGAGTTGTGTTGCCCAGCAACAATTCAATAATTGAGACAATAAGAGAGTCAGCTTTCAGTCTTCTTAAGGGAAAACAAAGGAGTGCACGTAAGATTTAGTATAGCTCTTAGTGTATAAACCATATTAAATAAAGCCAAATTCAATTACCTGGTTTTTCTGCCGAGGTGCGTGAATTCCCCGTGTTATCAGAGTGATCTCCCTTTTTATCATCTGTAGTTTGTTTTTCACCTTCATCTAATAACAAGTTTTTTCTTGTTTTTCCTTGTCGTCGTTTTCTTTTTCTCTTTCGTCCTGTGAAGAAAAAATTAAGGGAGTTAATTATGTTTATCAACAACCTAGTTTACTATCAGTTAACAGGGTCTGGAGTTAGCAACCGGCTCGCAGCGAGCGAGGCTGGAAATATCAAGGTGTGCTACTCATCAGATTCCAGCCTGGGATCGATGTTCGTAAAAAACAATCCGGTCAATTTTTTAAATAATCCCAGCACAAACTCGTTTTTTTAACTGGAGATACTTTTTGTTTACATTAAAATCTCAGGATCTTAATTTTCTTGCTGTTCAGCACCTGAGGTTGTTCGTCTGTTGATGTCATCTTGAGATGAGGTGACTTGAAGAGACCAAATGCTGAGGATGACGTGGATTGTGATCAGTGGAAGGCACAGAATCCACAGAAACAGGTCGAGTTTGTCAAAACTTGAAGAGCTGGTTTGGGATTCTACTGAGTCATCTTGATCTAGGGCAGTTGATGTTTTGTAGTTTTTAAGGCTTTGTTCCTTTTCAACAGGATTATGTCTTCGTCTTCTTCTCTTCTTTCTCCCTAAAAAACACATAAGTAATTTTTAATAATTCATAAACCATTCTCCAAATAGGTCAAGATTCTTGTAGAACACTCTAGTCATATATGTACAACTTGGACTTGAGACTATACAATTGATGAGCTTATTTTCAAAACGCTATAAATCCATTTGAAGAAAAAAAAAGATTGTAAAACTTTAACCCTAACCATCCCAAATCCTCCAAATTCCTCATTGCAAAATGCTGGATTTTGCAGGACTCTTTGGGGGCACTTGAAAGTTGACGCATCGCAGAATTTTGCAGGATTGAGGGTGTTTGGGGGTTTTGCAACTTAAGGATAATGCAAATTCCAGGTCATAAGGCCTAAACTACTGCTGGATGATTTTGCAGGATTGAGGTTACTCAGATTTATCAAACTGAGGATTTGGAGGATTGAGGTACTTGTTCTTTGTACTTTCAAACTGCTCATGCTTGATGCACATTCTCCATAGAGCTTTAATCAAGGTGCAAGTTATGTGTCAAGGACAGGAAACGTTTGCATACCGAGGGTCGATGTGTGGAAACCCTTGTTGTAATAGGGCACTTAGCAGCTGTTTGTTTCATTTTTGCTGCTTTATAGCTCAATAATAATAATAATAATAATAATAGCAGGTTCTTATATAGCGCATTTCAGATCCACCGGATCTCTCAATGCGCTTAACAGTCAATATTAATGCAAAATAAAATGGTGAACAAAACAAAAAAATAGCTGTGTGTCAGTTGGTTGATAACAGTCACTGGAAAGCCAATTTAAACAAATGGTAAACCCACTGCATGATTTTGCAGGATTCAGGCAGTGATCGATCACCAGAGATTTCCAAAAGATAACAAAATGGTGCTCATCGTTTTTTAATATAAAGTCTTCAATTACTCAGACTTGATGTTATGGGCTAAGGATTTGGTTCAAATGTGACATCAATGGACTCCGACTCACACTTATACTTCGTCTAGGATCCAAACAATGACTTAAGACTTGGAATTTGATTCAAATTACTCATACAACATTGATACCAAATGGGTAGAATTGTACCTGCTGATTGGTTGCTTGCGCTGGTCGGGACTGTTGAGGAGGTCGAGGATTCCCCTGGCTCAGCTGACCTCATGTGACCTTCCTCAGTAGAATTAACTCTGTTACTTTGCCTACTTCTTTTATCTGCAGATGATTTCTTCCCAGATTTCCTTTGCCTTCCCAGATTTCCTAGACGTAGCTCAATGTTGGTGTCTTGCTCAATCCCATAATTCCCTACAGAGAGGTCATCAAGGAGCTGTGGACAACAAATTAGAAACTTGAATTCAAAATAAAAAAGCTTGAAAAATATCCAACACCTAAAGAGATCTGAATTGGAACCCTTGCCCTTGTTTACACTTCAACACACTTCAATAGTCACACCCCCACCCCACCCCGCCCACCCCCCGCCCAAACCCCCTCACCCCCTAAACAAAACATATGTTTTTCACATGGCACTGGACGATTATATTGTATATTCAGACCCAGATTTTTCATCAAACATCAAAGTTATTTTGAACTTGGGGTTGATATTTATCATCAGAACATTTACCTCGTGGTTTTTCCTTGTAAATAGATGTTGTTTCTCTGGTTCAACACCCAATTTGTCTTGTAGAAGTCCTTTCAATGCTGAGATAGTAGTGGACGGATGTAGTTGCAGACAAACTGGTGGTCTCAAAGAGCTATTCACAAACAGCTGTGTCTGTCGTTCCTGGCATGAATTGGAACTAGTGGAACAAACATTAAACTATGTTAGGTTGAAAGTACTGAAATTATAGGAAAATGGCTTTAATAACTCATTAGCACATTGTATAGGGTAAGTGTCCCGATACAAATGCAATACGTTGTGTTGAGGACAAAACTGTAGCGTCTGTGCCGGTTGGCCGAAAAAGGGCACCAGGGCGATTCCACGGTGGGATCGCCCAATGCTGCGCGGCAGACAGTTTCGCTCCACTCGGAGCGATTCCAAGCCGTGCCCGTCAGCGCGGCAGGAGGAGGCCTCGCTGAGACACCCACAGTCTCTATACGAGCCTTGTCGGTTTTCAGTCCGAAGAGGGGCTGCCCAGGACTGTAGACGACGGAGCGGCAGACAGGTCGCTCCGCTCGGAGGGTTCGCGGGTTGTGTTTGTCGACACAGCGAGGGCGGGGGGTCGTCTGGGGACAGGTCACCAGAACAGCGCCCTCCCAGGGAGCGATGGACTCCACATGGAGTCATTGCTTGAGGCCGGCAGGGAGACGGGAGGCTGCCCCGGGGCAACGGGGCAAGGGTTCTTCTGGCAAGCAACCGGGGCGGAGTTGCTCCGCACACAAGGCAGTGGAGCAGAGCCATCGAGGATGCTCCTCACACGGGCAATGTAACGTTAGACCTACCGTACCTGGTTGAAATGTTCAGTATTAATAAGTACTCTGTAAGTTAATTTTACTAAGTAATAATCAAACTTGTATTGTATGAAAAAAGAAACTGGCTGACAACACGACAAGAGGATCGGACTCAACATCACGCCGCACTCCATACAAGCGCATGGCCGATTTCCAAATCCCTGGCTTCATCTCCGTCTGCTATACTGCGCCGCATCAACGAAGCCTGAAACAAAGACAAAGCTGCAGGGGTTTGGGAAAACGGCCTAAGAACACACGTTATTACGTTTTTGCCGGTGACCAACACCAGTGCTGTACAGTAAATGCATAAAGAGGAGGAAACCAGTGATTTTGTTTTCTTTATTTGAATGGACAGTAGAGGGCGGAAGAGGGCAGAACATATGGGATTGTATGAATGGGGATTCGTTGTTATTCATGTAGGGGGTTGGGGCGGTATCGTAAAATGCACAAAACTAAATAAGGAAAGAAACCAGCGACCTGGTGGTCAATGACGTTACCGTATGAATGGGGTACAAATGTACGTGTCGGGTTTTGTTTAATGTTTGTTTTCTATTTAATTTGTTTGGGGGGGGGGGGAGTGTAATATTGATTATTTATCAATAATATAGATTATGGGGCTGGATATTGGGTTGGTTTTGTTTTCATTTTCTTTCATTTTTTGTTTTATGGGGATATTTATTAAAATTAAAAAACAGGTTTTCTTCTAGAGAGGGGAGAGGAGTACACAAGCGGTTCATCATAAATTTTGTGTGATTTGTCTTGGGTGGCTGCCTCAGAAGAGGTCGGTGAATTTCTTCTGAGAGAGTTTGTTGTGTTGTTTCTGAGCGAGGTTTTGTCAAACTTTATTGTTCAACACCATCTCTAACAGTACCGCATTCGGGCGGCACGCTTATTTGTTCAGGCGGCACGAGACCCGCCATAAAGAAATCCTCTCCCAGCACGGAAACCACAAACACCGGTTGTCTGTCTTTAAATAGCTGCTAGTAGCGCGAGACACAACAAGCTGATGTGCTACTGGAGTGAAAACTGCAATGCTTCATTAGTGAGCATGATCACCGCGCCAATTAGTATCTCTTCAAATTGAATGGGTTCACTGATTGATAGGTTGTTTGCCGAAATGCTAGTGTAAAACAGACAGCAATAGATTTTTACTGGACTGGACCGAAAAGGTGCTTGTCTTAACCGAAACCGAAATGTCATGTCATCTCCTACTAAACTTCTTTTTTTCACTTAGAAATTTCTACACTTTGGTCAGGACTACTTCACTTATGAAAAAGCTCGTCTTAAAACGGAGTCTCATCCTAATCGGGATCGTATTAAAAAGAGTAGACTGTATAGAAACTAAGTAGAGAGCATATTATTTTTTTAAATAGAGAAATTCGGGGGGGGGGGGGGGGGGTGGGGGGGAAATATCGCTTAGCAATAAAGTACGAGTTAAAACAAAATTACCTGTATACACATGTAAGTGTTATGAAATAATTAGTCAACTGAACTAAAAACTCTGTCTACTTTACCTGCATTCTTGATCCTCTGTGGAAGTACTTGAAGGGACAAACTTGGGTGGAATGGATTCTTGGCAGGACTTGAGAGCCAACAGCGCTGATTGGAATGCTTCTTTCTTAGACTTGCGGACCTTTCTCTTTTTTGTGACCACCTTGGCCAGTGAGTGAATAATGGGGTGCTGAGCAGCTCTCTTGGCATCCTCCAAGTCAGAAAGAGTCCTCAAAGGTTGCAAACAGAAATCTCCCTGAAAATAAACCGGAAAAACATATATTAACTTTTGTGTTTTGTTAAATACAGAGGGGTATTTTGAAAGCAGCACAGTCCACAAGTACAGGGCTCGATCGAGGACCGAATTTTTCCATTCATACCGTCGACCGAGGGGCTTTTGTTCCCTTTGTGCTCTTTTGTGCTTCGACCCTCGATCGTTATGTGGTAGTACCAGAGCACGCAGTCATGTATAGACCGGCAATCGTGGACGGGGCATTGTCCGACCATCTTCCCTCTTTTGTTTGTACTCGGATGATCGCCATAGGATTTGTACACGATAAAAGATCGTGGAGGTTGTGTCAATCGTGGACCCATTGTTTGACTCCCCATTCTTTTGTCCGACGACCACGATTGCCGGTCAATACAAATACACATGTACCACTTAATATATTACTAGCGCTCATTGGCCAAATTCGCAGCAATAATAATAATAATAATAATAACTAATAATAATATTAAGACTACCTCCAAAATGGGGTAATAGGGAGATTTTCCTATAGAGACGTGCACAACACTTTTCTCTCTTTTCTGTAACCTTAAAATGCTGTATAATTCACAGTTTACACGTGGACTAACACACGATAGCATCCCACCGGTATTACGTTCAGTCAGGAAAACATAGCCTCAGGATACTTTCGAGCGCTATGGCAACCAATTAAATTTGCATAACAATAAGACCTAAACCTGAATTGATTTAAATGCCCCAAAATATGAGAACTTGGATTACTGGCTGTCTGCATCCGCAAAAATTGCCACCCGCGCAGAGCACGCCCGCAAGCAAGGGTAAAAGGAATGATTTACTTTAAAGTGTTTCCGTATTGGTACATTTAGTGATTATAGGAATAATAATAATAAAGGAATACTTATATAATGCCAAAATCTGCCTAAAAAATACTCAAGGCGCTTTACAAATAAAAATATTAACATAAATAGTACAAATGTACTAACAGTAACAAATTAATAAATATATAAAAAAAGAATCAAATTTGTAAACATAAATGGTGTACACATTCCAATGCAATTAGGCAGTAAAATGACAAAGATAAGATAAGCCCATCAAACTCCAACTGCAGGTTTTGGCAGGTTTAGTACCAAACATTAGCAACTCGTTGTTGGACCTTGTTTGACTCAGTTTGACCTCGTTTGACTTGCGATGAAAAGCACCTGCTGAATGGACAGTCTTTAGGTCAAGTCTTGTTTGCATAATTAATCATCGAATCTGCTGGCATATCATAGACGCTCGTCTAACAAGTAAATATTTAATTGACTCCCCCCCCCCCCCCCTCCCATCCCAACCAACCCCCACCTCCTTTCCCCCCCCCCCCCCCCCCCCCCCCACCCCCTAAAGTGAAACTGGTTTCTCCATGAAAATAATCTCCCCATGTCATGATCAAATTAGAGCTGGATTATTCAAGCTAACCTGGAATTTGGAAAGAATTTTCAAGAATCCTTCTTTAATTAAAGGCCTACATCATATATTTATAAAGTTCACAAACAAATATTTTCCATATTATTGGTTCGATCGCTTCACACTGCACAACTCACTGCTTGTATTTTGTGTGTAATATGTATTGTTTGCCATCCATACCCGGATGTTAACAATGCCCCAAAAGTTTGTCAAGATTTGCTGTTATTTCACACAAATATGTTTTTGTTTGATATTAAAATACAATACAAACGAAGTCTGAAAGACATCATGTACAGTACAAGGCTTATCAAGCTGACAAGAGACCTACATGTACCTTCCGCAACGGCCAAGTGTATACTCCCCCTTCGCAACCCTCCCAGACAGGTACAGGTCAGCCTCGCCAGGAATGACACTGAACTTTGAACATGTTGATCCGGAGTCGTGTACCTAAAAATTGTGTGATTATCATCTACATGTACATTGTATTTATACTTCGGAGCATAGTCAGAGCTAGTCTGAAGCACATTGTCAGTTTCATCACATTAATTATTGACAACTAATTTTCGTAAAAATCTACATAGGGCTGTCCCTAAATCTTAAATTTTTATATTCTTTGTTTTCTGTTTTTCCCTTTTTTTCCTTGGTGTCTGCGTTTACTTGTTGCTAATTGTACCGACTTCCTTTTCCCCTATTTTTTCTTGTTCTAATTATTTATGCCTATTCGGTTTCCATGTAGTGTGTGTAGTAACCCTGTGAGATCTAACCAAAATGGAATCTTGTGTGACTCCTGTAAACTTTGGACCCACCTCAAATGTACAGATTGACTATAATAATTTAACTCGGAGTGGTGAAACCTGGTTATGTCCAGTCTGTCTGTGTAGTAGCTTCCCATTTAATTGCTTAGACTCTGAAGAATTCACAAAAACAATATCCGACTTGTATAACTACATATACAACAGCTTATTTTGTTTAGAAACCTTAATTGATCTTAACTTAAACTCGCTTGAACTACCTCTTGTTGATGATCCCGACAATCCCCATCATGGTATTAATCATTCTAGCTATTTTTCATATGATAAATTTGTCATTTTTTTAATCAATACCCCATAAAAAAAATTCACTTCTGATTCTTAACATAAGAAGTTTAGCCAAAAATATAGATCATCTAAAAATGTTTACCTAACCATAATTTGTCTGTAATTGGATTATTTGAGACTTGCTTAAATGCAAAATCCCACATAAATAGCCTAAATATACCTGGATATTTCCTCTTGACTAATAATTGAGATGGGAGAGTTAGTGGAGGGGTTGCTTTATATATATATCCAGTATTTTGCAATATATTTCTAGACCCGACTTAAATGCGGTGGGTAATAATTCTTTTGAATGCATTTTCATCGAAATTGTCACTCCACACAATCATAAAAACATCATTACTGGTGTTATATATAAGGCCCCTGGTGCTAATTTCAATAGTTTTATCACTTGCTCCATGGATATATTCTCTTGGATATATTCTCTTAATTTACTTTAACTTATTACCAATGAAACCAAGTCCTGCTTAATTTCAGGTGATTTGAATTTGAGTTTAATCAATTCCGATAATAGCAGTTAGTCACAAGAATTCTTAGACCTCATTATTCTTCCTCTTGTGTACCACTTATTCGTAAACCAACTCGGGTAACCAGCACTTCTGCAACTCTAGTTGATAATATATTTTCTAACATATTGTCCCTACCAAATTCTGATATTCTGGTGACAGATATATCTGATCATTTTCCGATATTTACCTCATTCTCTTTTACTACGAATCGTTTTAATTTCTACCCCATTAACTACACGCAATTATTCTCAAGAAAATCTTGCTAATCCTAAACAAGCGCCTAATACTTATGACTGGTATTTACTTTTTGATATTCGGGATGCAAATACAGCCTTTATCAAATTTGATGTATGAATATTTGTAATACTAACATTAAAAAGTATATTCCTCTTAGACACAATCGATCTAGATCGCATAAATTAACTCCAAAATCCCCTTGGGTTACTATTAGTTTATGTAAATCCATTCATCGCAAGAATAAACTCTATCTTAGGTTTATTTCAAATCCTACAGATTATAATCACTCTAAGTAGGTAGCGGCACCTCCGGTGGAGCGGAAGGATAAAGGGGAAGGGGAGTATGCAATCTGAAACTCCGACTCTATAGTCAGGCAGCGCAGGGCGGCGCCATTAATCGCCACAATAAAAACTACTAACAAGTTACACTTGAGCGGCTAAGTGAACCTGCGGGGACATTCGTTTTAGGAAAGTATATCCTAATTTCTGAGCAACTCGGACGGACTAAGTGAGTTAACACTTGGACACAAGATGTACGTGAACAACAACTCAAGTAGTTATTTATTCAACAACAACAACATATAAAATCAACAATAGTCAGATATCGCAAGAGCAATTATCAATGTACACGTAGAGATAATACTAGTTTCTGGCCTGATAATTACCACTGCACTCTCAACCAATCGGAGGTGCAATCCACATGAATTTATCTTCGAATGCAATCGGACCTCCGGGAGGTGTCCAATAAGCAAGGGCAATTATCATACAGTTCAAGGCCAAACAATCCCCTAAAATTCACCTTTTAACAAGTTATAAGTTTAGTTCGTTATACAAATCAAAATGTTCTTACCTATGTTTATCCAAGGCTTGCTAATGTTAGTCCTAATCCCTAACAACTCTTAGTATAGTATAATAGACTTTAATTAAGGAGTGAAAGTGATGCAAATGTTTGATGTGTCCGCAACGGCAGCAACTTGGCAAGTGACCGTACGCCGCGTATGGGTCATTCCACGTCATTCCGCACACTTTTTTGCTCGACCCCCTCCGATTTTGATGAAATTTGGTGTGTGGCTAGTTACTCATGAGAAACTCCGATACGCAAAATATTAGCGAAATTCGGTCATTTGTGTAGGAACTGGAGCAGTTTGAAGTTTTAGGGGGTTTTGCGACCAGAACCCACCAATCTACCTAAAAATGGCCAAATACCCCTACAGAATGGTTCGATCTCGGCAAGTGAGGTATCGTTAGAAAGAGCACAAAATTCTCTATCCACCAATATGTCACTTGACATTATTTTATGTGTTGACCCAAATCTGGGTCATTTAAGTCGACCTTGACCTTTGACCTCGATTATCTAAAAAGTATATGCTCTGGTTTTGATGAACTTGTTGTAGTCGTGAGATAGTTAACCATACATGGCGCACACGAAAAATTAGCTTGGGCAATTACCAACTTCAGGAGAAACATGACTTTAACGACCAACAAATGTGTAGTATCACTCCTATGAATGCGGATACAGTCACAATTATCAACTATTGTGCATGTATATGTATCTCGATCTCGGAATTTTCATTGCTTAAAGGAAACATGCAGCCTAACATTTTCATTATGCAATTTTTGTTTTAAATTCATAGATTTATGTGTATTAAATGTGAATACAAAGCAAAACTGGTTTTAGTGTACGTTTAGTGTGGTAATTTGCCGTCCAAAAATTGACCCCCCCCCTTTTTAAATTTCGCGGCCACTAAAAATGAGTGACGTAAACCGAGGCAGGACCCGGACAAATTATCGATAGTCGGTACGCGACGTCTAGGTACAAGACGGGTTCGCGTGGCCACTGATGACGCACATTGTTGTGTGTTGATGCACCCACAGTGTACGAATCGCGTACGCTTTGTGCACGGTAATCGAATTTCACATGGACGATCGTGAAAGTTCTTCCTCGGTTTTTGGTGAATCCGACGAAAACAGTACTGATTCGTCCGATTCGAATAACAGTATTTCTTATTCAGACACGGACTCGATCGAGGATAAAGATGGGGTCCCTCTAGGCGCTCTATAGGTCGAAGCACGACCGCTCAAAATGTTCGCTGCAGAGGGCCGAAAATCACTATGCCCGCCTGGACCACTTCGCTCTGGTAAGCTTTACTTTGGCTGTCCAAATCCTCCGATATTTAGGATCAACCGGAAACAAATAAAGGCAGTTACTCCATCCTTAGTAGTTTTGCTAAACCTAGCAGCTACACAACTAGTCGGCAATGACCGAACACTGTTTTTACCCCGATTCAGAATGAAAAACCATGTAAGGACGGACACTTGCAATGTTGCAATGCGCGCAGTCAATAAACGACAGGCCGGGTAGCAGCGCTGTGAGTCTCTGCCTCTATTTTCGTCATACCCCTCGCGAGGTTTTATGTTAATGAGGCTTCCCTTCAAGGGGGGGGGGGGGGGGGGGGGGGGGTGGGTTTGACCAAAATTGTCAACAATTATATTCCTCCATTTATCACAGGAAATAAACACAACCACACCCATAATGTTGTTGTCAACATTATACTTCATTGATTTAAGCAACAACAAATGTTATTACATGTTTCCTTCAACCACCGTGGCTACTTTAAGCCGAGTTACAATACGATTCTGAATACTGCCTTTTTACGCCATAAGGGAGTCTACCTACTTCAGAAGCAGGCTTTGAAAATACCGAGATCGAATTCAAAAATACATGCATAATAGTTGATAATTGTTACTGTATTCGCATTCATAGGAGTGATATTACACATTTGTTGGTCGTTAAAGTCATTTTTCTCATGTAGTTGGTAATTGCCCAAGCTGATTTTTCGTGTGCGCCATGTACAGTTAACTATCTCACGACTACAAAAAGTTCATCAAAACCAGAGCATATACTTTTGAGATAATCGAGGTCAAAGGTCAATGTCACCTTAAATGACCCAGATTTGGGTCAACACATAAAAGAATGTCAAGTGACATATTGATGGATAGAGAATTTTATTCTCTTTCTAATGATACCTCACTTGCTGAGATCGAACCATTTTGTAGGGGTATTTGGCCATTTTTAGGTAGATTGGTGGGTTCTGGCCGAAAAACCCCCTAAAACTTCAAACTGCTCCAGTTCCTACACAAATGACCGAATTTCGCTAATATTTTGCGTATCGGAGTTTCTCATGAGTACCTAGCCACACACCAAATTTCATCAAAATCGGAGGGGGTCGAGCAAAAAAGTGTGCGGAATGACGTGGAATGACCCGTATGCATACACAAGAGCTCCCTTGGCAACAAACTTGAACTTCCCGCTACAGCGCGGCTACAAAAATCGCCTAATCGTGCGCTTGGTATACATAAACGATATACCAATGCGCCCAAAACTCAGATAAACCGCGCCCAAAATACTCGCGCCCAATAGCGCACATTTTGGCGCTACAAGCATATAAGTAATATAAACAACGCGCCCAATCATGCGCTACACGGGCTTGCTATCACGCGCTGCATGCAGTACACATACAAACGGTGATACATGTAAATGTAATAAGCAATAACGTTGACGGTGCTGTAAGTAAACTAATTTCCGTTACACAGCCCCATTCGAGGCCTGAACAGTCCCTGTTCAAAATGGCCGAAAAGCACTTTTCCTAAATTAGTTTACTAGAACATTTAAAACCTTAAAAACACTTAATTTTAAATTGAATGAACAATTTAACCATTAGTAAATTACACAATGCATTAAACAATTTCCTAATAAAAGTTCATTTGGCGACGTCTTGCATGCACTGGTTATTCTTTCGAATCTCGTAGACACGGATGCGTTGAACTTGTTTAAGAGTTCTGTAGTATCTATTCACCGTCTCCGTCACCTTGGTGATTTTTCCTTCCAGGGCGGTCTGGATGAGGCTCCTTCGCAGGGACTTTGCCTCGGCAGGCTGGAGAGTGATGGCTGGGTTGGATTTGATCTCCTTCTCGTCGTCATCTGCGCCCTCGTCACTCGAGGTCGAGGATGGGTGGGGATCCCATTCTGGATGTTGGGCCTTAAGCAAAGCTAGAGGCTTACCCCCTGGATGTGCCGGTAGCGATGGTAGCTGGGGTGTCATTGCCATAGATGCCGTCGCAGGTGCTGGCATCTCTGATGTCGTTGCCATAGATGCCGTCGCTGGTGCTGGCATCTCTGATACCATTGCCAAAATCTCCGACTCATCAACATCCAACAGCAGCGACATTGATGCCGTTGGTGACAGATTTCCCTCTCCGGTAGCTGGAGTCTCCTCATCCATAGGCATGGAGTAAGGTGTCATCCCGGTAGCAGGCCTCGTCGGTTGTTTTGCCGACAAACCCACCTCCGTCTCTGCCCTTGGTGTTGGGGGTAGAGATGCAGCTGCTGGAGGTGGCTGATCTGCAGCGGATGACGGGCTGACAGGCAGAAAAACAGTTGGAGACTGAAATGGGGGCGGAGGAGATCTATTGGCCCCGAGGGTCATCATGATGCCTCCGAGATCCTCCAAGTGGGACGGGTGCACCCTGTTGTAGTGCCGTCTTAGGTTGTCGCGGCGCTTACTTTTGAACGGACATCGGCGACACGATGCTTCCAATGGTGGCCCGTGGGCGACCTGAATGTGCCTATACAGGCTTCTTCTCTGAAGAAAAACCTTTGGGCATCTCCGGCATCTCAACAGCCGGGTCGGGTCCAGATCTTCAGGGGCCTGAGAGGCCATCTGAAATAAATTAAAAAGGAACAGACAAATATCTGTTTATTGTTAGTTCAACAACTATCATGTCTACTTATACCTTGCTGGTATACTGTGATTTCTCTTTGGATACCTCCTGCCGCTTGGTGTGGGTATTCCCACCTCACGAGGGGTCAACCCCCGTAGGGATGGCTCTACCGTATTATCGGTTACCTCATACCCGCTCAACTTGGCAGGGATTGAAGTTTCCTTATCAGTCCAGGCAGACTCTTGATCTACCGCACTAGCTGTGCCAACAAAGTTTAAGTCCTCACAAAGATTAGTCTCTTCATTGGAATAATCTCCACATGGAGGGTAAATCCGCTCGCCTGTGTCTTCCAGTGATTGAGACTTATTCCAGCTCTTAAGTGGTTCACCATCGTAGAGTTTTAACCGGTCGTAATGGACGACCTTTGGTTTTGCCTGTTTTTGACGCTGTACACGAAATATAACATCTGACAGTTTGGAAAGGATCAAATAAGGTCCCTCCCAATGGCTTACAAGCTTTGGGCAAATACCCTTCTTTCTAGCAGGGTTATGCAACCACACAAAATTACCTTCATGCAGGCACTTACCACTGACCTTGCGATCATACCCCTTCTTTTGTCGTCTTGCGCTAACCTTGAGGTGCTCAGAGGCTCGCTCATGGGCGCGTTGCATCCTTTCTCGCAGATAGTCTGCCTGGTCCCTTGTAACCTGCTGGGGGTTCTCTTGTTATTCGACTCTCTTGGGGATTTTACTTCTTTGGAGACGTGGAACTCCCGAAGCTGTGAGGCGACCACTCGCTGACAGGCTGATCAATAAGCTGATCTTCATTCTTCTCGCTTGCCCGGCAGTACTTTAATTTCCTGGGTTTGTCCTTCTGGGACTCCATTCTCTCGAAATTGTTCGTAGCCAGGGCGGCTCTGATTGCTTCATCGAGGGTTTTCGGTCTAGTCCTGAAAATTCCCTCCCTTATCGACTGACGCACAATAGCATCAGTAAAATGGGCTCGCGCTAGGCGATCTCTGCCCTCTTCATCAAACTCCGGATAAGCAAGAACTACAAGTTCCCTAATTGCTTGTCCAAGTTCTCGCAGGGTTTCGTGTTGTCCCTGCCTCCGTGACCTAAGTTCCATTAGGTAATTCTCGGCCATTTGGCCCGGCCCAAACTGGGCCTCGAGCAATCCTAGCAACTCCGTATACTTGAGTGCTGATTGCTGTCCATCCTTAGTCCAGGTTCCAAGCACCTTCAATGCTAAACCTTTTAAACTAACGGCCAGAAACACTGCGGCCTGATTATCGTTCCAACCATTAGCTAATCCACAAGCCTCAAAATGGCGACGATAATCCTTCCATGGAGTTTTACCATCAAACCGGTCGGGTGTAATACTGGGGCGACCTTTCGCCCCACCCTCTGCCAGTTCCCCCATGTTAACTTGTCCACCCCTTCTAAGGGCCATGGGTCTCCACCCATACCTGTGGACACTTTCGGAGTTGCAACTCCTGACAGCAAAGTACTTTTCCTTTGCCCATCACATCCCGTTGGCGTTATAACAGTCCCCCCGGGTTGTGTACTTAGTTTCGGCCCGGCACCATCGGGTCCGGGACACGGAACTGGAGCCAACGTGTGGACATCATGACCCAACACGTTGCTCGACGTCTGGTGGGTCCTTGCCCCTCCAGTACGCCCAAAATAAATGTCCGGATCGACTTCATCCGGTTGAAAAAAATAAAACCGAGCGGATCCTCCGAGCCTGCTTTTTCGACAGACCCTCCTGCTCGGGACTTGCCAAGTTGCTGTCGCTTAATTCCTTGATAACTCATCAAGGGAACGTCGTAACTCTTGCTCTTGCAGCTTTACCTGCTGCATAAGTTCACTTAACTGCGTTTCCACTTCACCAGTCTCACCGCCAGTGAAGGCAGAACTAAGTTGTGCTTCACCGTCCAAAGGAGGCGTCAGCAATGAATTTTCAGTACTTAGCTGCTCAGCCATCATTGTACTGCACAACTTGCCGTAAAACAGCTAAGATGTTATTTATAGATACCTCACTATCAAAAAATAGTATCTATTTAATACGGCCCGCTGCAAAAACAGGGGCAGTCCACACAACACACCGTTAATGGCGCCTCCGGCGGAGGTGCAATCGAAAATTTAATAAAGAAATAATTCACAAATACAACCAATAGCGCCTCCGGTGGAGGTGCAATCGTTAATGTAACTTCACAGAAACACAGTCACAAAAAGGAGGTGACAATGTTATTACTCCAATTTATTCTCGTCCGATTTTATGCCTAGAAATATCCCACTTCTGACACCATTTGTAGCGGCACCTCCGGTGGAGCGGAAGGATAAAGGGGAAGGGGAGTATGCAATCTGAAACTCCGACTCTATAGTCAGGCAGCGCAGGGCGGCGCCATTAATCGCCACAATAAAAACTACTAACAAGTTACACTTGAGCGGCTAAGTGAACCTGCGGGGACATTCGTTTTAGGAAAGTATATCCTAATTTCTGAGCAACTCGGACGGACTAAGTGAGTTAACACTTGGACACAAGATGTACGTGAACAACAACTCAAGTAGTTATTTATTCAACAACAACAACATATAAAATCAACAATAGTCAGATATCGCAAGAGCAATTATCAATGTACACGTAGAGATAATACTAGTTTCTGGCCTGATAAT
This sequence comes from Crossaster papposus, assembly GCA_037893245.1. Lineage (NCBI taxonomy): Eukaryota > Metazoa > Echinodermata > Asteroidea > Velatida > Solasteridae > Crossaster > Crossaster papposus. Next base: position 239,591 of record JBAIAA010000119.1, on the reverse strand, counting down.
TACCACTGCACTCTCAACCAATCGGAGGTGCAATCCACATGAATTTATCTTCGAATGCAATCGGACCTCCGGGAGGTGTCCAATAAGCAAGGGCAATTATCATACAGTTCAAGGCCAAACAATCCCCTAAAATTCACCTTTTAACAAGTTATAAGTTTAGTTCGTTATACAAATCAAAATGTTCTTACCTATGTTTATCCAAGGCTTGCTAATGTTAGTCCTAATCCCTAACAACTCTTAGTATAGTATAATAGACTTTAATTAAGGAGTGAAAGTGATGCAAATGTTTGATGTGTCCGCAACGGCAGCAACTTGGCAAGTGACCGTACGCCGCGTATGCATACACAAGAGCTCCCTTGGCAACAAACTTGAACTTCCCGCTACAGCGCGGCTACAAAAATCGCCTAATCGTGCGCTTGGTATACATAAACGATATACCAATGCGCCCAAAACTCAGATAAACCGCGCCCAAAATACTCGCGCCCAATAGCGCACATTTTGGCGCTACAAGCATATAAGTAATATAAACAACGCGCCCAATCATGCGCTACACGGGCTTGCTATCACGCGCTGCATGCAGTACACATACAAACGGTGATACATGTAAATGTAATAAGCAATAACGTTGACGGTGCTGTAAGTAAACTAATTTCCGTTACAGTATGTACGCCATAAAATATCTTAACAAGTACCCTTCGGAATTCTAAACGAAATTATTATGTCAAACAGTTCGAGAAAGAAAAAAGGTAACATTAAAAACACATGGAAAATAATAAATAATATACTTCATAATAATTCTCAACCCTATATTACTTCTATTGACATTGATGGTACTGCTGCCAATAGCCCACATTTTATTGCTAATCACATCAACCAATATTTCACAAACATTGGTCAAAATCTTTGTAATCGTATCCCCTCCAATGACCTCAATTTTATTGATAACTTATTAAATCAAAATCCTAGTTTTATTTTCCTATGTCCAGTTACTGAGGAAGACATTATTGACATTGTAAGTTCATTGCCAAATAAAAAAACGTGCAGGCTTTGATTTAATTAATAGCTCACTAATTAAATAACAATTTTTAATGCAGTACTGCCTTAAGAGGATACAATCCCCCCAACTTTTTTCACCAGATATGAAAAGACCAATGTTCGCTCCAATCAAATCCAAAAGGAAAATATTCTGAGACCCCTGGTTAAAATTTTACAAGTTCTGAAAACATGCTTTTATGCTTGTTCTAAAAATAACATTAAAAAAAAATTCTCAAGGGCAAGGATGATACAAGTTAATTTTGTGATAAAATGTATTTTGGCTAGGTGATTTCTTTTAAATAAGCAACAAAACTGTTTTGGGGACCCCAAAACTGGCTATAAATGCCCAAAACACAAAATGGCCTGTTACCATGGCAAGTTGGCAACGGGCAATAACAAAAAGAATCAATTTTGGTTACTTGCTGACCAAGTCCTTTCATATTAAAAAAATAATAAAAAATGCCGAGGACACTTATATGAAATATTTACGTGGACCCACTCTTAAACAGCAGAAAAAGATTTTAAGAATAATTTATTCTGCTTCTTATCGAGAACATAGCAATCCTCTTTTTTATACTTCTACTCTCAAAGTGAAAGATATGTATTCTCTTCAGCTTTAGACCCCAATGCACCAACTAAGTCATAACAAATTACCTAAATCGATCCGTTCTATGTTTACAAAAAATGATGAAGTCCACCAGCACTTCACCAGACAGTGTAACAAATTTCATCAATCTTTTGCTCGTACTACTCTCACCCAAAATACAGTTATGCATGCGGGTCCCAAGCTGTGGAATTACCTAGATGTTTCTAAACGAAAAAAGATATGGAATCTTCCATTATTTAAACAACAATATAAGGCCAAATTACTTACTGGGTACATATATTCTAATTAATTTTTTGTTTACACGTCTCACAGGGTTACAAGAACGATTCACTGTCTTTTCTGTTTAGTGTGGTCTATTATGTGTACTATATGCAATTAATGTAATTGTCAATTAACGGAGGCCCCAACTCGACAAGCAGTTGCTTTTTAGGGACCCCCATTCACATTTATTTATTTACCTATGTTAATGTTATATTATTTTGAGACCAGTTATGTGGAAAATAATGAATGAATGAATGAATGAATGAATGAAAAGGGAGAACGACGAAGACCCAAAGTATCTATATTCTTTAGTAATACTGCTCATACTCACCATTGTTGTCTTTACGATCGATTTTATTCCTTCTTATTACTCCATGATTTTAACCCACTCTTGTGAACTTGGCTCGGCCAGTACATTCGCTATCGCTACATCTTGCGCAAGTTTGTTGCATCAGTGAGGGAATTCCCCATTTGAACCAGTTGGAACCGACCCGAACCGAAATCAACCCGGTTTAGTAACCCAATCCGATCCGATGAACATCATTATGGTGCGCATGACTATAGTATAGGGCCTTTTCGAATCCCAGGCTTCGTTAAGTGTTTGGCGTAGGGTGATTTTTGTTAAGCTCCCAACTTCGGGAACTCCAGATAGACACATTAGATATGTTGCCTGTAGTGCTTCAGAAACATTCAATTCGTTGATATGAACCCAAAAGTTTGAATATTTTCGTTTGTTCTATTTCGATGAAGCCGAAGCAAAGGTTTTGGAAAAAACACCTATGACGTCATTCGATTCCATTTAGCGGGAACAGATATGGGCGTGAATATTCTTTAGAGAGAACCAAAACAATTTTAAAAATGGGAATACAAAAAAATACATGACGACTCTTTTGTTTTTAAACAAACCCGCGTTTTAAAATGATATTAATTAGCACTCGGGCTCTGCCATTTCGGTCAGGACTTCATGTAACAATAACATTTACATTGCGCCACACAGTTACAAAGTCTAAATTGATAAATAACTTATCTCTGGTTTCAGATTTCATTTATAAATTACTAATAATCTGCTGACCTTTGATTTTCTTGGTAGTAAAAATCAAGTGCATTAGAAAGCAGGTCGTGGGTTCGATCCAGTCAACCTGAGTCAGTATGGTGGGTTTTTTTTAGAATCCCTCGGAACAACTACGAGTATACGAGTACATACAGTGTAACTGCATGTATTGACAGGTTTTTATTAATGTTTGCAAATGTTACCTTCCATTGAAGAGCATGTTACATTTTGTTTAATTCTTTCTAGTAATGAAACTAAGGATACCTCAAAACCCCAGAAGAAAATATCCTAGGGAAAACCCAATCCACATTGGCCCAGGCTGGATTCGAACTCGGATTACAGCGGTGAAAAGCGAAGAAAGAACCGCTACACCAACCCTACTCCTGTGGAAATAACAGACTCAAACCTACACCCTATCTACTTGTATTACCAAAATTCTTTATTTTAATTTACCACAGTTGTAGAACTGTTATCCAGGGCCTTTAATTGTCCAACTCGTACAAACAAATACCACCAAAGTCCAAACCAGAGTAGAGTAGACAACGAACAATGGTTTTATTCTGCCTATTTGGTTGCCTGGTAACCAGTCCTCAATAGAGGTTGATTATGACTCCGCACAGTTTCGGTTGGTCGGTGTTTGTAAACTAGTACTGTAGCAGTAATACAATTAATAATCCCTCCCTTTGAAGTAACCCTCCCTTGCTGCAGTTGCACTTATGGGCCAATTTAGTGACTAGTTTAAACCCTTAAAAACATGCAATTCTGTGCAACGACTGATCAGTGCCATGTGCCAGCTTCATAAAAGCGCCGCGTTGGGCTACATCGCGCCCGAGAAGCGCGCCAACTGAAGTGCGCCCTCTGCCGCTCGAGACTTAAAGTCGCAACAGCCGCCCCCAAATTTCAATAGGAAATTTGACAACCAAATCAGGCTATATAACTAAACTAGAATTAAACAGTAACAAACTTCAAACTTGAACTAGAAGAGGCATTGGGTCACATGGATATTTACCCTATGTAAAACTGCAAACTCTGAAGGGAACTGAACCCTGGCACAGCAATGCCTTGGTCACACCAGGAGCATTCTCTTCGTCATACCTTGCAAGTTTCACTAGCCGAACAACAGGGCGTTTATATTCCCTATTACCTACCTTGACCGTCACTGCTCTGACTCGTTTGTCACTACTAGGGAAAGTCTCCGACACCTTACCTACTGGCCATTGTGAGCGAGTTAGCTGAGGGTCAGTAATCATGACAACATCTCCAACTGCCACGTTTTCTACCTCTCGCTGCCACTTCTGGCGAACTTGCAAGGTAGGCAAATATGAATTGGTAAAATGCCGCCAGAACTGATCGGCCAGAACCTGGCTGTGACGCCAACTTCGACGACCCTTTAACTCCGCTTCGTCATAAACTACCATCGGCAATGAGGGATCTCGCCGCCCCATCAGGAGAATGTTTGGGGTGATAGGATCGACATCTGCGATTTCAGATGATGCATACCCAAGGGGTTTTGAATTCATAATCCCTTCTGCTTCGATCAACACACTCCGCAGAACTGGCTCGGGTACAACACGGTCACCGATTACAGCTTTGAGTGCTCCTTTAACGGATCTTACCTCACGCTCCCAGACACCCCCAAAGTGGGGTGCATTGGGGGGATTGAAGCGGAACGCGACCTTATACTCAGCAAGTCGCTTTACCAAGTCAGGTTCCATCTTCTTCAAGGCCTCCTGTATCTCCGAGTGACCTCCAACAAAGTTTGTTCCACAGTCACTATGCACCTCATATGGAACTCCCCTACAGGATACAAATCGTCGGAATGCCATGAGGAAGTGATCAGCATCCATGTGTTCTACGATATCAAGGTGGACAGCTCGGGTTGTCATACACTTAAAGAGAAGCCCCCATCGCTTATCCTGCCGCCGCTCAATCCTGACATTAATCGGACCGAAACAATCCATTCCCGTCGAGTAGAAAGGTGGTTTTTGGAGTCGGAGACGCGATTCTGGCAAGTCTGCCATGCGAGGAACTTCAGGTTTCTTGCGCCATCGCCTGCAATCAATACATGCCCGAAGGATGCCTTTGACAGCGCTGTGCCCCTTTAAAATCCAGAATTGGCGACGTAGGTGAGCAAAAACCTGTCCAGTTCCAGCTTGGTGATTGAAATGACAATCTGCATCCTTAATGAGTAGCTTATGAACTGGGTGATGTGAATCCAGTACCACCGGGTGCGGTTCAAGGCTTATCCTGTCAGACTGCTGTACCTTCCTAAGGCGGCCACCAACCCTAAGCAGTTGTGCTGCATCATCAAATTCAGGAGACAGTTCCAGGAGGCGACTGTTACGGGGCATTTTGTTGCCCTTAGAAAGTGCAGAGACTTCAGCTTTGAAACTGTCGAGTTGGGCACGGCGGAGGAGTTGGGTTTCCGCTTCACGGACTTGATCAGGAGCGAGTGCACCCTCTTCCCTTTCTTCCTCACTGAAGAGCTTATCCCCGAGTGTTTTTACGGCCTCCTTCCAAGTACTGAAACCCTCTAAGTCTAGACTGGCAGCAGAATTGGAAACTGTTAATCCACAAAATGTGTTGGTCTTGAACTCGCATGTCTCCAAAGAGGAAGTTGCACGGGTCTGTACAAGGACGGACTCACTTTCCCTCTGCCACTCATCCCGTGGTCCTAGTAGCCATGAGGGACCGTTGCTCCATCTGGAACCATCTCCCAGCTCCCATACATGCAATCCACGTGTGATGTCGTCTGCCGGGTTGTCTGTAGTACGAACATAGCGCCACTCCATTCCCTTCGTCAAGGACTGAATCTCGGAAACACGAGTTCCTACAAACACCTTAAAGCGGCAAGAATCAGACTGGATCCATGTAAGAACTGTGGTGGAGTCACTCCACATGTTGAGAACCGAGGAATGCAGCCATTAATTCAAGACGGGGCACTGACAGTTGTCGCTTTGGGGCGACACGACATTTTGCAAGCACACAACTCAAATGATTGTTCCCCTGGTCGTCTACTGAACGTAAGTAAGTTACTGCACCATACAGTTTTTCGGAAGCGTCACAAAAGACATGTAAAGTTCTTCTGACATTTGCGCTGTCCACATGCGACGGAGTGTAGCAGCGTTGAAGACGAACTTCTGGAATCTGATCAAGCTCCGAACACCACTATTCCCATCTGTCTTTGATATCGGGGTTAGACACTGGGGCATCCCAATCCAGCTTTTCCTTCCAGAGTTCTTGAACTATCAGCTTTGCTCTAGCGGTGAATGGTGCGATGTCCCCAAGAGGCTTGACCATTTGGAATCCAGCCTCTTGAAGACATTCACGGGTGCTAATGACAAGATCCTTGGCCTGCTGCTCCGAGTCACGACTTGCAAGCTGATTATCAACATAAGTCTCTTGTTCGATCGTTTTCAGAACCACAGGGTGCTGTAGTTGCTGGTCCTTTGCAACCTTCTGTAAGGCGAATGTAGCACAGCATGGGCTGCATGCAGCTCCAAAGGGGAGAACCAGCCATTCCATCACAACCCATGTTTCAAGACCCTCATCCCACCAAAGGAACCGGAACATACGTCGATCTTCTGGGGAAAGCCGGACTTGATGAAACATTGCGGTAATGTCACCGGACACTGCCACGCGACCCTGACGAAACCGTAACAGCACCTCTAACAATGATGGGCTCAAGGTTGGACCAGCAAGTAACTGCGTGTTTAGGATCTGACCAGAAAACTCGAACGAACAGTTAAAAACGAGCCTGTACTTGCCACTGCTGTGGACCACATGGCAAGGAATATACCAGCCGTGTTGCTGTCAGCTCATCTATTGTGCCAAGTACTTGTATCAGCCCTTGCTCCTTCAATTTCTGCATGTAGCTCCTACAGAATTCTGTTATTGCTGGATCACGAGCAATCTTTCTCTGGTTAGAGCACGCAAGTGCCTTCACAGCCTGTGGTGTACTCAAAGGTGGCACGTGACCTGGCTTCCACAACAATGGAGTCTCCATCCTCCGTATTCCATCAACCTCAACTCGCTTGGACTTCTCTTCCAAAGTGTGAATCGCTAGCTTGTCGTTTCTGGATCGGGACACCTCTTTCTCGTTGACATGTGGCAACATATCTATTGCCATGAACTTTTCCATCATCAGATGAAGTTGTGTTTCGGGTTGAACAAAATGATGTTAACAGAACATGCTTACTGCCAGTTGACCTGCCAGGTTGCTGCAGACCCCGTTTTCCCTGAACCGTCCAGCCAAACAGGGTATTGACCGCCACAGGAGAACTTGCCTTGGGGCCCACACGAACTTCAGTGGACAGCACTAATTCAATATGGTCGGCACCAATTAACACCATAGGACAAGCCTTGACTGCTGTAAACAACGGTTAACCCCGCAGATGTGGCCACTTGGACTGGAGTTTCTCACCTGAGACACTGTAGTCGATCAGCTGCACATCTGGGGCAGTAAAGGCACAGTTGATGTTGTATTTCTGGGCAGGGTCCCCTCTGGCTGAAACTGAAAAGTTAATACATTTACCATTCCAGTCAGCATCTCCCATTACTGTCTCAACACGGAGAGTTTCATCTCGACCTGGGATTTTAAGTGAGTCAGCTGCTTCATAAAGTATCATCGTGCGTGCGGCACATTCGTCAAGGACTCCGTACGTGTCGAGTTTTCCAGCTGGACCGTAGACTGTCAGAGGAACAACCTTAATCAGAACATCCCTACTGTAATCCATTCTGGGATTTGGCCCTACCGCACAACACATAACAGCTAGGACCCCGGTTGCCAGTCACCAAATCTATCTGTAAAATATCATGCAAACTCGTTCTGTGATCACCTTTGCACTCCTTGCATGTTTTGGGAAACTGGCACTCTTTGTCGTGTTTCTTGGCACACTTTTTGCAGCGATGATTTTCTTTAAGCCATCTTGCTTTGGCCTCGGTCGACAATTTGGTAAATCTTTGACATGTCTCCAGGTAGTGACCTGACTCCTTCACCTTGCAGTATAGACAGGTGACTCTTTCGGGGGGAACAGAACTGCTGCCCATGCTGCATGCCCATGCTGGCTGCGACGGGTGCCACGGCTGCGACGGCGGCGACGGCGGCAACGGCTGCAACGGGTGCAACGGTTGCGACGGGTGCAACGGCTGCGACGGGTGCAACGGCTGCGACGGGTACGACGGCTGCGCAAGCTGCAACGGCGAGGAAGTGGCATTTGGGATCGTGACTACAACAGAATCTACAGGCCTTGTAGGTACGAATGTTTTTGATACCTTGTTTACCCAATCATACGTCATACTTTGAATATACTCATCTGGACCATCCAGGTTAATACTTAGTTCTCTTTGTTCTTGTTCAATGTCCTCTGCCATTAAGAGTTCATGTTGCAGTCTGTCCTTTTCCAGCTGAATTATAGCCTGTTGCAAATTAGAGTCAATCTGTATTTGCCTCTGCTCTGCTTGGAACCGAATCTGAGCACTCTCCTCCAATGCGGCTTTCTTCAGTTCCTGTGCTTTCTCAAGAGACTCCTGCTCCGCCAAACGTCTTGCTATCTGAGATCTTGTAGAACTGGCTAAACCTCGAGTCCTCCGACTGCTCACTGAAGGGGGTTTAGTCGCATCCATAGGTCGCTGGGAGCTTCCGGTCCCATTTCCATGGAGTAGACTCTTAGGAAGATTGAACTCAGTATCCTGCACCAGATAAGCAGGATGACGTTTAATTCTGGCTGGACGATTCGCTGCCAGACTGTCTGACATAACAGTAGTTACGGTTGTTCCACATGTAGCAGGCGGTGTAAATGTAAGTTGCTGAAGATCATGCCCAACGGTCACCGCTTCCATGTTTATCAGCTGATGTAGCACGAAGGCAGTTCAATCAAGGGTTCATAGTAGTCATCAGACATAAATGGCTGATGTTATCCGGCTCGAAGGACCAATTTTCTGTAGAACTGTTATCCAGGGCCTTTAATTGTCCAACTCGTACAAACAAATACCACCAAAGTCCAAACCAGAGTAGAGTAGACAACGAACAATGGTTTTATTCTGCCTATTTGGTTGCCTGGTAACCAGTCCTCAATAGAGGTTGATTATGACTCCGCACAGTTTCGGTTGGTCGGTGTTTGTAAACTAGTACTGTAGCAGTAATACAATTAATAATCCCTCCCTTTGAAGTAACCCTCCCTTGCTGCAGTTGCACTTATGGGCCAATTTAGTGACTAGTTTAAACCCTTAAACACATGCAATTCTGTGCAACGACTGATCAGTGCCACGTGCCAGCTTCATAAAAGCCCCGCGTTGGGCTACATCGCGCCCGAGAAGCGCGCCAACTGAAGTGCGCCCTCTGCCGCTCGAGACTTAAAGTCGCAACAACAGTGATTTGATATTTATACCAGTACAAGTAAATCATGTACCAAAACAATAAAACACGGTTCATATACCATACTTAAAGAACTAAGGAGTCTCTATGACTGTATTATACATTTTTCTTCATATTACATCGACCAAGGAAAAGAAAAAAAAGTTTTCAAATGAAAGAAAGACAATCAACATAATGGACAATCACAGAGCAAAATGTGTTGCAAAAGAAACGAGAATCGTAATTTAACAAGAAGCATGTAAGATTCTTCACTTTAACAATTGGAATTTGTCTATTTGAAGCATTGTTGAAATTGTTTAATTAATGTCTTAACAAAAGTGGCATTTTCATGTACAGTATAACCATACTTTAATTTGTGTGTTTGTAAATAGATAATAAAACTGAATTACATAATCGTATATGTTCATCAATTCATTATTTTATGTGTGTGGATGTATTCGACTATTAAAGCTTAAATTATTTTAAAGATTTTGTTGGCAGAAAATACCTGACGAAATCATATTTTACTGCAAGACCAAAATGTTGTAATCACAGAACTTTAGGTTTTTGTATACCATAGAGCATTAACGTAGATTACCTTAAATCTAAAAATCGGTTTCGTTTCCCAACAATGTATTGTTAGTATTTGTTTCTTAATTTCTAAAAGTTTTGACAACAATTCTTATCTTACTTTTTTTCGAACCTCGGAGAAAGCCAGAGTTGTAACGAGTCACTTAATTTTGCGACTCAAGTGGAATCGAGTTGAATCATTGACTCCCAGTGACACAAGTTGTGTCATTACAACTCTGGAGAAGGTTTAGTGGATATAACATTACATTGGTGGGAAGGAACGAAATTCAACCAAGAAAATCATCTTTTAATAGCGGTAACAGTTGTTTTACTAAGTAGCTAAGATTGTTACCATTTCTAATATTGGCAGTCAGGAAATATGAAACAGCATGCAGGGAGAAATTCTCAATGCAGCCTCAAACATCACAAGGTATTCACCATGAAACGCTACGTAAAGAAACAAAGAATCCAAGTTTCAGTTTTGGCCAGCATCTACTCGACTCGGGAGCAAGAGAATATTTTAACCACCCAAAAACCGTCCCTACCAGACTATGTGATGATGAGCCCGTTTCACAGTCATTACAACCATATATCTGATTTAAAAGAAAATCCCAAATAATGTGGTTATTTCATAATGTATTGTGAGTTGTGACAAAAATCGCTCTGCTTTTATACAATTCCTGGAATGTTTTATTCAATCAAGTCAAGTCAAGTAGAAATGACACCAACAGCAAATGTTCTATCTTTTGTTTAATACACATTTTCCTAGCATCGATTGTACCTACAAGTGTTCATATAAATGTATGGCACATCGTTGATGAATTTAGAACTTCTAGAAAGTATTTTTAAATAATTAAAATTATCTGACAATGATGACTAACTTCCTTAGAGTTGTTTATTTCTTACAGATTCTAGCGACAGTGGTTTAACATAGCACAACTAGTTCATAGCAGAATGTGTAGGCATCGCTTATCGTTTGTGTACTGTAACTGTACATACACGTATAGTAAAACAAATACTGTACATTTCAATGGCATTGGCAATCGCTGATCAGTGTAATTGACTCTTTTGCATACGCTGCGCGCGTTCAGCCAATTGTAGTGCGCGTATGGTCCGTGACCTAGTTCTGCACTGCCAGAAAACTATAAAAGTCGAGCATTTCCAGCATTTGGTTCGGCTCCCGGTTCGCTTGAACGAGTCCGCTACAACAGACGGCTAGCAAGTGCCGTGGACAAGCGCGCGGCTGACAGGCGATTGCGTACAAGAACAGTCGGCAATGAAGTGCCGTGAAGATTAGTACAGCTAAAAGTCGGCAAAGAAGTGCCGTGAATAATAGTCAACGGTAGAACTTCAGCTATAGCAAGTGCTGAAGCAACGTATCGCTACTCCTGCGAAGTTATTCAGTGCATGCTAGCGCTGCGTGCAACTGCGAAGCCATCGGCGAGCTATTGTGCGTGAGCTAATAATTGTGCGCATATTTTGTGTAGCTTGCAGTCAGAATTACAAGACTGTTAGCTGCGGTGTATATTTTATGAGTCACACGTACTGAACAGTGATAACAGCTATTACTCATACTCACTGTAAGTGTAAGCGAATAATTATTGTAAATAATAATTACTGTGAATAGAGTTGCATTTAGCGCTACTGTTAATAAATTCTTTGTTGCGTTCGAGTTCGAGTTTTCTCGAGTGAATTACTCTATTTAGTCTGTTTTTAATGCGTGCGCCTGCGCATTAGGTCTATTAATTAGTAGACTGGATTTTCTTGAGTCTTCTCATTTGATTGACGACGGTGGAATCTTCCTGGTGAGCTTGGGCTACCTACACCCCTCCCCTTCTCCAGTTCCCACAGAGTTAGTTAGACTGGTTCAAGACTTTCACCCCCTCCCCTTTCCCAAATCCACGACCCAGGGTGGCTTGTGTGTAAAAGCGCTTGCGTCTCACCAATGTAGCCCGGGTTCGATTCCCGGCCCGGACCATATGTGAGTAGAGTTGTGCGTTGGTTCTCTCCTGTGCCACGAGGGTTTTTTCTCCAGGTCATCCGGTTTTCCTTCCTCCTGAAAAATCAAACACTTTGGATCTCCGGCTGTGCACCGTAGTCATATATGAGGCAATGTGGCCGGCTGCCGTAGGCGCCTTTACGTGCCAGCGAATCGACCACGTTGTAGCCGCTTCCTTCGCAATTCAGCACACCAGCTGCAAGTAAGGATGATCAGCCTCCCCAATTATTATTATTATTATCCCCGATCTCCTGGCTGCGACCGATCTCGTCTGAAGTGCGCCCTCTAACGATTAGTGAAGTTCCTGCAGACGTCCGCCAGATCAGACCAGCCGTAAGTATTGTACGGTGGCCGTATATCGTCATTCTCTGAACGGGAACCCCCTCACCCGTTACAGTATGTAAAGACCAGTTCATTCTCAAACACGAATTTGTGACATCAGGCCACATCAGTTTTCGCGCTATCAATTCTCAAAAGTTAAACACATTTCAATTCCGGCGAATTTTGCTGCAAACGTTTAGCGACGTCAAATTCGTATCGCATCGCATGAATCAGTATCCCGCACCATTAAAGCCCGGTTCATACTTCACGCGAAAGCGAATGCGAAGTGAATTTCATGGCGAAAACAACTGAAGTTTCATTGTGACGTTCTCCGTTGCCTATGCTAGGTTCCCACTATCACGATTCGCGCCACGATTGAAATCCAAGTTTTAATCGTAGAGTAATCGTAGTGATCCTATCAGATCTTATCAGATCTTGATGTCAGTCGTGCTGTCGTGGCAATCGTGTTGATCGTAGAAAATTACTACGAAAAGCAAACACTTAGTTTATTAGCACCGTTATTTACATATTTTTGCCAACATTCTGTCGCCTAGTGCATTTTTTCTCTCTGCAGTCAGGGCGTGATATTACGTCAACCACTACCCGCCATAAAATGTGACGCGTGTGTATACGTCATCCGTGGAACTACACACAGGGCCGGGAACATTGACCATTTGCGTGTGGAATTTGAATAATATCTGGTACACTGACTTGTTCACACAGCTTGGCACAGTTTACATTTAAATTCTCCAGACCAAAGACACTGTTGCTATATCACGTGATTCGGGACAAGCCTTACGCTAGCAACCCCCGGCACTGGAATGGTCTGGTGTCTTTGTACCATTCTGAACCATTGTGAACAATGTATTGGTGCTGAGCGTCTCTAACGTAACTATGCAAGAGCTTGCCCCGAATCACGTGATATAGCAACAGTGTATTTGGTCTGAATAATTTAAAGTCAAACTGTGCCAAGCTGTGTGAACAAGTCTGAGTGCAGTTCCAGATATTATTTGAATTCCACACGCAAATGGTCAATGTACACGGTAACACAAATATTTGCAAGCCCAGCTGAAAAGCACCCTTTCAAGAATTTCAAAGGAGATGAAGGAACAATATTTGGGAAATTTGAATGTCGAGAAATTACTAGACGCAGCTGATAATCCTCGGCTGTATACGGTGTTGAGAAGGCCTAATCACTGAAACAACCAAGACAACTTTTGCAGCGTATACAGGGTGGTCCAAAAAAAAACTATACCCAACTTTGGAGGCCATTTTCTCCTAGATGATAAAATATTTTAGTAATTTGGTTTGCATATTATTAAAGCATATATCGTTGAGCATTATTGGTGAAAATAGGGAAGATATTACATTAATATTTTTGGAGATATTCCTATTTTTAGCGAGTATGTGTAAAAATGGCTTTTCCACGGGAGCTGTCAATGCATCAACATGTTTGAATATGATATGACACAATAATGTAATGACGCGATAGTCCTTTGACAAATGTTTTTGCGAGAGCTTCTTTTATTTACACTAAAATGGATAAATAATACTTTTTAATAGATAGGCTTCTGGTTTTGCAGCATGCTTGAACTGATATGTACACAGCAATGAAAGCATACTCCAAGAGTGAATTTGAAAAGCCCGCTCTGAGCATCTTGACAATAAAGACCTCTACTACATGTACTTATTCCTATTTCTAGCGAGTATGTGTAAAAATGGCTTATCTCCAAAAATATTAATGCAATATCTTCCCTATTTTTATTAATATTGCTCAACGATATATGCTTTAATAATATGCTTTAATAATATCCAAACCAAATTACTAAAATATTTTATTATCCAGGAGAAAATGGCCTCCAAAGTTGGGTATAGTTTTTTTTGGACCACCCTGTATACACGTCCTTCGCGGAATTAAACTGCTGTGCTTGACGGATTAACGCGTCATCTGTGGAAAGTAAACGATTTTTTTCGGGCCTTGCTCGGGACGTGTTTATTCGTCATCCATATTGAATCTCGAGAAAATCTCGAGAAGCTTATGGGCCTGAACATTGTTAATGCCCTCGCCTTCAGCTCGGGCATGATAACGCGTCTAGGCTCATGAGCATACGTTTAAAACCGTTCAACCACATATTTATTCCCTTATTAATTCATAGGCGAAACCAATGGCATAAAACAGGTAAAACTGATACCGTGAACATTTACTGGGAAGGAAATACAAAACTTAAACTCGTTTAACCGATGCGGCCAAGGTTACGCAGAAATAATGTGACATACATGTAGGGTGTTTTATTTACAATCAAATATTTATTTTTACACAAAAAAACGACAGTCATTAATCATTCAACAGCTCTGAAATATAAAAGATTAAACAAAATAATCAATTAATTAAATTGTCATTGTAATTCATTGCTGTCGCTCGACTGTTCACAATTCAATTTATCAATTTAATTGCATTATACATGAATTAACCTCTCGACTTAATAAGAATACTTTGTATGAAAACTTTGAAATGCCATACCACCTATGGTACTACCCATCATATTTTCGTTGGATGCATAATTATTAAAACAAAAATAACATTTAATGTATGACCCATACCCAGATGCTGCAAGAAGAGACTATCAGCGATGAAATTAGCAGAAGTCCGACCTTGACCAGAGTAATAGCTAAAATAAAAATAGTATTATAAAATAAACCATCTCTTAGATGTGTCATTTCGGATTCGTTCTTTCGAACCACAGGTCATAACAAGATTTCACACAATTATATTACTACAAGTAACTGTCAAAGGTCAAGAACAATCCATATTGTCCAATATTTTATGTTGACAAGTAAGTACATTGACCCAATGGATCATTATGTTATGTTTAAGAAGTGCACTGATAATGTCTGACAACAAGGTTTCATCAGAGCAACAACGTTCCACATTCATCATGCTCATATACAAATAATTGAGTCAGGTTTATTCTCATTGCTACATAATATACAATTTTATTTAGACTTGGGAGTCTTCATTTAAAAATGTGTTTAATAAAATAATAGTGCTATGAAAACGAGACACAAAATCACTACAAATTATCGAACACAAGGTTGAGTACTCACCGGAGCAGTTGTGGTCTCATGCACCCATGCCTCTCTAGTCTTAATATAATGGACGACAATTATATTGTACGTATCGTCAACGCCACGGCAAAGCTGGCAATATACAGACTTCAAGAGAAGCAAATATATATGATGCAAGGTGTGGTTGCATGAACGCCAAGCAGTCAAGTACCCTACCATGCTTGCTTACTCTCCAAGAAGACTATTATAAAATGTAAGGAATGCGAGTCCGAGCAGCGTGTTTGTGCAAAATAGTAAAGCTGTCAAATTAGTGGAACCCACATACAATGCAAATGATGTAATGCGATACCGCGATACAAAGTGAAGAACACAAGAGGGCGCTCGCATACGGTTCAACAAACTCTAAGGATAATATTTGCAAGTGCATAATTTAATTTTAGAAAATAACACAGACTATATACAAATAATGCTTGTACGGGGCCTGGCAGCATAATTTAGTAACAATTAAGTCTGGCTGGTCACACTCGCAATAAAATGGTTATTGAAAATGTATACTTAAAAAGAAGAAGTTACTATTGTAAATTGTCATAGGCCCTATCCATTAAAATATACTACTTCTAGAAAATTGAGGCACCGTGTGCCTTCTAGTTTATACATGGAGGAATCTTATTGCTCCATGGTTTATAGTAGACTGATAGTTATACATGTACCATGAACATCTACTGATATATGAAAACAAAACTTAACCAGGAAACAATAAAATACTGTATAAAAAAATATTATTGTCAACTGTAATATATGCAGTAAAACAGCATTTTAATGGACTGATATTACCTCTATGAAGTAAAATGCACCAGTTTTTAGATGTACATGTACAAAGTCTGATACATGAACATTTACTAGAATATAAAAAACCTTAACCGGCAAACAATAACATGATTATTGATATTGTATACTTTTTTAACAGTTACTATTATCAAATGTCATATCCAGATTTAGTCGACATGAAAAAAAACACCAGTTTTAGTGTACATGAAAACCAAGGATATTTATAAAAATATAACCACTATTCAGGCATTAGGCACTTCAAAAGAGTCGATCTTGGCAACTGAAGAAATAAATTATATCAAATATAATCAAAATATTATTGGATCAATTTCACTTTGTTTTTGTTTTTCTTTGGCAACTTCTAGTATCTACAAATCTGTTACAGTGTGAATTTACTCAAACTGCAAACCCAGTTTGACCAGATCAAACCCATCATTTTATGTGATCCTATTTCATGTTGGTCCCAATTAAGTTTAATGGCCTAAATAAAACAAAACCAAAACTCAAATACAATCACGTGACTTGCTCATCGTTTAGTAAAATAATTATCCTTGACACACTATATCTAATCTAAATAGACACACGTACAAGACAAAGGTAGGACACACTATTGGTAATTGCTTGAATAATCAGGAATGGGGGTTGCATTTTATAGTAAATATCCTTTAACTGACCTTTCCGAAGTTTTACTATGATGGATGCCAAAATTGCAAAATTGCAAAATTGCAAGAAAAACGGCGTTCGTTTTCAACTGGCGTCAGGCAGTTCTTTCTTTCGCGTTTGTCAAAACAAAGTAACAGAGGATTTACGAACACGACAATAACCATGGCCTGTTTCTTGTTTACGTAATATTACATAACACGAACACTGCGTTTCGCGAATGCAGGTCAGCACCGTATACATTACAGTATTTCACAACACCTTTTCGTGCGCGGGACTTTTGAGAGTGCTGATTTGTTACAAGTTACATTGTATATAAATATGTACACGCGTCTATAGGCGCCTAACAGGATTAATCGCGACAGTCATTTTTGTGAAGCAAATATCTTGTGAACAAAATTGAAAAATAATGCCTTAAGTAAACACAGGTGGCGTTTTTATTATAAAGGTAAGAATGTGCTAAACAAATTAAATCAGCTTTTGAGAAAAAAACCTTAAAAAACAACTCCAGATTATCTTCAAAATTAGGACCTTGAATGGTAATACAAACTGAAAAAAAATTATCATTGCAAATACAATAACCCCTTCTTTTGAATGTACCTTTTTTTTATTAAAGTTTTACTAAAATCAAGACTAAGCTCCAAATGAAGACGGTGCTATGTCACCACTTCCTCAAGAAATACAACAATTGAAAACATAATCCAATACACAGTTTGGTAAAAGTAAAAATGTATTGAAATGTTGTGCACGTTTTCCAGTTGGTATGTGCACTCATATAAATTACTGTATGCCTGTGATAATCACAATGAGATGACATAATAACTGTTCCATAAAGGTTTCGAAGAGAAGGACCAACATTAAATTTACATCAAACCAAAAACATATCAGATTGGCAACTGAATTATACCATTCCTTGTAAACAAATTCAATTTTTAATATCTCCACAGACTATTGAGCTTTAAACTTACAATTAACATATATGTGTCCTGATGAGTCGCATGAATGCTTTCATTTGAAGTTAACTTTAAGATTGTTTTATGATTTATCTGCACTAAATACAGGGACATTTCTGGCATATTTCTGAGTAATTAAAATATTTGTTTCAATTTATGAGGGTCAACAGAAAGAGAAGACTTGTCACTACTGGACAAAGAGCAAAAAGCTACTTAAAAGCATGTACGAACTTTGTGGACCAGTGAACAAAAGATGTCCACAGAATGCAGGAAGATGGTACAGATCGTTTCCCTTCTATGAGGCAAAATGGGGTTAGGGTTATCTGTAGAAACATGCAGGGGAACACTAATAAGGGAATCTTGATAAACATTTCATGTGTTAACAGTTTGAGAACAAATGGCTTTTGTTTCTTTTTTCTTAACTACATGAAACAATGAATGTTCACAGCAGGTATGGAAGGTAAGCATGTATGGGCGAGTTTTGTTTGTGTGTGCATAAGTAATTGTTTAGAGGTGGTGGTTCTCCCACAAAGTGAGGAAATAAGTGTTAAGATTCAGGAAATATTAAGCACCATCATAAATACAGCTCACTCACATGGCTTGCTTATATGCAATGCCTGTTTACCAAGCAAAATTGAAGCAAAGAATTCCTCAGGTAAACACCGAGTATACTGTGTAAATACACATCTGTGAATGGCCAACATCTAATATTGAAGACAATAATTGTTGCAAATAAGCATTTTCATACTTATTTTGTGGATCTATCTTTTTATACCTTAATGTTAAGGTTCAGTCTCCGTAAAGGAGCTACATCTGAAAGTCGGTCATAGAGATAATTACCTGACAGATCTAGTTCAACCAGATTTGGCATGTCACTAAGTGATGCAGCGATGGGTTCGATGTCTGCAGCCCTCAAGGAGCAAAACCGTAAAACCAGCTTTTTCAGTTGTTTCAGACGCTTTAGGTGAGACCATGCACTTGAGCCAGCCAGCGATTTATTGTAAGACAGATCCAGTTCAACCAGATTTGGCATGTCACTAAGTGACGCAGCGATGGGTTCAATGTCTGCAGCCCTCAAGGAGCAAAACCGTAAAACCAGCTTTGTTAGTTGTTTCAGACACTTTAAGTGAGACCATGCACCCGAGCCAGCCAGACATTTATTGCAAGACAGATTCAGTTCAACCAGATTTGGCATGTCACTAAGAGATGCAGCGATGGGGTCAATGTCTGCATCACTCAATGAGCACTGACTTAAGTACAGCTTTTTCAGTTGTTTCAGACACTTTAGGTGAGACCATGCACTTGAGCCAGCCAGCGATTTATTGTAAGACAGATCCAGTTCAACCAGATTTGGCATGTCACTAAAGGATGCAGCGATGGGTTCAATGTCTGCATCACTCAATGAGCACCAACGCAAGTCAAGCCTTTTCAGCTGTTTCATGCACTTCAAGTGAGACCATGCACTTGAGCCAGCCAAAGATCTATTAAAAGACAGATCCAGTTCAACAAGATTTGGCATGTCACTCAATGATGCAGCAATGTCCTTAATATCACCGCTCTGTAATTCCAATCTCTTAAGATGTTTCAGTTTCTGTAGTTCAGGTGACCATTCAGCTGCTGTGCCACTAAGGTCATTACTAACTCGAATGACAACCTCAACTAAGTCACTTCTATGTTCCATTGCCCTGAAAATATTTGCCGTATAAGGACCTAGACATTTACTCCCGAGGAGCCGCAGTCTTATGCCAGTACTGATTTCATTTACTTGAAAGCCTAACTCAACTACAGAGCAACACACAAGATTTGGCATACGACCAACTAGAGCCACAACACACATCGCATCCTCCACTTCTAAACCACAGTGATCTATGATCAGCATCTTAAGTTGTGTCAGCTGCTGTAACTTGAACAAAGACACACCCGAGCCAGCCAAGGGATTTCCAGACACATTCAATTGAACCAGAGTGGGAATGCTACTCAGTGATACAGCAATGTGTTCAATATCCAAGCCTATCAATGAGCAGTTTGTTAAGTCTAATTGCTTTAGACATTTCAATCCTTTTAACGTTGGTGACCACACAGCTGCTGTACCACTTAGTCTTGTAACACCGTCAATGGCAACATCAACTAAGTCACTTCTATGTTCCATTACCCTGAGAATATTTGCCATATCAGAACCTCGACATTTATTGGAGAGCTGCAGTCTTATGCCAGTACTGATTTCATTTACTTGAAAGCCTAACTCAACTACAGAGCAACACACAAGATTTGGCATACGACCAACTAGAGCCACAACACACATCGCATCCTCCACTTCTAAACCACAGTGATCTATGATCAGCATCTTAAGTTGTGTCAGCTCCTGTAACTTGAACAAAGACACACCCGAGCCAGCCAAGGGATTTCCAGACACATTCAATTTAACCAGAGTGGGAATGCTACTCAGTGATACAGCAATGTGTTCAATATCCAAGCCTACCAATGAGCAGTTTGTTAAGTCTAATTGCTTTAGACATTTCAATCCTTTTAACGTTGGTGACCACACAGCTGCTGTACCACTTAGTCTTGTAACACCGTCAATGGCAACTTCAACTAAGTCACTTCTATGTTCCATTACCCTGAGAATATTTGCCATATCAGAACCTCGACATTTATTGGAGAGCTGCAGTCTTATGCCAGTACTGATTTCATTTACTTGAAAGCCTAACTCAACTACAGAGCAACACACAAGATTTGGCATACGACCAACTAGAGCCACAACACACATCGCATCCTCCACTTCTAAACCACAGTGATCTATGATCAGCATCTTAAGTTGTGTCAGCTGCTGTAACTTGAACAAAGACACACCCGAGCCAGCCAAGGGATTTCCAGACACATTCAATTTAACCAGAGTGGGAATGCTACTCAGTGATACAGCAATGTGTTCAATATCCGAGCCTATCAATGAGCAGTCTGTTAAGTCTAATTGCTCGAGATATTTCAAACCTTTTAATGTTGGTGACCACACAGCTGCTGTACCACTTAGTCCTTTAACACCGTCAATGGCAACTTGGACAATGTCACCCCTGCTACCAATGGACTTAAGAATATCGGCTACGTCTGAACCAGTGAACATACTCTGTACCGCGTCTGTACCAGTGAACATCAAACTACTGACTTGTATTTTCAAACCAGTATCACATGGTAAGACTTGAAACACACCTCCCACATCACAATGGGCAAGCTTTGGCACACGGCCAACTAATGCAGCAATGCATTTTACATCATCTATTTTCCAATCATAAGTTCGACGCAGTACGATTGCTGTCAGTGTCTGCGTATCACAAAGTGATGCAGTAATGAGCTTAATATCAGTGCTTGTTAGTGAACAATGTTCAATAATCAACTTGTCAAGGTGCTTCAGTTCCTTGAAATGACAAGCCCATAATGCTGCAGTTCCCTGCAGTCCCTCAATTGATACCATTTGTAATGCAACTGAGTCTGTTCTGTTAGCCAGCCCCTTCAGGATGCACTTCATTTCATAACCATTTAATGGCATCCCACAAAGCTCCAAACGAATACCACCCCCTGATGGGTATATCCGTATACGCATACGCCTTGAACCTGTAGTTAGGTCTATCAAATTTGGCATATCTTTTAATGATAGCGCAATGTGCTTTATATCATCAATCATCAGAGAAAAACAATCCAGCTCCAATCTCTTAAGATGCATTTTATTTAACAGTGGCACCCATGAAGGCAATGAACCACTTAAACCTTCACTGTCTGAAAGGTCTAATTTAGACAACTTGTGAGCCTTGCCCAATGATGATGCAATGTCTGCCATACCATCGGTGGTTAAAGAGCACTCCTCCATTTTGACAACAGAAATATTAGGCATGTTACTTATGGCCACTGCCAGATCTTTACTACACCTTTCCAAGTTATGGTCGGAGAAGTTTATTTCCCTGACTTTGTCAAGGTAAACATTGCTCGTGTTCTTTGTCTGATTAATAGCAACATGTTTGAGAAACCATACGAAGGAGCTCACATCATCACGGATGTTGAGATAACGTGTGTCTATTGTTTCAGTTATGACTGACTGTATGAATGCCTGTGATAACAGATTTGTTGCCTGGCTCTCAAAGTAACAATTCAAGGCAATGGGTAATGCTGTAGTATCGGTACAAGTAGGCCCACTCTCAGCATCGATCCTCTTCTGTAACATCTCCAAGACTTCAACAGTGCATGCTTCATTGTCACCACAACAAAAGCGCAGCAGATAGGGAAACTTCTTCATGTCATCAAGTTGATCAAGATTCTTTTGAAATTCCTCAGTGTCTGATTTTTGTAAGCTTTGCAGGTAAAAAGCAGCAGAGAACTCCTGAAATGTTTTGTGGATAAACTGTATGTTGTTTTGACTGCCCATCCCTTTAAAGACCCTCTGGCTCGTGAGTATGCCAGCCTTCAAAGCTTTATCTAGCACATTCTTCTCAAACTCTCTTTCTTGAAAGGAAAGCTGCTGCAATGGAGACACCAGGCCATCTAAAGCAACTTTCCCAATCGCAACAAGTATCTCTGGTATCTCCTCCTCCGGTATACCTCTTCTATGGAATATATATCGAAGAGCCTCTTTATACAAGCGTGATATTGTGTCTGGTAGTGTGGAATCACCTCTCCATAATACACACATTAATTGGAGAAGCATTGGGCTATGGGCTAAGTCAAAGAGGACAACTGATGACCTAATGTTTTGGAAAAGGGACTCGGCATCATGAGGGCTTCGAGAGAAAAACTTTCCCAAGTAATTTTCAATATCTTCCCCACAGAACCCCATTACCTTTACTTGAGTGTACGGTTGTTTAACCAGTGATCTGCTGACTAATTTGCCAAAATGAGAGGTGCGAGTGGTTATAACCACATCAATGTTTTTTCCAATTTTTCGATTCAGAATTTGCAAGATGGATCCGAATGATTTACTATCAAGCTTGGTGGTCATCAACTCATCAAAGCCATCCAGAAGAACTAACACCTTTTTAGGATTCTTGAAAATAAAGGTTTTCAGGTCGTTCTTATCGATAATATTTTGATCGATGAGTTGCTCAAAAAGAGAGTCAACGAGATCTGCAGTTTGTTCCAGTTCACTCATGCTCAGAACAAACACGAGCTTATATTTGGCCAGAGGGCCCGAAGAGCCAGTTGCCCAGTCGTAACCTATTTTCCTAATCAGGGTTGTTTTCCCCAGACCAGCCAATCCCTCATAAATGATACTATTGATAACATCACCGTCCTTGTTTTTATTAAGGAAAGCATCCTCATACGTCACCTCCTTCCCACCTTTAAACGATATCCCTGTCAATTGTAACTTATCAGTGACTAATCTTAACTTAGTATATATATCTATTAAAGGCATCGTATCATCGTCAATAAAAGGAGATATTGGGACACAACTGTCTTTAATTCTGTAAACCTTCTTAAGTGCCTCTTCACACAAATCTGCCGCAACGTTTGCTGCTGCATCGGTGGCTTGACTGGTACCTTGACTTGTTTGTAGCGGTGGGCTGCCTTCCTCAGGTTGGATGTGTTGTACAGGGTGCTCATCATTTTCCATGCGTCCTGTTGAAAAAAAGTGAATTCATCACATTTGGAGAGTATAGTTTGAGGCAAAATATGTCGAGCAAGAATATGCATGAGATCTTCGATGAAATGTAATATCACTCACTTAAAGCAGAAAACCATCCTGTGCATGAGCACCTTTTTTTTGGGGGGGGGGGGGGGGGGTTGTCAGATTTATTTTATGTCCGATTGTTGCAAACAGGCGTATAAGTAATTCAGAACATTGCTATTTATTATTATTATAAATGGTTTATTGATACAAAAATCGACATGGCAGCCCAGGGGCTGAATTACATCAAAATTTACACATTATTTTTAAAAATGTATGTATAAACATTAAAAGTGCCTAAGAATAAAGACCAATAAAAATATAGGGAAGTTCGTAAATAAAATAAAATTAGCATCAAACAATTTACGCTGTAACTACTACAGTCTATCCAGCAAGTTTGGTAGTTTGGTTCTTCTTAAAAAGAGTGTGTTTGTGGATTCGAATCAGCAAGCCAAAAACAAGACAAGGCAATGTGTAAAACAAGACAGTATATAAAATATCACGTTCATAAAGGGATTATTCAGAATTAATTAAACTGATCATGTAGGGTACAGCACTGTCTCTGAATCTGTTGGTTTTGCATTTCGGTTGTGGTATCAAGTTAGTCTTGCGAAGGACTCGCTGATTTATGTTAGGAAGTGGAATGAGATGCGACAAGGTTTGGTTATTTATAAGCTCCCTGGCAAATTTTAAACATAGAGAGCTCCGTCGATCGCTAAGAGTATGTAAATCGTATGACAATAACGCACTCAAATAGCCATTATAGTCAGCACCCAGGATGAGCTTAATAACACGCTTCTGGATCGATTCTAATCGCTGAACATGCTTTTGCGTTATTCCACCATTCCAAAGAGGCACCGCATATTCAAGAAGTGGTCGCATGTATCCTTTGTAGATAGTCATAAGGTCATCTGCTGGCAAACCATGACCTTTCAGAACACGAATCATGTGGAAACGACTGTTAGCTCGTGTGAGTATACTGTCAATACTGTCTATCTTTCAATTGTTACAATTTTGTGTCAGAGCAGGGACGGATCGAGCAGTCAGTGCACAGCATAGTCTTATTTGCAGCGAGTTGGCAGTCTCGGCCGTTCGATAATTCACGAGGTTTTAACAAGAGTTGAATTGTGCCCCTTGAAAATTTGACATAAAATCTCTTAAGTGGTAGTTTCAGGATAAAATTGAACATTCATTAAAGCTTCAACAATTTCTACATCGATTTATGCCAATTTTTTATTATTATTTTCGATTTAAAGTTATTAGTTTATAGCCTTGAGAAATGAGGTTTAATGAGATTTCCCCAAATCCAAAGAGATTTTTCATTCTAATAAGAAAATACTCACCTGTGTATACCTACATTTGTGCGCTGATATGCAAAAATGTAGGTAAATAGAGGTGAGGTATTTTCTGTATTGGAATTGACTTTTTTGACACCCTCTATATTTTTTGAGTGACCCTGTCTGTTTCCGGAAAGTTTAAGCAAAACATTGTTATTTGTTGGAAAGTTGAAGTGTTACGCTTTCAAACCATACCACTTATATATCTTCCAGTTCAAAAGAAGATTTTTGCTTTTATTGCGAAATACAGCAAAATTGCACACTTTCCTGTTTGAAATACATGTGTTTACGTATTCGTGGATGTATCGCAGTCAACGTTTATAAGCTTTTGTATTGCATTCAGTATGTACACGACGTCTATGCGTACAAACAAGATGAACAACGATGCATGCATGTATACACAGATCACCTGATCAGGTCAGCTGACAGTCTTATTAAGCTGCAGAGTCGAGTTAAGCGATTGGTCAAGACACGAGCTGGTTTGGGGGGTTGACCAACGAGGAATGCACACTCATGCAATAGCGTTCTTTCACAACTTCATCCAAAACATTCAGAATGCTCGTGAATGTTAAGTGACCCTGATTGTTTAGAATCATCAAGTGAATAGTTACGAAGATAAGTTAATAATCAAACTTGTCATAGAATTGTGAATTTTGTCTGCCGTACGTTCGTTCGTCTTTCTTTTATATAGAAAAATTATAGTTTTCATTAATGCGACACTAACAACATCGTTTTAACCCACATTTTTCTTGAAATACAATATTACAATATAAAAAAAAAAACTTCAACAATAAGGCAAAACCTTCTTCTACTTCACTTTTAAATAAAATTGTTGTTTTAAAGACCTATTATCATGTGGTGTCCAATCTCGTGAATATTCTTTTTACTGCGAAACATACCCGGTATGCGTACGTGTACATAGCTATAGAATAAAACTTTTCTGAAGGCTGCGCCGTGACAGAGTAGGTTTCAACTCGCTTTTCAGAAATATCACTCGACTACAATAGCCTCCAACTATCTCCGATAAATGCTGCTTGTTGTACATTTGAAAAAGAAATAATATTTTGAACTTCAATGACTTCAAGTACCCAATAGTTTTTACCTGATGTTGCTTCCTGGTTAAGTGAACATGAGATATTGAAAAATTATAGTTTTCGCAAACATTAATAATGCGACACCGACAGCACCGTTTTAACCCACATTTTTCTTGAAATAGTTGCAATTAAAAAAAAATATCTTGTTTAACAATAAGGCTAAACCTTTTTCTACTTAACATTTAAATAACATGGTTGTTTTAAAGACCTGTTATCATGTGGTGTCCAATCTCGTGAATATTCCTTTTACCGAGAGACTTACATGTATGCATACAAATGTACAAAGCAAATAGAAGAAAGTACTTTTCTGAAGGCTGCGCGCCGTGACAAAGTAGGTTTCAACTCCCCCCCCCTCCTCTTTCTGGATCCACTCCATGGTGAGGGTAGAGTGATTCCAGAAAACCTTCCTAGCCCTTAAATTCCTTCTATAACCTCCAACCATCTCCGTTAAATGCTGCTTGTACATTTGAAAAAGGAATAATAACTTCAACTTCAATCTGTAAAAGTACCAAATTGTTTTTACCTGATGTAGCTCCCTGTTTATCTGTCATGAATAAATTGTATGTATTCCCTGTTCCATAAAAGAGAGAATTATTGTTGCCAGCAACATTGACCTCTGCTACTTGTTGAGTTAGTTGATTGGAATCTGATGCAGGACGAGTACACAGAGTGGATGGCTCCTGAATTGCTGGCTGGAGTGCTGAAGGTACTAAATCTTGAGCCACTATTAGGAAAAAAGATAAACATAGGTCATTGAATAATTAAAGGGGCACTATCTCCTGAAATCTCCCAAAATACATCATGTTTTGGATTGTTTACTTATCCCGTTTCAAACATATGGATGAAAGGAACCGACCTAATATCTTACCGTTCCCAAGAAAAGACGAACAAAACTCTGGTTGTTTACATCGGACACGCCGTGTACACATTTTGCGTTTCTTGCCATTTTCATTTAATTTATGATATACGTGGTGTGTTTCCCATAAATTGCACACGGCACCAATGCACAAAATGTGACTTTTATGACCCAACAAAAACTCGTTCTACACAAGAATAACACAAAAAACCCAGTTTTTAAAAGATAGTTGTGTGGATGTTTAAATACTGCTTTTAAATGATCTTTCTGATGAGCATCATTTAGTTTAAAATAAGTTTTGTAGTCCAATTGAGCAATTTCAGGACATAGTGACCCTTTTAATGAGTCATCATATTTAATATTTACTTCCCACATTTAAAATTCACTTCTCACAATTTATATGCTGTGAATTTCTCATGCAACCATCAACCTTATACATTGTACATTTAATTACTCACATTGCATTTGTTCTGAAGACAAATTCTCCTTGCAAAGTCGGTCAGGTTGATGTTTTTCTAGTGCAGATGATGTCATCATTCTCTGTTTCCCTGCTTCAAGAGTTGACTGTATTTTTGGGTCTGGCCTGTAAAGATCATCATCCCACTCCTGTCTCATGCTTTGAGGCTCAGGTGATGTAGGTAAACTTTGTTGAATGTTCTGCTGACTGGCCCCTCCCACTTTCCGTGCATTTTGCTGAGGAATCTGTTTGTGGTGACTTGCCTGCTTCTGCTCAACTACGTGGTTCTCATGTGTTGCTATCTCTTGATGAAAACTCTGCTCATGTCCGGGATGCTCAGGTGATGTAGGTTTACTTTGTTGGGTGTTCTGTTCACTGACCTCTGTCACCTTCTGCTTAGCTTGATGAGGACTTTGTGCATGATTTGCCTGCTTCTGCTCAACTACCTGGTTCTCATGTGTTGCTATCTCTTGATGAGAACTCTCATGTCTGAGATGCTCAGGTGATGTAGGTTTACTTTGTTGGGTGGTCTGTTCACTGACCTCTGTCACTTTCTGCTTAGCTTGCTGAGGACTTTGTGCATGATTTGCCTGCTTCTGCTCAACTACCTGGTTCTCATCTGTTGCTTTCTCTTGATAAGAACTCTGCTCATGTCTGAGATGCTCAGGTGATGTAGGTTTACTTTGTTGGGTGTTCTGTTCACCGACCTCTGTCACTTTCTGCTTAGCTTGCTGAGGACTTTGTGCATGATTTGCCTGCTTCTGCTCAACTACCTGGTTCTCATCTGTTGCTTTCTCTTGATAAGAACTCTGCTCATGTCTGAGATGCTCAGGTGATGTAGGTTTACTTTGTTGGGTGTTCTGTTCACTGACCTCTGTCACTTTCTGCTTAGCTTGCTGATGACTTTGTGCAATATTTGCCTGCTTCTGCTCAACTACCTGGTTCTCATGTGTTGCTATCTCTTGATGAGAACCCTGCTCATGTCTGAGATGCTCAGGTGATGTAGGTTTACTTTGTTGGGTGTTTTGTTCACCGACCTCTGTCACTTTCTGCTTAGTTTGCTGAGGACTTTGTGCATGATTTGCCTGCTTCTGCTCAACTACCTGGTTCTCATGTGTTGCTATCTCTTGATGAGAACTCTGCTCATGTCTGAGATGCTCAGGTGATGTAGGTTTACTTTGTTGGGTGTTATGTTCACTGACCTCTGTCACTTTCTGCTTAGCTTGCTGATGACTTTGTGCAATATTTGCCTGCTTCTGCTCAACTACCTGGTTCTCATCTGTTGCTTTCTCTTGATAAGAACTCTGCTCATGTCTGAGATGCTCAGGTGATGTAGGTTTACTTTGTTGGGTGGTCTGTTCACTGACCTCTGTCACTTTCTGCTTAGCTTGCTGAGGACTTTGTGCATGATTTGCCTGCTTCTGCTCAACTACCTGGTTCTCATCTGTTGCTTTCTCTTGATAAGAACTCTGCTCATGTCTGAGATGCTCAGGTGATGTAGGTTTACTTTGTTGGGTGTTCTGTTCACCGACCTCTGTCACTTTCTGCTTAGCTTGCTGAGGACTTTGTGCATGATTTGCCTGCTTCTGCTCAACTACCTGGTTCTCATCTG
Source organism: Crossaster papposus (assembly GCA_037893245.1). NCBI lineage: Eukaryota > Metazoa > Echinodermata > Asteroidea > Velatida > Solasteridae > Crossaster > Crossaster papposus. The sequence continues at coordinate 210,882 of JBAIAA010000119.1, read as the reverse complement.
TTGCTTTCTCTTGATAAGAACTCTGCTCATGTCTGAGATGCTCAGGTGATGTAGGTTTACTTTGTTGGGTGTTCTGTTCACTGACCTCCGTCACTTTCTGCTTAGCTTGCTGATGACTTTGTGCAATATTTGCCTGCTTCTGCTCAACTACCTGGTTCTCATGTGTTGCTATCTCTTGATGAGAACCCTGCTCATGTCTGAGATGCTCAGGTGATGTAGGTTTACTTTGTTGGGTGTTTTGTTCACCGACCTCTGTCACTTTCTGCTTAGTTTGCTGAGGACTTTGTGCATGATTTGCATGCTTCTGCTCAACTACCTGGTTCTCATGTGTTGCTATCTCTTGATGAGAACTCTGCTCATGTCTGAGATGCTCAGGTGATGTAGGTTTACTTTGTTGGGTGTTCTGTTCACTGACCTCTGTCACTTTCTGCTTAGTTTGCTGATGACTTTGTGCAATATTTGCCTGCTTCTGCTCAACTACCTGGTTCTCATGTGTTGCTATCTCTTGATGAGAACCCTGCTCATGTCTGAGATGCTCAGGTGATGTAGGTTTACTTTGTTGGGTGTTCTGTTCACTGACCTTTGTCACTTTCTGCTTAGCTTGCTGCGGACTTTGTGCATGATTTGCCTGCTTCTGCTCAACTACCTGGTTCTCATCTGTTGCTTTCTCTTGATAAGAACTCTGCTCATGTCTGAGATGCTCAGGTGATGTAGGTTTACTTTGTTGGGTGTTCTGTTCACCGACCTCTGTCACTTTCTGCTTAGCTTGCTGAGGACTTTGTGCATGATTTGCCTGCTTCTGCTCAACTACCTGGTTCTCATCTGTTGCTTTCTCTTGATAAGAACTCTGCTCATGTCTGAGATGCTCAGGTGATGTATGTTTACTTTGTTGGGTGTTCTGTTCACTGACCTCTGTCACTTTCTGCTTAGCTTGCTGGGGACTTTGTGCATGATTTGCCTGCTTCTGCTCAACTACCTGGTTATCATGTGTTGCTATCTCTTGATGAGAACTCTGCTCATGTCCAAGATGCTCAGGTGATGTAGGTTTACTTTGTTGGGTGTCCTGTTCATTGACCTCTGTCACTTCTTGTTTTTCAGATGATGATATCTCTTGATGATCATCTTTTGTCTCAGTTGCTTCATCTTTTGGTCTCTCTTGTTCAGTAGCAGTTTCTTTCCCTTGTTGCAGGTTCAATTCTCTGACACCTGCAGCATTCTGACCCTCTGGCTGGAGTCTATCAAGTTTAAGGACCTTAAAATCTCCCTCATCTTCTGTTGGTTTCTTCTTGGGGTGCTTCCGTCTCCCTTTTGTCCTCTTCCTCTCTGTATGTGGAAATTAACCCAATCAGATTATACCAATCAGAAACACAAGTAGTTTTGTTTCATGAGCAATTAATGTTTTTGGCTCCAACAACAGACAATGGCTGTTGTAAAGTTCACCTTTATCATATCACACCCACGTACCTTTTGATCGGCTGGCTAATGAAGCAGTGACTGATGTTTTTTCCTGCAATTCTTTAGCATCACTGCTGTTTTTTCTTGTCCCGGCAACTAAGGTTTAGAAATAAAAACAAAAAAAACAGATCACTTCAAATAGTGGTTTGTACAAGAATTAGCCCTAGAATGATTAAGCTGAAGCAGTAAATTGGCATATTGACTCATTATACATGTACTGTGTATGTAATAAATAAGGGAATAAATATGTGGTTGGCCAGTTTTAAACAAGTATCTTAACATAGTATCTGAGGGCATTAACAATGTTCAGGTTCATGAGCCGGTTTTAAACATACTTGTTTAATACCGGCCAACCACGTTTTTATTCCCATTCATAAATACCTTTTCGGTAAAAAAAAATATCAAAACCTTTCAGACCGAAAGTCAAAATAAGTCAAAGATTAACGATTTTGTTTAACAATTTATCTTCATGTTTTTCATTGAGCATCCAGTTCGCGAGTAAGATGTAAACAACTCCTTTTATGGACATTGGCACGCGCGTCGCGCGTAGCTGCGCAATGTCACACAGATGCTGCTGTGGACCATAAATATTGACTTACTGGAAAGTATTGCGCATGCATTGTGAACGTTCAACCAATAAAACAGTAAAAGGCACCGGATTACAAAAGAGTCCAAATTTCATGTAACACTGGACAACTGTTTAAAACCGGCCAGCTATGTCTTTATCATCCGTTTAAAACCTGAACTATTAAGGAATGACAGTCTGAAGCATCCTGTAAAATAATGGCTCTTGTCGTGTTGACATTTTCAAGTGAAGTTATATTTTTATATAAATTTCCAGCACTGCTCCTAACTTTTCATATTTAGTTATTCCACACTTTATTTGCAATTGATAACACACTTCTGAAGGGGTACAAGCCAGCTAGAGTGATTCTCCGACCTAACAATTTCCCAAAGTCTATATATTGTTTCGTTTTAATTTTAAGTGGGTCAGAAAACCTGACTACAAGAACATTATTTGTTTTCTTGATTTTTCGAGCATTTATGAACCCAAAACGGCAAATAAGTCAGTGTAACAATATTTACTATAACATATTAACCCCCAAATTCATCCATTAAAAAAAATTACAGCAAAAGCAAATGTTGTATATATTGTTCTTAAAACTCTCATCCCCTGCTTTCCTTGGAGTGTGGGGAATACATAGATTGCCTTGGGAGTGCAAGTTTCCTTGTTTCTGTTGCAAGTTCTAGAAATGTATGCTGTGGATGAGTTATACAAAAAACTAGCTTTGCACATCAATAATGCCATCTTATATGTGATGCGTTTGTCAACTGGGAGCCAATGAAACTGCTTTAGATAGTGGAGATGTGTATGTTTGGAAAGATAAAGTTGAATATTACCAGTCTCTGATGATGAGCAGCTAGTGGCAGGGCTGACTGCTGGTGATGAGCAGGAATCAGACCTCTCATCATGCAAGATCTGTTCCTTGGTATCACCCAGGCTCTTTGTATTAGTTTCTGCCCCACATGGTGATTTGTAGTCAGTTTTCCTTTTTCTGTTTCCCTCTCTTCCAGAATTGTCTTGTCCTTGGCCAGTGGATGCTTTAAATGACGAAGATTTTGTAGAATCCTGCAGGTTATCTGAGTTTTCTTCAACGCCACAACTTGTGCTCTCTGCATCTTTTCTTTCTCTTTTCTGTATTCTTGCAGAATTATTGCCTTTTCTTTGCTGTTCTTGTTTCCGTTCCCTTGTTTCTCCTGATTGGTGAACATTGGGTGCCTTGTTAACCGCTTGGGAGATGGAAGAATCCTTCAAGTTATCAGAAATGTTGTCACCACCAAAGGCTGTCCTTGTCTCAATAGATTTTCCATTTTGTGTACTTTCAGAATAGTTGTCTTTCCGTGGCGGGTCCGGTTTATGTTCTTGTGTTTCCCTCGATGTGTGGCCAGCAGGTTTCTTAACTGCCGAGATGGAAGAATCCTCCAGGTTATTTGAGTTTTCTTCACCGCCAAGGCGTGACCTCCTGGTAGCTTTTCTTTTTCGCTTTTGCCTTCTTTTGGAATTGTTGCCTTTTCTTGGCTGCTCTTGTTTCTGTTTTTGTGTTTCCACCGATAGTTCGCCAGCAGATGCCTTAGCTGATGACGAGATGGAAGAATCTTCTAAGTTGCCAGAGTTTTCTTCACCACTACAACTTGTCCTCTCAGAACCTTTGCTTTCTCCTTTCTGTATTCTTCCAGAATCGCTGCCTTTCTTTGGCTGTATTTGTTTCTGTTCTTGTGTCTCCACTAATAGTTGGCAAGTAGGTGCCTCAACTGCCAGGAAAAAAGAAGAATCTTCCAAGTTTTCACCACCACTAAGGTTTGTCCTTTCTTTGGAAGCTGATTGTCTGTTTCCCTTTTGCCTTTTCCCAGAATTGTTTTTCCTTGGCTGTTTTAATTTCTGTCCTTGAGGTTCCCCTGATGGGTGTCCAGCAGATACCTTAACTGATGAGGAGATGGAAGCATCCTCTAAATTATCCACAGTTCCTTCACCCTCAAGGCTTATCCTCCTCTCCGCACCTTTTATTTCTTCTTTATGTATTCTTCCAGAATCGTTGCTTTTCCTTGGCTGTTCTTGTTTCTGTTCTTGTGTTTTCTCCGATGGGGGGTCAGCGTGAGCTCCGAGTGCTGAGGAGATGGAAGAATCCTCAGAGTTAACTAGATTTTCTTTACCACCAAGGTGTGTACCTGTCGTAGAAACATTCCTTTTTCCTTTCTGCCGTCTCTTGGATTTATTTTTCCTTGGCTGTTCTTGTTTCTGTTCTTGTGTTTCACCCCCAAAACTTGTCCTCTCCGCACCTTTGGTTTCTCCTTTCTGTACTCTTCCAGAATAGTTGTCTGTCCTTGGCTGTTCTATTTTTTGTTTCTGTGTTTTCCCTGATGGGTGAGCAGCAGATGCCTTATCTGATGAGGAGATGAAAGAATCCTCTGGATTATCAGAGTTTTCGTCACTGCCAAGGTTTGTCTTTCTCTTGGTACCTGTTCCTTCTCCTTTCTGTATTCTTACGTTATCGATGCCTTTCCTTGGCTGTTCTTGTTTCTTTTCTTGTGTTTTTCCCGGTGGGGGGTCAGCGTGAACCCTGTGTGCTGAGGAAATGGAAGAATCCTCAGAGTTAACCAGATTTTCTTTATCACCAAGGTGTGTACCTGTCGTGGAAACTTTTCTTTTTCCTTTCTTCCTTCTCTTGGAATGTTTTTTCCTTTGCTGTTCTTGTTTCTGTTCTTGTGTTTCATCCTCAAGGCTGGTCCTCTCCGCAAATTTACTTTCTCCTTTCTGTATTCTTCCAGAATTGTTGTCTGTCCTTAGTTGTTCTATTTTTTGTTTCTGTGTTTCTCCTGATGGGTGACTAGTGGGTGCCCTAGCTGCTGAGGGGATGGAAGAATCCTGCAGGTTATCCAAGTTTTCTTCAACATCACGGCATGTCCTTTCGGCATCTTCTCTTTTTTCCTTTTGCCCTCTCCCAGGATTGTCGTTTCTTGGCTGTTCTACTTTCTGTTTTTCCTCTGATGGGTGGCCAATGGATGCCTTGACTGCTGAGTTGTTACCCATAGCTGTGTCCTGAGAGCAATGGCTTGTTCTTCTCCGAGTAGCTTTTCTTTTTGCTTTTTGTTTCCTCCCTAAATCTTTGCTGGTCTTTTCTCTTGAATTCCCTGTGGTATGGTTATAAACAAACACATGAATATCAAACTTACAACAGAACAAGGAATGTCATGGGGGATTGATTCTGTAATCAGGGGTTATCTACTAAAAACAGAGATTGCAGAATCACTTTGTCGTTTTTCTTTTAGTGGTATGCTGCAAATTTGAAAAAATCGAATATATTTTAATTCTGTTTTATGACGTCAAATGTGACCCGCTCCATCGTAATCAGGAATAAGTCGCTGAGGCCGTTTTAGGCAATCGGCCGTTGAAGTGAACGCATGGGTAAAAATCGTGACCAAGTCGATTTTCTGAACATTGTATTTTTAGGAAGTGTAGTTATCACAGAATATTGTCATCAATGTCTTGTATGTAAAAACGATCAATAAAGATGAAAATGAAGAGGATTTGTGTGCGCTGTCAGTATGATTTTGGTCAATTTTGTTTATTTCAAAGCTGTTTTTCTCGGAATGTGGATTCGGCAAATAAACATACACATGTCATCTTCATCAGACCATAACTCGTTAACCTAGGAAGATACACACTTGTGATGGGTATCATTAGAAAGCTTATGAAATTCCCCTTCTCACCACGTGCATATCTCCAAAAGTCATTTTGCGACTTATTCCTGATTTCGATGGAGCGGGTCACAAATTTACTTTGCTTTCACACTAGAATCTGTGTGTAATAGACTACTTAGGGATGGTTTTGACCACCACATTTTTTACTTGCTTTAGGTATAAGAAGGGGCTTATTTTGGCGACCTTGACCAGAAACATGTTTTGGCTTTGGTCATTTGTTGAGCAATTTCGCGGCTTTGGTCTTTGGTTGAGCGTTTTCGCGGCTTTGGTTGTGCTGAAGTGACGTCACTGTTCTGATCAAAACTGAACCAAGTCCAAAGTTCGGTTACGGTGCATTTAAGATGGTGGAAAGGCACGTCATTTAACAAACTGTTAGAAAACTAGCTTGTTATGCTTATTTTGTAAGTTTGTACATTTTAACCAGTTCGCGCCGGATGACGTATATAAACGCAAAAATTTCCCCAAATTCAAAACGGATGACGCATAAACACGCCAAGTTCAAGTTCGGAAATGTATGTCAGCAGCGCGCAAGGCCGGAAATGCGTGGGTGTGCTACCCAGCACTATCGGCCTGAACACGCTTCGGATCGAGTTTCGTTAAAAATAATCCCGCCCGTCGGCTCGGCGATGTTAAAATAATCCCGGCGCGAACTGGTTAAGTGGCATGTAATAAAAAGTCTAAGCCCACAACTTGGCCTCAAGGTACTGTTTCAAATTTCGCAAGGAATTTAGCCGGTTTGTTTACAACTTTTTGATACTGTTTTCGGTTCAGTGTTTTTCCGCTCATGTGTAAACATGTTTGTTGTTATCAATTTGACATCACAAACATGTTTCTGGTCACGGTAACCAAAACAGGCCCCAGACTACTGCTAAGGTCAAACCTGGTATAAGTTTTACCTGCTGATTTCTGTTCATCATCGGCTCCACCCATCAACCCAGACACTAAGCGTAGCTCAATGTTGGTGTCTTGACCTATTCCAAGTTCTTGGAGTGACTTTCCATCATTAAGCTAAATTAGGAAGGTGAACAAATAAAAAAAACATTAAGATGACATTCTGCCCCAGACAAACTTGAATATATGACAACTTTTGACCAGGCTGCGACTGGAAATCCCAGGCAATCTTAGAAAAATCGTACTACAAGTCTTGGGTGGTCGTTTGTAGTGTTGGGTATTCACACGACTGAAAAATGCCACAGAGAGGTTTTTGATCTTGTTTATGAAGTAGTCGCATTTTGTCGCAGCCTTAATTGTCTTCATTTGTCGTACGACAGTCATGGGTGGTCCTTCACTTGGAACAGTGATAACTGGCCAGTGGTATTACCGTAATTTCCTGCGGTAAAGACGCGGCTTATCTGACTTTCTAGACCACAAAAACATCGCCGCGCCTTATCTTTCAGTGCGCCGTATATGATGTCGCTTGAGTTCAAAGTGATGGTCTTTGTGTGAAGAATTCTTTGAACGCCGCAATCTTACTCAATAATGCGGTCAACCAATTAGCCCAACTCTCCGGACATTGTGACCGTGTTTCCATTAACAATGCCGCGATGTGTTGATCCCCCTACGACCGTACATGTATGTGATTTAGCACTCGGCAGCGTGCGTAGTCTTGTTTCCTAGACGTTTTTCGCGATGCGGGGCGCCCTCTAACGTACGCCGTAGACCACGCGCGAATTACCGCATCGGCGGCCTACGCGCGCTGCATATACCGCGATTAAGATCGTCTTGCAAACAAGACTACAGCGTGCGCTGCATGACGCGTATACAACAGCGATAAAAAGCTGGCCCGTACTATGTGGCCTTTTTCTAAACGTTTTTTCGTCTACGTTCCGGCTTCATGCAATTCACCATCCGAACTACACAGCGCGGAGCATTCACAACGACTGGAAAAAAGACTAGGGGGTGTCGCAATTAGGGATACCATGCACGCGATCGCTGCATGTACATGTGCATGCAGTTTATACTGCAGTGATACATGATATGTATCGGCAAACCTCGTGCGATATTGTGACTACTGGTTTGAAGTTTTCATACATTGTTTGCGTGCCAGATAAACTCAAGTACTCAGCAAATTCTTGCTTGGAATAGTGGGATCCTTCTAAGGCAACAAAATGACCCCTTTGAGGCGATGTACCTACACCGGGTGGCACCTGGTGTTCTTCTGGGTGCGTTCAAGCATGCGCCTTATTCGGCAGTGCGCTTTATCTGTTGACGTTTGACATTTTTTTGGGTGATTTTAGGGACCTGCGCCTTAACCGCCGTGCGGCTTTACCGCAGGAAATTACGGTAGTCGCATCTTGTCGCAGCCTTAATTGTCTTCATTTGTCGTGCGACAGTCATGGGTGGTCCTTCATTGTCGTGGATGACCATATGATTCTCCTGTCGTATGACAGTCGCATGACTTTCCACGACTTATGATACGACTTATGATACGACTTATGATACAACTTATGATACAACTTATGATACAACTTATGATACACAGATCACTACCACTCGCACAATCCGTCACAAACATTCGGCACCTGATGCGCGATTGGTCGTAGCCAGTCGTGTGACAGAACCTTACCACTCGTACATAGTCTTGGGTAGTCGTGCAATAGTCGTGTGATTAGTGGTGCTATCAGGCAGCAACAAGTCTTCTACAGGTTGCACGACTGGTCTTACAATGTGGTTGCTAGGTAGTGCTGGGCGAGTAACTCGGGTACTCGCCTACTCGTGATTAGTTTTTGCCACTCGTAGCACTACTCGCGTTTTTTTAACTATTCGATTACTCGTGCCAGCCCGAGTAGCAATAAATACTCGCGAGTAGTGATTGTTAGCAAGCGATGATTGTTTACAAGTACCGATTAAGTTGTGGTCGTATGATGGAACGACGCGAAATGAATTGACTTTATACAATGGAAGCCATACTTCTGCAGATATCAGGTTTCAAAACCACGTTCCGGGTTTGGGTCAATGGGATCGTAAATTAATTCAGCGATGAATTTAATCATAAAATTCAATAAAATTCAATCATTATTTAGGCGTGACAGCAAAGATAAATCAGACAATGAAATTTTTTCTCTTTCATGTTTGTGACTGGCCTTGGACGTTAGTATATTTTAAATTTATTGAAATTACCGTTATGCTTTGAATGAAAACACATGGTGACTGATAAACACGCGTGTGATAGTAATTCAACACCTTGTGAAAATTGTGACAAATACCGGTACTAGCGAGTACTTGATTACTTGCGAGTAATTTCTTCGCGAGTACTCGAGTGGAAACAAATCACTACTCGCCCAGCACTATTGCTAGGCTCAAATCGCAGGAAATATCCATGACTACCCACGACCGGCCCTAGTCGCAAGATTGAACTGGTCGCGGAAAATCACAGGTCAATAAAGGCCCAGTCACACCGGATCTTACGATTTCTGGATCGTGCGATTGGTGCGATTTGGCAGAGATACGACCAATCGCCAATGTTTGCGACGATCTCCATAGCGGTCGTATGCTGTGATCGCTCTTAAGACTGGTACAAACGATTGGTGGCAAGCTTGGTCGTGCGATCACAAGCAATTGGAAAAGATTGATCGCAAAACTAGTCGTAGGTAATCGTGCGACTAGTCCTAGGTACCCACGATTGATCGTACGAGCAATCGTGAATACCTGTGACCACTCTCACGATCAGTCGTGTATACCTACAACCAGTTGCACGACTAATCGTGCGACTGTGGGACCTGCGATCATCTACGACTGGTGGTGCGAGCATGCACGACTGGTGGTACATGTCTGCAACCTCTTACGATTTGTAATCGCAGGTCATAAGTTTTGAACATGACCATCAACATTGCTGCGACTGATTTTACTGTGGCGATGACCCACGACCTCTGCGACCAGTCGCACGCTCTTTGTACGATTTACCCAGGATTGAAAACATTTTCGGTCGCAGCTAGGTCTTAACCTGGTCGCAAGCCCGGTGTGACTGGGCCTTAACAGGCGCACAATCAGTCACAAACATACGGCACCTGACGCACGATTAGTCGTAGCCAGTCGTGCGACAGAACCTTAATTACCACTCGTTATAGTCTTGGGTAGTCATGTGAGTAGTGATGCTATCAGTCGCCAACAAGTCTTCTACAGGTTAAATGACTGGTCTTACAATGTGACCGCCAGGCTCAAATCGCAGGAAATATCCACGACTACCTACGTCTAGCCCTAGTTGCAAGACTGAACTGTAAAGAGGATAGAGAAAAGTGAATTGGAGGAATTTAAGAAGAACAGATTTTACAGGACTATATCATACCTCACGGCTTTTTCTTGTAAATAGATGTTGTTTCTCTGGTTCAACACCCACTTTGTCTTGTAGAAGTCTTTTCAATGCTGAGATAGTAGTGGACGGATGTAGTTGCAGACAAACTGGTGGTCTCAAAGAGCTATTCACAAACAGCTGGATTTGGGATTCTTTGTTCTTTTCACAAGATAGTTTCTGGGCAGAATTTGTTTGTCTCCTTGTCTTCTTTCTCCCTAAAGATGAACAACAAAAAGTATGTTTTTACCTTTGGCTTGTTTGAAAAACTCGACTTGAACATAGAAATATTAAAATGAAGTTAAATTCCAACCAAATTAACTGTCATTGTTAGTTGGGGACATTTACAACTGAAAACTTATAACTGCAAATTGGAAGTGCTAAACGCTCAGGCCATATTCTTTTAACAATATATTGAAACTTCTTAGGCAAAGAATCAGTGTTTTTAGATAGGTTAATGTCTGTGGTTAATGAATTCACGTGAAACTTGTTCAGTTATCACATCAAAATATATCGACACACCAACCATTCTAAAAATAATTACTAGCATGTGCCACCTCCAGGTGGACCAATAGCTGAAATGTTGATTTTTCTTGGCCCATGGACTAGCTTTAAGTGTTTAAAGGATAGGTGATGTATACGTAAGAAATTAAGCTAAAAAACTTATTGTAGAAAATGCTTAGTAAAGTTAGCGTTTTCAGAAAGTACTGCGGTTGTGGTAGTATAATTCTTTTTTCCCCATAAATTTAAGTACTGCGGTTGTGAAAGAATAGGAGCGTTACTGCAGTGAAGGATTCTCAGATTGTGTATTCCAATGCAGATTATTCTTCCTGCATGGACATAACCGCTCAGATTCTCGGCAATAGTCTCAAAAACGCTACCACCTGTTTGAAATGAAATTTTTACAGGTTAGTTCTATGTATATAACAATGAGCCCTTGGAGAATTGAGTAACTATTTAAACAAACAGTAGGTTCCAATTACCAACAAATACGAGCCCTTAGGTTATGAAGACCATGTAATTGAATGGTCACTCCTTTCATTATACCTCATCAATGATGAGTACTCTAACACAAACATGGGCGACTGGCTGTACATGCTAGCAGCATAGATAGCATATGACTGTAGTCAGAATCGTTCACGAAGCAAGATTATTCTTCACAGGTAATGGGCGACTGCTGTACAAGCTGCCCATAGAATTGCAACTGATGGTAGGACGGGAGCTCTGAGGCAGAGTTGTAGGTCTAGCTAAACATAAATATGAAATTATGTGAAGTTCTTGGGATAGGTGGGGGGGGGGTTTGGCAGTTTAAGTAGAAAGATTCATTTGGGGGGTGATGTAAATTAGTCGGTTGGGGGTCCTCCTTGCAGTGGTCTTGGTGTTCGATTCGAGACGGTTGGAATCCTTAAGTTGAATTGTTATCTTCAGCCTTATCACTTTTACTTGTTTTACCAGAGGTTCCTTTGGATGTGGATTTCTTGCACTCAACACTTTTGCCTTTTTTCTCTTTCCGGTGAGTTTCCTTGGATTGCTTTTCTTGTATTATTCCTGCAGGGATATACCCAATAAAAATGGATGTAGCCTGCTGTAGACCAATAAAAAATGGCTGGACAAAATGACGTAAATATGATGGTGACCTTGGGGCATTTGACAAGGGCAATCACAGGCAGGGCAAATTCGGCAACAGAAAATACATCAAGAACTCTAAAACACAATTCTCTGGCTGTGTTTCAGCGGTCTACTATGATGAGTCAATGTGGCCGGCTGACTGAGGCGCCTTTATGTGCTGGCGGCTTGACCACATGTAGCCGCGTCCTACCAAATGCAGCATCCCAGCTGCGAGTAAGAATGATTAGCCTCCTAATTATTGTTATTTTTATAAAATTCCATGGAACAAAATGGAACAAGGGTGGGAGGTGATCAGGCTGAAGGTAGGGTTTGGAATTGGCATGGTGGCAGGGGATCTGAATTCAGAATGGTGTGCCAATCCGTCATGGCTTGTTGCCAAAGGCGGAAGGTGGTCAGGATGAAGGTAGGGTTGGATTGGCATGGTGGAAGGGGATCAGGATTCAGAATGGTGTGCCAAGCTGTCATGGCTTGTTGTCAAAGGCAGGAGGTGAGGCTGAAGGTAAGGTTGGGGATAGGCATGGTGGAAGGGGATCAGGATTCAGGATGGTGTGCCAAGCCGTCATGGCTTGTTGCCAAAGGCGGGAGGTGGTCAGGCTGACGGTAGGGTTGGGGATAGGCACGGTGAAAGGGGATCAGGATTGAAAATGGTGTGCTGAAGTGTAGGATCAAAAATATCCTTAGTACATCACCACCATCACCACACTTACCCGACTTCCCACCAATACTCTACCACTCCCAACCTATACCACTCCCAACCTATACCACTCCCAACCTACCCCACTCCCAACCTACCCCACTCCCAACTAGCTACCCCACCCCCACCTATATCCCCCACCCTCCATTCCCAACAATGAGATTTTACCAGGTTTTTCTGCCGAGTTGTTAGAATCCCCGAAGTCTTCTGAATGATATCTCTTTTCATCCTCTGAGGTAGTTTGTCTGCTGTCTAATTCATCTAACAAGTTTTGTCTAGCTTTCTCTTGTTGTCTTGTCCTCTTCCTCCCTGTAAAAATTGAGTTGTGTTGCCCAGCAACAATTCAATAATTGAGACAATAAGAGTCAGCTTTCAGTCTTCTTAAGGGAAAACAAAGGAGTGCACGTAAGATTTAGTATAGCTTTTAGTGTATAAACCATATTAAATAAAGCCAAATTCAATTACCTGGTTTTTCTGCCGAGGTGCGTGAATTCCCCGTGTTATCAGAGTGATCTCCCTTTTTATCATCTGTAGTTTGTTTTTCACCTTCATCTAATAACAAGTTTTTTCTTGTTTTTCCTTGTCGTCGTTTTCTTTTTCTCTTTCGTCCTGTGAAGAAAAAATTAAGGGAGTTAATTATGTTTATCAACAACCTAGTTTGCTATCAGTTAAGGGTCTAGTGTTAGCAACCGGCTCGCAGCGAGCGAGGCTGGAAATATCAGGGTGTGCTACTCATTAGATTCCAACCTGAACCCGCCTGGGATCGATGTTCGTAAACAACAATCCGGTCAATTTTTTAAATAATCCCAGCACAAACTCGTTTTTTTAACTGGAGATACTTTTTGTTTACATTAAAATCTCAGGATCTTAATTTTCTTGCTGTTCAGCACCTGAGGTTGTTCGTCTCTTGATGTCATCTTGAGATGAGAAGGTGACTTGAAGAGACCAAATGCTGAGGATGACGTGGATTGTGATCAGTGGAAGGCACAGAATCCACAGAAACAGGTCGAGTTTGTCAAAACTTGAAGAGCTGGTTTGGGATTCTACTGAGTCATCTTGGTCTAGGGCAGTTGATGTTTTGTAGTCTTTACGGCTTTGTTCCTTTTCAACAGGATTATGTCTTCGTCTTCTTCTCTTCTTTCTCCCTAAAAAACACATAAGTAATTTTTAATAATTCATAAACCATTCTCCAAATAGGTCAAGATTCTTGTAGAACACTCTAGTCATATATGTACAACTTGGACTTGAGACTATACAATTGATGAGCTTATTTTCAAAACGCTATAAATCCATTTGAAGAAAAAAAAAGATTGTAAAACTTTAACCCTAACCATCCCAAATCCTCCAAATTCCTCATTGCAAAATGCTGGATTTTGCAGGACTCTTTGGGGGCACTTGAAAGTTGACGCATCGCAGAATTTTGCAGGATTGAGGGTGTTTGGGGGTTTTGCAACTTAAGGATAATGCAAATTCCAGGTCATAAGGCCTAAACTACTGCTGGATGATTTTGCAGGATTGAGGTTACTTAAGTATTTATCAAACTGAGGATTTTGAGGATTCAGGTTACTTGTTCTTTGTACTTTCAAACTGCTCATGCTTGATGCACATTCTCCATAGAGCTTTAATCAAGGTGCAAGTTATGTGTCAAGGACAGGAAACGTTTGCATACCGAGGGTCGATGTGTGGAAACCCTTGTTGTAATAGGGCACTTATAGCAGCTGTTTGTTTCATTTTTGCTGCTTTATAGCTCAATGGTAAACCCACTGCATGATTTTGCAGGATTCAGGCAGTGATCGATCACCAGAGATTTCCAAAAGATAACAAAATGGCGCTCATCGTTTTAAAATATAAAGTCTTCAATTACTCAGACTTGATGTTAGGGGCTAAGGATTTGGTTCAAATGTGACATCAATGGACTCCGACTCACACTTAGACTTCGTCTAGGATCCAAACAATGACTTAAGACTTGGAATTTGATTCAAATTACTCATACAACATTGATACCAAATGGGTAGAATTGTACCTGCTGATTGGTTGCTTGCGGTGGTCGGGACTGTTGAGGAGGTCGAGGATTCCCCTGGCTCAGCTGACCTCATGTGACCTTCCTCAGTAGAATTAACTCTGTTACTTTGCCTACTTCTTTTATCTGCAGATGATTTCTTCCCAGATTTCCTTTGCCTTCCCAGATTTCCTAGACGTAGCTCAATGTTGGTGTCTTGCTCAATCCCATAATTCCCTACAGAGAGGTCATCAAGGAGCTGTGGACAACAAATTAGAAACTTGAATTCAAAATAAAAAAGCTTGAAAAATATCCAACACCTAAAGAGATCTGAATTGGAACCCTTGCCCTTGTTTACACTTCAACACACTTCAATAGTCACACCCCCACCCCACCCCGCCCACCCCCCGCCCAAACCCCCTCACCCCCTAAACAAAACATATGTTTTTCACATGGCACTGGACGATTATATTGTATATTCAGACCCAGATTTTTCATCAAACATCAAAGTTATTTTGAACTTGGGGTTGATATTTATCATCAGAACATTTACCTCGTGGTTTTTCCTTGTAAATAGATGTTGTTTCTCTGGTTCAACACCCAATTTGTCTTGTAGAAGTCCTTTCAATGCTGAGATAGTAGTGGACGGATGTAGTTGCAGACAAACTGGTGGTCTCAAAGAGCTATTCACAAACAGCTGTGTCTGTCGTTCCTGGCATGAATTGGAACTAGTGGAACAAACATTAAACTATGTTAGGTTGAAAGTACTGAAATTATAGGAAAATGGCTTTAATAACTCATTAGCACATTGTATAGGGTAAGTGTCCCGATACAAATGCAATACGTTGTGTTGAGGACAAAACTGTAGCGTCTGTGCCGGTTGGCCGAAAAAGGGCACCAGGGCGATTCCACGGTGGGATCGCCCAATGCTGTGCGGCAGACAGTTTCGCTCCACTCGGAGCGATTCCAAGCCGTGCCCGTCAGCGCGGCAGGAGGGGGCCTCGCTGAGACACCCACAGTCTCTATACGAGCCTTGTCGGTTTTCAGTCCGAAGAGGGGCTGCCCAGGACTGTAGACGACGGAGCGGCAGACAGGTCGCTCCGCTCGGAGGGTTCGCGGGTTGTGTCGACACAGCGAGGGCGGGGGGTCGTCTGGGGACAGGTCACCAGAACAGCGCCCTCCCAGGGAGCGATGGACTCCACATGGAGTCATTGCTTGAGGCCGGCAGGGAGACGGGAGGCTGCCTCGGGGCAACGGGCCAAGGGTTCTTCTGGCAAGCAACCGGGGCGGAGTTGCTCCGCACACAAGGCAGTGGAGCAGAGCCATCGAGGATGCTCCTCACACGGGCAATGTAACGTTAGACCTACCGTACCTGGTTGAAATGTTCAGTATTAATAAGTACTCTGTAAGTTAATTTTACTAAGTAATAATCAAACTTGTATTGTATGAAAAAAGAAACTGGCTGACAACACGACAAGAGGATCGGACTCAACATCACGCCGCACTTCATACAAGCGCATGGCCGATTTCCAAATCTCTGGCTTCATCTCCGTCTGCTATACTGCGCCGCATCAACGAAGCCTGAAACAAAGACAAAGCTGCAGGGGTTTGGGAAAACGGCCTAAGAACACACGTTATTACGTGATATTGGGTTGGTTTTGTTTTCATTTTCTTTCATTTTTTGTTTTATGGGGATATTTATTAAAATTAAAAAACAGGTTTTCTTCTAGAGAGGGGAGAGGAGTACACAAGCGGTTCATCATAAATTTTGTGTGATTTGTCTCAGAAGAGGTCGGTGAATTTCTTCTGAGAGAGTTTGCTGTCTTGTTTCTGGGCGAGGTTTTGTCAAACTTTATTGTTCAACACCATCTCTAACAGTACCGCATTCGGGCGGCACGCTTATTTGTTCAGGCGGCACGAGACCCGCCATAAAGAAATCCTCTCCCAGCACGGAAACCACAAACACCGGTTGTCTGTCTTTAAATAGCTGCTAGTAGCGCGAGACACAAAAAGATGATGTGCTACTGGAGTGAAAACTGCAATGCTTCATTAGTGAGCATGATCACCGCGCCAATTAGTATCTCTTCAAATTGAATGGGTTCACTGATTGATAGGTTGTTTGCCGAAATGCTAGTGTAAAACAGACAGCAATAGATTTTTACTGGACTGGACCGAAAAGGTGCTTGTCTTAACCGAAACCGAAATGTCATGTCATCTCCTATTAAACTTCTTTTTTTCACTTAGAAATTTCTACACTTTGGTCAGGACTACTTCACTTATGAAAAAGCTCGTCTTAAAACGGAGTCTCGTCCTAATCGGGATCGTATTAAAAAGAGTAGACTGTATAGAAACTAAGTAGAGAGCATATTATTTTTTTAAATAGAGAAATTGGGGGTGGGGGGGGGGGGGGTGGGGGGAAACATCGCTTAGCAATAAAGTACGAGTTAAAACAAAATTACCTGTATACACATGTAAGTGTTATGAAATAATTAGTCAACTGAACTAAAAACTCTGTCTACTTTACCTGCATTCTTGATCCTCTGTGGAAGTACTTGAAGGGACACACTTGGGTGGAATGGATTCTTGGCAGGACTTGAGAGCCAACAGCGCTGATTGGAATGCTTCTTTCTTAGACTTGCGGACCTTTCTCTTTTTTGTGACCACCTTGGCCAGTGAGTGAATAATGGGGTGCTGAGCAGCTCTCTTGGCATCCTCCAAGTCAGAAAGAGTCCTCAAAGGTTGCAAACAGAAATCTCCCTGAAAATAAACCGGAAAAACATATATTAACTTTTGTGTTTTGTTAAATACAGAGGGGTATTTTGAAAGCAGCACAGTCCACAAGTACAGGGCTCGATCGAGGACCGAATTTTTCCATTCATACCGTCGACCGAGGGGCTTTTGTTCCCTTTGTGCTCTTTTGTGCTTCGACCCTCGATCGTTATGTGGTAGTGGTACCAGAGCACGCAGTCATGTATAGACCGGCAATCGTGGACGGGGCATTGTCCGACCATCTTCCCTCTTTTGTTTGTACTCGGATGATCGCCATAGGATTTGTACACGATAAAAGATCGTGGAGGTTGTGTCAATCGTGGACCCATTGTTTGACTCCCCATTCTTTTGTCCGACGACCACGATTGCCGGTCAATACAAATACACATGTACCACTTAATATATTACTAGCGCTCATTGGCCAAATTCGCAGCAATAATAATAATAATAATAATAATAAGACTACCTCCAAATGGGGTAATAGGGAGATTTTCCTAGAGAGACTTGCACCACATTTGTCTCTTTTTTTGTAACCTAACACGTTTTTCTCTAGTGCTTTTTCCACAAAATTTAGTATTTATATTTTCTGGACCCTAGCTGCTCTAAAATAAAATACCATATAAAAAATACCATAACAACTATTTTCAGACTATTGTTAACAAGAAACTCACTTTTTGTTTGACCAAGAGAGAATAAAGATTGTTCACGCAGATCCGACGCGACGCGACGCAACGCATCTTTCTAGAAATGCACGTACTGTGCGGTTGGCTTCCGATATTTCCGATTAGTCTTTGGGCAAGACGTTGTTACTTTAGATATATATAGATATATACGCGATAATTTATATTTTCTGGACCCTAGCTGCTCTACAAATAATTATACTGATACAAACATGAACATTTGTCTCCTTCTTGTAGATAAACAAATAGCGAGACACCTCAAAGTCTCCCTATTTGGAAAAGTCTCCCTATTACCGAATTATTCTCAGACTCATTAACGACAAAGTAGACAAATTCTTGAGTTAATGCCACAGCCTGAGATAACATTTTATTCATCCCGATACCAAATTATGGGCATACCGGTAAATTATCAGTAAAGTTAATGGCAACACCAGGCCCGACTAGAAATGGGGCAACACCAGGCCCGACCAGTATGGGCAATACCACGCCCAAAGCTATACATGTACATAAGCCAACGTGGATTAACAAACGATACGGTAGCTTTCCATGCCGGTATTACGTTCAGTCGGAAAAACATAGCCTCAGAATACTTTTGAGCGCTATGGCAACCAAATAAATTTGCATAACAATCAGACCTAAACCTGAAGTGATTTAAATGCCCCAAAATATGAGAAATTGGAATATTGGCCATCTGCATCCGCAAATATTGCCACCTGCGCAGAGCGCGCCCGCAAGCACGGGTAAAAGGAATTACAGGTATTTACCCTAAAGTGTCTCCGTATTGGTACATTTAATGATTATAAAAATAATAATACATGTAATAAAGGAATACTTATATGTGACCTGTCATCACAAAATGAGCGTAAAGTCGCACGGAGTGATTTCCCAGTACGGCCAGTCAAAGTCAAAATTTGAAGAGGTGGTAGATTTTGAGATTATGTTTTTTTCATAGAGCTATATTAAATTACTAGAGCGCTGACTGGATGTACAAAGTGATGCGAGCTGGACGCATCCATGTTTGTGCACAAACCTATGGAAACCTCAAAATTTTGTACGGCTTTTGTACGGCTATTTGCATACCTGCGTTTGTATTCTATACAACGCGTTACCATAGCCGATACGCCCAAAACCGAAACGCATGATCAGCAAATGAGCGCAAACATCGCAAATGCGCGTGCGTATTCGCGCGCTGCAGTTGATTTTGTCGTGACTTTTTTTAACTGACATGACGCGCGTAAAGTTGTTTGCGTCTGTTCTACTTGCACGCGCGTTGCATTTAGAGTACACTTTCAAAATTAAATCCATCTATTTTTATTATGTTCTACAACACGCACATGAATTCAAAATGTCGGCGCGCAGGACGGCTTCAAAGCGTTTCCGCGCGTAAGAATGAGGAGTTAGCGCTCTAGTAATTTAATATAGCTCTATGGTTTTTTTAAGACTAAATCCCCAACAATCAATTCCCAATTTTTCAGGATGATCAGATAAAAACAAAATTAGTTTTTGAGACAATTTTGACTATGCCTTTTTAGGCCTTTCACACAATTTCTTTCAAGAAATGTCAGTTTTCCCATAATTTCTGTATTAAGACTACAGAAAAAGAAAAAAAAAATGAGTATCAAACCTCCAATTGTTATTTGTATACCATTAGAAAGCTCTGTGTCCACAGAATTATATCTCAATTTTAGATTTTGCCGAGTTTACGCTCATTTTGTGATTGACAGGTCACATATAATACCAAAATCTGCCTAAAAAGATACTCAAGGCGCTTTACAAATAATGTTTTTTGCCAATATCAACAGAGTTGTATGACTCGTGACTCGGACTCGGACTCGAGTCACGATCACAATTTACTCGGACTCGGACTCGGACTCGACCTTGTGGACTCGGTCTCGGACTCGACCTTGTGGACTCGGTCTCGGACTCGACCTTGTGGACTCGGACTCGGACTCGACCTTGTGGACTCGGTCTCGGACTCGACCTTGTGGACTCGGTCTCGGACTCGACCTTGTGGACTCGGTCTCGGACTCGACCTTGTGGACTCGGTCTCGGACTCGACCTTGTGGACTCGGACTCGGACTCGACCTGCGTGACTTGTGACTCGACCAAAAAATACCATAACAACTATTTTCAGACAATTGTTAACAAGAAACTCACTTTTTGTTTGACCAAGAGGGAATAAAGATTGTTCACGCAGATCCGACGCGACGCGACGCGACGCGACGCAACGCATCTCTCTAGAAATGCACGTACTGTGCGGTTGGCTTCCGATATTTCCGATTAGTCTTTGGGCAAGACGTTGTTACTTTAGATACGCGATAACCAGCCGCCGCGGGAGGACGTTATCGCGTATCTGACGTCTTGCCCAAAGACTAGTTTCCGATATATTGACTAGCGAAATCAATTGTATCGAAACATGTATCCCGGCGTCCACATACGGTGATACTGCGTAATGCAAATTGAGATTGTCCGGATTATTCGTTCAGGCACAGACTGCTAGACTGGCGCTGTTCCAGGCAATAGCTTTGAATCCTGTGTGTTGCTAGCTATATTGCACGCGCTCATATCAGTGATGCTTGTCCTCCTAATGCTTATGCTATGCTGTTCATGTAAAGCTGTTAATGAAATAAAGGCGAACAAGTCACAGTGTAGATCGAATAACTTCAATGGTTTATTTGACATAATCATGTACATGATCTAGACAGTTTATTAAGGTAGAGGAAAGCTGTAACAATTGAACTGTTTACACCGTTAGCTTTTCGCGGTACTTCACTAGTTAATGGTGACTCGTGACTCGGACTCGTGACTCGACCTTTGTGACTCGTGACTCGGACTCGACCTGTATGACTCGGGACTCGGACTCGGGAGGGGGGACTCGGACTCGGACTCGATGTTTGGTGACTCGAATACAACTCTGAATATCAAGATAAATAGTAATAAATATATATAAAATAGAAATCCAATTTGTAAACATAAATGGTGTACAAATTAAAAATTAAACTGGTTTCTCCATGAAAATAATCTCCATGCATGTCTGATGTCATGAGCAAATTAAAGCTGGATTATTCAACTTTCAAGCAAATTTGAAAAGAATTTTCAAGAATCCTTCTTCTTTTATTTTAGGCGTACATCATGTATTTCTCAAGTTCACAAACAAATATTGTCCATTGGTTCGATGGCTTCACGCTGTGCTTTGTGCGCAATTCTGATTGTATTCTTTGTGGTTGCAATGTGAATGCCCGTACCCGGAAACAATCCAACATTTTAACAATGCCCCAAAACTGTTTGTAAAGATTTGCTGTTATTTCACAAAAATATGTTTCTGTTTGATATCAAAATCAATGCCTGGAGAGAACGACGAAGACCCAAAGTATTTATATTCTAGTAATACTGCTCATAGTACTCACCATTTTTGTGTCTTTACTAAACTCAGACTTTACGCTCGATTTTAACCCACTCTTCTGAACTTATAGTTTGGCCAGAACAGTAATCGTTGCATACACACATGTATTGCGCAAGTTCAGTGAGGGAATTCCCCATTTGAACCGTACCAGTTGGAACCAGTTTGAACCGACCCGAAACCGACTTCGGGTCGGTTCGGATGGCGTTGTTGATATGAACCCAAAAGTTCGAATATTTTTGGTTGTTCTATTTCGATCTGCTTCTCATTCGGAAGCGAAGCCGATACGAAGCTAGCCTTTTGTCAAGGCCTTCGTGGCTGCGATCCCAAGCGACCGGAACGGAGACCACGCACGCGAGTGGCGAAGCCACGAGGGCCTTTTCCAACTTGTTTGCGGTTTCTTATGTGTTTCTTTATAATCTCGATTTTTGCTACCCAAAACGGTAGCAAAAGTCCAAACCAATCAGAAGCGACGGGGGTCAGCGGGTCAGCATACATTAACAAATTATGCAAATCAACAAGTATACAAATTGGTTAATCGTTCAGCACTTTACTTGTTTGCATACAAGTAATGAATAATGCACGTATCATACTCTATGAATAATTCATCAAAACAAACCGCAAACAAGTTGGAAAAGGCCCTCGTGGCTTCACCACTCGACTGGCGCGCGTGGTCTCCCTTTCCAGTCGCTTGGGATCCCAGCCACGAAGGCCTTGACAAAAGGCTAATACGAAGCTAGCCTTTTGTCAAGGCCTTCGTGGCTGGGATCCCAAGCGACTGGAAAGGGAGACCACGCGCGCCATTCGAGTGGCGAAGCCACGAGGGCCTTTTCCAACTTGTTTGCGGTTTGTTTTGATGAATTATTCATAGAGTGTGATTCGTGCATTATTCATTACTTGTATGCAAACAAGTAAAGTGCTGAACGATTAACCAATCAAAACGCGGAAATTCTCTAGTTTCGTCCATTTTTTAACGAGGGGTTGAATTAACGGAAAATACTTGCAAGAAATCAATTTAGACAACATAGCAGTGAATTCATGGTGAAATAAGTTTGGAAAATACGTTTATAAATAATATAAGAGAATGAAGAATTAATTACTTGGACATAATATTGAAAAAGGTAGCGTGAATGCCGAATGCGACAGACATGAATGCATCATATACCCTAAAACGAATTATAAACGAATCCAAGTTGGATGATTGTTGTTTTCCCAGCGTGTCAACGCATAGCTCCATGGTCGTATTTGTTTCGCATGAAAAAAAGTTTTAGATTTTTAGGAATCATGGAGAAAACTCCATTGAAAGTAATGACCGGGATTCCTAAGCCTAAGGGCAGGCCAAAAACAGCTGGTCGTATATGTTGTATTTGTGGTAGGAATTTGGTACAGTTTAGAAAATACACCCGCGTGGATGTTCCTACAAACAACAAACTGATTGCAATAACTGGATCAGACGGTGCTGATTTTTCGGCACTAATGATATGTGCAGCATGTAAAAACAGAGTGGAGAAGTTGTCAACAGACAAAGATCGTGCACAAGAAATGCGAGAATCACTGAAAAGGTATTCTGGAGCAGCCACCGAATCAAGCACTGGCACTGGCAGCTCACAACCAACTCCCACAAAAAAAAATAAGCGAATGAGCAAGGCCTCCGACAGCCCAGTGACCCAGCAGGCACGAGCGTCAAAAGTCATGAAAGTACCCAAGAACTCTCCTCCAGTAAAACGAACTTGCAGCACTCCTCAACGTGTATCTGAGTCCCCGCCTACAGTGCCCAGTTCAAGAAAAAAACTTTGGTACAGTCCTTCTAAGAGTCCGGTGAGTCATACTTAGTAAACAATATACAATAAATTAGTGGACAAAATTTGTTGTTCTTCCTTCGAAAATAAACAAAAATAGACAGAAACAAATCTTCCCATATGACATGATGGATGCTCTTGCTGTTGTTTTGCTCAGTCATGTATTGTTCCTAGGGTGTTTGTTTGTTTGTTTGTTGGGGTGTTGGGGTGTTTGTTTGTTTGTGATTGTCAATCAATCTCAATTGAGTTCTTACTTGCAAACGAAATTATTCAAATCTTCATTTTTTGCCGTATAAAGATCAAAGATTTAATTACAGTGTCATGATTTATGCACCATAAATCCACTTTACAAGGTACTTCTTTTTATATGAAAATTAAAGTGCATGTTTATCTGATTTTTTCCCCCACAGTCACAGACAGGAAAACTTAATCCCAGACACATTATAGGAGCACGGTCAGTAGTCAACAAAGACTTAACTAGTGCCATTCAAAGAGGAGATGCCAATAGTGTTGTGAAACTTGTAGCAACATCACCAGTACTGAGAGACCACTTCAGAACTTGTATTGCAGAGGTAATCAGCAAAGAGTGTACAAACCTGTGCAGTCGAAGGCTTCCATCCACATTCCGTGATTCAAGCAAAACAGCTTTAGAGGTATTAATGTACATTATTCTTTCAAGAAATAAAAAAAAAGGATAATTTCAAGAAACCAAAGACGCATTTAAAAAAAATGTTGACTCTCTCGTGACATACCCCCTTCCTAACCCACTCATACAAATATTGTTTACTAGGCATTTGACACTTTGAAGTACTTTTTAAACAATATAATTTTCCGCTTCCCAGGTTGTATCGTAAACTTAGGTATGATCCCTGGCCACACGCCGGTTAACAGTTGTATGGCTTCTGATTGGCAACCCCCGAACAAAGATATTGACAATTAGGGAGACTGCCAAAATAGGGCTGGATAGCTCGTCAGTTGGTAGAGCGCCAGTACAATAATCCAGAGGTCATTTGTTAAAATTCTGCTCCAGGCAATTTTTAAATGTTCAATCACAAATCAATCTAAAAGTCTTTAAAAAATAAGTCCTTCAGATAATGCTTCAAATGGTATTAAGTCATCATCATCATGGTTATCTTTTGTCTTATCCTCATCAAAAGTTTGCATTACTTTTTTTGTTTACTGTTTTAGAAAAAGTTGTAATCAGTGTTTAGATGAATTTATTAAAATATTGTAATTTTCAATGCAAACTGCCTTCTAGCTTTGAAAGTTTTGAAATGTTTAGCAAATAGGCCTATAGGTGTCCGCACAACACTGTCACCCGGTGTATGGCATACATGTAAGTGCTTATAAATGACATTATTTGGCTGAATGAAAAAAGGTTTTAACAAACATGCATTTTCATTTCAGAAATGGTCCTATGAAAAGCAAGAAAACGAACTTGAGCAGACAGCACCAGTGCTTCTAACCTTCTTAAAGGCTGCAGCTACCCATCCCAAACTGGATGAAAGACAAAAGAAGGCCTACAAGACAATTCAGCCAGGTATCATGATGGCAGCAGGAACTCTGTTGTACTTGAGAAATGAACACATGAATGCACAACAGACAATGACTGCACTGAGCTTGAAAAGAGGAGGTGCAAGTGTAAAAACGATGAGCAGGCTAAAAGCACGAGGTATCAGCACTGCATATACAACCCTGTTAAATAAGCAGGAAAGCTTTGGCAAGGACTTTGATGTGGATGTCTTGAACTGGAAGAAAACACTACAAGAAGAATACAAAGAAGAAGAAGAACTTATTGCTCTTGCAAAGGAAAGTAACCCAGCGGCACTAGAGAGCCTAGCAAGATTTAACAAGAGCAGACATCCTGGATACTTGCTCAATGGGGACAATGTGGACCTCCGTATTAAACCAAGACAGTTGACAATGGCAGATGGCACCAAGGACTTACACTACTATCAACTGATTGCCATACAGAACAGAATTGTAGACTATTCTTTATCCAATAGTCATCCATCAGCCAACATCAAAGATGCCCCTTTGATAACCTTTCTGCCATCAGTTGAAGATAATCAGATGTTGAGGAATGAGTGGGCTACATTGATTGGACAGGTACTTGCAAAGAACATCCCAACATTGCACTGGATGGGGTCCTTTGTTCCGGACCATATTCATCACAAGTACATGAAGACAACAACAAAAAAGAGCCAAATTGTAAGTATTTTACCCGAGAGTCTATTCCCCCCAAACATTTTAGAAAATTTGCTGTGAATCCACCTTTGGTGACTGTCGACCCTCATAAAGTGCTTGGTACCCCCCCCCCCCACTAGCTTTGCAACGTTTGAATTGGGTGGGGATGGGGGGAGGAGGGCTCATAGCTAACACTCACAGATATATTGTGATTTTTATTTATCATTTCTCCAATTCAGCAAAATGGATGCGAGGGTATGACCCCAAACGATTTGATATGATTGTTGTCAACTGATTGCTTTTAACTGTCATTCAGTTATCGGGCTAAGTTTTAGCTCCTACTTGTTTCAAAGTTATGTGAAGTGAATTACCTCTTTAGCCACATACTCACTTGCTATAGGCCAACAATTTTAAATTTCCCAAACGTCACCATGGTTTAAAACCCACATGACGCAGTAAAGTAAAAAATAGGTATATGGGCTGCTTTACTTTGTTTTTGTCCAAACACTATCTGACTTTGGGAAACCAATAACCATTCGTATTATTTATTCCCATTTATTTTGTGTCACTAACAGGTAAATTTGGGTGTTTACACAGACAATGAAAACACAAATGAGGGAATGGTGGCCATTCTGGACAAGATGAACAAGTACATCCCCCTTTTGCCAAATGGTAAACAACTTCCAGTCATCAGCGGCGGAGATCTTCTCACATGTGAAAGGCAAATGAACACACATTTAGACAGGCAGGACAGCTCATCCTCAACAGCCAAATGGGATGGTGTCATTCCTGTCATAGATGACTTCCATACTATGGCAAACTTCTTGGAGGTATGTAATACATTTGTTATTTGTGTTTATATTCAGACCTTTCTGCCTTGATAAATTAAAAGTTCATTCAATGTTGTTTTGGGGGTTTTCAGTATTTTGAAAGTAAAAGATTGATATCAGAAAGTTTTACCATTTTCAAAAGCAGTATGACAACATTTCAACAGGCAAAAAACTTTAAGAAAGTTAACAGGGTCCCATATTCAGCCTTTCTTATAATAAATGGCATATTTTTAAATTAATTTTTAGTAAATTATATTTGATTTTAAAATGCAATAACAGAATGAAACAAACTAACAACAAAATTAGCTGTTGTAAGCTGCGTAACGACCAAAAGGACCCAGTAGGTAAAAAAAAAAAAATTTACAAAATTTAAAATGTATTTCTAATTTATTTAATTTTTGCTCTTTAGGTTATATGGAAGCTCATATACTCAACCAACTCATCTCGGGATCCTGGGACACTGTTTGCAGCAAGAAATTTTCTCAAGGCTCATAATGTTTCATCCCATCCTATGAAAGATGTAAATGCATCGGTTGAGTTTCTCAACAAGTACACAGATTCCCTCATAGTTTGTGCGGTTTTGGAACATTTTGATATGGAAAATGTTGATTCACAACCAAGACAAAACACCTTTGACATGATGACAATGCAGCCAACGCAGTACGTCCAGGAACAGCTTGAGCACATCGTAGATAAGTTTGCAATCCACGAGGGCCCAGATTACAACAAGTCAACCAAATTAACATGCCCCCATTGCTCGAAGGAGTATGTCCAACAACAGGGATTACGCAAGCACATGCAACAAAAACACAGCACGGAGCCTCCAAAATCATCTAGCACAGGTCAAGAAGACAGCATCTTCAATTATAGCTGTGCTGCACTGAGCGTATGTTTACTCTTCAGAGATTTTGAGGATGCCCGTCGACTTGGAGATGGTGAGAGACTCATCAGGTTATATAAGTTCCTGATGCTTTACTTCAAGCTTGTGGGGAAAACAAAATATGGCTATCACTCCTTTCGACTTCTTGCTCAGGTAAAGTGTCTTCTCTCTCCTCGGCTCTCTCATCAACTCATCTGGAACAGGTGTGTGAACAATTCTGGAAAGATAGACTCAAATGTTGAAATTGACAGAGAAATAGAACACCACAATCGGGTCTTTAAGGAAGAGTGCCGACACTTTCGTGGAAAAGTAAGTGAATCATCTGTGAGGAGAATAAGTCATTCAGCACAGATATGTGACAGAATCCTTCAACAGTGTGACAAGGAATCACAGACTAGAAAGCAAGCAGGGACACACAAGGGTAAAGATGTAACAACAGATGTCCAAAAACTGGCTCATCGCTTGCTCAAGGAACAAATATTTCAAGAAAGAATACCCCGACATCATCATGCATTCCCAACATTTGGTAGAAATCCACTCACAGGGTTGAATTTGATGTCACTGCAAACATGGATGGTGTCAAAAATCAAGGAATTTGCTTGTCATTCAGTCCAATAGTTATGATTTCTGCAGGCTTGGACTTGCCTCCACACGAGTGGCCAGAAGTTGCAGAACTTTTATATATACATGTACTTTGTCTCATATGGCTCAAGTTTTATAGGGGTAATGTGCCAAAATAAATGCATGACATAGTGACCTTAAAGGATTACAGAAATAGAAAAATAAAAAGTACTTATATGATATAAAACATAGGTTACAGTATCAATACACCCAATAAAAAATATTGTGTGTGATTTTAGGGTTATTTGAGCCATTACAAATTTCAAATTTCTCTTCGATCGCCCCGCCCAGAAAAATTCCTCCTGTCGAAGTCGTGACGTCACGTAAAGAATAGCTTTCTTCGCGATTGATCGCGATCGCGTACGTACATACGTAACCACGCGATCGCAATCAATCGCGAAGAAAGCTATTCTTTACGTGACGTCACGACTTCGACATCCAGGCATTCTGTCAAAGGAGGAATTTTTCTGGGCGGGGCGATCGAAGAGAAATTTGAAATTTGTAATGGCTCAAATAACCCTAAAATCAAACACAATTTTTTGTATTGGGTGTATTAATACTGTAACCTATGTTTTATATCATATAAGTACTTTTTATTTTCTATTTCTGTGATCCTTTAAAGGCAGGGTATACTTTTGGTAAATACCAGTATCCTCACTTGGTGTATCCAAACATATATGCATAAAATAACAAACCTCTGAAAATCTGGGCTGAATTGGTCCTCAAGTTGCAAGAAAATAATGATTAGAAAAACACCCTTGCATAAAATTGTGTACTTTTAGATGCCTGTCTTAGATTCAAATTTTGTGATGAAAAAAAAATACCTCTTTCTCTTCAAAATATATTATTTCAGAGGGGGTTGTTTCTTTTTATAATATCAACAGGTCTCGGGTGCTCTTTACCAAGTAGGGTCATTCTGCGTCCTCATAATGGGGGTTCAGGTCACCTCTCAGATTTTGCTGAAATTCAATTATAATGTTCATCTATGTGTATGAACATTATTATGCAAAAAAAAAATTCCAAAGTGGGCGTGTCTACCCCCCTCTCAGTGAATGCGATTTGCAACAATGAATACTTTTCATTTTTATTGCATTGTAACAGGCCTCAAAACAAGGGTATCTAATCTCCTTTTCTCTCTACTGGCTGCTGAAATTACCCCTAACTCCCTCACGCCTTTTACTAGAAAGTATCCTGAATCCGCTAAAATTCATCAATTTGGGTTTGCAAAAACTGCTGGTGTCCTGAGTCCATCAGACTCCACCAGTACACATTCTGGAGATTTCCTGAGTCCATCATAGTCCACCAACAAAAGTTTGATGGACTGTGACGGATTCAGGATACCTAGGTGGCATACAAAAAATTGCAGTGCGTTTCTCCATAGAGTCCATCACAGTCCATCACCTAAATTTGTGTATCCTGAATCCATCAAGCTCCTGCAGTAACGCTAGGCTTAAAATCCTCAATCCATCACACTCCTCCAGTTGTTAAATATGGAGGTATCCTGAATCCGCTAAAATCCTCCAAAACAGGAAATGGATTTTGATGGACTCAGGGTGGTTAGGGTTAAATCTGTCGGAAAAAAAAGTAGAAATGTTCAGACTCCCCTAATACTCATAATTGATAATTTGAAAAGCTTGATATTGCAATTGTAATATATTTAGGCACATTTGGCAATACCCAAACAAGGATAGAGCCCTTACTCATTTAATAAAATGTTGGCAAGGCTCCAATGTTGGTTCTTGACAGAAATTATTGAAAAATTCACAAAATTCACAAAAGGGGATGAGATACTCTTGTTTTGAGGCCGATACAAATTATTTAGGCGACAGTCACCCTTGGTACCAATTTACAGCATTGTATCTTTTGTTCAAGGCGCTTTACAATGCAATATAAATGCAAAATATTTATTGTCACTGAAAGGGGTAGCCACGCCCAGTTTAAAAGGCCTTAATTCTGAATCTAGTTAGAGTTGGATTTTTTTGTTTGCACATAATGTCTATTATCAGGCCTGTAACTGGGGGGGGGGGGACACCTTTTCCTTCGTCTTCGTAAACTATTTACATGCATGAATACAAAAACAGCAGAGAGTATTTTTTGTTCCGTTTGTATTTTAATTCTAGTTCACATTCTATGAGTATATTCTTAATCTGAACATGTATCCGAGGAAACTAACAACACTCCTCTTAGACAGGCACTGCTACCAGATTCTGTGTCCGAATCATCTGTATCTACATCAAGTGCATAAGCTGTACTCGTAAATCCCTCAGTGGAACTACATGCAGATTCTGTAGAACTAGATGAAATAATATCCCACACTTTTTCAACATCACAAAAGATGTGATAATTTGATTGCAATGTCATCTGACTTTTAATGAACTCACAGTCTCTAACTATGGCATCGATGACAGAAAGTGATAAAGCACCTGCCAAGTCATGGCCCGAATACAATGATGTGTCTCCTTGTACTTTTTCAGCTCTCAATGCAAGTAATTTCAATTTAATATTCTCCCGCATTTCCATTGTTAGCAACCTACACTTGTGCTTTGAAGTACATTGTCCATCTGCCTTCTTTGGCTCTCCAAAGATAAACTGGCCATAATCTGGTTTAAGACAAGACTCTCCACCACAAAGACAATTCTTAGAGCAAATGTCGCAACATAAGTGTGGTATGCTGGATGCATCAGGTTTTACACCAAATGGACTCATCAACTGCACCCTCCTGCACAATGTATCATTGTTGATGTAGTCTTTCATCGAGTCGCTGGTTTTGTGTCTACAACAACCTTTATATTTGATCAACACAGCCTGGCTTGGTTCACCTCCACGCCCACCTCGACCACTTTCTTGAACATAGTCATCTATATCTTGTGAGGGGCCAAAGTGAAAAATCCTTGTCAAGTTTTGACAGTGAATCCCCATACCGAAGGCAATTGTGCAAAACAATATGCGAATTTCACCATTGGGATCAGAGAAAGATTTCAAAACGCTCTCTTTCACTGATTCCTCTGTAGTGGAGTGAAACATGGCAAAGTGTCTCCTTGATTGCATATGGAGTTGTTCTTGAAAAGTGCTGAACAGCAATCGACACTGGGAATGAGTTCTACAGAAGATGATTGATCTAGGTGTACTTTCCTCATTCTTCCTCAGGTCTTCAATAAGAATTTGAAAGATCTCTCTGTCTTCTTTCAGGTTTGTACTAACCACACTGTAGCGGATGTTTGGACGATCCAGGTTGTCAGTGATGAAAATTGGTGCTGTCAAGGATAGACACTCAACAAGTTTAGTTCTCATTGAAAGTGATGATGTTGCTGTTAAGCTTATCACTGGTACAGCGCGAGGAATTAGGGACCGGACCTCAGACAAACGTCCGTAACAGCTTCGAAAGGCTGCAAGTTTCTGTGACTCCTGACCCCTGCATATGAGAAAAGGAGACAGACAAGAATGGTTAACAAAATGAGAACCACAGAACCACCTGCATTCAACAAAATACCATGCGACTGCAGAATGACTGAATTGCTTACTGTCAAAGCAAATCCATGTGACATACGCTGTGCACATCAACAACTGCATATCATTAGCCTCAGGGTGCTACTGCTTGCTACATCAAAACGTCTTCACTGGAAAACAAAATGGCTCAAACGGTGCCATACAATGAGTGGCTCATTTTGTCTGAGTTGTAAATAATGCTACTCGAGCCGGTAGTGGCTCAATTATGACTGAGCCAATCTTGGCTCAATCATCAGTTTGTGAGCCAATCATGGCTCATAATTTGAGCCAGTCTTGAGTCATTTTTTATCCTAGAAACGGGCATTTTTGGGCTCAATCTGAGCCGACTTTATTTCCAGTGTTGGAAGATTTTTGGTTTTACTTGACATTAACCTTGGAAGATGCTTTGCTAATTACCTGTTAGTTTAGTGTTATAAAAAAACTACTTGATTTTAATAACAGCCAGGGAAAACAATTAATTTTTGTTTTTTGTAATTCAGGTATTTAGTTTAAATCCATAAAATTTCAGGAAATATTTACAGTTGTCTGAATAGGTCATGTAAACTTGACCTTTTGATTTTGGCTCATAACCACAAACATGACAAAACTACACTACTGCTGACTGTGGAGGAATAGAGTCAGTCCAGCCCGAGCTACACTGCACAGTAAAGCATGAAGTCACTGTCATACCATGGTCATACTGTAATCATGGAGGTCCTACCTCCATTTTATAGAGCACAGATGGGAAACATAGGAAAGGCGTCCTCTAAACTACATTGTTTATTTATTGTCAGTTTTAAAACAAAGTGTAGAATATTACAACATACCATTTGACAACACAGTGACTCTCATCTACGGCTATTGTACAGAGATTTTCCTGCCATATCTGGGACTGGAAGAGCTGAAATGCCCGTTCAAAAATGCTCTCGGGGCTCATGAAAACATGCGACACTTTCCCTTCTTTCATTCTCTGACCTTCTTCGGGAGACGAGTCCCCGAAATACACTGCATCAACTCCAAGCTTACGCAATGTTTCAACCTGGTTTTTCATCAGGGAAATTAGCGGCGAGACAACAACTATGATGCTTGTGGGCATGGTTAGGGGTGTTGACGTTGCATACGTTAGAGAAAAAGTCTCACTCCCAGCACCACCAAAGGCAGTACTACCAGTACCAGGAACTTGTTGATGTCGTCGACGAAGCCAGTCAAAACACATTGGGACTGCTTGAAATATGGAACTTTTACCATATCCGGTGGGGAGAGCTACGAACACATCATGCCCGCGTACTGCTCCTTCAATCGCCTGACGCTGTAAGGGTTTAAACTCTTTAATTTGAAGTTTCCTAGCAGCATATTCCAAACAATTGTCGAAAGATTCGTCGGATAATTCTGATGTTGTTATTGATGTTAAACACGCAGAGACGGTCGCCATTTTGTATACTTGTTGATTTGCATAATTTGTTAATGTATGCTGACCCGCTGACCCCCGTCGCTTCTGATTGGTTTGGACTTTTGCTACCGTTTTGGGTAGCAAAAATCGAGATTATAAAGAAACACATAAGAAACCGCAAACAAGTTGGAAAAGGCCCTCGTCAGTCAGTCCGCAGCGCCCGCGTTAATGAGGTCATATCCCGAACTTTATTTGCAGGGCCGGCGTCGCAAATCGGCCACGAGATTTACGCGAGTAATTGCGAGAGTTCGACCGCTTTGTTTTCACGAGCTACACGTTGCAAACGAAGCAGTGATTCTCCAAGATGGCGTGGTAAGTGGAAAGCTAACGATTTTCTGAATCGAATGATATAAAATATGACAAGATTCAGTATGTTTTTGGCAGAATTTTGTTCACTTGAAGTTATGGTATGATTTTAAGGAAATTTGTTGTCGTGTGTTTAGTTTCTGCGCCCTGACTGGACTAACAAATATTGCCAAAAATGATTACTACACATCGATAAAGGAACCAATGATCTTTCGTTTGATATACAATTTAGCCTGTGGCGACATTTTTTTCATGTATTTTGCGACGATTTTCGTGCGCGCGATTTCAACTTTTTCGGCCATGTCTTTCGGCTTGTACATACGCAGAGCGTGTGTTATGCACACAGCTAGGGGTGCATGTACAAATATAGGCCTACATGTGCTGGATATGCACTAGAGATCATGGTGATTGCACAGTAGCCAACAGAAACAAAATTAATTGTTTTGTTTTAATTGTGTGGCTTATTTATATGATAAGTTAGGTTTCTGCCTTCATGTCATGCATACAAAATTGATTTTTCTTTCATGTATAAAAACGACTTAGGCCTATGTTTTTGTTCAAAATTATAACAAATTGTTTAATAATAATAGTTACTGCTATTATTGTGCTAAACTTCATAGTTCATATTTCTGTCTTCCAATATGTTTCTTATACTAGGTAGTAGTCATGCCGTCCACCACCATGGCCATGCCCACCGCAGCCATCGCAGCCATTGCCAGCATGTCGGGAACCTCTACAGAAGGCCAAAGGCAAAGCTCTTGTCCTTGGATATTCTCTCACAAAGTATCTCAAAGAGAACATCACTACTAAAGTTGGTTGATTTGCAGGTAGTTACTCGGTCGCGGTACTACAATTTCTGGCCTTAGAAAGTATCTGCTTCATCAGCATGACATCAACCTCACAACTGTGCCTGACATATTGTATTTGTAATGATTCATGTTGGGACAAATAATCTAGAGTTGGGTTTCCAAAGAAGTGTTGAAAATAGTTGAAGATTTAAATGTACTGGTGGATATATGCAGCACGTGCTTTGTACATGCAGATTTAAATGTTTTTGTATTTTAGTGTTTTAAATAATATACATGACTTTGTGTCAGTGTTGTGCAAACACAGTGCAGCTGAAACAGATCGAAACTGAGTCTGGTCGAGTCGGGTCAGTTTGTCAAATCATCTAGGACTTAATGCCAAAAACTATGCCAACAAAGTTTTGAGCTACAATGTAAATTTGACACAAACAGCATATTACTTTATGAATGCAGATTGTATTATTTCTATTCAGTGATATAATTTATGTGCATTAACATCTATATTACTAAATTTATGTCTAATTTAAAATCATTTGTTTTTGCAATGTTAGAAGCGGGTATACATTGTAATTTAATATTTACAATAATTTAATGACAAAGAAACTATGCCAAAAACATCAAGCAAAGATAAACAAAACTTTATTTACTTTTATAATAAATCTTAATGGTTTGCACATTGAACATTATGCCAAAGATGATGGTAATTATCATCTTCACTATGTTGTCATTATTTTAATTTGAATGTTGGCCATATTTTTGTTAATGTTTTGCCTAATTGCTAAACATTTATTATCTCATTATCAACCCTAATTTTGGTCATTTCTTCAATCTGTATTTATGTACATGTACATGATGATGTAATTAAAATAAGTTTTTACAATTTCAGGGTTTAATTTAACAATTGTATTCAAGTCGTATAACATCAACAGGGTATATTAATGTAAGCAATAACATGCACGTTTCAAATAAAAAGTGCAGTTTATTTTATAAACCAACCTCACAATACAGATATAAATTTTAAACAACGACTTCATTTGTTGCTTTTTTTGTGTATATTTGGCTGTATACATTGTATTACGCAGGCAATATTATTATTTTTTAATCAGTCCACTGTTAAAAAGATTAAACAAAATACTGATTGGCAGAATCCTTTTCGCTTGAGCTTACAATTAAAAATATACACAAAAAACTGCGTATTGAAATGTGCATGAACTACACGTTACCACGAAGCCTTTTTCAATGACGTCATTTTCGACCAATGAGGGCGCAGGAAGACTATGGACTGTCATGGCGGGATGTTCCGTTTGTTAATTTATTGAGAACGTTATAATTTTCTGCGCCCTGACTGGACTAAGTTAATATCAACCCAAAATCTACAGTTTTGTGATAGAATATGAAATTATCTTTAACATCAGTGTGAAATTGGGTTGTGGCCGCTGCCAGAAGGTGGACAAAATTCGTCTTTTTTTAAAGGTCAATTTGTTGGTTCGGGAGCTTTTTTTACGTTATAAATTTCACCCTCTAAATGTCATATAATTTCCAATCTGATTTGATAATATAACAAAATGTTTCCTTATCCAAAAGAAAATATACATAATATTGACAGCCAGTGAATAAAACGGATGTTTCGGACCAAATTCCAGGCGTTCTCGCCAGCTCATTAAGTATTCAAAAACGAGGTCACGCACAAAGTGCCATGCATAAATCGCACATAAAAGGAACGGCTTTTCAGTGCGCTGCGGACTGACTGTCGTGGCTTCGCCACTCGCGTGCGTGGTCTCCGTTCCGGTCGCTTGGGATCGCAACCACGAAGGCCTTGACAAAAGGCTAATACGAAGCTTGTTTGGTATTAAGGTTTCGGGGAAAAAACTCCTATAGGCCTAACGTAGTTCGATTCCACCTAGCCGGAACAGATGTGCGTAAATATTCTTCAGAAAAAACACACCAAAAACCCAATAAATAAATGGGAATAAAATAAAAATACATGACGACTTTTTGTTTTTGAACAAACCCACGTTATAAATTGGTATACTATTAGACACTCGGGCTCTGCCATTTTGATTAGGACGTCATCATGTAACTATAATTCACATTGCTGATAAACCCACTCATTGCGCCACATAGTCTAAATTGATAAATAACTTATCTCAGGTTTCAGATTCCATCAATACTAATTTACTAATAAATTTTAACCAGTTCGCGCCGGGATTATTTTAACATCACCGAGCCGAGGGGCGGGATTATTTTTAACAAAACTCGATCCGAAGCGGGTTCAGGCCGATAGTGCCGGGAAGCACACCCACGCATTTCCGGCCTTGCTCACTACTGGCAGACATTTCCGAACTTGAACTTGGCGTGTTTATGCGTCATCCGTTTTGAATTTGGGGAAAACTTTGCGTTTATATACGTCATCTGGCGCGAACTGGTTAACAATCTGCAGACCTTTGATTTGCATTCAACATCCGCATTAGAGAAAGCAGGTCGTGGATTCCAGTCCAACCCGAGTCAGTGGTTTTTGTTTTTTAAAGAATCCTTCGGAACATGTACATGTTCATACATTGTAAATACACTGAATGTATTAACAGGTTTTCTATTAATGTTTGCAAATGTTACCGTCAATTTAAGAGCACATGTTACATTTATTATTATTATTGATTCTTTAAACCTGAAAACCCCAGAAGAATATCCTAGGGAAAACCCAATCCACACATTGGCCCAGGCTGGATTCGAACTCGGATTACAGCGGTGAAAAGAGACTGGAAAGAACCGCTACACCAACCCTACTCCTGTGGAAATAACAGACTCAAACCTACACCCAATCTACTTGTATTACCAAAATTCTTTATTTTCATTTACCACAGTGATTTGATATTTATACCAGTACAAGTAAATCATGTACCAAAACAATAAAACAGGTTCATATACCATACTTAAAGAACTAAGGAGTCTCTATGACTGTATTATACATTTTTCTTCATATTACATCGACCAAAGGAAAAAGGAATACTTAAAAAAAAAAGGTTTTCAAATGAATCAAGACAATCAACATAATGGACAATCACAGAGCAAAATGTGTTGCAAAACAAACAAGAATCGTAATTTAACAAGAGCATGTAAGATTCTTCACTTTAACAATTGGAATTTGTCTATTTGAAGCATTGTTGAAATTGTTTAATTAATGTCTTTAACAAAAGTGGCATTTTCATGTACAGTATAACCATACTTTAATTTGTGTGTTTGTAAATAGCTAATAAAACTGAATTACATAATGGTATATATGTTCATCAATTCATTATTTTATGTGTGTGGAGGTATTCGACTATTAAAGCTTAAATTATTTTAAAGATTTTGTTGGCAGAAAATACCTGACGAAATCATATTTTACTGCAAGACCACAATTTTGTAATCACAGAACTTTAGGTTTATGTATACCATAGAGCATTAAAGTAGATTACCTTAAATCTAACAATCGCTTTTGTTTCCCAACAATGTATTGTTAGTTTTGTTTCTTAATTTCTAAAAGCTTCGACAACAATTCGTATCTTACTTTGTTTTAGAACCTCGGAGAAAGCCAGAGTTGTAACGAGTCACTGAATTTTGTGACTCAAGTGGAGTCAGTCATTTACTCGCAGTGACACAAGTTGTGTCATTACAACTCTGGAGAGTTTAGTTGCTATAACATTACATTGGTGGGAAGGAACGAAATTCAACCAAGGAAATCATCTTTTAATAGCGGTAACAGTTGTTTTACCAAGTAGCTAAGATTGTTACCATTTCCAATAATGGCAGTCACGAAATATGCAGGGAGAAATTCTCAATGCAGCTTCAAACATTACAAGGTATTCACCATTAAACGCTACGTAAAGAACAGTTTGAAGTAGTTTTATCTGCTCGACTCGGGAGCAAGAGAATATTTTAACCACCCAAAAACAGTCCCTACCAGACTATGTGATGATGAGCCCGTTTCACAGTCATTACAACCATATATCTGATTTAAATGAAAATCCCAAATAATTTGGTTGTTTCATATGTATGTAAAGGCCAGTTCATACTCGAACGCGAATTTTTGACATCAGGCCACATAAGTTTTCGCGCTACCAATTCTCAAAAGTTAAACATATTTCAATTCCGGAGAATTTCGCAGCAAACATTTATTGGTGGCAAAATC
Organism: Crossaster papposus; assembly: GCA_037893245.1. Classification (NCBI taxonomy): domain Eukaryota; kingdom Metazoa; phylum Echinodermata; class Asteroidea; order Velatida; family Solasteridae; genus Crossaster; species Crossaster papposus. The sequence goes on along the minus strand of JBAIAA010000119.1, from coordinate 173,175 downwards.
GTATCGTATCGAATAATTTACTATAAATCGCCCTATTAAGTTGTATAACCGGGTATAAAACGGGTTTTGAATTTGGTATCATAGACAAATAATATAAATTTTCTTTTCTTTTTTGTTGTTATTCCTAAAATTCATGAGACTTGTGTGATTTATTTCCTACTTATTTGAAGGGCCCAATAATGATAGTTTCTTTTTAAGAAACTAAAGTGTTATAATTGTGCTACATTATTTGCATTAACAAAACCAATAACAGACGATCGATACCAATAGACAAAGTTGGCCTAGGGTCATCTATTCCGAAGAATCGGTATTAAAACACAAGGAAAAACTTACTTTACCAAAATGTAATTTGTACCCAATTACAGGATAAGTTTCAATTTTTTCCAATTTTAAAGATTATGTAAGTATTCATAACCTGATGGGGCCTCTTCATTTAGTAACACAACCCCCCCCCCCCCCCACCCCCCTAACAAAAAAAACCTACTAAACTGTAAAAAGTAAGCGGGCACGACATTTTTCTGTCAGCACGACCAGCTGAATAATGTACCCCAACCGATTTCTAATGAATAATCACTCTTTTATAAACTACTATAGAAAAAAAAATAGTACAATGATTTAGTTAAATTACACAAAATTTAGATTTTGAAGACTACGTTTAGAATAACAAATTTGTTTACATGCAAATGTACAGATGTTGTGTTGTTTTTTTACGAGATATAAAACCAATATACATTTGGTAAATTATACTGCAGTGTGTGATTTACCTCTGTGGTTTCAAACAAACAACTGGAATTTGTGCAGCAAACTGCAGAATCCAACGTTTGATTGCTTGTAGAGAAATGGGATTTAAACATATAGCATTTTAGTGCAGTGGTATTACACAAAACACAAAACACACAACTCCAAAAATGTGTTAATAACAGCCGAATTTTCAATCTCGACATATCTACATTTTTTCTTATTTTAATTTTAATACCTTAAGTGTTGATAATAAGCAGTTTGTCATTTACGAGATTATAAAAAGCCAGTGGAAATATACCGAGTAAGTACACTCGTTGACTGAAAAGAAAAAGAATATTCTAAAAATAATTTGGATATAACACAAACTTAATTTGATATAGATTCCTTCTTCTTAGACATTAGACTGGGCGACCGGTGTCACATACGATACATTGCCGAAAAATGTATAAATGGAGATGTGACCACACCATCTGCATAAGTGTCTAGAGCTATGGTCTACGTCTACAGCTACGTCTACATAGGCGCCAAGGCAAATGAAATGCGGACGCGGCTACGGTAGAGCCTACGGCTAGTTAGGCATAAAAAAAAAAATGTTATGTTGGCGTAACGGGCCCAAAAAAATAGGGTAGGTAGGTCGGGATTTTTTATTTTTTTATTTTTATTTTTTTTTCTCCCAGCAATGAAAAATATATGTTGTCTAATTGTTTAAGCCGGTAGTGATACACGATAGCGTGTCCAGGTTCAATATTTTTACAATCCACACACACAACAATGAGAAACGGTCAGAAATAGTTTCAAACGTATTTATAACTAGATTTATATAGATTTTAATCATTAAATTTCATCCCTTGAAAAAAAAATGTCCAGGGTCGGCCGTATTTTTAGGGTCGGTCGGGTTACGCCAACATAACATTTTTTTTTTTATGCCTTATTGCGCCCCCAAGCGATGCTGGAATTAGTGTTTGCAAAATTACGATGTAAGAATTTACAACAATTATTGTCTGCTAGATGTTACGCAATGTTTGTTTCAATTCAATGCACTATTATTGAAAAATAAACAAAATTTTGTTTTGCCTGAGCTAGACAACTTCTTTTACGGCTAGATTTTTGTGACGTTGTAGCTGTAGCTCTAGACACCCGTTTCGGACACAGCCTCAAATTAAAATAGCTTCTACTAGTGACTATATGTGTATGTCACCTGTAGCGCTGGCAAGTGTACGCAAGTCTTAAAAGACCTTTTTATGGTCCTTTACGAATCCCTCGCTTTGTCTTTGTCTTAGGTAAGGCTTAGGGTGAGTTTAGGAAATCCAGCTACGTTCTGGTGACCATAGATAAAAATCCTAAAGTTTGAATATTTCCATTTGCTTCCGTTTCCATTTGGTTCCCAGTGATTCGAAAGTCGAAGATGAAGCAAAGGTTAAAACAAAAACTATGTAATTTATTTTAGTGTACATCTTCAAAAAATAATTGGAATCAGTGAAAAAAAATCAACAATATTATTAATCTTAAGGCATGGCAATATATAAACATGTATTTTACAATTGGCAATAGGTATATGCTTTTCATTTTTTTTCTCAAATTAAGGTGCATTGTTATGATCTGACCTGCTAATTCAGTCCAGATGCTTTTGTCAGCTCTGCTATGTTGTAGAAATCTTAAAGTGAACAGAGAAATTGGCAAAAAAAATTTATCACAAGGAGAATTGACTAGGTGGTTTATTTGTGTATTATAAGATACAAAGTCGTACCTCATTGAGTGATACCCACAATGTCACTTCCTAGGTTGTATTGTAAAATCAGGCATGATCCCTGGCCATACGGCATTCTGGTGTTCGTGACTTCTGACTAGCGCCCTCGAACAAAGATACTGACAATTTGGGAGACCGCCAACATAGGTCAAGATAGCTCAGTTGGTAGAGCCCCGGTCAGGCATTGCAGAGGTCCCAGGTTCGAGTCCAACCTTGCCAATTTCTTTCTTTCCTTTGAGATTAATAATTTATTTAGTCAGTTTCCCTCATGGTTTATTATGTGTACTATGCTATACTATGCTATAGGACACAGCCTGTATCACAGTGCCACGCTCGGGTACATTGCAGCTACTGGACAAAGGCTGCAGTCATGGATACACATGTAATCGAGTGCAGTGAGGTATTAATACCGGCGTCAAGAGGTTAAACACACCTCCTACCCCTCCCCCCCCCAAAAAAAAACAAAACCCAAAAAAACCAAAAACCTAAGGAGACAGGTATGCGTGATGAGTTTCTATGCAACTAAAACGTAAAACTTAAAATGGAGTCAGTGGGGTGAATCATGACTGTTTAGAGAGATGTAATTCATTAACATCACACAAAATATATTGGACAAAGTGCTTCTAATTTACAGATATGGTATCTTTCCTATGCTCAAGTAACAAACAAAATTAGAAACAAGACAAAAAAACAAACGCAAATTTTTGTTTAATAATGAGCATCAGGGGGAAAATGGGAGGATTTCGGCTCAATTTAATTCTGCATTTTATTTTACAAATTTTATTTTATTTTACTTGTTTCTTGGCAAGATAATGAAAGATGTTTTCGACTAGTTTCACTTTTTTTGGTAAAAAAACTTTGTTTTCTGCTTTGATTTAATTTTTAAGCTTTGACAACTGTAAGAGATTTAAAATTAACTCTTCATGCCACTGTGAACAGCTTGGTCACAGCTGAAAAATGGCCGAGCAACTGATTTAATTTTATTGAGCAGTTTTCGCCTCCCACTTTCCCCCTGAGGGTATGGATAAGTATACATCCACCCAGGCACCCGGCCCATTCACCGGGAGCATGAAGGTGTATCATGGGTTTAGACCTAGGGAGAAACAGGTACCACAAGGTGCCTCAACATGAACATGATTTATCCTGTTTGGTGTCATCGGTGAGTTTGATCTGGCCAGGGAAATCATTGTACATGTCTGTCTCTGGTTCCTGGGCTAGGGCGTTCTTGGCTATCGTTTGGAAGGCCTGCTCCACGTTGATACTTTCCTTAGCGCTGGTCTCAAAGTAAGGGATGTTGTTCTTGCTACCACACCAGTTCTGCGCCCGCTTGGTGGAAACCTTTCAAACAGAAACAAGGACAAAAATGCCCAATTGAACTTTCCCACTCTAGCTGGTAAATTAGGCAAAGCTGGGCATGTTTCAAAAGTCCCAACATAATGTCGGACAGAGTTTTATATGAAAAACTGATTTTTGTTGGTTTGTTTTAAGAGACATAAAAAATCAGGTAATGAATGATAATAATTTTAATATTTTAAAAAGCCTGCAATGGATACTCGGTTACAAAGGAACACCACTTAGTGACTTGAAGGGTCATATCAGAGTTGTAGCTACGCTGGCCAGCACCGGCTGGCGTTAGCCAGCATTGCAAATCACCGGCCAGCACCTGGGGTGAAAATGAAGCTTGCCAAATGGCAAGTTTTGACAGAAAAAAATAGGCTGATACTACAACGACTCAACCTGCATGTTCAGCTACATGTACAACCATACTTACTTGTCTATTCTCCATGTCTATCTTGTTGCCTAGTACGACGAAGGGGAAATTCTCGGGATCTCTGGGGCTGGCTTGGATCAGGAACTCATCTTGTTTTCTGGGCTAAATATCAAAATGTTATTATTGTTCATATGATTTTTCATAAGGTTTTAATATGATAACTGTGCCAGTAAGCAACTTGGTGAATTTGAAGCTCACCAATACTGACTACATGATGATATCTGGAGACAGTGTAATGTGCGCACATTTATAGGGTCACAAAGTTGTCATTTTGGATAATTACTGTGTTCTCATAATTATTCAGTCACTTAGGCCTATATGCTTTTAGCAAATGTTATTCAAGTAAGGATATGTAAGTAGAATTACCAAAATAAACTATTCCAAAAAAAAAATATATATACCCAAATATGGGAATAAAAAATATTACATGGCAGGGATTAACGATTTATGCAAATTAGACATATTTCCACCACTTGGATTTTTGTAGATTTTTAGTATGTCATTCTAGGAACCTTTTAGAAGTGCACTGTGGTGAAAAACAATTTGTTGCGATTTGTTTGAGGTCAAAACTTATTTTTCCTGGACTATTTATCAAGCTTGGCATTGAATACACAATTAAAGTCACTGTCATAACTGGCGCGGGGCCAGCAGAGCTGGCTGGAGATAGACGGCGTAGGCGCTGGCGACGGTGTAGTTACGTACTGACACGGAATCCTCTTCTTAGTTTCCCCAGAGGTTGCTATAATCTGTATATGTTGTTGTTATATATCCTTTGTGTACCCCGACTCTCGGTTTCATGTTTGAAGGAATAAGATATAAGCCCGGGGTGTATCATAAAGATTAACGAGCTTCTTGCGTATTGTAGAGAATCTTTAAAAACCTGGTGATAGAAACCTCTAAATAAGTAGATCATCAAACGTTAAAGACCTTCAGCCCGGGCATCAACGCGTCCAGGCCCATGAGCTTGTTTTAAACACGCATTTAAAACCGGACAACCTCATATTTATTCCCTTATTTATTCATACAAAGACGAAACCACTCAAATGGCTAATGAGCATTGTTTTGATACCATGAACATTTACTGGAATATGACAAACAGACTTAAACTGGCAAACTATAAAATAGTTATTGAAATTGTATATTTAAAAACAATTACTATTGTCAATTGTCATATCCATTAAAACATACTACTTCTAGAAACTTGAGGCACCGTGTGCAAAGTTCTAGTTTCTAGTAGACTGATATACATGTACCTTAAACATCTACTGGAATATGAAAACAAAACTTAACCGGCAAACAATAAAATATTGTATACAAAAATACTATTGTCAACTGTAATATGCAGTAAAACAGCATTTTAATGGACTGATATTACCTCTAGGAACTAAAATGCACCAGTTTCTAGATGTACATGTACACTGATACCATGAACATTTACTAGAATATAAAAAAAACTTAACCGGAAAACAATAACATGATTATTGATATTGTATACTTTTTTAACAGTTACTATTATCAAATGTCATATCCAGATTTAGTTGACATAAAAAAGCACCAGTTTTAGTGTACATAAAAACAAAGGATATTTACAAAAATATAACCACTATTCAGGCACTTCAAAAGAGTCGATCTTGTCAACTGAAGAAATAAATAATATCAAATATAATCAAAACATTATTGGATCAATTTCACTTTGTTTTTGTTTTTCTTTGGCAACTTCTAGTATCTACAGATATGTTACAGTGTGAATTTACTCAAACTGCAAACCCAGTTTGACCAGATCAAACCCATCATTTTATGTGATCCTATTTCATGTTGGTCCCAATTAAGTTCAATGGCCTAAATAAAACAAAACCAAAACTCAAATACAATCACGTGACTTGCTCATCGTTTAGTAAAATAATTATCCTTGACACACTATATCTAATCTAAATAGACACACGTACAAGACACAGATAGGACACACTATTGATAATTGCTTGAATAATCAGGAATGGGGGTTGAATTTTATAGTAAATATCGTTTAACTGACCTTTCCGAAGTTTTACTATGATGGATGCCAAGAAAATTTGCAAGAAAAACGGCGTTCGTTTTCAACTGGCGTCATCAGGCAGTTCTTTCTTTCGCGTTTGTCCAAACAAAGTAACAAAGGATTTACGAACACCACAATAACCATGGCCTGTTTCTTGTTTACGTAATATTACATAACACGAACACTGCGTTTCGCGAATGCAGGTCAGCACTGTATAAATTACAGTATTTCACAACACCTTTTCGTGCGCGGGACTTTTGAGAGTGCTGATTCGCTACAAGTTACATTGTATATAAATATGTACACGCGTCTATAGGCGCGTAACAGGATTAATTGTGACAGTCATTTTTGTGAAGCAAATATCTGGTGAAAAAAATAGAAAAATAATGCCTTAAGTAAACACAGGTGGCGTTTTATGCTTCATTATAAAGGTAAGAATGTGCTAAACAAATTAAATCAGCTTTTGAAAAAAACAACTTAAAAAACAACTCCAGATTATCTTCAAAATTAGGACCTTGAATGGTAATACAAACTGACAAAAACAATTATCATTGCAAATACAATAACCCCCTTCTTTTGAATGTACCTTTTTTTATTAAAGTTTTACTAAAATCAATACAAAGCTCCAAATGAAGACGGTGCTATGTCACCACTTCCTCAAGAAACATAACAGATGAAAACATAATCAAATACAGTTTGGTAAAAGTAAAAATGTATTGAAATGTTGTGCACGTTTTCCCGTTGGTATGTGCACTCATATAAATTACTGTATGCCTGTGATAATCACAATAAGATGACATAATAACTGTTCCATAAAGGTTTCAAAGAGAAGGACCAACATTAAGTTTACATCAAACCAAAAACATATCAGATTGGCAACTGAATTATACCATTCCTTGTAAACAAATTCAATTATTAATATCTCCACAGACTAAATGAGCTTTAAACCTACAACTAACATAGATGCGTCCTGATGAGTCGCATGGATGCTTTCATTTGAAGACAACTCTAAGATTGTTTTATGATTTATCTGCACTAAATACAGGGACATTTCTGACATACTTCTGAGCAATTAAACTATTTGTTTCAATTTATGAGGGTCAACAGAAAAAGAAGACTTGTCACTACTGGACAAAAAGCAAAAAGCTACTGAAAAGCATGTGCGAACCTTGAGGACCAGTGAACAAAAGATGTCCACAGTATGCAGGAAGATGGTACAGATTGTACAGATCGTTTCCCTTCTATGAGGCAAAATGGGGATAGGGTTATCTGTAGAAACATACAGGGGAACACTAATAAGGGATTCTTGATAAACAGTTCAAGTGTTCACAGTGTGAGAGAAAATGGCTTTTGTCTTTTTCTTCTTAACTACATGAAAACAATGAATGTGCACAGCAGGTATGGGAGGTAAGCATATATGGGTGAGTTTTGTTTGTTTGTTTTAATTTTAATTGTTTAGAGGTTGTGGTTCTCCCACAAGTGAGGAAAGAAATGTCAAGATTTAGGAAATATTAAGCCCCATCATAAATACAGCTCGCTCACATGGCTTGCTTATGTGCAATGCCTGTTTACCAAGCAAAATTGAAGCAAAGAATTCCTCAGGTAAACACCGAGTATACTGTGTAAATACACATCTGTGAAGGGCCAAAATCTAATACATCTATTGATAAAAAATTGCTACAAATAAGCATTTTCATACTTATTTTGTGGATCTATCTTTTTATACCTTAATGTTAAGATTCAATCTCTGTAAAGGAGCTACATCTGAAAGTGGGACATAGAGATAATTACCTGACAGATCCAGTTCAACCAGATTAGGCATGTCACTAAGGGATGCAGCGATGGGTTCAATGTCTGAAAGTGGTTCATAGAGATAATTACCTGACAGATCCAGTTCAACCAGATTAGGCATGTCACTAAGGGATGCAGCGATGGGTTCAATGTCTGCAGCCCTCAATGAGCAGTGACTTAGGTCCAGCTTTGTTAGTTGTTTCAGACACTTTAAGTGAGACCATGCACCAGAGCCAGCCAGAGATTCATTGTCAGACAGATCCAGTTCAACCAGCGTATCACTAAGTGATACAGCAATGGGTTTAATGTCTGCACCACTCAATGAGCACCGACTTAAGTCCAGCCTTTACAGCTGTTTCATGCACTTTAAGTGAGACCATGCACTTGATCCAGCCAGAGATTCATTGCAAGACAGATCCAGTTCAACCGGATTAGGCATATCACTAAGGGATGCAGTGATTGTTTCAATGTCTGCAGCCCTCAATGAGCACCGACTTAGGTCCAGCTTTGTTAGTTGTTTCAGACACTTTAAGTGAGACCATGCACCAGAGCCAGCCAGAGATTTATTGTCAGACAGATCTAGTTCAACCAGCGTATCACTAAGTGATACAGCAATTGGTTCAATGTCTGCAGCCCTCAATGAGCAACCCCATAATGCCAGTTTTTTCAGTTGTTTTAGACACTTTAAGTGAGACCATGCACCCGAGCCCGCCAGGGATTCATTGCAAGACAGATCCAGTTCAACCAGATTTGGCATGTCACTAAGGGATGCAGCGATGGGTTTAATGTCTGCAGCCCTCAATGAGCAACCACATAATGCCAGCTTTGTTAGTTGTTTCAGACGCTTTAAGTGAGACCATGCACCCGAGCCAGCCAGGGATTCATTGCAAGACAAATCTAGTTCAACCAGATTAGGCATGTCATTCAATGATGCAGCAATGTCCTCAATATCACTGCTCTGTAATGAGCAGTCTTGGACTTCCAATATCTCAAGATGTTTCAGTTTCTGTAGTTCAGGTAACCATTCAGCTGCTGTGCCACTTAGGTCATAAATATCTTGAATGACAACTTCCACCAAGTCACTTCTATGCTCCATTGCCCTGAGAATATTTGCCATATAAGGACCTAGACATGTATTTGAGAGCTGCAGTCTTATGCCAGTACTTATTTCATCCACTTCAAAGCCTAACTCATCTACATAGCAACACACAAGTTTTGGCATACGACCAACAAGAGCCACAACACACATCGCATCCTCCACTTCTAAACCACAGTGATCTATCCTCAGCGTCTTAAGTTGTGCCAGCTGCTGTAACTTGAACAAAGACACACCCGAGCCAGCCAAGGGATTTTCAGACACATCCAATTCAACCAGAGTGGGCATGCTACTCAGTGATACAGCAATGTGTTCAAAATCCGAGCCTATCAATGAGCAGTCTGTTAAGTCTAATTGCTCCAGATATTTCAACCCTTTTAATGTTGGTGACCACACAGCTGCTGTACCACTTAGTCCTTTAACATCGTCAATGACAACTTGGACAATGTCACCCCTGCTACCTATGGCTTCGAGAATATCTGCTACATCTGTACCAGTGAACATACTTGTACTCTGTGCCGCTCCATTACCAGGGAACATACTCTGTACCGCGTCTGTACCAGTAAACATAATCGGTGCCAAGTATATAGTGAACATTTGATTCTTAAGTTTCATCTTCAAACCAATATCACATGGTAAGACTTGAAACACACCTCCCACATCACAATCGACAAGCTTTGGCACACGGCGAACTAATGCAGCAACGCACTTTACATCATCTATTTCCCAACCATAATAAACTTGATGCAGTTTAAATGCTGTCAGTGTCTGCGTATCACAAAGTGATGCAGCAGTGTGCTTAATATCCGTGCTTGTTAGTGAACAATTTGTAATAATCAATTTGTCGAGGTGCTTTAGTTCCTTGAAATGGCAAGCCCATAATGCTGCAGTTCCCTGCAGTCCCTCAATTGATTCCATTTGTAATGCAACTGAATCTGTTCTGTTAGCCAGCCCCTTCAGGAAGCATTTCATTTCATTACCAGTTAATGGCAACTCACAAAGGTACAAACGAATACCACCTTCTGATGGGTATATCCGTATACATGTACTTTGCATATGCCTTGAATCTGTAGTTAGGGACATCAAATTTGGCATATCTCTTAACGATAGCGCAATGTGCTTCATATCATCAATCATCAGAGAAACACAATCCAGCTTCAATTTCTGAAGATGCATTTTATTTAACAGTGGCATCCATGAAGGCAGTGAACCACTTAAACCGTTAATTTTTGAAAGGTCTAATTTAGACAACTTGTGAGCCTTGCCCAATGATGATGCAATGTCTGCCATACCATCGGTGGTTAAAGAGCACTCCTCCATTTTGACAACAGAAATATTAGGCATGTTACTTATGGCCACTGCCAGATCTTTACTACACCTTTCCAAGTTATGGTCGGAGAAGTTTATTTCCCTGACTTTGTCAAGGTACACATTGCTCGTGTTCTTTGTCTGATTAATAGCAACATGTTTGAGAAACCATACGAAGGAGCTCACATCATCACGGATGTTGAGATAACGTGCGTCTATTGTTTCAGTTATGACTGACTGTATGAATGCCTGTGATAACAGATTTGTTGCCTGGCTCTCAAAGTAACAATTCAAGGCAATGGGTAATGCTGTAGTATCGGTACAAGTAGACCCACTCTCAGCATCGATCCTCTTCTGTAACATCTTCAAGACTTCAACAGTGCATGCTTCATTGTCACCACAACAAAAGCGCAGCAAATAGGGAAACTTCTTCATGTCATCAAGTTTATCAAGATTCTTTTGAAATTCCTCAGTGTCTGATTTCTGTAAGCTTTGCAGGTAAAAAGCAGCAGAGAACTCCTGAAATGTTTTGTGGAAAAACTGTATGTTGTTCTGACTGCCCGTCCCTTTATAGACCCTCTGGCCCGTGAGTATGCCAGCCTTCAAAGCTTTATCTAGCACATTCTTCTCAAACTTTCTTTCTTGAAAGGAAAGCTGCTGCAATGGAGACACCAGGCCATCTAAAGCAACCTTTCCAACTGCAACAAGTATCTCTGGTATCTCTTCCTCTGGTATACCTCTTCTATGGAATATATATCGAAGAGCCTCTTTATACAAGCGTGATATTGTGTCGGGTAGTGTGGAATCAGCTCTCCATAATACACACATTAATTGGAGAAGCAGTGGGCTATGGGCTAAATCAAAGAGGACAACTGATGACTGAATGGTTTGGAAAAGGGACTTGGCATCATGAGGGCTTCGAGAGAAAAACTTTCCCAAGTAATTTTCAATATCTTCCCCACAGAACCCCATTACCTTTACTTGAGTGAACGGTTGTTTAACCAGTGATTTGCTGACTAATTTGCCAAAATGAGAGGTGCGGGTGGTTATAACCACATCAATATCTGCTCCAATTTTTCGATTTAGAATTTGCAAGATGGATCCGAATGATTCACTATCAAGCTTGGTGGTCTTCAACTCATCAAAGCCATCCAGAAGAACTAACACCTTTTTAGGATTCTTCCTAATAAAGGTTTCCAGGTGGTTCTTATCGATAATATTTGGATCAATGAGTTGCTCAAAAAGAGAGTCAACGAGATCTGCAGTTTGTTCCAGTTCACTCATGCTCAGAACAAACACAAGCTTATATTTGGCCAGAGGGCCAGAACAGCCAGTTGCCCAATCGTAACCTATTTTCCCAATCAGGGTTGTTTTCCCCAGACCAGCCAATCCGTCATAAATGATACGATTGATAACAACACCGTCTTTGTTTGTAATAAGGAAAGCCTCCTCGTACGTCACCTCCTTCACACCTGTAAACGATATCCCCGTCACCTCATCAGCAACCAATCTTAACTTAGTATATATATCTATTATATGCATCATATCATCATCAATCAAAGGAGATATTTGGACACAACTGCCTGTGGTCTTGTAAACCTTCTTAAGTGCCTCTTCACACAGATCAGCCGCAGCGTTTGCTGCTGCATTGATGACTGGACTGGTACCTTGACTTGTTTGTACTGGTGGGCTGCCTTCCTCAGGTTGGATGTGTTGTACAGGGTGCTGATCATTTTCCATGCGTCCTGTTAAAAAAGGTGAATTTATCACATTTGGGGAATTAGTTCCAGGCAAAATATGTTGAGCAAGAATATGCACATGAGATCTTTGATGAAATGTAATATCACTGTAGGAATCACTTAAAGCAGAAAACCATCCTGTACATGAGCAGGGGGGATCCACTTTTCTTTTTTTCTTCTTTTTTTTTTTTTGGGGGGGGGGATGGGGGGGGGGGGGGGGGGGGGTGGCGTAAGATTTATTCTATGTCCGATTGTTTTATTTGCAGCGAGTTGGCAGTCTCGGCTGTTTGATAATTTACGAGGTTTTAACAAGAGTTCAATTGTGCCCCTAGAAAAATTTATGCGTCAATGGATGCAAATGTTGTATTATTATTTCAGAATTTAAAGGTAGGATACACTATTTGCAGATATTGAAAAAAGTTAGTACCGAATCATTAAGAAATATCATACTTATTTGAAAGTAAATAATGAATGTAGGCATCCAGCAAAATAATTGCACTAGATATCTTGTAATTGTTCCGAAAAATTGAATTTTATAAAAACAAATTAACGATCGCCAGACGGCGATCGCGAAAAAAACACAAGAACAACATAAGAACTACTGCCTGACACCGGTTGAAAACGAACGCAGTTTTTCTTGCTTTTCTCAGCATCCATGATTGTACAAATTTGGACAGGTCAGTTAAACAATATTTACTATAAAATACACCCCCCAAATCCACCCATTCATAATAATTGAAGCAGTTACAATGGTATATCCTACCTATAAAGTTATTAGTTGATAGCCTTGTGAAATGAGGTTTAATAAGATTTCCCCAAATCAAAGGGGATTTTCTATTAAAATAAGAAAATACTCACCTCTGTTTACCTACATTTGTGCGCTGATATGCAATTGTAGGTAAATAGAGGTGAAGTATTTTCTGTATTGGAATTAACTTTGTTGACACTCTTTAAGCAAAAATTTGTTATTTGCTGGAAAGTTGAAGAGTTACGCTTTCTAAAATACATGTGTTAACGTATTTATTGCAGTCAACATGTATATGCCTTAATTGTATTGCATTCAAAGGCTAAGCACACGACATCTACAGTACAGATCACCTGATCAGGTCAGCTGACAGTCTTATTGTGCTGCAGAGTCGAGTTACGTGATTGGTCAGGACGCGAGCTGGTTTGGGGGATTGACCAACGAAGAATGCACCCTCATGCAATAGCGTTCTTTCACAACTTCATCCAAAAACATTCGGAAAGCTCGTGAATTTTAGGTGACCTTGACTGTTTCGGATCATTAGGTGAACAATAGTTACAAAGATAAGTTAATAATCAAACTTGTCATAGAATTGTGAATTTAGTCTGCCGTATGTCTTTCTTTTATATAGAAAAATTATAGTTTTTCGCAAACATTAATGCGACACCGACAGCACCGTTTTAACTCACATTTTTCTTGAAATAGTTGCAATTAAATTTTTTTTTCTTGTTTAACAATAAGGCTAAACCTTTTTCTACCTAACTTTTAAAATACATGTTGTTTTAAAGACCTTTTATCGTGTGGTGTCCAATCTCGTGAATATCCTTTTACCGAGAGACTTACATGTATGCATACAAATGTACAAAGCAAATAGAAGAAAGTACTTTTCTGAAGGCTGCGCGCCGTGACAAAGTAGGTTTCAACTCCCCCCCCTCATCTTTCTGGATCCACGCCATGGTGAGGGTAGAGTGATTCCAGAAAACCTTCCTAGCCCTTAAATTCTTTCTATAACCCCCAACCATCTCCGTTAAATGCTGCTTGTTGTACATTTGAAAAAGGAATAATATCTTCAACTTCAATCTGGGAAAATACAAGTACCAAACTGTTTTTACCTGATGTTGCTCCCTGGTTAACTGTAATGTAATTGATTGTATTCCCTGATGATGGTCCAAGAAAGGCAGGATTACAGTTGCCAGCAACATTGACCTCTGCTACTTGTTGAGTTAGTTGATTGGAATCTGATGCAGGAGGAGTACACAGAGTGGATGGATCCTGAATTGCTGGCTGGAGTGCTGAAGGTACTAAATCTCGAGCCATTATTAGGAAAAAAGATAAACATAGGCCATTGAATAATTAAAGGGGCACTATCTCCTGAAATCTCCCAAAATACATCATGTTTTGGATTGTTTACTTATCCCGTTTCAAACATATGGATGAAAGGAACCGACCTAATATCTTACCGTTCCCAAGGAAAGACAAACAAAACTCTGGTTGTTTACATCGGACACGTCTTGTACACATTTTGCGTTTCTTGCCATTTTCATTTAATTTATGATATACGTGGTGTGTTTCCCATAAATTGCACACGGCACCAATGCACAAAATGTGACTTTTCTGACCCCAGAAACTCGTTCTACACAAGAATAACACAAAAAAAACAGTTTTTAAAAGATAGTTGTGTGGATGTTTAAATCCTGCTTTTAAATGATCTTTCTGATGAGCATCATTTAGTTTAAAATAAGTTTTGTAGTCCAATTGGGCAATTTCAGGACAGAGTGTCCTTTTAATGAGTCATCATATTTAATATTTACTTCTCACATTTAAAATTCACTTCTCACAATTTATATGCTGTGAATTTCTCATGCAACCATCAACCTTATACATTGTACATTTAATTACTCACATTGCATTTGTTCTGAAGACAAATTCTCCTTGCAAAGTCGGTCAGGTTGATGTTTTTCTAGTGCAGATGGTGTCATCATTCTCTGTTTCCCTGCTTCAAGAGTTGACTTTATCTTTGGGTCGGGCCTGTAAAGATCATCATCCCGCTCCTGTCTCATTTTTTTAGGCTCAGTTGATGTAGGTAAACTTTGTTGAATGTTCTGCTTACTGGCCCCTCCCACTTTACGTGCATTTTGCTGAGGAATCTGTTTGTGGTGACTTGCCTGCTTCTGCTCAACTACGTGGTTCTCATGTGTTGCTCTCTCTTGATGAGAACTCTGCTCATGTCCGAGATGCTCAGGTGATGTACATGTAGGTTTACTTTGTTGGGTGTTCTTTTCCCTGACCCCAGTCACTTTCTGCTTAGCTTGCTGAGGACTTTGTGCATGATTTGCCTGCTTCTGCTCAACTACCTGGTTCTCATGTGTTGCTATCTCTTGATGAGAACTCTGCTCATGTCCGAGATGCTCAGGTGATGTAGGTTTACTTTGTTGGGTGTTCTGTTCACTGACCTCTGTCACTTTCTGCTTAGCTTGCTGAGGACTTTGTGCATGATTTGCCTGCTTCTGCTCAACTACCTGGTTCTCATGTGTTGCTATCTCTTGATGAGAACCCTGCTCATGTCGGAGATGCTCAGGTGATGTAGGTTTACTTTGTTGGGTGTTCTGTTCACTGACCTCTGTCACTTTCTGCTTAGCTTGCTGAGGACTTTGTGCATGATTTGCTTGCTTCTGCTCAACTACCTGGTTCTCATGTGTTGCTATCTCTTGATGAGAACTCTGCTGATGTCTGAGATGCTCAGGTGATGTAGGTTTACTTTGTTGGGTGTTCTGTTCACTGACCTCTGTCACTTTCTGCTTAGCTTGCTGAGAACGTTGTGCATGATTTGCCTGCTTCTGCTCAACTACCTGGTTCTCATTTGTTGCTATCCCTTGATGAGAACTCTGCTCATATCTAAGATGCTCAGGTGATGTAGGTTTACTTTGTTGGGTGTCCTGTTCACTGACCTCTGTCACTTTCTGCTTAGCTTGTCGAGGACTTTGTGCAATATTTGCCTGCTTCTGCTCAACTACCTGGTTCTCATGTGTTGCTATCTCTTGATGAGAACCCTGCTCATGTTGGAGATGCTCAGGTGATGTAGGTTTACTTTGTTGGGTGTTCTGTTCACTGACCTCTGTCTGTTTTTCAGATGATGATATCTCTTGATGATCATTTTTTTTCTCAGTTGCTTCATCTGTTGGTCTCTCTTGTTCATTATCAGTTTCCTTTCCTTGTTGCAGGTTCAATTCTCTGACACCCGCAGCATTCTGACCCTCTGGCTGGAGTCTATCAAGATTGAGGACCTTACAATCTCCCTCACCTTCTGCTGGTTTCTTCTTGGGGTGTTTCCGTCTCCCTTTTGTCCTCTTTCTCCCTGTATGTGAAAATTAACCCAAAACAAATGATTATACACAATCAGATTCGCAAGTAGTTTTTGTTTCATGAGCAATTAATGTTTTTGGCTCCAAAAACAGACAAGGGCTGTTGTAAAGTTCACCTTTATCATATCACACCCACGTACCTTTTGATCGGCTGGCTAATGAAGCAGTGACTGATGTTTTATCCTGCGATTCTTCAGCATCACTGCTGTTTTTTCCTGGCCCAGCAACTAAGGTATAAAAATAAAAAACTTGAAACAGAACACTTAAAATAGTGGTTTGTACAAGATTCAGCCCTATAGAATGATTAAAGGTAGTATACACCATTGGTAAATTGTTGAATTATCAGGAATGGGTGGATTTGGGGGGTTGTAGTTTATAGTAAATATCGTTTAACTGACCTGTCCGAATTTTTACATTCACGGATGCCGAGAAAAGCATGAAAAACAGCGTTTGTTTTCCACCGGCGTCGAGCAGTTATTCTTATGTTATCTTTGTTTTTTCGCGCTCGCCGGACGGCGAGAATGAATTTTGGTTTATACAATTCAATTTTTTGGAACAGTTACAGGATATCTAGGGCCCTCATTTTGCTGGATGCCTACAATCATTATTTACTTTTAAATAAGTAAGATATTTCTTAATAATTCGGTAGTAAATTTTTTCGATATCTGCAAATGGTGTATACTACCTTTAAGCTGTTGACTCATTATTCATGTACTGTGTGTGTGTAAGTAAGGGAATAAATATGTGGTTGGTCTTTTTTAAGCAAATATATTTAAAACCAGCTCATGGGCCTAGACGCGAGGGCATTAACAATGTTCAGGTCCTTGAGCCGGTTTTAAACATACTTGTTTAAAGGCATCGCACAGCATTGTTCTTTGGCCAATGAAGTAATCCATATTTTCTGTGAATAAAGATATATGTAGTAAAATTCCCTTGCGAAAGTTTTAGCCTCAATGGTCATTTCATGTCCAAGAAAAAAAAGAAAATTTTCTGAACGATTTCTCACCGGGATCAGCGGATTAGAGACCAAAACCAATTGTTTTACTCATTTCAGGCAAAACTATTCCATGGGAAGTCTTCTAACATCATCATGTTTATACCATGTAAGTTATTTGTAAATCTGTGAACATTTATGGTTTTCGAGATTCCCAAAAGTGAGTGGGGCCTTTAATACCGGCCAACCATATTTTTATTCCCAGTCATAAATAGCTTATAAATAGCCTCCAGTTCGTGAGTAAGACGTAAACAACTCCTTTTATGGTCATTGGTGAAGAAATTTCGTGGTAAGGAATTTGTTCCCAGATTTGCCAGAAATCTGATAATATTCCCTGACTATCACCAGTGAAGATTTAAAGGAAATATACATTTGCAATTTGGAATAAAAGTCTGAAGCATTCTGTAAAATAATGGCTCTTGTGGTGTTGACATTTTCAAGTGAAGTTATATTTTTGTATCAATTTCCAACACGGCTCCTCATTTTTCATATTTAGTTATTCCACATTTTCTTTGCAATTGATCACACACTTGTGAAGGGGTACAAGCCACCTAGACTGATTCTCTGACCTTACAATTTCCCAACGTCTATATAAGTGGGGTCAGGGAACCGGATTACAAGAAAATGATTGGTTTTCTTGATTTCTCCAGCATTTATGAACTCAAAACGTCAAATAAGTCAGTGTAAACCCCAAATTCATCCATTAAACAAAATTACAGCAAAAGCAACTGTATATATTGTTCTTAAAACCCTTGTCTCTTGCTTTCCTTGGAGTGTGGGGAATACATAGGTTACCTTGGGAGTGCAAGTTTCCTTGTTTCTGTTGTAAGTTCTAGTGAACTAGAAATGTATGCTGGGGATGAGTTATACAAGCTTTGTACATCATTAATGCCGTCTTATATGTGGTGCGTTTGTCAAATGGGAGCCAATGGAACTGCTTTATGTAGTCGAGATGTGAATGTTTGGAAAGATGAAGTTGAATATTACCAGTCTCTGATGATGAGCAGCTAGTGGCAGGGCTGACTGCTGGTGATGAGCAGGAATCAGGCCTCACATCATGCAAGATATGTTCCTTGGTGTCATGAGCCGGGCTCTTTGTAATCTTTTTTGCTCCAGATGGTGATTTGTAGTCAGTTTTTCTTTTTCTGTTTCCCTCTCTTCCAGAATTGTCTTGTTCTTGGCCAGTGGATGCTTTAAATGAGATGGTAGAATTCTGCAGGTTATCTGAGTTTTCTTCAACGCCACAACTTGCCCTCTCTGCACCCTTTCTTTCTCCTTTCTGTATTCTTGCAAAATCATTGCCTTTCCTTTGTCGTTCTTGTTTCTGTTCCCTTGTTTCTCCTGATTGGTGAACATTGGGTGCCTTATCTGCTGGGAAGATGGATGATTCCTTCAAGTTATCAGAACTGTTGTCAACACCAAGGCCTGTCTCATTAGCTTTTCTATTTTGTGTACTCCCAGAATCGTTGTCTTTCCTTGGCGGGTCCAGTTTATGTTTTTGTGTTTCCCCCGATGGGTGGCCAGCGGGTGTCTCAACTGCTGAGATGGAAGAATCCTCCAGGTTATCTGAGTTTTCTTCACCACCAAGGCTTGTCCTTCTGGTAGCTTTTCTTTTTCTTTTTCTCTTTTGCCTTCTCTTGGAATTGTTGCATTTCTTTGGCTGTTCTTGTATTTGTTTGTGTGTTTCCACCGATAGTTTGCCATTAGGTGCCTTAGCTGCTGAGGAGATGGACGAATCTTCAAAGTTACCAGAGTTTTCTTCACTACCACAACTTGTCCTCTCAGAACCTTTGCTTTCTCCTTTCTGTATTTTTCCAGAATCGTTGCCTTTCCTTGGCTGTATTTGTTTCTGTTCTTGTGTTTCCACCGATAGTTCGCCATCAGATGCCTTAGCTGATGACAAGATAGAAGAATCTTCCAAGTTACCAGAGTTTTCTTCACCACTACAACTTGTCCTCTCAGAACCTTTGCTTTCTCCTTTCTGTATTCTTCCAGAATCGTTGCCTTTCCTTGGCCGTTTTCGTTTCTGTTCTTGTGTTTCCACCGATATTTGACCAGCAGGTGCCTTAACTGCTGAAGAAATAGAAGAATCTTCCAAGTTAGCAGTGTTTTCACAACCTCCAAGGTTTGTCTTTCTCTTGGAAGCTTTTCTGTTTCCCTTTGGCCTTTTCCCAGAATTGCCTTTCTTTGACTGTTCGTGTGTTTCATCCTCAAGGCTGGCCCTCTCCGCACCTTTTCTTTCTCCTTTCTGTATTTTTCCAGAATTGTTGTCTGTTTTTAGCTGTTCTACTTTTTGTGTTTCCTCCAATGGGTGATTAGTGGGTGCCCTAGCTGCTAACGGGATGGGAAAATCCTCTAGGTTATCCAGGTTACCACAACTTGTCCTTTTGGCATCTTCTCTTTTTCTCTTTTGCCCTCTCCCAGGATTGTCTTTTCTTGGCTGTTCTATTTTTTGTGTTTCCTCTGATGAGTGGCCAGTGGATGCCTTGAGTGCTGAGATGTTACCCACAGCTGTGTCTTGAGAGCAATGGCTTGTTCTTCTCTGAGAAGCTTTTCTTTTTCCTTTTTGTTTCCTCCCTAAATCTTCGCTGGTCTTTTCTCTTGAATTCTCTGTGGTATGGTTATAAACACATGAATATCAAACTTACAACAGAACAATTATTGTCATGGGGGATTGATTCTGTAATCAGGGGTTATCTACTAAAAACAGAGATTGCAGAATCACTTTGTCATTTTTCTTTGAGTGGTATGCTGCAAATGTGAAAAAATTGAATATATTTTAATTCTGTTTCATGACGTCAAATTTACTTTGCTTTCACACAAGAATCTGTGTGTAATAGCTGGGTTTGCCTTTGTTTGTCACTAGTCACTAGCGAAGAGGGTCTTCTCACTAGTCTCGCCAGGCAGACTACTTGTGGATGGTTTTGACCACCACTGTTTTTACTTGATTGTGGTATAAGAAGGGGCTTATTTTGGCGACCTTGACCAGAAACATGTTTCGGCTTTGGTCATTGGTTGAGCGTTTTCGCGGCTTTGGTCATTGGTTGACCAAAGTTCAAAGTTCAGTTACAGTGCGTTTAAGATGGTGGAAGGACACGTCATTTAACAAACTGTTGGAAAACTAGCTTGTCATGCTTATTTCGCAAGTTTGTACATTTCAAGTGGCATGTAATAAAAAGTCTAAGTCTACAACTTGGCCTCAAGGTACTATTTCGAATTTCGCAAGGAATTTCGCCAGTTTGTTCACAACTTGTTGATACTGTTTTTGGTTCAGCGTTTTTGCGCTTATGTATAAACATGTTTCTGGTTATCAATTTGACGTCACAAACATGTTTCTGGCCACGGTCACCAAAACAGGCCCCAGACTACTGCTAAGGTCAAACCTGGTATAAGTTTTACCTGCTGATTTCTGTTCATCATCGGCTCCACCCATCAACCCAGACACTAAGCGTAGCTCGATGTTGGTGTCTTGACCTATTCCAAGTTCTTGGAGTGACTTTCCATCATTAAGCTAAATTAGGAAGGTGAACAAATAAAACAAACATTAAGATGACATTCTGCCCCAGTCCAACTAGAATATATGACAACTTTTGACCAGGCTGCGACTGGAAATCCCAGGCAATCTTAGAAAAATCGTACTACAAGTCTTGGGTGGTCGTTTGTAGTGTTGGGTATTCACACGACTGAAAAATGCCACAGAGAGGTTTTTGATCTTGTTTATGAAGTAGTCGCATCTTGTCGCAGCCTAGTCTTCATTTGTCGTGCGACAGCTAGTCATGGGTGGCCCTTCATTGTCATGGATGACCGTATGATTCTTCTGTCGTATGACAGTCGCATGACTTTCCACGACTTATGATACGACTTATGATACAACTTATGATACAACTTATGATACAACTTATGATACACAGAACTACCACTCGCACAATCAGTCACAAATATTCGGCACTTGTCGCACGATTGGTCGTAGCCAGTCGTGTGACAGAACCTTACCACTCGTACATAGTTTTGGGTAGTCGTGCAATAGTCGTGTGATTAGTGGTGCTATCAGGCAGCAACAAGTCTTCTACAGGTTGCATGACTGGTCTTACAATGTGACTGCTAGGGAGTGCTGGGCGAGTAACTCGGGTACTCGCCTACTTGTGATTAGTTTTTGCCACTCGTAGCACTACTCGCGTTTTTGTAACTATTTGATTACTCGTGCCAGCCCGAGTAGCAATAAATACTCGCGAGTAGTGATTGTTAGCAAGCGATGATTGTTTACAAGTACTGATTAAGTTGTGGTCGTATGATGGAACGACGCGAAATGACTTGACTTTATACAATGGAAGCCATACTTCTGCAGATATCAGATTTCAAAACCACATTCTGGGTTTGTGTCGATGGGATCGTAAATTAATTCAGCAATAAATTCAATCATGTGAAATAGTTTCTTTTTTTTTTTAGGCGCGACAGCAAAGATAAATCAGACAATGAGATTTTTCTCTTTCATGTTTGTGACTGGCCTTGGACGTTAGTATATTTTAAATTTATTGAAATTACCGTTATGCTTTGTGATCGTAATTTAACACCTTGTGAAAAATCGCGAGTATTCGATTACTTGCGAGTAATTTCTTCGCGAGTACTCGAGTAAAAACAAAATCACTACTCGCCCAGCACTATTGCTAGGATCAAATCGCAGGAAATATCCATGACTACTCACGACCGGCCCTAGTCGCAAGATTGAACTGGTTGCGGGAAATCACAGGTAAATAACAGGCGCACAATCAGTCACAAACATACGGCACCTGACGCACGATTGGTCGTAGCTAGTAGTGTGACAGGACCTTACCACTCGTTGTGTGATTAGTGATGCTATCCGTCGGCAACAAGTCTTCTACAGGTTAAATGACTGGTTTTACAATGTGACTACTAGGCTCAAATCACAGGAAATAACCACGACTACCTACGACTGGACCTAGTCGCATTGGCGGGAAATCGCAGGTCCTCGTGAAAATGGGGCTACGAACTGGCTAAAAATGGGGCTAAAAACTGTAAAGAGGATAGAGAATAGTGAATTGGAGGAATTTAAAAAGAACATATTTTACAGGACTATATCATACCTCATGGCTTTTTCTTTTAAATAGATGTTGTTTCTCTGGTTCAACACCCACTTTGTCTTGTAGAAGTCTTTTCAATGCTGAGATAGTAGTGGACGGATGTAGTTGCAGACAAACTGGTGATCTCAAAGAGCTATTCACAAACAGCTGGATTTGGGATTCTTTGTTCTTTTCACAAGATAGTTTCTGGGCAGAATTTGTTTGTCTCCTTGTCTTCTTTCTCCCTAAAGATGAACAACAAAAAGTATGTTGTTGCCTTTGGCTTGCTTGAAAAAACTGACTTCAACATAGAAATATTAAAATGAAGTTAAATTCCAACCAAATTAACTGTCATTGTTAGTTGGGGACATTTACAACTGAAAACTTTAACTGCAAATTGGAAGTGCTAAACGCTCAGGCCATATTCTTTTAACAATATATTGAAACTTCTTAGGCAAAGAATCATGGTGTTTTTAGATAGGTTAATGTCTGTGGATAATGGATTCACGTGAAACCTGTTCAGTTATCACATCAAAATATATCCGATACACCAACCATTCTGAAAATAATTACTAGAATGTGCCACCTCCGGTGGTATCAATAACTGAAATGTTGAATCGTGGCCCATGGACTATCTTTAAGTGGTTAAAGTGTATGAAAACCATAGAATTTGATTGGTCACTCCACTTTCATTTGTATTCATGAATGAGGAGTACTAACACAATACATGAATAAAGTCAATACATGCATGTACTGTAGTCAGAATCTTAACAGAAAAATAAATCCTTCACAGAAGTGGAGACTGCTGTACAAATCTGCCACATCATTGGAACTGATGTAAGACATGTGCTCTAAGCAAGAGTTTGTGGGTTCGATCGAGTCCGGCCACCTGAGTAAGATTGTGAATTCTTGGGATGGAGGGGGAGGGGGGGGGGGGGAGCAGCTCTTGTACATAACTAAACATAATTATGAAATTATGTTAGTGAATAATTCTTCAAAATAGGCACTTGGGGAGACAAATTAGCGTAAGTTTTTAGGTAATAGGAAGACAGTGGCACTCGGGAGACATTTCAGTGTCTCCCTAAGTGTCTAGCTACCCTAAAAAACAATATTTGAGAGTTATTTATGTCCTAGAATGACAGATTTTGGTCTAAATAGCATAAATTTCGACGATCTTAGAGAAAAGGGTTAGGGTAAACAAGTTAGGACATTTTTAAGTTTGTGTACATCTCTATGGGATTGTCTCCCTAAGTGCCTATTTGGAGGTACTATAACAAAACCAACGATTCAATTGAGAATTTACCTTTTGATTGGTTGTCACTTCTTGCAGTGGTCTTGGTTGATGATGAGACGCTGGAATCCTTTGAGTTGACCAACTTATCTTCAGCCTTATCACTTTTACTTGTTTTACCAGAGGTTCCTTTGGAAGTGGATTTCTTGGCAACATTTTTGCTTTTTCTTCTCTTTCCCGAGTTTTTCTTGATCATGCCTCTTTTTTTTATTATTCCTGCAGGTAAACACCAATACAAAATGGCTGTAGCAGATTTTGACCAAAATAAGTAGGGGAAAAAACACAAAACTAAAAAAAAAGAAAGCCACTACCCATGTCTTGCTGCACAATTTTGGCAATCAAACAAATTACAATCCAAAGGAACTTAAAAAAACCGTCTCTTTAAATTCCATGGGTATTTTGAGCATGGTAAGGCACTGGCCTCTCACCAATGTGGCCCAGGTTCGATTCCAGGCCCAGGTTCGATTCCAGGCCCGGGTTCGATTCCAGGCCCGGACCATATGTGACTAGAGTTGTATGTTGGTTTTCTTTTTTGTGCCACGAGATGGGTAGGGTAGAGGATGGGCATTGTGAGGAGATGTAGAGTCAAAAATATCCTTACATGTATGAGTCAGACATATTAGAGTCTCTGCAAGTCCATCACAAGTCCTTCAGTCTCAAGTCAAGTCACTATCTGTTCATATGAACTGTTTAGAAAAGCATTCCTTTGTCATTGTTCAACCAGTTACTTGCAACTGGCTTTATGAAAGGACTTGCGACTGGACTTGTAAAAGGACTTGCAGGGACTCGAATGCAACACTGGTATGAGTACATCACATCCCATCAATACTCTACCCCATCCACCACCTACCCCATCCACCACCTACCCCATCCACCACCTACCCCATCCACCACCTACCCCATCCACCACCCTCCCTTCCCAACATCAAAATTTTACCAGGTTTTTTCGCCGAGTTGTTAGAATCCCCCGAGTCTTCTGAATGATCTCCCTTTTCATCATCTGAGGTAGTTTGTCTGCTGTCTAATTCATCTAACGAGTTTTGTCTGGCTTTCTCTTGTTGTCTTGTCCTCTTCCTCCCTGTAAAAATTAAGTTGAGACAAAAAGAGAGTCAGCTTCGAGTCTTCTTAAGAGTGCACGTAAGATTTAGTATAGCTTTTAGTGTATAAACCATATTAAATAAAGCCAAATTCAATTACCTGTTTTTTCTGCCGAGGTGCGTGAATTCCCCGTGTTATCAGAGTGATCTCCCTTTTTATCATCTGTAGTTTGTTTTTCACCTTCATCTAATAACAAGTTTGTTCTTGTTTTTCCTCGTCGTCGTTTTCTTTTTCTCTTTCGTCCTGTGAAGAAAGAATTAGGTAAGTTAATTATGTTTATCAACAAGTTTATTATCAGTCAACAGGGTCTGGAGTTAGCAACCGGTTTGCAGCGAGCGAGGCTAGAAATATCAGGGTGTGCTACCCATCAGATTTCAACCTGAACCCGCCTGGGATCGAAGTCCAGTAAATTTAAAAATAATCCCAGCACGAACTGTTTTTTTTTTAACTGGGGATACTTTTTTTTAACATTAAAATCCCAGGATCTTATAAATTAATTTTCTTGCTCTTCAGCACCTGAGGTTGTTCGTCTGTTGGTGTCATCTTGAGATGAGAAGGTGACTTGAAGAGACCAAATGCTGAGGATGACGTTGATTGTGATCAGTGGAAGGCACAGAATCCACAGAAACAGGTCGAGTTTGTCAAAACTTGAAGAGCTGGTTTGGGATTCTACTGAGTCATCTTGATGTTTGTAGTCTTTACGGCTTTGTTCCTTTTCAACATGATTATGTCTTCGTCGTCTTCTTCTCTCCTTTTCCCCTAAAAACATAAATTCATAAACCATTCTCCAAAAGAGTTAGCAAGTATTGTAGAACACTCTAGTCATATAGGTACAACTTGGACTTGAGACTACAATTAAAGAGTCTATTTTCAAAATGCGATATATTTAATACATTTTGTAAAACTTTAACCCTAACCATCCTAAATTCTCCAAACTGAATTTCTCATTGCAAAATGCAGGACCTTGCCGGATTGAGGGCATTTGGAAGTTGACACATCGCAGGATTTTGCAGGATTGAGGGTGTTTGGGGTTTTTGTCACTGGAGGATAATGCGGCTAGGATCCAGGTCATAAGGTATAAACTACTGCTGGATGATTTTGCAGAATTGAGGTTATTTGTTACTTTGTACTTTCAAACTGCTCATGCTTAATGCACATTCTCCATAGAGCTTTAATCAAGGTGTAAGTTATGTGTCAAGGATAGGAAACATTTGCATACCGAGGGTCGATGTGTGGAAACCCTTGTTGTAATAGGGCACTTAGCGGCTGTTTGTTCCATTTTTGGCTGCTTTATAGCTCAATGGTAAACCCACTGCAGAATTTTGCAGGATTCAGGCAGTGGTCGATCACCAGAGATTTCCAAAAGATAACAAAATGGCGTTCATTGTTTTTTGAATATAAAGTCTTCAAATAATTACTTAGACTTGACGCAAAGGGCTGAGATTTCGGTACAAATGTGACATCAATGGACTCAGACTCACACTTAGACTTCGTCTACAACATTGATACCAAATGGGTAGAATTGTACCTGCTGATTGGTTGCTTGTGGTGGTCGGGACTGTTGAGGAGGTCGGGGATTCCCCTGGCTCAGCTGACCTCATGTGACCTTCCTCAGTAGAATTAACTCTGTTACTTTGCCTACTTCCTTTCTCTGCAGATGATTTCTTCCCAGATTTTCTTTGCCTTCTGTTTGTCTTTTTTCTCCCTAAAAAAAAATCACATTTTCTGTTGTTATGCAGCAACTGTGCCAATCAATCCCAATCTGAATTTTGTGAATCGGACTACGATTGTTCGATGTACAATTTGCTCAGATTTTGTTGAAGGCTATACATTTTGTATTGCTAAGAATGCATTCATTGCCCCCTTTAAAAGATGAGGTATTTTTGTTTTAAACTATTACCAAACAGATTGTGTGCCCCTTTCCATGCCAATGTGACCCAATATGTTATGGGAATCGCTCCACCCAATACAAACTCTTTGTACAGACTTGACTTCATGTACCTGTTAATTATTTCTGCTCCTAATCATACCCAGTATCTTTACCTTTCATTTTCTGTTTGTCAGCTCCATCCATCAACCCAGACACTAGACGTAGCTCAATGTTGGTGTCTTGCTCGATCCCATAATTCCCTACAGAGAGGTCATCAAGGAGCTGTGGACAACAAATTAGAAACTTGAATTCAAAATAAAAAAGCTTCTCCAACACTTAAACAGATCTTGTCTTGCCTTTTGAACCCTTGCCCTTGTTTACACTTTAACGTACTTCAATAGTCAACCCCTCCCCACCCAATAAAAAAAGCCTTTAAAAGGTAGGATACATCATTGGTAATTGCTTGATTTATCATGAATGAGTAGATTTAGGGGGTTGTATTTTGTAGTAAATATCGTTTAACTGAGCTGTCCGAAGTTTTACAGTCATCGATGCTGTAACGGCGTCCCACCCTTGGGCGGGGCTCCCGTCAGTGACCAATACAATAACAAAATAAACAGAGATTTCGTTGATGTTCTAATATTCTATGTGTACATTTATTCACCGCCCTTACTTCGGGCAAAATTGAGTGGTGTCTGCCAGGACGGACAGGTACAGTTTCTGGAGAGCCCCTTAATAAATAATGTAAAAGAATACTCACAAACCGAAGAACCGGACGACCACTAACTAAGATTTTAAATACAACATAAAATCACTACACTTAATACAATCATAAATGGTGGCCGTCCGGGAAAATGGTGTGTATCCAGCCACAGCAAGATAGAAATGCCCTCCCGATTGCTAGGGAGGGTGGCTTTTTAAAGGAATATTCGAATGGGTAAACACAATGAATGCACTCATTATACAATGAGTGCACTCATTGTGCACAAAAACCTTACAAACAAATTCCTTTCTATTCTCCTATACTTTAAAGTCTATTCAATTATCTCTGCTGCGCCTAGGCTGGCACACAAAGGCAGCGTAAATATTTTAGATTCCATTACACTGCCGAGAAAATTACGAAAAACAGTGTTTGATTTTAACCGGCGTCGAGCAGTTATTCTTATGTTATTTTTGTTTTTTCGCGATCGCCGTCAACTGGGTCAAGATGAGTTCACCATGTATTACAGTGATAAGCAAAGGCGTATGCCTGGATTTTTTAACTACAGAAGTGCCCTTCATGCAAAGAATCCTTCAATGGAATGATTTGGCATGTACCACTGACTTGCAATAAAGAACTCTCATAGAGGAAGGGTTACAGAATTTCACATCGGATAGATATCAAACTTAAAAATGGACAATTATATTGTAAATTCAGATCCAGATTTTTTTTTCAAAAGTCAAAGTTAGTTTGAACTTGGAGTTGATATTATCATCAGAACATTTACCTCATGGTTTTTCCTTGTAAATAGATGTTGTTTCTCCGGTTCAACACCCACTTTGTCTTGTAGAAGTTTTTTCAATGCTGAGATAGTAGTGGACGGATGTATTTGCAGACAAACTGGTGATGATGTCATAGAACTATTCACAAACAGCCGTGTCTGTCGTTCCTGGCATGGATTGGAACTATAGTGGAACAAACAGACAAATATGTGTTATTAGGTTGAAAGTACGGATATTATAGAAAAAATTGCTAAAATAACTCATTTGCACATTGTATAGGTACGGGTCCCAATAAAAATGCAATACTTTGTGTTGAGGACAATACTCAAGGGTGGAGGGGGGGGGTATACTGTTATAGGGTGGAGGGGGGTGGAGTGGGGGTGGAGGGGGGAGTGGAGGGGGGGTGGAGGGGGGTGGAGGGGGGGGGGGGGGGGTGGAGGGGGGTGGAGGGGGGGGGGGGGGGGGGGGGGGGGTGGCACACTCTCTTTTGCTAACGAGTCAAAATTCAATCCACAAGTGAAAATTCACTCCCACAGTCTGAAACTAGGGACCAGACGTTTAGAGTGAAATGAATTCATTAGAAAAAGATCAAATTCCACTGAAATTGTGTTATTTTGTCAGTGTATTTCAATCTAAAATTATAGTAATTTTCAGTCAAAATCGTCTAGTTGCTGCTCCTTTCCATCTTTAAAATTTAGAGAGTATTCCTTTTTAAGATAATGCCTATCACCATAAGCCTAAATGTTACCTATGTTATTATACATGTAATCTTGTCTTGGCTATTTCATGGTTGAATTTTAACAAATTCGGCAATAAAATGCCTGCAAAATCACTGACTGAATTACACAATGTGAAAGCCAGCAGCTTTGGGTATTAAACACAGGAACTAATGAGTGTACAGTTGACTCTCGTTAATACCAGGGCTTCAGACTTAGTTCATTTCCTCGTCCTAACGTTAACGTTAAATCTCGTAACGTTAGACCTACCGTACCTGGTTGAAATGTTCAGTAAATTAATTTTACTAAGTAATAATCAAACTTGTATTGTATAAAAAAAGACAACTGGCTAACAACCCGACAAGAGGATCGGACTCAACATCACGCCGCACTCCACACAAGAGCTTGGCCGTTTACCAAAGCCCTGGCTTCGGCTCCGTCTCCAGCCCATTGCTAAACCGCGCCGCATCAACGAACCTAAGAAGACAAAGCAGCAGGAGTTTGGGAAAAACGGCCTAAGAACAGTTGTCAGTACGTTTTTGCTGGTGACCAACACCAGTGCTGTACAGTAAAGGCATAAAGGGGAAGAAACCAGTGATTTTTTTCTTTCTTTATTTGATTGGGCAGTAGAGGGCAGAACATATGTGACCCGCTCCATCGAAATCAGGAATAAGTTGCAAAAAGACTTTTTAAGATATGCACATGGTGAGAAAGGGAATTGCATAAGCTTTCTAATGATACCCCTCACAAGTGTGTATCTGTTTAGGTTAACGAGTTATGGTCTGATGAAGATGACAATTGTTTATTTATTTGCCGAATGAACATTCCGAGAAAAACAGCTTTGAAATAAACAAAATTGCCCCAAATCATACGGACAGCGCACACAAATGCATTTTCATCTTTATTGATCGTGTTTACACACAATACATTAATGACATTAATCTGTGATAACTATACTTCCTAAAAATACAATGTTCAGAAAATTGACTTGGTCACGATTTTCACCCATGCGTTCACTTCAACGGCCAATTGTGTAAAACGGCCTCAGCGACTTATTCCTGATTACGATGGAGCGGGTCACATATGGGATTGTATGAATGGGGATTCGTTGTTATTCATGTTAAAAATAAAAACTGGGTAGGGTTGGGGCGGTAATCGTAAAATGCACCAAGCTAAAGATAAAAAAACATGCATGCAGCAACCTGGTGGTCTATAACGTTACCGTATGAATGGGGTACAAATGTACGGGTCGGATTTTGTTTTGTTTTGTTTTCTATTTCATTCATTTTATTTGTTTAGGGTGGGAAGTGTTTTTGTAAAAAAGAATTATTGATATGAGGCTGGATTATTGGGTTGGTTTTGTTTTCATTTTCTCAAATTTTTTTAAATAAAAAAAACAGGTTTTGTTTGTAGAGGCAAGGGGAGGATCGATCAGTACACAAGCGGTTCATCAAAATTGCGTTTGATTTTTCTTGGGTGGCTGCCTCAGAAGAAGTGGGTGAATTTCTTCTGAGAGAGTTTGCGGTCTTGTTTCTAGGCGAGGTTTCGTCAAACTTTATTGTTCAACACCATCTCTAACAGTACCGCATTCGGGCGGCACGCTTATTTGTTTAGGCGGCACGAGATCCGCCATAAAGAAATCCTCTCGTACCACGGAAACCACAAATACCTGTTGTCTGTCTTTATAGCCGCTAGTATCGAGCGTTACAAAAAGCTGATGTGCTACCGGAGTGAAAAACCGCAACACGTCATTTGCGAGCATGATCACTGCGCCAATTAGTATCTCTTCAAATTGAATAAGGTTCACTTATTGACAGCTTGTTTGCCAAAACGCTAGTGTAAAATAGACAGCAAAAAATTTGTACTGGACTGGACTGCAAAAGATGCTTGTCTTAACCAAAATCGAAATGTGATGTCACCAGAGCTCTATTAAACTTGTCGAAAAAGCTTGTCTTAATCAGAGTTTCTTCCTGAGCGAGATCGTATTCACAAGAGCAGACTGTATAGGAACTATAATAATAATAATGGCTTTTTATATAGCGCCTTTAACCCTAACCCCCTAGGCTCTCGCACTAGTAAGCATACCAAACCTAACAAACTTCAACAGCTCAAACATGTTCAGTAATTTTTGGTACACTGTACTGAACCTAACAGTACTGAACCTGCCAAACTCCAACAGTTGAAGTTTTATTGACTTGGAACAGTGATAACTGGCCAGTGGTATTACCGTAATTTCCTGCGGTAAAGACGCGGCTTATCTGACTTTCTAGACCACAAAAACATCGCCGCGCCTATTATCTTTCGGTGCGCCGTATATGATGTCGCTTGAGTTCAAAGTGATGGTCTTTGTGTGAAGAATTCTTTGAACGCCGCAATCTTACTCAATAATGCGGTCAACCAATTAGCTCAACTCTCCGGACATTGTGACCGTGTTTCCATTAACAATGCCGCGATGTGTTGATCCCCCTACGACCGTACATGTACGTGTGTACATGTACATATGTATACATGTGATTTAGCACTCGGCAGCGTGCGTAGTCTTGTTTGCAAGACGATCTTCGCGATGCTGGGCGCCCTCTAACGTACGCCGTAGACCACGCGCGAATTACCTTCGCTAAGACCGAAGGTCATTGCGTGTATGGTACGGCGTACGTTAGAGGACGCCCGCATCGGCGGCCTACGCGCGCTGCATACCGCGATTAAGATCGTCTTGCAAACAAGACTACAGCGTGCGCTGCATGACACGTACAACAGCGATAAAAAGCTGGCCTGTACTATGTGGCCTTTTTTCTAAACGTTTTTTCGTCTACGTTCCGGCTTCATGCAATTCACCATCCGAACTACACAGCGCGGAGCATTCACAACGACTGGAAAAAAGACTAGGGGGTGTCGCAATTAGGGATACCCCGCACGCGATCGCTGCATGTGATGTACATGTGCATGTACATGCATGCAGTTTATACTGCAGTGATACATGATATGTATCGGCAATTCTCAAAGTAAACCTCGTGCGATATTGTGACTACTGGTTTGAAGTTTTCATACATTGTTTGCATGCCAGATAAACTCAAGTACTCAGCAAATTCTTGCTTGGAATAGTGGGATCGTTCTAAGGCAACAAAATGACCCCTTTGTGGCGATGTACCTACACCGGGTGGCGCCTGGTGTTCTTCTGGGTGCGTTCAAGCATGCGCCTTTTTCGGCGGTGCGCTTTATCTGTTGACGTTTGAATTTTTTGGGGGTGATTTTAGGGACCTGCGCCTTAACCGCCGAGCGCCTTGTCCGCAGGAAATTACGGTATGTGTTTTAGTGGGGACACACATACAAGGTGTAAGTATACACTTACAGTTGACCAGGAACTGTGCCGTGACAATGTGGGTCACTCATGTATAAATGCCTGTGCATTCTCAAAATTTCTAACATTTTGACAAGTCTCATGCCTTTCTGTCCTGAACCTCACAGAATTCAACAGGGTCTCCCTGGGTCTTTGGTACTGAGTCAAACAAAGTCTAACAACAAGTTGTTACGGTTTGGTACCAAACCTGCCAAAACCTAGCGAAAGCTGCAGTTGGAGTTTGATGGGTTTGGGGTAGTTAGGGTTAACAAGATCAAAGCGCTTTACATTATTATTATTCCTAATCATTGGGCCAACGAAACATTCCAAATACCATCTCAGCTCCCTGGGGAGTATATGCTCCATGCAGCCATTTCGGAGCAAGGCAGCTAAATCAACCACAATAACCATCTCTGCCCTCAAAGGTTCCCATTTACTCCTGGGTGGAGAGAAGCAATGAGTGACAAAGTGCCTTGCCAAGGGGCACACGCACCATGGTCCCAGGTCGGATTCGAACCCACAAGCTGTAGCTTTACCTGCAAGTTACAAATTCAATGCTCCAGACCTCGAGGTCACGGCACTCCACAACTACATGTATATAGACAGCAAATGTATTTTTGAAAAGAGAAAAATTTGGAAAATCGGTTTTTTTGGGGGGAAGGCATCGCTTAGAAATAGAGTATGTGTTAAAAAAAAAATACTCCTGTATACACCTGTATGGTGGCCGATCACTGCCGTTCCATTTTCTCTCATTGTCAACTTTTTAACCAAAGTGTTTTTGTTTTTTTTAATGTAAAGAGAATTTTTAAATGCATTGACAAATGCAATTGTTTTTCCAATGTAAAGTGATTTTTTAAATGCATTGACAAATGCAATTGTTTTTCCAATGTAAAGTGATTTGTAAATTCATTGACAAAAGCATTTTTTTTTCAAAGTAAATTGATTTGTAAATGCATTGACAAATGCAATTGTTTTTCCATTGTAAAGTGATTTTTAATTTCATTGGCAAATGCAATTGTTTTTCCAATGTAAAGTGATTTGTAAATGCATTGACAAATGAATTTGTTTTTAATTTTTTTTTTTTTTCATTGCAAAATGGTTTCCCAAGTAGAAATGATTTGTAAATGCAATTTTTAAACGCAACTGATTTGAAATGTCAAATGAAAGTCAAAAGTTACCGGCCGATCGCTGCCACAGTATCCCATAGTGCTTTGCGACTTTGTATTTAGACTGGTTTCCAGAAGGAGGCCATGTACATTATTAGTTATTACGCTGTACATACGTTCACATTTTGACGTCCAGCGATGATCCGGGGGCTGGTCACAAGTCTAGCAGTAGCACAAACTGTCATGGCGGGCGCGCGAGAGGCAGTTGTGGGTCCATCGTTTTATGTTAGAAATGACGGTTGGAAAGGCCATAAAGAATTGAAGGAAGATCTTGACCGGTACGTAAAACAGTTGCTTAAACGGGAAGAAATTTTAAGTTTTATGAGGAGAGATTATCCTGCATATACATGGAGTTTGCGGTCTCTGGATAGAAGACTTCGTCATTTTGCGTTGTACTACAACGACGAAGACAATACCATCGAACAAGTGCGAGATGCTGTACAAAGTGAGCTAGATGGTCCAGGAAAACTGTTAGGTTACCGAGCCATGCACAAGAAACTACGACAGGAGCACGGCCTAAAAGTGCCCCGAGATTTGGTACATTCAGTAATGTACGATATTGATCCAGATGGGCTCAATGCACGATCCCTCCAAAGGAAAAAGAAAAAGAAAAAGGGCTGCTTCGCAACAAAGGGCACAAATTTTGTACATTCTGTGGATGGCCATGACAAACTTATGGGGTACCAAAACAGCACATATCCACTTGCTGTGTATGGATGCCTAGACACAGCCAGCAGAAAGATGCTTTGGCTTCGCGTATGGGTGTCCAACTCGAACCCGTTGATAGTTGGACGATGGTATCTGGAGCATCTGTATCAGACACGCATCATATCTGCCTATCTTCGCATGGATAAGGGTACTGAAACTGGTATCATGGCCACTATGCATGCTTTCCTTAGGCGCAACCACCAAGACCTTCAGGACCCTTGTGATTCTGTCTTATATGGCCCTTCAACATCAAACCAGGTAGGCCTATTGTTATTTCTTTCCAAAAGGTTTCCATGTGTGGACAATTGGTGTGGAGGTCACTTGGCACCCTGTGCGCAAACCCTATGGGTGTGATATAAAAATTCAAAATGTTAGGTGCTAACAAAATCCTCATATGGAACTCTGAAAAGATGTTTCAAGTGCAAGTGAATGTCATTATCTTTGCTTAGAAATGTTTGCTAGTCCTTAGAAAGTAATAAACTGTTATGAAGTCATTTTTAGCCGAGAGAAAATTTGATCATTTGGTTAGATATTAGTTAGGGGGGAAGGGGGGAGGGGGGGAAGGGGGGGGGGGGAGGGGGGAAGGGGGGAGGGGGGGGGAGGGGGAACAGAGAAGAAAAACCAAATCCAAAAACCTTTCAAACAAAGCAACAGTATATTTTATCTAAGGTACATTGTTACTGTTAAAACACAAATGAAGATGCTTTTCATATTTGTAAAAAGGAATTTATCCGTATGAGTGACATTTGTCAGATAAGTTTTTATGCATGCAATCCTGTATTTAAGCTGGTCTTATTCACAAGTTTGAGTGTCTCGCTTAATACAATGTGCTGGCCTTGCTTGCAGGGACCTGTGCTAGACTCGACTATAGCACTGGTATAGCCTCCAACAATGATCCTGACCACCAAGTGTATGGAATTGCATGCCTGTATGCACTAACCAGTAATTCACTTAACATATTTGTCTCGTACAGGACTCCCAGTAACAGAAGAACAACTGCAGGAGGCAGCTGAGAATTCTGGCATTCTGGACTGCTCTGAAGACTTTCTAGAGCCCGAATTTAGACAAGAATGTGAGCGGCTAGTACCCGATGTTGAAAAACTTGAAGCCAAGGACTGCAAGCAAGCATACCTGTATTTGAAAAACCACTTCAGTCTGCCTCCAAACAACTGATCGCAAATCGAGGATGCTCTTGGTTTATAGAGGTGCTAAAAATCAGTACTTGTAAGTCCAAACAATAGGAACTGCCTTGAAAACAACAGATACATGTAGTCCTCAATTCGATCCATAAACCTTTAACATGTATGTATGTGCACATCAGAAAATGAATGTTGAATCTGAGGCGAGTTCTTTAGTCAACAGTAATAGAAAAAAATATATTAAATAAAAGTGACCCAATGGTCATGATCTTGATTACAGACTTCGATGTAAAGACCTGTGGCGGAAATTTTAATACATGTGCACTGTATTCTGTTCTTCCTAACAAATGATAGAAACTAAAATCTTCTTGGAAATAAGCATAGTTGGTTGTCCACTTTTTTAATGGGCAGCAATATCCAAATTAGGCACATCACACTGGAACATGTGCCACTTTTCACTTTCTGATCAATTGTCCGGGTGATGACCCTGTAGTGCACATCCCTCTTGCCTCACTTCATGTTTGTACAAGTATGTAAAATAATAATAAAACTCTTTATTCACCATGTCTCTTTGTTTTATTACCAATGACTGCAGCAGAACACAAGTGAATACAAACAAGTAAATGTGAGCCATTGGTAGATTTCACTAAATCAATAGTATTTCTGTTGAACTGGATTAGAGCTAAGATTAACATTTTCACATTATTAAGTGGAGTATCCATGTGATTTTTAGGTCAACAAAAATTGTCAGTCTCTGGTTTATTTCTGTTTTTTTTCTCAAAACAGCGCCCTCTATTTAAAAAAAAAAAGAATGACAAAAAGTTTCGCCGCGTCAATTCTGAAACTGGTCTGACCAGACTGATTTTGGTTTTTTTGGCCTATGCATTTGAATTTCCCTATTTGACAAGATCTTTAAGGTTGTAGATTAATAGAACTTGAAACGTCTGAAAAATCAAGTTATCATTTACCTCTGTAGGTGCTGTATATTTGGAGACACATGCATGGCTTAAAACAAAATGGCAAGCTCATTTTAGTGTTTACAAACTGTACTTGTTTAGTTTTCTTATATAACAAGAAAAACAACTTTTAACACAATAATTGTTGGATTAAGTAACAAGCCCTATAACCCTCTTGGTGAGCAACTGTTATTGTCAAAATTACAAAGCCAAGTAAAAATGTACATGCAATTTGTGTTTCAGAAATAAGGACAGGACGATTTGCTAAAAAGTCATTCCAGAATACCAGGCCTCAACCTCTACAGCGGCCACCAGCGGCCATTGCCGCGATGCCCCGGCGAATTGCCGTGAAGCCCCTTAAAAAAACCACGTACCTTACGGCCACTTGGCCGTCGTGCCCCTTTTCATTGATTCTATTATATTATGTAGTCGAAAGTGTTATTAAAAATATTGTTAACGTTGTGACCCATTACGAAGATCAAATTGTTTCGACGTACGTAGCGAACGCTCTCCCGCACACTAGTTTTCATAAATGCTGCTTGCGCCATGCATCGCGCAAGTACTTGCAGAGAACGTGGCATGGCAACCATATCAAACGTAGTTGAGTTGTTCACAACTACAGTGATGATTAAATTGAAGTACCCCTCGCACTCGTACTCGCTCGCAATTCACCCGTTAACGCACGTATCTACTCGGCCATTGTCTGAGGATTAACGAGGTCTCGCAGTTACCCGCGAGGATTTACGGGGTCTCGCAGTTACGCGCGAGCGCTTCCGAGGTGCGTGAAGAACGAGCACTTACGAGGAAAGTCATCCATGCATAACAATGACTTCGTGTGATTCCCAAGTACGTGTAGTGGCCCATTTACCAATCGATCCGGCTTTTCAGTTGGGACAACTGTTCTGAGTGATTGTTGCGCTACACAAAATCCCAATTGAGAGCGCTTTTACTGTGAACATGGAGCTATAAAAAGGTTATTGGTTGAGTGCCAAGGAACAGCCTACATTTATTTTCATTATAATTAGTGCACCGGGCTTCTTTTGTGGGATCTTGTTGGGTGCTCTACATGTGCATGTAAGTCCATTGTGTCGGTGCGTTTTAAAGCTGAATGACAAAGTATTTTTGATCTCTATTCGTATTATCGAGCGGTGTTTTCGGAAGGACAAAAAGCGTTGGTGAGAATGAGATCGTTCAAAAAAAACTTCCAACCATGTCCTTCCTTCTAACAAATTATCTTTTTCATTGGTTGTAATTGTATGCCACAAAGAAACATTCCCCAGCCAATTAAAATTCCAATGTGGTGGTCGGCCACATGTTGGCCGGCTTGCTTATCCAACTTAATACATTTTGTAGGTCAGCTGTCAATCATTATCTGGATTTCTTGCGCCTACTTGGATTATATTCAAAATATTAGTTTGGGGGGTCTTGGGGTCTTGGGGTCCTGGATCGGGATTTTGTATCACCTTGATCATATTCTTATTTATTCTTGGCTGTAGGCCTATTGGTTTGGTGGAAGATTTTAAAAGCTATCCTTGTAATTTACGGGCCATAAAATAGATCGTTTTTGTTAAATACATGTACAAGAAAAACGGAAAATAAATCGTATTAAATTTTCCCCCTAAATCCGTTTAAAATTGTTTAGGTGTTAAGGTCCCGGTTTTTGTTGTTGTTTTTTTCCAACAATGAAACCAGAAATAAATGTTATTAAATAAACCTCTGAAATTTATTTCGCCAGCCTCGTAATTTAATAGTCCGGTGTATGTTGATTTTATTAGATACCAGAAAAACCAAGAATAAATCGTATTATTATTTACCCCTGAAATCGGTTGGGGAAATGTTTAAGAGTTCAGACAAATAAGTCTTTAAGTACCCTTTCCCCTTTTTTTTCTATAAAAAGACAATAAGGACAATTTCGGATGACAAGGGTTTCGTGAAAAAACAGGCTCAGAATTTTTAACACCTTTTTATTTGTACATATAAATATATTTTGTAAACGATTACGGCAAACTTTTGTAAAGTACTCGCATCCAATTTAATGACCATCGGTTAGGCCAAGAGATAAATACAACTTATATTAGAAAATTGTGTGATGTTTCAGTAAATGTACATTTATTTTGTGAGAATAGACACCAAAACTGCACATTTCCTCTGGCTTTATTATTTTCCCCGTTGCGTAAAATAATCTCTCTACTGGGAGAACTACCGGATCCTTTTGTGGAGCCTGTCAATCAAAACCTATTCTTTACAGTCATCAAAGCTTAACGCCGCCTCCATAACGCCGGGGCCGGTTTCCTTTGATTTATTTAGCCAATCAAAGACGAGTCATGGGGGCTATGATTGGTTCTTCAATAACAGAGGGTGTCTTTGAAAGGGCTCGAATTACTATTGGCGGGGAAAAGCAAAGGGTGGGGTGCGTGGGAAAGAAGGAGATTGAGTTTGCTCGTGGTGTCTGACAATTGCGTAGCTGACAAAAGCAAAGTCAGACATTGAATGGTTTAATGTGGGGTGCGCTCGTTGATCCACGGTTGATGATTGGTCGAGGCAATATGGGTATTGACTGTGGAGCTCTGCCATGACAATCTTGCGGTCATCGGACGTCCCCAAGCAATGCCTGGGGATTTAAACGGAGTGAGGAAAGGAAGTGAAATTTTCAAGTTGACGTTTTTAGTCTGACATCGCGGACTCGCTGAAGGTGGAAGTTGAAAAATTTCTCTCTAATCCTGTAGTGAAATAAGACAGACAAGACCTGGGTTAATAAATACACACTTTTGTTGGATTGTTGGATTATGTTTACCAACATTAAAAGCCGGGGCTGTCAAGTTAAGAATGGATGAGGAACTGTGTTGCACAAATCTACAGTCCCGAGTCTATTATCTGACTGAACCTGATTCTTAAAACAACAACAATAGAGTTGTAATGCAAAGTAGACGCATGCGCATCAGCGAAAACCGAACGGCACTTCAAGACTTGTTTAATACTATTTGTAGGTCAGCTGTCAATCATTGTCTGGGTTGATTGCCCCAAGTGGAATATATTCGGAAAATACTCCCAAATAATTCTCCTGTGGTTTTATTTTATTCCCCTTCAACTATCATAGCGTTTATTATGTAAAATTACACCAAGAACCACTTATAAATTAAAAAAAAAGGAACGAGCTCTTACAATTTCCACATCTATTTTACGGACAAATTAAATATTATGTGTTTTAATAAATAAAACCCAGCAGCATATTTATTAAATTTGAATAAATTTGAACTCCTCATGATGTGTACACAATCATTCAAGACTGAAATACACGCTTCTGGGAGTAAGTTGCTGGGATAAAACCTCAGCTCGTGCATTTTAGGGGACAATGCACGACAACAAATAATAGTACCCGTTTTCGATGAAAATCACGCATTTTTTTTCTGGGTTTTAATTTAGAGTATTTAAACTATTCATGGTCCAGTGTTGGTATTCTGGGGTCCGCCATCGGGATTTTGTACCACCTCGATTTTAATCTTGCTTATCTTTTCTTGGCTCGTATGGGTTTTGTGATTGTTTTTAAAAGCTAGCCTTGTAATTTACGGGCCACGAAATACATCGTTTTGTTAAAGACAAAAAAAGAGAAAAATAATTGGAAATAAATTTCCCCCTTCAATCTGTTTGAAAAATGTTTAGGAGCTCAAAATATTAGGTGTTAAGGTTCCGTTTATTCTTTCTTTCTTCCTTTAAAAAACCCAATGAAACCAGAAATAAATGTTATTAAATAAACCTGGAATTTATTTCGCTAGCCTCGTAATTTATTGTTCTGGGTGTATGTCGATTTTATTAGATATTAGAAAAACCAAGAATAAATCGCATTATTATTTACCCCTTAAATCGGTTGGAGAAATTTTAGGAGTTCAGACAAATAAGTCTTTGAGTACCCTTTCCCCTTTTTTCTATAAAAAGACAATAAGGACAATTTCAAAATTAACCGTAGGGATATATTTTGGATTACTAGGGTTTCGTAAAAAAACAGGCTCAGAATTTTTAACACCTTTTTATTTGTACATCTGAATGAATTTTGTAAACGATTACGGCAAACTTTTGTAAAGTACTCGCATCCAATTTAATGACCATCGGTTAGGCCAAGAGATAAATACAACTTATATTAGAAAATTGTGTGATGTTTCAGTAAATGTACATTTATTTTGTGAGAATAGACACCAGAACTGCACATTTCCTCTGGCTTTATTATTTTCCCCTACTTTATTATTTTACCAATTCTAGTACTTGCCCTTTCCCCAAGTTGCGTAAAATAATCTCTCTACTGGGAGAACTACCGGATCCTTTTGTGGAGCCTGTCAATCAAAACCTATTCTTCACAGTCATCAAAGCTAAACGCCGCCTCCATATTGCCTGGGCCGGACCAAGAATAAATCGCATTATTATTTACCCCTGAAATCGGTTGGAGAAATTTTAAGAGTTCAGACAAATAAGTCTTTGAGTACCCTTTCCCCTTTTTCTCTATAAAAAGACAATAAGGACAATTTTAAAATTAACCGTAGGGATATATTTTGGATGACTAGGGTTTCGTAAATAAACAGGCTCAGAATGTTTAACACCTTTTTATTTGTACATCTGAATGAATTTTGTAAACGATTACGGCAAACTTTTGTAAAGTACTCGCATCCAATTTAATGACCATCGGTTAGGCCAAGAGATAAATACAACTTATATTAGAAAATTGTGTGATGTTTCAGTAAATGTACATTTATTTTGTGAGAATAGACACCAGAACTGCACATTTCCTCTGGCTTTATTATTTTCCCCTACTTTATTATTTTACCAATTCTAGTACTTGCCCTTTCCCCAAGTTGCGTAAAATAATCTCTCTACTGGGAGAACTACCGGATCCTTTTGTGGAGCCTGTCAATCAAAACCTATTCTTCACAGTCATCAAAGCTAAACGCCGCCTCCATAACGCCTGGGCCGGACCAAGAATAAATCGCATTATTATTTACCCCTGAAATCGGTTGGAGAAATTTTAGGAGTTCAGACAAATAAGTCTTTAAGTACCATTTCTCTTCTTTTTTTCTATAAAAACATGGACAATTACATAATTAACCTAAGGAATATTTTTGTTTAGGACTGTGGTTTCCTAAATGAACAGGCTCGGGGTTTTAACATGTTTTTATTTGAACATCTCAATACCTTCTGTAAATCAGTACGGCAAGGTACGAAGGTACTTACAGCCAATTAAATGATCTTCGGTTGGGTTAGGAGACAAATAAATTCGCTCGATAAATACACCGACCAACGCATTTTAAATGAATTTTGTATCTGCCAGGCATGGGTCAGTGTAAGTAAATACAATGTATCTGTTGGAGATAAGCAGGCCAGTACAACATTCTATGAGTACCACTTTGTGTTGAGAGAACGTCTGACACCCAACGACAATAAAGATTTGTTTAACTGGACTTCATGATTGGATAACGATCTTGTCACTGGAAGTAGTGAGCGGTGCTAAGGCTTTGATGTTGGTCTTTTCAAGAAACTCGGTCGGGTCATCACTCAGTTAGTTGGGGAATCCTGCGGTTTACAGTCTAGTCTGCGACATTCAGTGTACATACACACAGGCGGTCGTTCGTACTTGGAAACCCAAACTGGAATTTCACGGGTCAGTGATCACCGCTCGTACAGTCGTTGCATCTCGCTCGACGCACGCGGGGATTTTCGAGCGGGTTCGAGCGAGTTAATTTTATGCTGAGGGTTTTCGAGACGGTAAGAGTGATTTCGAGATCTCGTAAACACACTTAAACGCACGTACCTCCTCGTACTCGCTCGCAAATTAATGGGTACTTCAATTTAATCACCACTGTAAAAACACGGTACCAGACTACTCATGTATAGACTGGCCAAAAATAATTCGCGATTAACGCAAAACAATATGGCGGACCGAGTCTGCGCAGGCAGATTTAGAGACAAATTACACAAGACGGACCCACGGAAAAGTCATAATTATGCCGAAATATCGATGCGCTATAATAAATGAACCTGCATGCTGAGTTTGAGACCGAATGATTCCATGAAATCCCTTTTTTTTTTTGCACTGATGGACGCGGGGCCGGCCGGCCATAGACTGGGCTAGCTAGGCATAAACATGAACGTTACGTAGGCGAATGATTTGGCGTTTAGGGCCGGGGACTCGTTTTAAATTTTCATAATCATATTAACGTTTACATAGGCCAATTATTTGGGGGTTTTGGGGTTTTTTTTTTTTGGGGGGGGGGGGGTCGTTTTAAATTGTTATAATCATATTTATTTCTAAGAATATATTTTTTTAAGAATTTTATAATCAACTTCAAGGTTGAATTTTCTGAAACAGCGGATTTTGTTGAGCCTTGAGGTTTGGTTTTTTTTTTTTGGGGGGGGGGTTTTGGGGTTTTTTTTTTTTTTGGGTGGGGGGGGGGGGGGGGGGAGTTTGGGGGTGTTGGGCGGTGGTGATCCGAAGATGAACAAATAACAGTGTGACAATGGCCTTGGTGCCCTTTAAGTTGGCCTTGGTGCCCCTTTCTTTTTTGGAGCCTTTGAGGCCAAGTGGCCTTGACCCTCTGAAGCTTAAGGTTGAGGCCTGGAATACATGTAATTCACATGACAGAAAGGAGATATTCTGAATTTTTCTGTACACTTATTCTGCCAAATGTAATTCAGATATAAAAATGCTTTTTGGTCTCGTTTTGAAACTTGTCGGCCTACATTTATACTTTTCCATCTTATAGTGTAAGTGCTGAAAAGGTTTTCTCGAACCAGTGAGCTGATGAAAAGGAACATGATGGCATAATATTTAAAGTAAATAAAAAAACCTGGCACTAATGTGCATGTCCAGGAATTGCAATGTAAACAAATGAAATCAACTGTAAATCTGAAAAGGAAGCCCATGATCAACCCACTAAATTACATTTCTACACTGCTTCAAAATGAGTACATACTGCTAGTACACGTATTACTGCTTTTGCACTTTATGTCTGAGGTTATGTGTCCCTGGTCAACTGTTCATGCTAGGGCTTTGAGTCCAAGTAGTGTGCAATAGTCATTGCATTTCTTGTGGGCGCTCTTGAAATTTCCGATGGCCTGACTGGACAGGTTTCCAGTCGAGAAAAGGAACTCTCCTTCCTTCTTTGCCTCCTTTGATGCTATTTCTGGGTCATACAGGCTGTGGCCACTCCCCTGCATGTCAACCACCATCACCTGGCCTTCAGAATACTCCAAACTGAAGTGAGCTAGAGACTCGCACTTCTGTCGAATCACAGACTCCTCGTCACATAACACACCGTTGTTGTTCATGTATTTTACAAATGTGCCGTCGATGTACTCCTCGACCGTGACCCACTGGTGATCACCGACCTCAT
Source organism: Crossaster papposus (assembly GCA_037893245.1). NCBI lineage: Eukaryota > Metazoa > Echinodermata > Asteroidea > Velatida > Solasteridae > Crossaster > Crossaster papposus. Next base: position 129,635 of record JBAIAA010000119.1, on the reverse strand, counting down.
CGGGGAGTCGTCCCATGTAAATGGAATTGTAGGTGAGGGGCTGCCCATACAGATCAAGAACGTCCTCGCGCCTTAACCGCTCTTCTAATTTGAGGCACATGTTTTTGGCCAACATGTGCATCTGCACGACTTTCCTTGTGTGCTGTTCTACAGTCTGATTGGTGGCCTTTATTACTTCAATGACGGTGGACAGATATCTTTTTAAAATCCACTTGCCTTTAAATTCTCCCGTTCTGCTCGTAGCTTCGTAAGCAAACCTAAATCCACCTTGCCCACATGGATCTTCATCAACAGAGAACTCAACAGTAACTGGGCGGCTACACCACTTCATGTCTTCAAACGTAAATGAAAACAATTCAACAGTCTCACACTGTTCGTTGATTACCCGCCCCAGCTTCATCATGTCAATGACCGACAGGCTCTTTGGATATTCCTTTTGTCTGGTACTACTTGCCATGGATGGAATAGAGCATGAATGTTTGACCTGCTGCATACGCTTGTTCGTTGGCCCTGCGTTGTCACATTTCGCACTTCTTGCCTTGCGCTTCATGATGTTTGCCCCGGCGTCGTCACCAGGAGCTTCAACAAACCGCACATGGATAACCTTTGTCAGATCAGGAACCTGGTCGAGGTTGATACACGACGGTCCCTGCTCTCCAGCCAAAATGTCACACTCCATCGCCTCTCCAATCGAATCGGCAAAGTGCGTGATACAGGCAGACTTGATGTTTTCGAGGGTGATATCTCCGAATTCATATGCAACAAATTCACGAGGTCCCATGCGTGAATATTTCTGAGCACGACCACAAACATCAGAACTTAGTCGCTGAACGATTATCCGTTCATTACTGATGATGTCGTCGTTGGATTTTTTTCCTACTCTTTTTTCCTTCATCGCCTTCTGGAAATTCCGCCATGCGTCCTTTTTGCCAGCCATCTCGCGTGTGTGTATGGTGTATTAAATACGGTATGGACTACGGGGCTGGTTCGTGCCGTCATGCATTTCATGCGCGTAAACGACGGACGAAAGTAGTCCGGATACCAGACCCGCAACCTCGTTTTCATGCGTAGTGTTGTCCGCGTACAGCGAGACACCCATGGGAACGAGGTTGACCAGACCCGATGGTTCCGTGATTCCGACTATCCTTTTCGAATTTTATCAAGAGTCGTCTGGGCATCTTTGGTCATCAGGGAACCAGACTAGTACGAAAGGGAGAAAGCACTATGGCCTTATGGGATACTGTGGCAGCGATCGGCCGGTAACTTTTGACTTTCATTTGACATTTCAAATCAGTTGCGTTTAAAAATTGCATTTACAAATCATTTCTACTTGGGAAACCATTTTGCAATGAAAAAAAAAAAAAATTAAAAAAAAATTCATTTGTCAATGCATTTACAAATCACTTTACATTGGAAAAACAATTGCATTTGCCAATGAAATTAAAAATCACTTTACAATGGAAAAACAATTGCATTTGTCAATGCATTTACAAATCAATTTACTTTGAAAAAAAAATGCTTTTGTCAATGAATTTACAAATCACTTTACATTGGAAAAACAATTGCATTTGTCAATGCATTTAAAAAATCACTTTACATTGGAAAAACAATTGCATTTGTCAATGCATTTAAAAATTCTCTTTACATTAAAAAAACCAAAAACACTTTGGTTAAAAAGTTGACAATGAGAGAAAATGGAACGGCAGTGATCGGCCACCATACACCTGTATACATAAGTGTTATGAAATAATTAATCAACTGAACCAAAAACTCTGTCTACTTTACCTGCATTCTTGATCCTCTGTGGAAGTACTTGAAAGGACACACTTGGGTGGAATGGATTCTTGGCAGGACTTGAGAGCCAACAGCGCTGAATGGAATGCCTCTTTTTTAGACTTACGGACCTTTCTCTTTCTTGGGACCACCTTGGCCAGTGAGTGAATAATGGGGTGCTGAGCAGCTCTCTTGGCATCCTCCAAGTCAGAAAGAGTCCTCAACGGTTGCAAACAGAAATCTCCCTGAAAATAAACCGGAAAAACATATTCAGATTTAAAAATTCACTTTTGTGTTTTGTAAACCGAGGGGTATTTTGAAAGCAGCACAGTCCACAAGTCCAGGGCTATCTTGTTTATAAGTGACTACGTCATACACACACACACACACACAGCTTTACCTTACATACGTACTGTGGACATTCCTTTGTCTTCGTGTAGTTAACAAACTTTGACTAAATACTCATTTTTCTCGCTTCCCCAAAACAAATTTACCCTCAAATTTGGATTATGGGCCTCTCAGCTGATATAACCCTAACCCGTTTTTCCTCTAGCGCTCTTTTTCGGAAACTGAAAAACAGATTGTGGACCTGGGCAAGTCCACAAACCGTAACCTCTTCCCGCATCGTGTGGACCTATATTGTTCGGAGGTCCACAGTGCGTATGCAAGACTAACTGACGCTCTTTTTTGGAAACTGAAAAACAGATTGTGGACCTGGGCAAGTCTACAAACCGTAACCTCTTCCCGCATCGTGTGGACCTATATTGTTCGGAGGTCCACAGTGCGTATGCAATACTAACTGACATGTACCACTTATTATATTACTAGCGCTCATTGGCCAAATTCGCAATAATAATAATAATAATAATAAGACTGTACTCCAAATGGGGTAATAGGGAGATTTTCCTATAGAGACTTGCACCACATTTGTCTCTTTTTTTGTAACCTAACACGTTTTTCTCTAGTGCTTTTTCTACAAAATTTAGTATTTATATTTTCTGGACCCTGCTCTACAAATAATTATACTGATACAAACATGAACATTTGTCTCCTTCTTGTAGATAAACAAATAGCGAGACACCTCAAAGTCTCCCTATTTGGAAAAGTCTCCCTATTACCGAATTATTCTCAGACTTATTAACGACCAAGAAGACAAATTCTTGAGTTAATGCCACAGCCTGAGATAACGTTTTATTCGTCCCGATAAATGGGCATACCGGTAAATTATCAGTAAAGTTAATGGCAACACCAGGCCCGACTAGAAATGGGGCAACATCAGGCCCGACCAGTAATATGGGCAATACCACGCCCAAAGCTACTCGTGTACATGTACATAATTATAAGCCAACGTGGATTAACAAACGATACGGTAGCTTTCCATGCCCACCGGTATTACGTTCAGTCGGAAAAACATAGCCTCAGAATACTTTTGAGCGCTATGGCAACCAAATAAATTTGCATAACAATCAGACCTAAACCTGAAGTGATTTAAATGCCCCAAAATATGAGAAATTGGAATATTGGCCGTCTGCATCCGCAAATATTGCCACCCGCGCAGAGCGTGCCCGCAAGCAAGGGTAAAAGGAATTACAGGTATTTACCCTAAAGTGTCTCCGTATTGGTACATTTAATGATTATAAAAATAATAATAATAAAGGAATACTTATATGTGACCTGTCATCACAAAATGAGCGTAAAGTCGCACGGAGTGATTTCCCAGTACGGCCAGTCAAAGTCAAAATTTGAAGGGGTGGTCGATTTTGAGATTATATGGGTTTTTTTAAGACTAAATCCCCAACAATCAATTCCCAGTTTTTCAGGACGATCAGATAAAAACAAAATTAGTTTTTGAGACAATTTTGACTATGCCTTTTTATGCCTTTCACACAATTTCTTGCAAGAAATGTCAGATTTCTCATAATCTCTGTATTAAGACTCCAGACTAAAAAAAAATAAATAAAAAAAAATGAATATCAAACCTCCAAGTGTTATTTATATACCATTAGAAAGCTCTGTGTCCACAGAATTTAGAAATACCTAGTCCGAGTTACTGGACTCTAGTTATCGCTCTTTTAACATTTGGACATCATCTGGCGGAGTAGTCCGAGGTCGGGCAATATAAAACATTCAGAATGTCTTAAATGTGATTAAAAAAGTCGCACAAATCCCTAACAAAATACCTTAAAATCACCTAAATATCCTTCCATGTGTGTCCAAGTACGCCGGGGTGGTCTTCGGGGGTACTCACGATCAATTATTTGCTTGCAAATCAAGGAAATTCGACCCAGTATTCGAGCGACTAAGTACTGCACAGTTGCTGTTCACGTCCTGGAGAGAATATGAACAGCGTGCGCGCGCATCATGTCAGTGACGTAACAGGTCAAAGTGTATCGACCGGCGGTAAACAACAAGCGCGCGGCGCAGCGACTGTTTTATGTCATGGCACAAGCAGTATGGTGGCTGCGTGCTGATGAGGAGACACCAATCGCTCTCGGGCGGGGATAGCGCACAATACTTGCAATCGCGAGGAGTATGACAATGCAAAATACTAATGTTTATTATAATCATAAAAAAAACAATAATAATAATTTCGGTTAAGTGAAGTGAAATGGTAAATTATAATGTTAAACCTCTCTAAGGAGAATGGTCCGTACGTGTTTCATAAGAGTCTGATTTTCATATGACACCGGCCCATGGGGATTTGTCAAGAACCTCCCTGCGATGGCAAGTCCACCCATGGTAAAAACATCGCATGGCGGCCTAGGCCCCCTTTCGTGTTCGAAAAACAAACGGTCCATTTGAGATATGACTCTATCTCTCTCTATGGGGAGCATGCCCATAATATTTTTGTTCTCGCCATTGGAATCTGAGATGTCACACTGAAGAGAGGGGAGATGAACGTGCCTTATAGTTTCACTTCGGAATTCCGTTTCACTTCGGAATTCCGCCCCTCGCGAGCGGATCCGCATCTAGGAAGGCATTATAATTTACCATTTCACTTCACTTAACCGAAATTATTATTATTGTTTTTTTATGATTATAATAAACATTAGTATTTTGCATTGTCATACTCCTCGCGATTGCAAGCATTGTGCGCTTTCCCCGCCCGAGAGCGATTGGTGTCTCCTCATCAGCACGCAGCCACCGTACTGCTTGTGCCATGACATAAAACAGTCGCTGCGCCGCGCGCTTGTTGTTTACCGCCGGTCGATACACTTTGACCTGTTACGTCACTGACATGATGCGCGCGCACGCTGTCCATATTCTCTCCAGGACGTGAACAGCAACTGTGCAGTAGTCGCTCGAATACTGGGTCGAATTTCCTTGATTTGCAAGCAAATAATTGATCGTGAGTACCCCCGAAGACCACCCCGGCGTACTTGGACACACATGGAAGGATATTTAGGTGATTTTAAGGTATTTTGTTAGGGATTTGTGCGACTTTTTTAATCACATTTAAGACATTCTGAATGTTTTATATTGCCCGACCTCGGACTCTAGCGCCAGATGATGTCCAAATGTTAAAAGAGCGATAACTAGAGTCCAGTATTACTCGGACTAAGAAATACCCATATCTCAATTTTTGATTTTGCCGACTTGATACTTGATACATCATGTATTTCTCAAGTTCACAAACAAATATTGTCCATATTAATGGTTAGATCGCTTCACGCTGTGCTTTGTGCGCAATTCCGATTGTATTCTTTGTGGTTGCAATGTGAATGCCCGTACCCGGAACTATCCAACATTTTAACAATGCCCCAAAAAGTTTGTCAAGATTTGCTGTTATTTCACAAAAATATGTTTCTGTTTGATATCAAAATCAATGGAAAGAACGACGAAGACCCAAAGTATTTATATTCTAGTAATACTGCTCGTACTCACCATTTTTGAGTCTTTACTAAACTCAGACTTTACGCTCGATTTTAACCCAAAGTTATAGCTTGGCCAGAATTTCAGAAACTTACACATTCGTTGCATATTGCGCAAGTTCAATGAGGGAATTTCCCATTTGAACCGTACCAGTTGGAACCAGTTTGAACCGACCCGAAACCAACTTCGGGTCGGTTCGGATTGGTTTCGGTTTTGCGTTTGTGATTTTCGGGTCGGGTCGGATTATGTTGTTAAAAAACCCGAAATAAACCGAAAAATAACCGAAAATAACCCACCGAAACGGAAAATTCACGTGATGTATTCACTTGTACAGCTTCATCTGAAAGTGATTTTTTTAAGCTCCCAACTTCGGGAACTCTAGATAGACACATTATACTGTTGCCTGTTGTGCTTCAATCCGTTGTTGATACGAACCCAAAAGTTCGAATATTTTTGGTTGTTCTAATTAGATCTGCTTCTCATTCGGAAGCGAAGCCGAAGCTTGTTTGGTATTAAGGTTTCGGGGAAAAAACTCCTATGACGTCATTCGATTCCACCTAGCGGGAACAGATGTGCGTAAATATTCTTCCAAAAAAAAGGGGAAAAAAGACCAATAAATAAATGGGAATAAAATAAAAATACATGACGACTTTTTTGTTTTTGAACAAACCCGCGTTATAAATTGGTATTAGGCACTCGGGCTCTGCCATTTTGATCAGGACGTCATTATGTAACTATAATTCACATTGCTGATAAACCCAGTCATTGCGCCACACAGTTACATAGTCTAAATTGATAAATAACTTATCTCAGGTTTCAGATTCCATCAATACTAATTACTAATAAATTTTAACCAGTTCGCGTGGGAATTATTTTAACATCACCGAGCCGAGGGGCGGGATTATTTTTAACAAAACTCGATCCGAAGCGGGTTCAGGCCGATAGTGCCGGCCGGGCACACCCACGCATTTCCGGCCTTGTTCGCTGCTGGCAGACATTTCCAAACTTGAACTTTACGTGTTTATGCGTCATCCGTTTTGAATTTTGGGGAAAACTTTGCGTTTATATACCTCATCCGGTGCGAACTGGTTAACAATCTGCAGACCTTTGATTTGCATTCAACATCAAGTGCATTAGAGAAAGCAGGTCGTGGATTCCAGTCCAACCCGAGTCAGTGTTTTTGTTTGTTTTAATAATCCTTCGGAACATGTACATGTTCATACATTGTAAATACACTGAATGTATTAACAGGTTTTCTATTAATGTTACCGTCAATTTAAGAGCATGTTACATTTATTATTATTGATTCTTTATACCTGAAAACCCCAGAAGAATATCCTAGGGAAAACCCAATCCACACATTGGCCCAGGCTGGATTCGAACTCGGATTACAGCGGTGAAAAGCGAAGAAAGAACCGCTACACCAACCCGACTCCTGTGGAAATAACAGACTCAAACCTACACCCAATCTACTTGTATTACCAAAATTCTTTATTTTCATTTACCACAGTGATTTGATATTTATACCAGTACAAGTAAATCATGTACCAAAACAATAAAACAGGTTCATATACCATACTTAAAGAACTAAGGAGTCTCTATGACTGTATTATACATTTTTCTTCATTATTACATCGACCAAAAAAAAAGAAAAAAGGTTTTCAAATGAAATAAAGACAATCAACATAATGGACAATCACAGAGCAAAATGTGTTGCAAAAGAAACGAGAATCGTAATTTAACAAGAGCATGTAAGATTCTTCACTAACAATTGGAATTTGTCTATTTGAAGCATTGTGTAATCACGGAACTTTAGGTTTATGTATACCATAGTTAATAAAGTAAATTCCCTTAAATCTAACAATCGGTTTCGTTTCCCAACAATGTATTGTTAGTACTTGTTTCTTAATTTCTAAAAGCTTCGACAACAATTCATATCTTACTTTTTCTTCGAACCTCGGAGAAAGCCAGAGTTGTAATGAGTCACTGAATTTAGTGACTCAAGTGGAATCGAGTTTAATCATTGACTCGCAGTGACACAAGCTGTGTTATTACAACTCTGGAGAGTTTGGTTGCTATAACATTACATTGGTGAGAAGGAACGACATTCAACCAAGGAAATCATCTTTTAATAGCGGTAACAGTTGTAGCTAAGATTGTTACCATTTTTTTTAATAATGGCAGTCAGGAAATATGAAAACAGCATGCAGGGAGAAATTCTCAATGCACCCTCAAACATCACAAGGTATTCACCATGAAACGCTACGTAAAGAACAGTTTCATCTGCTCGACTCGGGAGCAAGAGAATAATTTAACCACCCAAAAACCGTCCCTACCAGACTATGTGATGATGAGCCCGTTTCACAGTCATTACAACCATATATCTGATTTAAATGAAAATCCCTAATAATTTGGTTGTTTCATATGTATGTAAAGACCAGTTCATACTCAAACACGAATTTTTGACATCAGGCCTCAAAAGTTGAACACATTTCAATTCCAGAGAATTTCGCAGCAAACATTTATTGGCGGCAAAATCGTTCGCATCAAATAATTTACTATAAATCGCCCTATTAAGTTGAATAACCCTGCTCATGTTAGACGGGGAAAACGAGTTTTGAATTTGATATCATAGACAAATTATATAAATTCTTTTCTTTTTGTTGTTATTCCTCAAATTCATGAGACTATTTCTTAAGTCTTGTGTGATTTATTTTCTACTTAATTTTAGGGGCCAATAATGATAGTTTCTTTTTAAGAAACTAAAGTGTTATAATTGTGCTACATTATTTGCATTAACAAAACCAATAACAGACGATCGATACCAATAGACAAAGTTGGCCTAGGGTCATCTATTCTGAAGAATCGGTATTAAAACACAAGGGAAAACGTACTTTACCAAAATGTAATTTGTACCCAATTACAGGATAAGTTTCAATTTTTTCAAATTTTAAAGAATATGTAAGTATTCATAAACTGTTGGGGCCTACTAAACTGTAAAAAGTAAGCGAGCACGACATTTTTCTCTCAGCACGACCAGCTGAATAATGTACCCCAACCGATTTCTAATGAATAATCACTCTTTTATAAACTACTATAGAAAAAAAAATAGTACAATGATTTAGTTAAATTACACAAAATTTAGATTTTGAAGACTACGTTTAGAATAACAAATTTGTTTACATGCAAATGTACAGATGTTGTGGTGTTTTTTTACGAGATATAAAACCAATATACATTTGGTAAATTATACTGCAGTGTGTGATTTACCTCTGTGGTTTCAAACAAACAACTGGAATTTGTGCAGCAAACTGCAGAATCCAACGTTTGATTGCTTGTAGAGAAATGGGATTTAAGCATATAGCATTTTAGTGCAGTGATATTACACAAAACACACAACTCCAAAAATGTGTTAATAACAGCCGAATCTTCAATCTCGACATATCTACATTTTTTCTTATTTTAATTTTAATACCTTAAGTGTTGATAATAAGCAGTTTGTCATTTACGAGATTATAAAAAGCCAGTGGAAATATACCGAGTAAGTACACTCGTTGACTGAAAAGAAAAAGAATATTCTAAAAATAATTTGGATATAACACAAACTTAATTTGATATAGATTCCTTTTCTTAGACATTGGACTGGGCGACCGGTGTCACAAACGCTACGTTGCCGAAAAATTAATACAAAGTAAATGGAGATGTGACCACACCATCTGCATAACAAATGGAGTTTAAGGCAATGTCCGAAACGGGTGTCTAGAGCTACGGTCTACATCTACGTCTACATAGGCGCCAAGGCAAATGAAATGCGGACGCGGCTACGGTAGAGCCTACGGCTAGTTATTGCGCCCCCAAGCGATGCTGGAATTAGTGTTCGCAAAATTACGATGTAAGAATTTACAACAATTATCGTTTGCTAGATGTTACGCAATGTTTGTTTACATCAGAAATAACTGATGATATTGACATATTTGTCGATCTGTTCGTTTCAATTCAATGCACTATTATTGAAAAATTAACGAAAATTTGCTCCAAAATTAACGTTAGTGCTACCGCCATTTTGTTTTGCCTGAGCTAGACAACTTCTTTTACGGCTAGATTTTTGTGACGTTGTAGCCATAGCTGTAGCTCTAGACGGCATTTCGAACAGCGCTACAAAATGGCTGACGGAGACAATAGCCGTAGCTTTAGACACCCGTTTCGGACACGGCCTCAAATTAAAATAGCTTCTACATGTACATGTATGTCACCTGTGGCGCTCGCAAGTGAGCGCTCTTAAAAGACCTTTTTATGGTCCTTTACGAATCCCTCGCTTTGTCTTTGTCTTAGGTAAGGCTTAGGGTGAGTTTAGACTGCCAACTGCAGAAACTCCAGCTACGTTCTGGTGACCATAGATATAAATCCAAAAGTTTGAATATTTCCATTTGCTTCTATTTCCATTTGCTTCTCAGTGATTTGAAAGTCGGAGGCGAAGCCGAAGACGAAGCAAAGGTTAAAACAAAAACTCTGTATTTTATTTTAGGGTGTACATCTTCAAAAATTATTTGGAATCAGTGAAAAAAAATCAACAATATTATTAATCTTAAGGCATGGCAATATATAAACATGTATTTTACAATTGGCAATAGGTATATGCTTTTCATTTTTTCCCTCAAATTAAGGTGCATTGTTATGATCTGACCTGCTAATCAGTCCAGATGCTTTTGTCAGCTGTGCTATGTTGTAGAAATCTTAAACTGAACAGAGAAATTAGCAAAAAAAAATATCACAAGGAGAATTGACTAGGTGGTTTATTTGTGTATTATAAGATACAAAGTCGTACCTCATTGAGTGATCCCCGTAATGTCACTTCCTAGGTTGTATGTAAAATCAGGCATGATCCCTGGCCATACGGCATTCTGGTGTTCATGACTACTGACTAGCGCCCTCGAACAAAGATACTGACAATTTGGTAGACCGCCAACATAGGTCAAGATAGCTCAGTTGGTAGAGCCCCGGTCAGGCATTGCGGAGGTCCCAGGTTCGAGTCCAACCTTGCCAATTTGTTTCTTTCCTTTGAGTTTCCCTCGTGGTTTATTATGTGTACTATGCTATACTATGCTATAGAACACAGCCTGTATCACAGCGCCACGCTCGGGTCCATTGCAGCTACTGGACAAAGGCTGCCGTCATGCATACACATGTAATCGAGTGCAGTGAGGTATTAATACCGGCGTCAAGAGGTTAAACACACCTCCTACCCCTCCCCCCAAAAAAAATAATAAATAAATAAAACCTAAGGAGACAGGTATGCGTGATGAGTTTCTGTGCAACTTAAACGTAAAACTTAAAATGGAGTCAATGGGGTGAATCATGACCGTTTAGAGAGAGGTAATTCATTAACATCACACAAAATGTATTGGACAAAGTGCTTCTAATTTACAGATATGGTATCTTTCCTATGCTCAAGTAACAAACAAAATTAGAAACAAGACAAAAAAACGAACGCAAATTTTTGTAATAATGAGCATCAGGGGGAAAATGGGAGGATTTTAGCTCAATTTAATTCTGCATTTTATGTTACAAATTTATTTTTATTTTACTTGTTTCTTGTGGCAAGATAATGAAAGATGTTTTCGACTAGTTTCACTTTTTTTGGTAAAAAACTTCTTTTCCTGCTTTGATTTAATTTAGATTTAATTATTTGACGTTTATTTTTAAGCTTTGACAACTGTAAGACATTTAAAATTAATTCTTCATGTCACTGTGAACAGCTGATCAATGGCCGAGCAACTGATTTAGTTTTAATGAGCAGTTTTGCCTCCCACTTTCCCCCTGAGGGTATGGATAAGTATACATCACCCAGGCACCCGGCCCATTCACCGGGAGCATGAAGGCGTATCATGGGTTTAGACCTAGGGAGAAACAGGTACCACAAGGTGCCTCAACATGAACATTGTTTATCCTGTTTGGTGTCATCGGTGAGTTTGATCTGGCCAGGGAAATCATTGTACATGTCTGTCTCTGGTTCCTGGGCTAGGGCGTTCTTGGCTATCGTTTGGAAGGCCTGCTCCACGTTGATACTTTCCTTAGCGCTGGTCTCAAAGTAAGGGATGTTGTTCTTGCTACCACACCAGTTCTGCGCCCGCTTGGTGGAAACCTTTCAAACAGAAACAAGGACAAAAATGCCCAATTGAAATCTCCCACTCTAGCTGGTAAATTAGACAAAGCTGGGCATGTTTCAAAAGTCCCAACATAATGTCGGACAGAGTTTTATATGAAAAACTGATTTTTGTTGGTTTGTTTTAAGAGACATAAAAAATCAGGTAATGAATGATAATAATTTTAATATTTTAAAAAGCCTGCAATGGATACTTAGTTACAAAGGAACACCACTTAGTGACTTGAAGGGTCATATCAGAGTTGTAGCTATGCTGGCCAGCACCGGCTGGCGTTAGCCGGCATTGCAAATCACCGGCCAGCACCTGGGGTGAAAATGAAGCTTGCCAGTTGGCAAGTTTTGACAGAAAAAAATAGGCTGATACTACAACGGCTCAACCTGCATACAGCCGGCACTGACAAATTTTCAGCTACAACCATACTTACTTGTCTATTCTCCATGTCTATCTTGTTGCCTAGTACGACGAAGGGGAAATTCTCGGGATCTCTGGGGCTGGCTTGGATCAGGAACTCATCTCGCCAGCTGTCTAGAGACTTGAAGGAATTCTGATTGGTCACATCAAAGACGAGTACGCAGCAATCTGCGCCGCGGTAGAAGGCTACACCAAGACTCTGGAACCTCTCCTGACCGGCTGTGTCCCAGATCTGAGACAATGGACAAAGCATTGAGACAAGATGTTAAGGTTTTGGAGAAGTGTTAAAAGTAACGCATGTCCGTATTACACAGTTCTGACTGGAAATAAATTATAAAAGTTAGCGACGCAACCACTTCTCATTACTCGCATAGTAGGTGACAGGTGGTGGGGATGCTCCGTTAACCAGTTCACGCCGGATGCCGTGTATACACACAACGTTTTTCCAGAATTCAAAACGAATAGAAGATAAACACGCCACGAGCAAGGCCGAAAATATCTGTCAGCGACCGGCTCAAAATGATCCTGGTGTGAACTGGTTTATCCTTATCCTCTACCCCCCGTTTTTAATCCTTTTGGAGGATCGAGGCCAAATGGCAAAAAGTGCCAATTGATTTTAGAGTATACAATGGGCTGAGCTTGAAGACCATACCCGACATTGTGCTCTATATCATCGGCACTGCTTCTTAATGTCATCGGTACTGACTCAACCAATAGCAGTGATTAGTGGAGGATTTGGGACAATCCTTTTCTGAGCAAATGCTTTCTAGCAAACAGAGCATCGGGTGTGCTTAACCCTTTTCTTACCAATGTTGAGTTTACTTAACCATTTTTAGCATAGTTTTTTGGCTAGAAACCCTGCCAGACGCAACAGATTGCATACTTTGTCACATTGAGTTGTGTGCAGAGTCCAGGAAGGTCAAGCAGTGACCACAGATGGACTGTGCTGGATCTGGCAGGGTTTAGTTTAAAGAAAGTGTTAAGGTGAGGTGAATCAGGCGAGTTGAAGCTTTGTGGCTTCTAATCTTGCTGAATGGATTCCTGGGTAGTCATTACACCTACCTGCATCGTGACTAGTCTGTCATCTACCATGACTTCTTTTGTAAGGAAGTCAGCACCAATGGTGGCCTTGTACTGGTTACTAAACTTCTTGTTGACATATTGGTTCATCAACGAAGTCTTGCCAACACTGCAAAGATATAGACGCAATTCAAACATGGACAAGTTTGCTTTAACCCTAACCCCTTGAGTGCTTTTACTAGAAAGTCCATTAAGTTTGTCATGCAAAAACTGCTGGTGTCCCGAGTCCATCAAGATCCACCAGTATACAATCTGGAGAAATCCTGAATCCATCAACAATCAACTAACACTTCAGTGGTGTTTCCATTATCTCAGATATTAAATGATTAAAGAAAATCCACTAATGGATTTCAGCTGATTTGGTGCAGTTCTCTGCCAGACCCAGTAGGGAGTTAGAGTTGATGCACAATGAAGGATTTTTGAGATCTGACTATATCAAAAGTAAACTTTCACAGAAACAGAAACTTTTTTAGGGCAAGGCCGCTTTGGCCTTAAATGAAGCAAAATAATAGAGGGCACCAAGGCCAAACAATATTTAGAGAAAGGGCACAGAGGCTAAAATGAGAAAAAAAAATCTTACACTCCGGTTCCACTACAGGTATTTGCAATGCAACCCCAACTCCCTGGGGTGTGTGGAAAATCATATTAAAATTGGAGAATTTGGGGCTGTTCGCTTGACGCGATCCTTGTGTGGCATTGGGGATTTTTCAGATTTTCTTCCTCACAAATTCAAGGCCGTTCATTTAGATCAGTAGGATAACTTCATCAAACACTTTTGACAATTGGAGCACCGCGTGCAGTGTGATCGTGACGACTATCGTTTTCCTCGTATATGAACATCAACACGTATTATGTACCACGCATGTATGTAGCACCGAGAAAAAGAAAGTCAGTTGACTTTAAACGTAAGATCTGCTGTACTTACTCCAGCTGGTACATGTGTGTACAAACACAGACATTATTTTAGCGGTGGGGTGTCGCTGCTAGAAGTATCAGTACACTCTGAAACTAGCTGGTCTCGACTGTACAGCGTACGCTATATTTATAGGGCCTAATAGCGAAGCTAGATTCAGATTGTGTCGTTAACGTTGCTGCGTGCGCAAAACGTAACGTATGCAGCGATATTGTTTTTAACACTGATTCAGTGATTAGAGAATACTAACGTTAGGCTCATGGATGTTTTTGTTTTTAAAAATGTTGCAAGGCAAAACTGGCCGTGAAGATGGCAATTTTTAGAGGGGCACCTCGGCCAGTAAAAAGGCCACATCGGCAATGGTGTCATGGCCATCATTTAATTCAAGCCCTGCAGTAAACAAAGGCCGTTTTCTAAACCCCCACCTCGTCTCCACTCGTCCCACCTTGGCAATGGTGAAGATCGAGCCCAAAGCCCTGTCGCACTGGACTTTTTTTTTTTAGTAAAGCTTTACTGAGACGAAAGGTACTTTTCACATTTTAAGTCCAGTGCAGACAGCCGTTTTTCTCTCAGTTACTTTTTCTGAGTCAAGCGGTTACTGAACAACTGGCCAACTGCTGCCCAAGAAAATTCCAAGGTCACTTTTTCCGAGATGATATAAAGTCTAGTGCGAACAGCGCGAGTCGACAAAAGAGGCTCAGGAAATTGTATATACTGACAGCTTGGTTAATTCTTTTACGGTGCCGGTCAAATTTTACCATTTTTCATTTTACCGTTGTCTCGGTATTACCCCCCACCCCCCCCCCCCCCCCCCCCCCCCCCCAACAAAAAACAAAAACCTGTTTTAAGCTGGGGTTTGGATAGAAAATGGCCAAAATAAACCTGGCAGAAGCGGGATTTGAACCTTCTACTGTATCTCTGGAATAATGTACTGGTGCTCTAACAACTGACAATGACTGAGCTACATTGTATCTTTCTTATCAAATAAGTTAAGAGGGCCTAATATTTCGATCTTAACCAGTTCGCGCCAGATGACGTATATAAACGCAAACATTTCCCCAAATTCAAAACGGATGACGCATAAACACGCCAAGTTCAAGTTCGGAAATGTATGTCAGCAGCGAGCAAGGCCGGAAATGCGTGGGTGTGCTTCCCGGCACTATCAGCCTGAACCCGCTTCGAATCAAGTTTCGTTAAAAATAATCCCGCCCGTGGGCTCGGCGATGTTAAAATAATCCCGGGGCGAACTGGTTAACAAGATATTCTTCAGAGACTAAATGACTGTGTACACGAAACAAACATATGGCAATATACAGCATGATGCACATCATGGACGCTGAAAAAACACAAAAGAAAAAAGCACAGAGTTCAATGGAACAAACAACAAAAGGAGGATTAGGCTGAAGGATTGAAGGGTGAGGTCAGTGTGGGTAGGATCAAAGGCAGGGTAGGAATGAATCTGAAACAGATGACAAATGGAGAAAAAAAGTAGAAGTTAATCATTTCCTAGTTGGATATTAAGCCCATGTGGTTGAATAGTCCGAAGACGATTCATCCAAACTTTCTCCCAAACTTTCTTACATGTATGTTAGCACGGACTTGGGACTCTCTCAAATTGTTAGCGTCTTTGTTCGGAGGTGCTAGTGAGAAGTGATAGACCTATATTGCCGTAAAGCCAGGCACTAACCCAATTTTACGATACAACCTGGGAAGCGATATCGGGATCACTGAATGAGGATACAACTTGTTTTAATTGTATTTCATTAACCAAACCAGAAGGGAAGCTGACTAGGTAAAGTAAACAGATAGAAACTGACTAAAAGTAAACAGACTTCAGGCATAAAGTAGCTCATTTTGCAGGTACTAAGGACATTTAACCTCGGTCTATTTGCACCTTTTGTTGATTGTAGTTTATCCGTCTGCCATTCACTACCAGTGAGATACATGTACATGTATACATAGGTAGGCAATAATAATGACACGGGATTTAGGGTATGTACATGTACAAGTATCTACATTGGATGGTCATGGACCACAGGTTTGTGTTCACTCACACATCTTACATGTATATGATAATATCCCTCCACACCACAGTAGATCTCAAACCAATCACCATTGTTAATACTTGCCTGCATGCACACATTTATACAACAAGCAAGAATTCGTGCAGCAGCCACGTCTCTCTAGCATGTTCATTTCATGTTAGGAAGGCACTGTTTGACTACAACCAAAACGACACTGTCGTGCGGTTTTGGTTACGTGTACATGTACGTGACATCATCATGTGGCTTTGGTAGTCATTTTGGTTGCTCTCTTTAACCAGTTCACGCCGGAGGACTGTATACTTGTACACGCAAAGTTTTCCCCAGATTCAAAACAGATGACGCATAAACACGTAACGAGCAAGGCAAGAAATGTCTGTCAGCAGCAAGCAAGGCCGGAAATGCGTGGGTGTGCTTCCCGGTACCATCGGCTTGAACCTACCTCGCATCGAGTTTTGTTAAAATCCCGGCGCAAACTGGTTAAGACGAGAAGTTCCCGGATGTCGAATTTGTCACAAGAACAACAACAACAATGCCAAGCACCATCAATACCTACATGTTAATTAACTGGAACATGTACTAGTTTAGTTTTGTCTTTCTTTATCACTTTTATGCTTTATTAATTTGTATTCTTTAAACCCTTTTCCTTTGAAATGAGTTGCTTACATGTAACTTTGAAGGATACTAAAGAAGTATCACTTTCGGTATCAGCATATAGTGGAGAATTTTGCATCTTAGGATTTTTATGGTTTCATTATTATTAGGATCATTGTCTGCCATTTGTTTGATTTTAACAATGCTGAACTGTGTTTAATAAATTTGACAGTTGTGTGACATTGACACAAAAAGCTAATGATATTTTGCATCATTGTTTACGACAACTCACAATAAAATAAATTTCAAAGTTAAAAAGGCTAATGAATTCAACTTCTTTAACCCTAACTCCCTCACGGCTTTTACTAGAAAGTATCCTGAATCCGCCACAGTCCACCAATTTTGGTTTGCAAAAACTGCTGTTGTCCCGAGTCCATCAGACTCCACCAGTATGCATTCTGGAGAGATCCTGAGTCCATCATACTCCACCAGCAAATGTTTGATGGACTGTGACGGATTCAGGATACCTAGGTGGCATACACAAAATTGCAGTGCGTTTCTCCATAGAGTCCATCACAGTCCATCACCTGAATTTCTGTATCCTGAATCCATCAAACTCCTGCAGTAACGCTAGGCTTAAAATCCTCAATCCATCACACTCCTCCAGTTGGTTCAATATGGAGGTATCCTGAATCCGCTAAAATCCTCCAAAACAGGAAATGGATTTTGATGGACTCAGGGTGGTTAGGGTTATACACACGCAGCGATAAATAAGGTTAACTGTACTCCAAGACTTTGTAAATTACTTAAACATTTAGGAAGCAACATATTGCCTAAATTTACTTCAAACTACAAGCAATAAAAGACCACATTATAGTCTTACCCACTGTCTCCTAGAATGATGACTTTCAATAAAACCTTCTTCCTTGAAGACATCTTGTCTTGCTTTCACTGGATCTGTAGACTTAAATGTAAAAAAATCTCCCATTAAAACTGCATGAGAAACTCAATGCAACTGACCCCTAGTATGGGCGTCTCTTTATATTTCTGTGGTTCTCATTTCCAACCCAACATATTTTGGGTTCCTGATCCAAGGACAAAACCCAACCTTTTTTATTATGCCTGACCCTGTCTGGAACCCCATTTACCCAAAAAATGAAGAGTAAATTCACAAAATCCAGCTGTGTTATTTGAAACCTATTGAAAATATCATAAATAACCTGTGGAATCCCAAAAGCTGAAAGAATACATTTTGTCCTCTTTTTTGTTTTTGTGTTATTTTGGTGTAGAACGAGTTTCTTGGCTCACTTTTCTGACCCCCAAAACTTGAGCTGTTTGGGTCTAGTCGCGATTCCAGTCGCACAGATGTTCTTTAAAAACTGGGCCCGTAACAACCTAATCGTCAATTGCAACTTGCCACTCGCGCGGCCTGGGAACGCGAATTTGCACATCATGCCGATTGTGTATACAGGCACCATTCCTATTTCGGGAACAAAATCCACTTTTAAATTATTAGACTAACCAAACTACATAGCTTGCAACATTAAAAGTCAACAGGTATGTCGTAGATAGGGGGCAGGGTTTCGATTTTTGTGGTAAATTTTAGGTTAAAAACAATGACTTTGACGGCTACCACTAGAAATATCGGGCTCCTGACCCCCAAAGGGCAGAGCCCAATACATGTAGTTAGAGAGGGTTTTTACAGGTTAACAATGTTAAACATTGTGGTACACAAACCCTGAACAAACTACGTGCAATTATTCCCAAAACTGCAGCACCGTCTACATGTACCTCAAAAAGTATTTTTTAAACTATTTTATCAACTCACAGTCACACAGAATGTGCGCCAATAAAAACCATAAAATTTCGGCCAATTTCTGTAAAAAACACGACTCTCAACGATGACAGAGCTGTTTTCCAAACCCTGGCTTCAGTTCTGTTGTGGCTCTGGCGCATTGCTAAACTGTATGAATGAAGCCTCCGCAAGATGAAGCTTGTGGCTAGTATAGGGTTCAACCCTGCTGGCGTCGGGAGCCCCATATACAGTACAGTAGTGCTAGAGGGCCTGGGTTACCCCTAGAAGAACTATGGGGCTCCCGACACCCGCAGGACGGAGCCCATAGATAGAGAGGATTTGTACAGGTTAACCGCCGTTAAACAATAGAAACCATGCACAAAAAGCAGGCAATTACCCCCATACTGCTGCACAGTCTACCTCAAAAAAGAATAATCTAGTATTTTATAAACTCGTCCAGCCGCTGCGCCAAAAAAACGGTCGAATCTCGCCCAATTTCTTTTAAAAAAAGTAAAAACTATCCCTGTTCTGCGAACGCGACTGTTACAAGATGGTGGATAACCGTACCTTAACCCCAGTCGCTATCCGGGATCAGTGCGGACCAATCACATGGCTTCGGTCAACGATGACCGGGCTGTTTTCCAACCCTGGCTTCGGATCTGTGTTTGATCATGAGGTCTCCAAGATGAAGCTTCAGCTTGTGTTTGGGAAACGACCAATGCGGCTGTAGCTTTAAATTTCGTACGAGTCTAAGGTATTTTGTGTACGCATGCCTTGACAAGGC
Organism: Crossaster papposus; assembly: GCA_037893245.1. Classification (NCBI taxonomy): domain Eukaryota; kingdom Metazoa; phylum Echinodermata; class Asteroidea; order Velatida; family Solasteridae; genus Crossaster; species Crossaster papposus. Next base: position 110,206 of record JBAIAA010000119.1, on the reverse strand, counting down.
TACGACGCACTTAAACGTGCAAAACCACGTTGATTCGCAAGACAGTGTAACCAAAAAACACGTTCGAAATCGCATTTCCTAGTGTAAGAAACTGTTCAAAATCTATACAAAATATGGTGTAATTAGATTTGAGAGAATTATACTTTAGGTTGATCAAGTCATTTTGGAATGATAAAAAACACCTTTCAGTTTCACTCTATTGAGCGGGGCTGCAGATATATACACAATCGCCCACATCATTGCGTTTTGGACAAAATTACACTTCCGACTTTTTGTGCCAGGCATAAGCCGGCCACTTTACAACTAAAAACACTCAATTTAATTATATTCAGTGTAAGAAGTCAAATCACTTTTCTATCATAGGCTTACCTTGTAACTGTCAAAGCTAAATAAATAAGCAGTGGTTGTCAGAAATAGCACACTTTTTTACGCCTCCCTCGAGTTAAAACTTCCACATTGAATCGCTATTTACTGCGTATACTCGTCGATGTGGTAATTTTACATGCATGTAGGTCACGTCACGAGACCATTACATTGACTGGTACTACACATAAATTCCGTATAGTGAAAAACACGCTGCCTGAAAGGTGAACCTGATACCAGCGACTAACCTGACGTAGTCCATTATTTTCTTCACGCGAGATTTTACGTTATTTGGCAAATCTGGTTCCAGCCTCGCGCGCTCTATGAAGCGTCCGGGTCCGTTCAGTTTGCATTTGTGGTTTAGCTAACGTTAGGCAATCACTTTTTGTTTACAAATTTGGGGTTCGTTTCACTCAAAACCATTGCAGGAAAATAAAATCCTCAAGTTCAACTTTTGCGCATATTAATTGCTTCCCCCATCGGCATCGATCTCCCACGCATCAGATCTACGCTTTCCACTACGCAACTTGCTCAAACAATCATGGTACTAGGTCGGATTTACTCATTTATGTAGGCCTATTTTAATGTAGAGGGCGCTATACAGGCCGGATGGCTAAATAGCGTTTAGTTTACTTACTTAAGTTAAGTTTTTGCCAAAGATGACAGTAATACAATCTTTCCTTATGCAGTGCGCCCACAAATGACGCCATTATAGACCAGATCTCCTAAGTTACTCTACCTACTATCGTCTGCAAACCTGCAAACATTGGATGAATTTATCTTGATCGAATAAGGTTGTTTCACGTTCTAGTTGCGCATGCTCAGTAGAGCGCCCTCTGTAGGCCTACTACATGTAGGAGAGGGGAACACCCATATAAACACGCTATCATCCGGGTAAGTTGCGTACCCCTTTTTGCGCTGAATCCAAGATGGCCGCGGAACGTGAAACAACCTTATACATTGTATGCATACAACTTCACACAGAGTCAGTCAACTACCCATTCAGCAGTCGTGCAGGGCCTGCGTTGCATATAGTGCACGTACGTAGTAGGGGCCTTTTCGAAACCTTTGCTTCGTCTTCGGCTTCGGCTTCGCCTCCGAATTCTGAATTACTGAGAAGCAAATATAAATTATAGAAAATATAAATAGTTTAACTTTTGGGTTCATAGATTGAATGTTTCTGAAGCACAACAGGCATCAAAATGTCGCAGGGAATCTCGCAGTTGGGAATCTAGAATCGCCTTAAGCCAAAGACGGAGACGAAGCCAGGGATTCGAAAAGGCCGTAAGTCTCTCGAATCACCATTCTGCGATTGGCTCCCCTCTTTGGAGTTCTATAACCGTGTCGTTTGTGGGTGCTGCGTGAAAAGATTGTCGTGATGTATGCGGCGTGCACACTATCGATTACTGTCGTCATTCGTAAAGACTAAAGTTTAGCCAGCACAGCAGGCCTGTATGCAGGATTGTTTAGGGGGGGGGGGGGGGTGTAAATTTGTCTTGATGGGACCAAAAAATAGAACAAAATTTGTTCTTGTGCCAGTACCGTTTTTTCTACTTCAAAATACCATTATTCATTATACCATTATTCACCCAAAAAAATGTAGAACTTTTGGTATTACATAATTAAATACTTCTGTACACATATATAATTAGATAATTTAATTGTTTATTCTTTGTTTATTGATTTTTTTCCCTATTCTGTGTTAATGGCAGCGTTGAAATAAATGTACTACTACTACTAAACATTTTTAGCTCTATAGCCCCATAAATGTGGCTCAAATACTGGACTTCCTCCGTATTTTGAGCCACACAGCGGCCACAAAACCTTAATTTATTAGGCTTTTGTTTTTGCTTGAGTGGGGGAAGGGTGCTAGGTTTTTGCTAGGGTGGGGGAAGCATATAAAACCTTCCTTTAATTAACGCTAACAATTGATTTAAAATTTCAGATTTGGCTTGGAAAATAGTGAGGACCTTGGTCTTGGCCTCATAAAAAGTTTGTAAAATGTGTCAGTATATGTTAACCATTACCCTGCCAGACCCAGCACAGTGTATCTGTGGTGACTGCTTGACCTTGCTGGACTCTGCACACAAGTCAATGTGACAAAGTATGCAATCTGCGCCTGGCAGGGTTTCTAGCCAAAATACCCTGAAGGGTTTAGGGTTAGTGAGTGCGTATTAACCCTAACCCTACCTAATGCTACTCTCACTGACTTGTGTGCAATGCCTGTAGTAATTTTCAGTATTTGGTACTTCACCCCTTATTGCACTCGTAGTACTTTTTAGCATTGGGTCCCTCTGCTTGCTGAGTGTGCATGGCCCATGTATGCTGTGTAAGGTGTTCTAAACTCTACAGCAAAAATTGTCACTTGGGACACAATGGGTCAAGGCTGGACTACTGCATTTTTTGCCGGTTAAGTATTACTGACCTGTATTGCCACTATTAGTATTTTGTAGTTGGCAGTATCTGTATACTCTGTCAGTATACACCCAAACATCAGTCACGGAGAGACCCAATGCTACAAAATACTAAGTAGTACTCTGTCGTACGCAGTTCTTTAGCCCAAAGTAAGGCCTAGGGGGTTAGGGTTAAAGGTGTCCTGAATGTATTTTGCATTTTTCCCAGCGCTCAAGTCACTGTTGGATTTTTATCTGCATTTAGTTATTCTAATTCTGTGTTTTTCTGATTTTTATTTAAAACCAAGGTGAACCTTTATGTTTGAGGTATCTTTCGTCCGACATCATGTCCTTTCCTGCTTCTCACAAAACGGTGATTGTCTTGGACCATGGACCATTTTTTGCCGATTCGTGTGAGCATCCTGTTGACTATGATGTAGTGGCTCTAAGCAAGACACGATCGACTGGTTTCATTCCGCTAACACCGTTCTGCAAGTCACTTTGGACCTGCAGTGTGGAGTCTACGCTGGAGTACTGCAGAGTGGTCTATGACATCTTCCCAAAGGGAAAATTGGTAACACTTGTGTTTGTGTTCTCGGGCAAGACACTTTACCACAAGAAAAGAGAGAAAATTGGGTTTAAAGGGATCGTATACGTTTGGTAATTGGAACCCACTGTTTGTTTCAATCCTATATAGTTATAGATATATACCATAAAACTAACCTGTAAAAATTTCATTTCAAAAGGTGGTAGCGATTTTGAGATATTGCCGAAAATCTGGAGCGGTTATGTCCACGCAGGAAGAATAATCTGCATTGGAATACACACTCTGAGAAACATCACTGCAGTAACGCTTCTCAGATTCAAATTTGTGGGGACAAAAAGTGATATCTTTTTCCATAACCGCAGTACTTCGAAGTGGAAAATTTCAAAAAATGCATTATACTGTCCAAAGCTGCTGTACTTCTTACCAAGTAAGTTTTTATTGCCATTAATTTATGGAGTAATTACCAAACATACACGATCCCTTTAAAGTTACAATATAATTGAGTCGTTAAAAAGCACACTGTTGATACTTGGCAGAACAGTCTTGAACAACAGTAACTTTAGTGCAAAGGGGTGGCAATGGAAGCTTGGTATGGTAATACTGGAAAAGTACAGGCATAAGAAAAGCAATGTGTCAAATACAGACATTTCTGGACTTCATTATTTAATAACTTACATAGTAATCATTGGACAAGGATCAAACTCGGATGAAGTTAACAATCCTTTTTTGTACTCTTTTGAATTTTAGTTTTTCGTCACTGTGTGAAAGATTAACAGTTTCATGTTTCCTTTTTTCAAAAAACAACCCCACCAATATTGAAAAATTCACCCCAGCACATATATTCTGATTTATATATTCATATAAATCAGAATTCCTGACTTCCGGCTCGTTGTGCTTGATGGCATAACATTTGCATTTAGGAATAGTTGTGTCACAGTGCAAGGCCTGTTTTATTTTGGCATACCGGTACATGTAGGTATAGGCACCCACCCCCCGTTATGGGGACAGGCTCTTTTGCTTTTGTTAAAAAACTTTTGAATATTCTTGACTCGATCTCCATAGACTTTGTACACAACCACTGATGTGGCAGCAGGATCCTCTATGATAACACTGAGCTTCATATTGTTAGCTGTTTCGGTTTTTCACCGAAACAGCTTTTGTTTTCGTTAAAGTTTTTTTTTTTCTTTTTTTTTTTTTTTTTCCTTTTTTTTTTTTCCACTTTCAGTGTTTTTACCCATAGGATTTACACACGTTTGTTCTGCCAATACACTTTGGCACTTTGGTAAACCCAATCGACTTGAGACTTGGTATACACTTAGACATCCATCCACAGATGGTCCTAGAAGAAATTTGGCTCGATTGCGTCATTCAAGGTCACGTGACGTCACGTTAAAGGTTAAATTTTACCCATAGGTTTTGTACACGTTTTTCTTCAGACTATTGACTTTGGCACTTCGGTAAATCCGACCGACTTGAAACTTGGCATACACTTAGAACACCACCCCCAGATGTTTCTGAAAGAAATTCGGCACGATTGCGTCATTCAAGGTCACGTGACGTCACATTAAAGGTTCACATTTTTCTCCCATTGGTTTTGTACACATTTTTCTTTAGACTATTGACTTTGACACTTTAGTAAATCTGATCGACTTGAGACTTGGCACACACTTAGACCACCATCAACATACGGCCCTAGAAGAAATTCGGCACGATTACGTCATTCAAGGTCACGCGGCGTCACGTTAAAGTTTCTATTTTTTTCCCATAGGTTTTGTACACGTTTTTCTTTAGACTATTGCCTTTGACACTTTAGTAAATCTGATCGACTTGAGACTTGGCACACACAAAAGACCACCACACACATATTGAAAGTAATTTTAGACACTCGAAACAGCTCTGTGTTTGTCCACAAACACATGTCTAGTTTGGTTTTTTTCTTCTTCAGATTTGTGTAGTGGCCAGTGACACGCAGGCAAGACCTCTAAACACCTGGTCACAGGATGATCAGAATACGGCAAACGTAAGATACATGACTAATTGTACAGCAATTGCTGGGAAAGGTCTGAAACCCTAACCCTCCAGGGTATTTTGAATGGAAACTAGGGGTGTGCATTTACGGGTAGTTTGGGAACCGGGTACCCGATCACAAAAAAACATGGGTACCCGGATACCCGATAAAGAAGCCAACCCCAACAATCTCAGAAGTTTCATTTCCGCTTATATGTACAGATCTGCAGTATAATGCTGCCACATCAGTTAATACAGCAAGATGGAAGTGTTTACAGTGAGCTTTGCCTTAACCCTAACCCTGCCAGACCCAGCACAGTGCATCTGTGGTGACTGCTTGACCTTGCTGCACTCTGCACACAAGTCAATGTAACAATCTGATGCGTCTGGCAGGGTTTCTAGCCAAAATATCCTGGAAGGTTAGGGTTAATTAGGGCGTAAACTGCAAATTCACGATTATAATCAATTTAAAACAAATTGTTTCCTATGTAACCTGGTTTCATTTTGAAAATTCCCAGCAAATGACATTCAAACCTTTTGCTTTTATCCGTTCATATGTTTAATGTCTTAAAAGTTACTACTGTATGTAGTTTGTAAAGTTGGTTATGGGTACTGAATTCCATAATCTGGAACCGGTTCCTGACATCAACGGATGAGCACTCGGGTACCCGGTTCCGTTGCACAGCCCTACTAGAAACCCTTCCAGATGCAGCAAAGGGCCTCGTTTGTAAAAGTGACAACCCCTGCTCAGTGCAGCAATCTGGTCCGACATCTCAAGGTCAAACTGCCTCAGAGTCTGTGGCCACCCAACGCAGCAGAATACATCTCTGGCATTGTTCAATGGGGACTAATTCTCAATAGTTTTAGACTGTAGTTGTTTATACACTGGTGTTGACAACTAAATGCATCAAAGTGCACCAGACTTATCTTTACATGATGCACTGTGCTGTGCTTGGCAGGGTTAGGGTTAATATGGCCAATGCACTCCAGCTGCAGTGCACTGGAGGATTCTTTGCATGTGCAGTGAAAGGCACTTCTGTAGTTAATAAATGGGCATATGGCTTTGCTTATCAGTGTAATACACGATGGCCTCATAGCGTGACCCAGTTGACCTGCAGTTTCCTATGGCATTCCTGATCCTTGGAGTGCGTTGGAGGCCCATGCCAACAAATATTGTTGGGTGACCATTGAAGTGCATTGAGTGTAAACAAGAGCAAGAATGTAGTTGATCCTACAATTGTCTCTTTTTTACCATGTAGTTGATCCTACAATTGTTTCTTTTCTACCTTGTAGTTGATGCCAGCTCTGGCAGCTCTAGGTCCACTCCGTTCATCTAAGAACATGGATGCTAGCATCATGAATGGTCTGTCTGCTGCTGTAGAGTTATTGACGGAAGGAACGGATCATCAGTTGGTGGCACAGACGCTAATGAATGAGGATGGTGACGAGGAAAAGGTCATCAATAGAGGGCGCATCATATGCCTCACGTCCGTCAAGAGGTGAACCTCAAAATTTATGACTTAACCCCGGTTCATACTCGGCTCGATAGAGAATACGTATGCAAATTTGTGATGTTACAGCAATAGTTTAATACAGTTGAATTCAGCGAATGTTCGCAGTAAATGCTTTGTGACGTCAAATTTGTATCGCATTCGCTTTTGCGTGATTGAATTGGCCTTTATAATTATTTTTTAGCCCTGGGTAAGTATGTCGAGTACTCAAGTACTAGTGTTTAGTTTTTGCTACTCATAGCGCTACTCGCATTTTTTAAAACTATTTGATTACTCGTGCCAGCCTGAGTAGCAATAAATATACTAGCGAGTAGTGATTTGTTAGCAAGCATTGATTGTTGACAAATACCGATTAAGTTGTGGTCGTAATATGGAACGACGAGTAATGAATTGACTTGCCACTCCCCACAATGGCACGCCTTCAATGGCACATCTCATTCCCAAATACCAAGGCCTCGCCAGTTAATAGACGATCCTAATAAACTAAAGCCTTTGAGTGAGCCGACACAAAATGTAGCAAAAATCGCCGACCGCAAATGTCGCCAGCCATCTCTGTGACTGCAGAGTTTATACAATGGAAGCAATACCTGTACCTCTCCTGCAGATATCAGGTTTTTAAAATAACATTTTAATAGCGGAACACTATTTGTGACCTGCTCCAACAAACCCCAGACAAAGTTGATAATTTTAGTTTTTTAGATTTTGCTTTTTTCGAATTCTTTAGGTTCTCAGCTTTAAAATTATGTATCATTATGTACCCCCACCCTATCTCCCCTGGAGGGAGGATTTAGTGGTAAAACCCCGACAACCTAATTGGGAGATAAACAGCTTTGAAGTTTAGAAAAGCGTATTATTTATATACATTTGTTTCACAAAATTTACAGAAAACAAGCTTCTGGGTGACAGATTTTTTTCAAAATTGGGGAAATTGTAGGTTAATAGTTAGGGATTCAGAAAAACCCCAAACCTCAAAACGGTAAAATGCACCCCTAAATGTCTTCATCATGAGTACATTGTAATAGAACACATTATGCGACTTTGTTCGGGTTTCGTTGGAACAGGTCACATTTGCAGGGTCGGTGGGATTGTAAATTAATTGAGTGAGTTCAGTCACATGAAATTGTTCATGTTTTCTTTTATTGCGGCGGGACAGCACAATGCCAATTAATTGACCTCAATGCATCAGACAATTGTGGTTCCCAAAACCCCCAGTAAATTAGAATGAATAGCAAAAATTGTTGGTTGATTTTGGAGGATGCATTGTGTAGAGTTCATAGGCTGCCCCCAGCATTGTTTATGTTCAGCCTTGCATAATGGAACCCAGCATTATGCTTGATATCATCCACAAGTGAAGGATTTGGGAGAATTTGAGCAAGGGGCACCCCTACACTGACCAAATTAAAAAAATAACGGATGAATAACAAGTGATTTTGAAGAATTGAAGATGAATGTGATTCTTAAATGGTGACAATTACAGGATTTAAGATGGTTCATAGCCAAAAGGACCTGGGGGGGGGTGGGGGGTAACCAGTTCGCGCCAGGATTTTTGTAACATTCACCAAGCCGAGGCGCTAGATAATTTCTAACAAAATTGTTTAATTTTTAATTATTTCTTATTTGTACAGTGAATCACACGGTGACATGCTGACAGAGTACGTGAGGGACACAATCACGCAGCAGAACAAAGTGGTATTAGCTGGAGACAGTGAGACGTAAGTGAGAGATGACTTTATAGAATGTTAGAAGTAGTCAGCAGGCAGGGATGTAGTCGAGTCCATCACAAGTCCATGCCCTGCAAGTCCATCACAAGTCCTCCAGTTCTAATTCAAATCACAAGCTATTCAAATCAGCTTTGACAAAAGCATTCCTTTGTCACTGTTCAACCAGTTACTTATGACTGGCTTTATGACTGGACTTGTGACTGGACTTGTGACTGGCTTTATGACTGGACTTGTGACTGGACTTGTGACTGGCTTTATAACTGGACAGTCACAAGACTTGTGCAATGACTTGCAGGGACTCGACCACAACTCTGTCAGCATGTGGTTAAGTATACATGTTATCAGTTATTAAACTGTTATCTGTTATATTCACTGGACTGGGATTGGAACCACTAAACTACTGTATGGGTCTATTTTTGTTTTAACTAACACGCATGGATGAAGATGTAGAACAGATTTGAAAACAGCTGATAGGGCTGGATAGCTTAGTTGGTAGAGCACCGGTAAGGTAAACTAGAGGTTTCAGGTTCCAGGTTCACATTCCACTCCAGTCAATTTTTATGTTCACTGTTTTCCGTTTAGATGTACATCCACTACATGTACATGCACAGGTGTGTTATAAAACACATAGAGACTGACATAATTTGGTCACTAGTGCACGTCTATGGACTCCTTGGGCACGTCTGTGGACCCCTCGGGCACGTCTATGGACCCCTCGGGCACGTCTATGGACCCCTCTGGCCTGTGAGTGACCAGAAGAGGTCTTATTTCTCTCGGCGTTTGGCCTTCTGGTCACTCACAGTCCCTCGGAGCACATACATGTAGGCGTGCACTAGTAACCTCATTGCCAGTTTATATGTGTATAATAACGGGAAGAGTACAAATAAATTAAGTGTTTAGTCATGTTATTGGTTGAGGGCCCCCATTATTAACACGGCTGAGCACCTAATTTATTTGAACTCTTCAAATCTTATTAAACATGATATGTTTGATATGTTTTGCTAATATTTTCATATATCTCTGTGAAAGTCTCAGTGTTAAAAATATACCCCTTATTTGTTTTTGTTTACCCCTATTATCTGTGACTTTTCAGGATATTTAAATGCAAATTAGCTGAGCACCCTCATCATATGGTTTCGGGCACTCCTTGCTACACCCTTGATCGTTCAATCAGTGTCGAAGATGCAACTACATGTAACATCTTGTCTGTAATTTTCTGTCTTTGCCAATTCAGAATAAAATTGCTTCATTTAAAAGTGCCACATTTACAACAATTTTTTTAAAACCTTTTTGTTGCTACAGCCTTTTACCGATCGCACACTGCGATTTAACCCTGATTAACATACTGCCGACCAATAAGGAAGCAGGGATCAAAGACCGGTCCCCTGCTCCCATGTCCCCACACCTGACAGCTGAGGTCCACTCTGCTAAGGCCGGCCGTCACCTTGCCAACAAACTCTCTGTCATCGCACAGAAACACTACGACCTGGCTATCACCACCGTAACAGGAATACCAATGAAGGTAAAGCCTTCCATATTTCAATAAAATTTTCCAAATCAAGGATTTCTTGAGATTGCAGTTAAGAAACAAGATTATACACTTAACCAGCTCGCGCCAAGATGATTTTGACATTTACCATGCCCAGGAACAGGATTGTTTTTCACAAAACTCGATCCAAGACGAGTTCAGGCCGGCATCCGTGGGTAGCACACCCTGATATTTCAGACCTCTCTTGCTGCGAGCCTGTCGCTGACCAATATTTCCGACCTTAGTCGTAACGTGTTTATCCTTCATCCGCTTTAAATTCTGTACAAATTTTGCTTGTATACACTGCATCTGACGTTAACTGGTTAAAAGGAAAGACAACTTTGGCATTTCAGCAGACATGTTGACCAATTCAAGAACACTTTTTGTTAGTTTTGTTAATAGTACGAGTGATAATTTTCCCTAAATGTACTGCCACAGACGGATATATTAGGTAAATCCGTAATAAACGATATATTTTTGCAGTTATACTATCAAATTTTATTTTGCTTCTCTCATTCCAGGAGGAGCAAAATGCCATGAGTTCAGCCAACTATGACGTGGAACTCCTTCATCTAAAGGAAGCACATGCTGAACTGCGGAAACTAGAGTCTCTCATGACCAACCAACCGGAACCAGAACCCTCCAACACGATGGTTATATCTACCAAGGGACCCGTAGCTACAGTCACTAAGTCACCAGAGAGCAATACTATCCTGCTGAAATGGTGTCAGCCAAGGTCTAGCTCTGTAGGTAAGGTGGTAATACCATGGTTATATCTACCAAGGGACCCGTAGCTACTAAGGATGTGAATCTACGTTTAATTTTGTAAACGTTTAGCAAACTTTTCCCGTAACGTTTAAACGTTTAAACGTTTATTGAAAACTTTAAAAGGCTGCCGCCTGTCCCGGTCTATTTGCGTAACTGCGGTCGCGTTTGTTTGTATACATTGTGTACACTTAACACCATTTTTTCTATGTTCTTTGAAGGCTAAACATTTCAAGAAGCATCACCTGCAAGTGCTGTCAAATCAAGTGTCATTTCAAGGAATGTCCAGACCAGCCTTAGGGAGATCGTTTATTTATTTATTTTTTAGCTACGATTAAAAATAAAAAATAAAAAATAAAAAATAAAAAACGTTACCCTCACGAATTTCGCGATAGCTGCAGCATTCCAGCGAGTACTGCTGGTATACATTTATCTACGAACGCCAGTCCTCAAAGTTCGGTCACCTTGTAAATAGGTTTGTATAAACAAGAGATATAATGTATCAAATTGGACAATGGGGCTGTCAATCATTCTCTGGAGCCTGGAGAAATATTCTTTTGGGGGCCGAGATTTTTTTAAGACTGGGGAACCCTTAAACTGTATCGGAAAAATAAGAGAAACATATTTTCCAGCAGATGATAGAAACATTTTAACAATTTTCTTAAATAAGTATACAATTCTTTTCGAACCACAATATTGTTTACGGGGGAGATGTCGCAGAATCGTCAATGGTGATTAAATAGTCGACATCAATTTGGATAGAAATAAATACAGGGTTTGAACTTGGAAACTATAACTTTGTGTTTATTACTTGCAACAACAAAACACCCAGATAAATGGCGAAAACTCTACTTAAGCTTGGGCGATACCGCGATATTATCGAAAATCGCGATACCAGTTCTTAAACGATTTACGATATGTATATACAAAATGTATTAAGATGTATTAAAACCTGAGCCTGTTTATTTACGAAACCCTAGTCCTACAAACAAATAATTCCTAAGGCTAATTATGTAATTTGCCTTGTTTTTATATAAAACAAGAGATAGGGTACTTAAAGACTTGTTTGAATAAACTCCAAAAAAAATTCCAACAGTTTTCAGGGGTAAATAATAATACGATTATATTCCAAGTAGGGGCAAGAAATCCAGACAATGATTGACAGCTGACCTACAAATTGTATAACATTGTAGCAAGCGGACCAACATGCGGCCTGCCATCACTTTGGAATTTCAATAGGCTTGGGATGGGAGCCTAAAAGGTGAAAAAAAACATGCCGACCACTGAAAAATGCTGGCGGGCTAGTCAAAAGTCAACATTACTGATCTGGCCGGCTAGTGGAAAGAAAAAGGAGAAACCCGTTAACAGTGACGGCCGGGCTGATGAACTCAGTGAAGAATAGACAACGGGGAGCTCTTGGAAGTTCGCCGACTTCGTCATCAGTGTCTTTATTAATGTAGTCTTCCTGAAGCGGACAACGAATCTTATTGGTGGTTCGGGCTCGGGTTGTTCCTGTGGTTGAACAAACTGCCGTTCATAGACCAATCAAAAAACAATTCTGCAGTTTTACTTCAGTCGGCATAATCCTTTGTGATGTGGTTAATAGTAGGCCAGAGCGGCAGGTTCTCTCCACAGCTCCCGATCCTGCGGTTGGTAGCCGTTATGTTTCTTGTAAAAAAATGCGACGCACTTTGTGAGACTATTTCTGTGGTTGTTGGCGCTGAAGTGTTGATTTTTTATTGACGTCACAAATTAATCGCGATATCATCGAATATCGCGATATATTTTTGACGATATATCGTGGATGAAAAAAAGCAGTATCGCCCAAGGCAAGCTTAACTCTACATTTATATCACTCTTCAAAAACTAATTTTAAAGTTTACACATCCCCATTCCACAAGTATTCTGATATGTCACTCCCAGCGGTACCCGTTCTACGATCTAAAGAATATTTTATCCGTCGAATTGTTTTTTGTAAGGGAACAGTGGTGTTTGCACTTGCAGCCCAAGCCGATCTTAATAAGCGACACAGATACATTGTTTTAAATAACGCATTTGTTTGATTACTGCAAAACACGCCGACTGGTGATTTAAGCAAATTTAAGTTCCAACTTCACAGAAAAATAAAGAAATACGAGAGACTCAGAATTGTTTGAAAACTTAGTAGTTTAATCTGAATAGCCCTCGGAGAAAGACGCCATCCACGCCTGTTTATTTTTTTCCCAGCAGCGGCGTATTGAAAACATCAAACACATGTGTACATGTGTTTGATGTTTTCAATACGCCGTTACTGGGAAAAAAATTAACAAGGCGTGGACATGTATAATCATCATCATGGGCACAATAGATACCGGCAGCTGCTGGTCATTGAGAAAAGTATCTGATTAATCTTATTGGAACATGACCAAGTACTACAGGCATTACAAATGCTTTCTAAAATAAATAGATGTTTGAAGAAAGTAAATTCTTCGTGAATAAAACTTGAGGGTATGGCGTAAATGGAAGGTCCATTTATTTTTTATTCGAGTTCCGTTTAAGCGTTTGAAAAAAATTCTAAACGGATTTGGTTTTGTTGACGTTTACACGTTTAAACGTTTAAAGGTCACATCCTTAGTAGCTACAGTCACTAAGTCACCAGAGAGCAATACTATCCTGCTGAAATGGTGTCAGCCAAGGTCTAGCTCTGTAGGTAAGGTGGTAATACCATGGTTATATTCACCAAGGGACCCGTAGCTACAGTCATATAAGTCACCAGAGAGTAATACTATCCTGCTGAAATGGTGTCAGCCAAGGTCTAGCTCTGTAGGTAAGGTGGTAATACCATGGTTATATTCACCAAGGGACCCGTAGCTACGGTCACTAAGTCACCAGAGAGTAATACTATCCTGCTGAAATGGTGTCAGCCAAGGTCTAGCTCTGTAGGTAAGGTGGTAATACCATGGTTATATTCACCAAGGGACCCGTAGCTACGGTCACTAAGTCACCAGAGAGTAATACTATCCTGCTGAAATGGTGTCAGCCAAGGTCTAGCTCTGTAGGTAAGGTGGTAATACCATGGTTATATTCACCAAGGGACCCGTAGCTACGGTCACTAAGTCACCAGAGAGTAATACTATCCTGCTGAAATGGTGTCAGCCAAGGTCTAGCTCTGTAGGTAAGGTGGTAATACCATGGTTATATTCACCAAGGGACCCGTAGCTACAGTCACTAAGTCACCAGAGAGTAATACTATCCTGCTGAAATGGTGTCAGCCAAGGTCTAGCTCTGTAGGTAAGGTGGTAATACCATTGTTATATTCGTCAAGGGACCCGTAGCTACAGTCACTAAGTCACCAGAGAGTAATACTATCTTGCTGACCTGATATTTTGACAAATGTTGCATGTTGCTGCATCTGGCAGTGTTTCTAGACAAAATACCCTGGGGAGTTAGGTTAATAATAATAATAATGATAATACATTCTTTTATAGCGCATTTCTGAACTTGGAAAACACCCAATGCGCTTTACATCTTACATCTGATATACACAATTTGAGGATTACAATGACTTCCTTTAAAATCAATAATACATGTAGCTTAGCAAACTTATATAGGATTACGTAAACAATTCCCGGAACAGGTGTGTTTTTAGTGGTTTCTTAAAAAGTTCAATATTGGGTTTTGCTCCTGATTGAGATATGGTATAAATACTGTGTATACTCATTTTAGACTCAACTAATTTTCTCTCTGTACCTTTTCTCTGTTTTACCCAGAGTTACTTCACTGCATGGGGGCCTACAGAGTGTCACCAGTTGGAGTGAGTTTAACCTTTTCAAGTTTATCAAATATTTTACACAAGGTGGCTTTTCCACTTCGCCTGCTTCACGGTGAGAGTGGGCGATTTGAGTTTCCTTTCACCATATTGACATCATTGAGCTTGTAAATTGTCACGAGTTGAGCTGGTCTTTGGAATTAACAGGGGTGATACTGATATAGTGCCTTGTGCAGCCATTATGCTGCAGTTGGATATTTGGGCTTTGTCAGTAGGTGTGCACCCTGAAGGAGTGAAGTGTGAAAAAGAAAAATGGTAAAATGATTGTAAACCAGAAAAAACACCAAAACCACCAATTGGCCATTTTATTCAGATTGTTTTTCTGTTTTTATCAAATTCCCCATAACCCCAAATAGGGGTAAATAACTACCTTTTAGGGAGGGAGGAGGGGGGGGGGGTGGTATTTGGTCTGTTGGGTTGCAAAATACTTAATTAAAAAAGAATGGCAAACTACCTAACCCAAAACACCAGAAAAAAAACAGTTTTACAGTATCTTTAATTATAGCTCAGCTTTTTTTACCATCGTGTAGATCGGAAAAAGCTTGATCATTTGTGTGAAAATCATCAAAATGTATGTGTGGAGTCCACCCACAAAGTTGCCCTTATTCTATCTAGGCAGAATGGGGCTTTTCCTTGCTATTATCGTTCAGCATTACCCTTTTTAGCTTTCTTTGTTACCTGTTATTTTCCCGTTGCCTTCATATCAGGTTAACAGCCGTCCATCAGTGTGCCTTACAAACTTCCTACTAAACGGCCGTCAGGTGATGTTGGAACAACCCCGCAAAACAGGCACCAAGTTGATCTCCCACATGCTGGCTAGCCACGGTGGAGAGATCTTCCTACACTGCTTGGCTACAGCTAGGTCTAGCCTAGAAGATCCACCATCTATCAGTGAGGGGTGTGGGGGAAGGGTGACTGACTATCGTATCACCGACTTTGGGGTGTTTATGAAGGAGAATCGGCTGGCACCATGCCAACCTACACCGGAAACGGAGGAGGAACAACCTGTTGAAAGAGGTGGGTAGTCATTGAAACCACAGATACCGCTACCCAATGAGCGGGTTCATTAGATGGGTTGTTATTGTTATTGTTTACCTCTGCCCATCTCTGATGCCGGAGGTTTTGTATCACTTCTGTCTGTCCGTCTATCTGTCTGTCCGTCTATCTGTCTGTTTGTCTATCCGTCTGTTTGTCTATCCGTCTGTTTGTCTATTTTAATAGCAAAACTACTGGAGGGATTTTAACAAAACTTGGCGGTTAGATAGTTTATGGGTCAGGGATGATTCCATTAAATGTTCAAATTGATCAGGAATCTGTATTCCTTTAAATGATTTGTTTAACAGTAGGAGATTTGTTGCACTCTACTGAGTGTCCTTTTGCTAGTTTCTGTGTTTATTTGTCCGCAGCTAAGGCCCAGCTTGAGCGTATGACGAGGCACTATCCGGTGGTCATTGGTGATACAATTATCTTCAACATGCCATTGGTAAGGAAGGACTTCTTGACCGTTCAGTGACCATAGTGACCATAGTGACCAAAGGGGCTAAAGAGCTAAAGCTACAGATTGCTGGCTTATTCAAATTTTTGGAATTATGTTACCTGATGGAATTATGTAACATCACATTTTGAGTGGCATTTACGTACATATTACTTAATATTTGGTCAAATTTCCACCCCAAACCGCCCTGCTTGTCACTCCCTGTACTCGCCCAAAATGAACATGAGTTTTTGTCACATACGCAAATAACTCAAACTCTGAATTTCTACCGAAATCGAAGCCATATTTTTGAACATGCTGATAGCTTTCTGTATTCTTTAGCTTTAATATAAAAGGTTTTACTTAAAGATTTGTTGAAAAATATGAAAAGTATGTGGAAAAAGATGGGAGTCAGGTTGGCGCAGTGGTTCTTTCTTCGCCTTCCACCACTATGACCCGGGTTCGAACCCTGCCTAGGCCAATATGTGGAATGGGTTTTCAGTCCCTGCCTGACTCCGTGGGTTTTCCCCCAGGATATTCTTCTAGGGTTTTCCTCCCACCTCTAAAACTGTACCTTCTTCTCATTGTCTTCTCTCTACTGAGGGCCCCAAATTATCAACTTCTGCTGGATGGGTTTCCCTTATTAAAGATGTAAATAAATAAATTAAAAACAAAACCATTAAAGTGTTTACGGAATAATAAAACTCAATTCAAAATAAGATAAGTAGTTTGCAGTAGCACCACCTGGAAATTATCTTGTGTGAGTTTGTGTGGTTCTAAAATAAACCAGTGCAAAATGGCATACAATTATATTGTAACAGTAACTTAATAAGTTAAATTAAACTCTTTTCTCATAAACCTTTCTTTCTACCAAAAACAAAACACAAAAACTCACAATAGCACACACAACTCGCATGTTAAAACAAGGTGACTACCAAAAATCTAAACAATTAGCCAAAAAAACACCGCATTGTTGTGATACTTGCAGTTCGGAAGATTTCCTGAATTTCCTAAACTTCCTAAATACGATACTACTGTTCTGATTGCAGCATTTGAATCCCTTACCAACCCTCATCACAAAACCAGTCCTGACGGAGGATGAAGTTTTAGACTGTAAAAAGGCAATGTTTCATGTGGTTGGCATGGAAACAAGGAATGAGCCACTCCCGGTACCCACCATGGGATCACGAGGCAAGGGACCCAAAAGGTGAGATGGGTTCAAGTTAATCTGGAAAGTCATTGAAAACTTGGTAGTTTGAACAGTACAATCAGGTTATAGTTTGTGTGTCACCTAAACAAAGTTTTGGGAGACACTTTACAGTCCTGTTAAAGTTTCAAATGTATAACTTCTGCTTTCATGGATTTTGATGAAGACACAATAAGCCATTTGCTAGTTAAATTTGAATAATAACTTGTTCACACAGCTTGGCACAGTTTAACTTTAAAATCTCCAGACCAAAGACACTGTTGCTATATCACATGATTCGGGACAAGCTCTTGTATAGTCACGTAAGAGACGCTCAGCACCAATACATTGTTTACAATGGGTGAAAATGGCACAAAGACACCAGACCATTCCAGAGCTGGGGGTTGCTAGTGTATGGCTTCATCACGCGATATAGCAACAGTGTCTTTAGTCTAGAGAATTTCAATTGAAAATGTGCCACGCATTTTTAGCAAGTCAGTGTACCAGATGCTATTCAAATTTGACTCGTTTCTTTGTCAAATTTGATAAATTTTCATGTAACTTGGATAGAGTGATCTGGGGTTTATCACAACTCCTTCGAAATAGGTTAAAGGTCATCTAGGGGTCATTCGGGGTTGTTTTTAAATGCACAACATTTGATTTTTTTAAAAACAAAACATATATAGGGATCGACTGCGGGAAAAGATAGCATTCGCAATTTGTGGATTACAAAATTTCTGGTTTGTAACTAAACTTCTCTGAAATGCAATACAAGCAATAACCCGAACCAACGTTAAACAAGTTAAACATTTGACCCTTTTCCAGAGATGAGCATTACAGACAGATGTGGTCAGAGCTGGAGGTGTTGGTACGAGCTCACAGCAACACGTCACCGGCTCACGAGAAAATCCTACAATGTTTGCTGGAATGTCGCAAACCATCAGTTGAAGACGTTGGCAAGATTGCAGCAAAGAGGGCAGCAGACAAGGTCAATGTCAAAGTTGAAAGGTCAGATGGAGAAGCTATGGAGATACAGCCTGCATGGTCGGATAGCGAGAGGTAAGGAATAAGCCAGTTTGGTATCACAACTGCGCATGTGCACAACAAGATTTGACAATGTGTTTGTGTGCAAAAGCATAGCAGGTACCAGCAAATTTACAGAGAATATGTGACCTGTTCCAACGAAACCCGGACAAAGTCGCACAATGTGTTTTGTCACAACATAAACTCCTGAAGTCATTTCGGGATGGATTTTACCATTTTGAGGTTTTAGGTTTTTCTTAGTCACTCACTATTAATCTACATTCTCCTCAAATTTGAACAAAATCCGTCTACCAGAAGTGTGTTTTTTTGCCAATTTTGTAAAACATTTGTGTATAGAAATAATACGCTTTTCTGAATTTCAAAGCTGTTTATCTCATAATTAGGTTGTCAGGGTTTTATCACTAAATCCAGACCCCAGGGAAGATAGGGTGGGGTACATATGTAAATGATACATCATTTTAAAGCTGAGAACCTAGAGAATTTGAAAAAAGCAAAATCTGAAAAACTATAAAGTCGACTTTGTCCGGGTTTCGTTGGAACAGGTCACATATCATTACCATTGAGTAATTACCATTTTTAAAAAACGTTTGGACAGCGACGTGTTTTCAGGTGTCTTGTGTGACAAAACGTTTGTTTAAACAAAAGTTGTTGTCGTCTTATTGATTGCAGTTTTGGTTACTACGTCCTCCATAGCCTCGTGTGCATTTATCTGCCGCGTTTATCCCAAGAGAATAATTGTCACATGTTTTTGTGCACATGCGCAGTTGGAATACTAAACTGGCTGATTGCACCAACTGCCTTGTCAGATCATATTTCAGTGAACTTGTCGTTCCGATCAATCTTCTCTGATCATTTGTCTTTCTTTTTTTTCATCTCCTGATGAAGATGATCAGGGTAGACAGATTGAAATGTTGAGTTCATACTCAACTGGTTATTTTCAGAACCACACAATTTATGTATAGGAGAATACACGAGAAAGTGTGGATTCGTAATTACGAATTCACGAGGCGCGAAGCGCCGAGTTGATTCTTAAATACGAATCCACACTTGCGAGTGTATTCTCTGACTTAAACCATTGCGTCAAAAGAAATATTGTTATTAACTACCCAGTTGAGTGGAGATGAAAAGGCATGCATGTATCGTGGCCATAGACGTAATTTACATAAGGCCAACTAAAAATAAAAATATGTTTAGCGTCACCGCCCGCTTCTTTTTTTAGAGGCCGCCTCCTTTTCTTCTTTTTTCACAAAAATAATACATTTTATTTTTTATTATCTTAAAAATAATAATAATAATAATAACTAGAACTACGTCTGTTCGAGGAACAGAACATAGGGCCTTTTCGCATCCCCCCCCGTAAAAACCATTCAAATTAAAAAAACACATTAAAAGTAATCAAAACGAATTTAGGTTATTTAAACAGATTAAAGGTAATTTAAAGTGATTAAAACGATAACGTCACACATTTGTAAACTGTTGGTGAACTACCTAACCAACCCAATACACAATTATTTTTATTTTAGCATGATCCGTTGCTGAGATATGGCTTCAAGGTCTTAAAACGTAATAAATCACATACAATTGAATGATGGCTTCAAGTCTTTTCATTCTAACTTCCGGTCTGGTGACGTCATATTTTTGTTCTCCCGGTCAAATTGTTTCTAACATGAAGCTATTATATACATCAATTATAAAGTGATTTCAGCAAACTTCGCCACACACATCAACTGAATATTAATTTTGAACCTGCCACCAGAGGGTGCTATAACATGTTATGACGTCGCCGGTAATTTTTTTGAAAAGTACATCTAGCCAAACACTAACATCGTTTAAAGTAAGTTCATATCATTTTCCACTTTCAAATTATAAGGTACTTTCGGTTTGGACGAAATAGAAGGGTCACGTGATTTCTCACACACGAGATAAAATGAAGATCCTGGATTATCCTATCAATTGCCACAAACCTAAAGTCCCGGTCTTTTGCGCGTGATTTGTTATTGATTTTCAAAGATTAAATAAATTTAATATGACGTCACGTTACCCCCTGATGACATCACCATGATGTCTGTCTGCTAGACACGAGCTCACTATAGGGTCTTCACTTGGGTAAAGTTTTGTTTGGATACGACTTGTTATGAAAAGTGCTTGTACGAAAGAACGTGTACAAAGTCTATTGCATTTTGGTCCCAAAAAGAAAAAGAAAAAAGAAGTAAAACAAAAATCAGAACAAAAACAAAGGCTTTTTCGCAAAATTGCGAAAAAGCCAATTAAAAAAAATAATACAATTTTAAGATCGTAATTTGGACTTTAGCATCACTGTGTACATGCTGTGAAAATATATTTGTTTCTAATGGGAAGGCTAGGGTGTGACGTGTATGGTGCATACATGATCGACCCACATGAATTTTGATTTTTATTCGTGGGTGAGACATGTTTTAATTTCAAATAGAAAGATAGGGCGTGACATGTTCACTACATGACCCATATTAAAATGTGTCGAGCGGCTATTTAAAAAAAAAAAAAAAGGCCTCCTCCTTCCTTCTAAAAAAAAGACAAACATGTTTTTTTTATTATTTGGCCTAAAGGGAGGTTCTCGAGGCTCTTACGTAATCAGGGTTGGATTAGGGTTGAGGAATTGAATAACCGTGGATTCGTAATTGTTACAAATGTAGGCAAGATAAAAACCGTTCCGAATCCACACTTTACTAAAGATTCGTAGATACGAATCCACTGTTATTGTCCAAAGCGTTGATTCTTAGATACGAATCCACACTTTTAACAATAGCGTGACGTCATAGCAATGGTTTAAATTAAGAGATTCAATAATATGGTGTTATTGTGCAACCTTTACCAGTTTGAGCCCGGTTCATAATTACACCAAACTGAATGCGATACAATTGTTGACGTCACAAAGCATTCGCTGCGAAAATGTGTCGGAGTTGAAATGTATTCAACTTTTGCAAATTTGCAGCGCTAAACCTCCCCTTGACATTACAAGTTTGCGTTTGCGTTCACGCCGTGTATGAACTGAGCTTTATATACCATCACCATGCAAAGTTTGAAATCTGATCAATGTAAGTCCAGCTATTTCTTCTTATCAGGATTAGTGGAGCAGACAGTAAGCCGGGAATTCCCAAAGAGAACGTCAGAGGTGTGTCTGACCAACCCCCCATCAAGAAACAGAAGATGTTTACAGGGGACGTCATCGGTAAACCTAAAGGTAACAGCCACTTTTCCCTGACATTAGGGTTAGATTCCAGATCCTAGTATCATTGCAGATCTATGATGGAAGCTGAAGCTTAATGCATAGTCACCATCTCTAACCACACCAGGTGGGGTGGGTGGAAGGAGGTGTCTCTCTGCCTTTTATCTTGTCACACTTGCTCAGATGGTCTAATGAAGAATTATGTTTTCCAATTCTCAGCCGGACCTCAATCGCTGCTGTCGCTATGGAGCAACAGAATGAATTCCATCCACTCCAAGAGACATGTAGAGTTTGCTGGCAGACAGGAGGCAACGAGCAAAGTAGCCGAGCTATATCCAAACTTAATGAGAGAAGAGAAAGAGAGGTGAGGTTCCAGACATTCCTTAATCAACCAATAAAAGGCAAATTTTATGGAGCTGCTAAGTACAAATCAATTACTTTGCATGACAATCGTTATACTTTTACATGCAAAGTGCCGATATACAATCGTTCGTTTTTTAACCAAAAGACAGTGAAATGTGCAGTTTCCACCCAGTCAGTTGGGGGAAATAACACGTTAAAAGACTGTGAAAGATGAGTACTGTGCAGGGGATTTCTCTTGGGCGCCACAGAGTAAAGAAATGGGTGTGGAAAGTGCTGTATGTGAAATTCGTATATGAGCTGTATTTCTAACCCCCTCTGGGGCACATAGTCCTTGGGTGTTAATCATAATTATTTTAACATCACCAAGCCGACGAGCGGGATTATTTTTAACGAAACTCGATCTGAAGCGGGTTCAGGCCGGCAGTACCGGGAAGCACACCAACGCATTTCCGGCCTTGCTCGCTGCTGACAGACATTTCTGGCCTTGCTCGTGGCGTGTTTATGCTTCATCCGTTTTGAATTTGGGGAAAACTTTGCGTTTATATTCGTCATCCGGCGTAAACAAGTTAAAAACGTCATATCCCACATCACAACAGTCAAAAATTGTTGAAATGCAACCAACACCAAGCAGCAATATACTGATTCAAAATTCAATTAATATAAAGCTAGTTTGGTATCTCGATGGAGTGTCAAGGTCAAAGGTTATTTGAGATAAAACGGCTGGCGTTATGTCACGCGGTGTTACGTGAGTGCGCATTGTGATTGTAATTAGTGTGTGTGCATCGTGCGACCCCATGGCGCATATGTGCACGTATGTTTGTATAGACGATGTACCCTCTGACGTCGCGTGTTTACATCTGTATTCAAATGTGCCCGGCAGTATGCGCACACATCGTGTTTTACATAAAATTTGCTTAAAGAGTGACATCGCAGGTCAGATTGCCTTTGAATTATGTGACCTCTGATGTCATCTTTCAACCAAATGTATGTAAAACATGATGCGTGCGCATATTGACGGGCACATTTGAATACAGATGTAAACAGAGGCACATGGTCTATATCTCGTACATATATCTTGAATGACCCTTGACCCAAATCAATGTGCACATGCCTAGTTGAAGTATCAGAGTGATTTTTCTTATGTTACAGCACAAACGGTGACGTCAAGAAGGAACGAGGATCATGATGACAAGCAACAAGAGCATTCAAATGGATGACAAGCAACAAGAGCATTCAAATGGATGACAAGCAACAAGAGCATTCAAATGGATGACATGGCATTCAGTGCGCTGGTCCTTGGTAGTTGACATGCCTTACCCTCGCCCAAACTCTACCAACATTCCTAACGGGGATTTTTCTGCAAACACTGGCTATATTTGCCCACTCCTCTCCTAGATCCTTGGTAAATGACATGCCTTACCCTCGCCCAAACGCTACCAACATTCCCAACGGTGATCTATCTGCAAACACTGGCTATATATATGCCCACTCCTCTCCTAGATCCTTGGTAGTTGACATGCCTTACCCTCGCCCAAACGCTACCAACATTCCCAACGGTGATCTATCTGCAAACACTGGCTATAGTTGCCACTCCACTCCTAGATCTTGGTAGTTGACATGCCTTACATTCGCCCAAACGCTACCAGCATTCCTAACAAGGATTTATCTGCAAACGCTGGCTATATATGCCCACTCCTCTCCTAGACCCTTGGTAAATGACATGCCTTACCCTCGCCCAAACGCTACCAACATTCCCAACGGTGATCTATCTGCAAACACTGGCTATATATGCCCACTCCTCTCCTAGATCCTTGGTAGTTGACATGCCTTACCCTCGCCCAAACGCTACCAACATTCCCAACGGTGATCTATCTGCAAACACTGGCTATAGTTGCCACTCCACTCCTAGATCTTGGTAGTTGACATGCCTTACCCTCGCCCAAACGCTACCAGCATTCCCAACAGTGATTTTTCTGCAAACGCTGGCTATATATGCCCACTCCTCTCCTAGACCCTTGGTAAATGACATGCCTTACCCTCGCCCAAACGCTACCAACATTCCTAACGGTGATTTATCTGCAAACGCTGGCTATATATGCCCACTCCTCTCCTAGACCCTTGGTAAATGACATGCCTTACCCTCGCCCAAACGCTACCAACATTCCCAACGGTGATTTATCTGCAAACACTGGCTATATATGCCCACTCCTCTCCTAGATCCTTGGTAGTTGACATGCCTTACCCTCGCCCAAACGCTACCAACATTCCCAACGGTGATCTATCTGCAAACACTGGCTATAGTTGCCACTCCACTCCTAGATCCTTGGTAAATGACATGCCCCACCCTCGCCCAAACTCTACCAACATTCCCAACGGTGATTTATCTGCAAACGCTGGCTATATTTGCCATACCAATCCTAGATCCTTGGTTGTGATTTCAGGGTTGATGCCAAGTCCCAACTGGTAAACAAAAAGTCACAAGTGACAATAAAGTGACATTTTTTAATATGGAAATAACTACTATAAGGTCAAAGGCCGCACAAGAAGGTCAAAGGCCGCCCAAGAAGGTCAGAGGCCGCCCCAGGTCAGAGGCCGCCCCAGGTCAAAGGCCGTCCCAGAAGGTCAAAGGCCGTCCCAGAAGGTCAAAAATCGCTCCTGGAGGTCAAATGCCACTTATTCAGGTCAAAAGCCACTTATTTCTGTCAATGGCCACTTATTTCTGTCAATGGCCACTCATTCAGGTCAAAGGCCACTCATTCACACCTAAAAATGACGAATTGTGCACAAAGTTATAGATGATACCTCACTCTGCTGTGCAGGTTACATAATACTTACCCTATTAGCACCTGTTCTTTGTTGTCCATGATGACTCGTTAACATTGAGTGCTAGTGCAGATTTTGACAGTGCAAGGTACATGGTTTACGTCAGTCACCCGAAACATAATAATACTATTGACAAGACAGACCACATTAAGAAGAGAACTTATGTTCATGTTCATATTGGACTTTGTATTAAAGTCCGTTAGCGCAATAGACTAACGTCATTGTCAACTTAACAAGACGATGATGTAAAACTACCAGGCCAAAAGTGGTTGCGGAAAGTTATCAGGGACGCTGAAATGTCTAATGGGAAAAGCCTTGCCATGTACCACAACTACGCGTAAACTGCTTCGCACTTTCTACATATGGCGCATCAACACAGCTCCAAGCAACAGAGCATTGCTGTGCGTACGTGTGAAAATGGTAGTACGGTTACCTGATGTCACGTCACCACATCATATCACACTTAGGTCAAAGGTGACTGTGCACAGCACCCGCTATGTTCTCGCATGGCGAGTGGGAACGCACGGTAGAATTACACCAAAAAGAAATGTCCCGGTAAGTTACCGCGAGGCCGTGGAAGAAAGTCCAATGAAAACACGGCTTTATCAAGAATGTGTGAAGGGGAGACATCTCGATAACACACCAATAGAGAGTTGTTAAACTCGGACCTTTAAAAACACATTTTTATCATGTATCTAAATGTGAAATAAAGAACTTTTATTCATTGTAAATACTGTGATTTGTTTTTATTTCATTGAAGTCTGATGCCCTGACCTCTCAAATGTTTTATCCGTGATAGGGTGTAACCATGCTAAAATACTAATACATTGTATTCTTCATATGAAGCACGACATGTGGCAGAGAAAAAAACAACCTATTTTGTGTTGGCCATTAGGTTCTCGGAATCTCACGAATTCCTTTTAGGTTCCAAGGGGATGTGTTGGGTAACAATAGTATTGAGTGTGTATAGGGTATAGGGATAAGAGGGGGTATTTGGGTATAGTATTCTTATATCAGTAGAAGTAAAACAAAAACCAATCTGAACAAGGCTCAAAAATGCAGTTTGCAAACATGACAAGCTTTTTGGTAAAGCTCGAGGATGTGTTTTTAGGATTTGGGAATCAGGAGTTGGCAAAAATAAATGAAACAAAAATGTTCTTATCAATTTCCCAGCTTTTATTTGTAACATCTCAAGTACAAATGCTTAAAAACTATAAAATATATAACTCTGTGTAATTGATAACGCTAAAAGTATAACAAATTCCAAATGCAAATATTTGTATATTTGTCCCAGTACTCCCAAGTTTTAGAAACATAATACCAAAACAATAAAACAAAGATAATATGAGAAATTCCTTGCTATTAACACTAACCTTTCCAAATTCATCAAAATCTATCCCACTATTTTTGCAGGTTTTAGGAACCCTATTTTACAAAAAAAATAAGATCAAACTTAGGAAGACTAACTCATCATAACTTGCATTGAATCTATTGCAAGTTTAATAGGATGAGTTACTCATCCTAAGATTGATCTTAACTTTGGTGAAATCTGCAATTGGGCAAGGAGACCTGAAGACGATTTCATGAAAGACTAGATCAATCTTAGGAAGACTAACCCATCCTAACTTGCATTGGATCTATTGCAAGTTAGGATGAGTTACTCTTCCCAAGATTGATCTTGACATTGGTGAAATCGGCTGCTGAAGCAATTATGGGGGAATCGGATTGATTTAATCCACCATGGAGTACTGCCATTGTCAAATAAACCATGTGTACATACTATAAGTCCATCAACATCAACCATCACTTCAGTGGTGGTTCCATTATCCCATGTTTAAGAAGAAGAGTGAGTGATAGATTTTGGCAGATTTAGTTCACTACTTAAAGGCAGTAGCTTCGGGAGTTAAGGTGAAAGTGAGGCTAGGAATATTACCAAACACCTTGTGAAATGATTTCACAAAAAATGGTTTTGATGGAAAGAAATTCATTGAAGATGGTCTTTTAGCAGACGCACTTCTTTACACGGTTAACAACATCATCTTAGTCATCTTAGTCAACTTGAGAGACTCAACTTGAGAACAGGTTTCCTCCTCAATTTACAGCTACTGCACTAAAACTTGCAGTTATGAATCTTGTTACTTGTTATGAATCTTGCTGAAGATTGAATAATTGTGTACTTCAGATAGACACAAAAATGCGCAATATAGCAATAATTTCACTGTTCTAGCGTTCTCAAATACAGGGTGTCTGTGTCATTTTGCGCCCTATGACATGTTTGCAAACGTCAATGTCAAAATAATCCCAATGGAATATCTAGATTTAAGACTTTAAAAGTATTAACAAGTTTTGAGTTCTCAAAAGTCTTTAAAACAAATTGACGAAGCGAGTAATGAAAACAAATCGGCAATTAAGAAACAGATAATTGTTCTTGTAAAGATTATCGCACATGGCAGACAAATATGTATATACACAAGGGGTGCCGAGTTTGTTCCGAAGACCACAAACCTGGGTTAAGAAAGTGGCAACTATATTAAAATCTTGATCTAATTCTTAACCATTGTTCTAATCTACACAAATGCGCAAGCTTGTTACAAAAGTTAAATTGATTGTAAACAAAATCGTACTTTAAATGTTAACTCCATGCAAGTAATTAGCTAAATGATTAAGTATAATTCATAATACACATATGCCTTACCTTACTTGTAAATAAAATATATTGGAATAATGATTATAATTATAAAAATATAAAAATAATATAAAACACCTCATAAAAAAAATCAAACCTTTGTTCTGGGTAAATATGAACTGTTCTTATTTATACACATTAAATCCATTGTTACTGCATTAATATGCAACCTAAAAGCCTCTACAAAAAATCACAAATATATAAATGCTTTGTATTCTAAGGAAGACCACAGACATTCCATAACCATTTCTATATACAGTCTGAGAGGACAAAAATAGCAAACAAAAAGATGGTGGTGACTGTATATTTGACCTGCTCCCACAAAAACAGACATAAGTGTTTTTTTGTAATTGTGAGATATTGTTATTTCCATTTAGTAAACATCGTCCATTTGGTACCGAAACCACCTTTATACCATACATACTTCCAATTTTATAAGGATTTTATTTCGATGTATTTTGGAGATAAATTACCACTTTTAGGACACAGTTTGTCTCAATACATGCATGATTTTTGTACTTTCTCATCAATAAAGTTGATTTTAACTGAGGGTTAAAGTATACATATTAAAGAATACAAAAATAACGAAAAACCAAAATCGATGTCCGCCAGATTTTTCACCCCATTTTCACTTTAATGAGCTGTATCTCGAAATAGCCTGTGCGACTTATGTCGGGTTTCGTAGGAACGGGTCACATATGTGACCTGGCACCACGAAATGGGTGAAAAGTCGCGAAATTAAAAAGTACCATTCTTTGGATTTTTAAAACCCTTGCTGCTTCAAACGATAAAAATGCACAACTAACAAATAGTATACTAAGCTTTAACTCTCACATATCTCACTTAGCGCCTCAAACAAAGATACTGACAATTTGGGAGACCGCCAACATAGGGCAAGATAGCTCAGTTGGTAGAGGGCCGGTCCGGTATTCCGGAGGTGGCAGGTTTAAGTCCTGCCTTGTAGATTTCTTCGTTCACTTTGAAATTCCCAATTATCTTATCACTCTTTATATTATATCTGACGATGTAGCAGTAGCTTTTGCCTACTTCAAAGTTTAGTTAGTCTTAAAAAGTGCTGCTGTTTATATCTATATCTGATTCTACCTGACAACACGGCTGCATCCAATATCCTCGTATTTCACCTACATTTGGCAACAATATGGCACTGGTTAGGGAGACAGAATCTGTCCATTTCAATGTCAATTTGACGGCACGATCATGAGCACATTATCTATAAAATATGCTCTAAAATAGTACAAGTTTCAATGCGACAGTTAAGATATACCAATTATTTCAGCGGCTTCAAATTATGAACGCAGTCTACTTTAAACACGCATCACCACCAATTAACGTCTGCTGTTACAAACTAGATTAACATATCATTATTATGTATAAACTCTCCACCAATATTTTGCATTCATTATCAAGATACTTTAGATACTAGTACAGTACTGATTAAAACATTTCAGATTCATGTAAAAAACATTGGCATTTAGAAGAAACAAATATAGTACTACACGCATTATAATAATTAGAGTTATATAATTTGGCTTAAAAATTCTGCTTACATATATTTTCTAAAAGTTAGGAAACAATGAATGCAATTTTCGTTTTACTAATTCTACTGAGCATTTCACAATTACAGTTCAATATCAGGCCATTGCAATTTAGGCTTTTCAATAATTATGGCTGCCTTCGTATTCACCATTGGCTGTCTGAATGAAGTACGTATCCAAAATATGACCTGAAACATCTTACTCTCAGATTTGATTTCCCAAACGTATCAAGTTTGTCTTCAATAAGCGTTTGTGGTGGCCAGATATAAAACTCTTTCCGTTGCCTGAATTTAAAGTCTATCAAAAGTACTTTACAAAATATAAAAATATATGCATAAGAGACAACATTTATTTATTGATTGTCCATATTTGTTTTCTTGGATAGCAAATTAAGGCCATAACTTCTAAATAGCAATAGTTATAGATATAGATATTTATTTAGCGATAGATATTTATGCTTATATTTATGTTGTATATGTACTGATGCAGTTGGATATGAATCGTCATCTTCCTCAAACGCATACCATTTCTTTTCCAAAAGGTAAAACTAAACCACTTTTTACAAGACGCAGACAAACACACATATGTATTACACGGACTATTATAATGCTAAAAAACAACGCAGTTTCTGTGTAAAGTCACGCTTGCAGTAAATATGCTGGGTAACAAATTAATCTGGATGTCCGTCGCCATGGTTACAGACGGGTCATTTTAGACGCCTTCCTCTGCATCACAGTCTTGGTTGTCAAGAATGGTCTCTACTTCTACCAGCTTGTAGGCAAGATGCTCACTCTTACAAGCCTCATCATCTTCACAAGCCTCTACAATCTGTCAACAAGCAATTTACAAGAATAGAAAAACAGGATTCAAAGTTTACAATTCTAGGAAAATATTGCTGTTATAAGACTTAAAGTGACGTGTTCAGCACTTTAGTTGGCTGTCAGCCAAGACTACGATTCCTACCTGCCTGAGTTTGTAATCAGAGAATCAATGATGAAACTCATTATACCTAGATCTAACTTTCAGGAAATCTTTTAATGTGAACTGTACATCTCATCGAGATACCCTTCCCTACTGAAGATTGTTTTCATGAAAGTTATCACTTTGGCAGTAGTGACTAAAGACGTAAACCCAACTTCAGGCCATTTACTGTGGTAATCTATCAATGTGATTTCATATCTACAGTCATTCGATGCTTTAAAAGGTAGGATACACCATTTGCAAATTTTGAAATTTTTTACTACCGAATTATTAGGAAATATCTTGCTTATTTGAAAGATAATAATTCTAGACATCCAGCAAAATTATTGCTCTAGAGATCCAGTAATTATTCTGAAAAGTTGAAAAATCAGACGGCGATCGCGAAAAAAAAAAAACCACTGCCCGACGCCGGTTGAAAACGAATGCGGTTTTTCTTTGTTTTTCTCAGCATCCATGATTGTAAAACTTCGGACATGTCAGTTAAAATATATTTACTATAAAATACAACCACCCAAATCCACCCATTCCCGATAATTCAAGCAATTACCAATGGTGTATCCTACCTTTACATCCATTCCTGATAATTCAAGCAATTACCAATGGTGTATACTATCTTTGCATCCACCCATTCCTGATAATTCAAGCAATTACCAATGGTGTATCCTACCTTTACATCCATTCCTGATAATTCAAGCAATTACCAATGGTGTATACTATCTTTGCATCCACCCATTCCTGATAATTCCAGCAATTACCAATGGTGTATCCTACCTTTTACATCTACCCATTCCTAATAATTCCAGCAATTACCAATGGTGTATCCTACCTTTTACATCTACCCATTCCTAATAATTCCAGCAATTACCAATGGTGTATCCTACCTTTAACAAAAGGCCCTACACTATCCATTGCAGGTTTACTCCATGGTTTGTACTCTACTGAAAATAAAGGACTAATTCCTTGCTTAATACTTTTGTCATTGTATTGACATGATTCAACCACTGTTTCAACATGTTAATCCATTATGGCCACCAGTAAAGTTCTCTCAACCTTTGTTTCGTACAAGTCATTTCCTGGTGTGATTCGTGTGCTAAGTTAACAATTACAAGTTTTTTTAGTAACAATGATACGGTCAATTATTTACAAAGACTAAACCAATTAACTTTGAACGTATTATTCAAAGTAGCAAATCGGGATTGTGTGCATTTATCTGCTGCGTTTGTGGCCAGACATCTATTGTGAGAGGTTTACTGAATACGACACACGTCCCTCATAGCCTTGTGTGCATTTATCTGCCACGTATGTGGCTAGACATCTATTGTGATAGGTTCACTGAATACGACACACGTCCCCATAGCCTTGTGTGCATTTATCTGCTGCGTATGTGGCTAGACATCTATTGTGATAGGTTTACTGAATACGACACACGTCCCTCATAGCCTTGTGTGCATTTATCTGCCACGTATGTGGCTAGACATCTATTGTGATAGGTTCACTGAATACGACACACGTCCCCATAGCCTTGTGTGCATTTATCTGCTGCGTATGTGGCTAGACATCTATTGTGATAGGTTTACTGAATACGACACACGTCCCTCATAGCCTTGTGTGCATTTATCTGCTGCGTATGTGGCTAGACATCTATTGTGATAGGTTCACTGAATACGACACACGTCCCTTACAGCCTTGTGTGCATTTATCTGCTGCGTATGTGGCTAGACATCTATTGTGATAGGTTCACTGAATACGACACACGTCCCCATAGCCTTGTGTGCATTTATCTGCTGCGTATGTGGCTAGACATCTATTGTGATAGGTTCACTGAATACGACACACGTCCCTCTTAGCCTTGTGTGCATTTATCTGCTGCGTATGTGGCTAGACATCTATTGTGATAGGTTCACTGAATACGACACACGTCCCTCATAGCCTTGTGTGCATTTATCTGCTGCGTATGTGGCTAGACATCTATTGTGATAGGTTCACTGAATACGACACACGTCCCCATAGCCTTGTGTGCATTTATCTGCTGCGTATGTGGCTAGACATCTATTGTGATAGGTTCACTGAATACGACACACGTCCCCATAGCCTTGTGTGCATTTATCTGCTGCGTATGTGGCTAGACATCTATTGTGATAGGTTCACTGAATACGACACACGTCCCTCTTAGCCTTGTGTGCATTTATCTGCTGCGTATGTGGCTAGACATCTATTGTGATAGGTTCACTGAATACGACACACGTCCCTCATAGCCTTGTGTGCATTTATCTGCTGCGTATGTGGCTAGACATCTATTGTGATAGGTTCACTGAATACGACACACGTCCCCATAGCCTTGTGTGCATTTATCTGCTGCGTATGTGGCTAGACATCTATTGTGATAGGTTCACTGAATACGACACACGTCCCCATAGCCTTGTGTGCATTTATCTGCTGCGTATGTGGCTAGACATCTATTGTGATAGGTTCACTGAATACGACACACGTCCCCATAGCCTTGTGTGCATTTATCTGCCACGTATGTGGCTAGACATCTATTGTGATAGGTTCACTGAATACGACACACGTCCCCATAGCCTTGTGTGCATTTATCTGCCACGTATGTGGCTAGACATCTATTGTGATAGGTTCACTGAATACGACACACGTCCCCCATAGCCTTGTGTGCATTTATCTGCTGCGCATGTGGCTAGACATCTATTGTGATAGGTTCACTGAATACGACACACGTCCCTTACAGCCTTGTGTGCATTTATCTGCTGCGTATGTGGCTAGACATCTATTGTGATAGGTTCACTGAATACGACACACGTCCCCATAGCCTTGTGTGCATTTATCTGCTGCGTATGTGGCTAGACATCTATTGTGATAGGTTCACTGAATACGACACACGTCCCTCTTAGCCTTGTGTGCATTTATCTGCTGCGTATGTGGCTAGACATCTATTGTGATAGGTTCACTGAATACGACACACGTCCCTCATAGCCTTGTGTGCATTTATCTGCTGCGTATGTGGCTAGACATCTATTGTGATAGGTTCACTGAATACGACACACGTCCCCATAGCCTTGTGTGCATTTATCTGCTGCGTATGTGGCTAGACATCTATTGTGATAGGTTCACTGAATACGACACACGTCCCCATAGCCTTGTGTGCATTTATCTGCCACGTATGTGGCTAGACATCTATTGTGATAGGTTCACTGAATACGACACACGTCCCTTATAGCCTTGTGTGCATTTATCTGCCACGTATGTGGCTAGACATCTATTGTGATAGGTTCACTGAATACGACACACGTCCCCATAGCCTTGTGTGCATTTATCTGCTGCGTATGTGGCTAGACATCTATTGTGATAGGTTCACTGAATACGACACACGTCCCCATAGCCTTGTGTGCATTTATCTGCTGCGTATGTGGCTAGACATCTATTGTGATAGGTTCACTGAATACGACACACGTCCCCATAGCCTTGTGTGCATTTACTCTGCCGCGTATGTGGCTAGACATCTATTGTGATAGGTTCACTGAATACGACACACGTCCCCATAGCCTTGTGTGCATTTATCTGCTGCGTATGTGGCTAGACATCTATTGTGATAGGTTCACTGAATACGACACACGTCCCCATAGCCTTGTGTGCATTTACTCTGCCGCGTATGTGGCTAGACATCTATTGTGATAGGTTTACTGAATACGACACACGTCCCTTATAGCCTTGTGTGCATTTATCTGCCACGTATGTGGCTAGACATCTATTGTGATAGGTTCACTAAATACGACACACGTCCCTTATAGCCTTGTGTGCATTTATCTGCCACGTATGTGGCTAGACATCTATTGTGATAGGTTCACTGAATACGACACACGTCCCCATAGCCTTGTGTGCATTTATCTGCTGCGTATGTGGCTAGACATCTATTGTGATAGGTTCACTGAATACGACACACGTCCCCATAGCCTTGTGTGCATTTATCTGCTGCGTATGTGGCTAGACATCTATTGTGATAGGTTCACTGAATACGACACACGTCCCCATAGCCTTGTGTGCATTTATCTGCTGCGTATGTGGCTAGACATCTATTGTGATAGGTTCACTGAATACGACGCACGTCCCCATAGCCTTGTGTGCATTTATCTGCTGCGTATGTGGCTAGACATCTATTGTGATAGGTTCACTGAATACGACACACGTCCCCATAGCCTTGTGTGCATTTATCTGCCACGTATGTGGCTAGACATCTATTGTGATAGGTTCACTGAATACGACACACGTCCCCATAGCCTTGTGTGCATTTATCTGCTGCGTATGTGGCTAGACATCTATTGTGATAGGTTCACTGAATACGACACACGTCCCTCTTAGCCTTGTGTGCATTTATCTGCTGCGTATGTGGCTAGACATCTATTGTGATAGGTTCACTGAATACGACACACGTCCCTCATAGCCTTGTGTGCATTTATCTGCTGCGTATGTGGCTAGACATCTATTGTGATAGGTTCACTGAATACGACACACGTCCCCATAGCCTTGTGTGCATTTATCTGCTGCGTATGTGGCTAGACATCTATTGTGATAGGTTCACTGAATACGACACACGTCCCCATAGCCTTGTGTGCATTTATCTGCCACGTATGTGGCTAGACATCTATTGTGATAGGTTCACTGAATACGACACACGTCCCCATAGCCTTGTGTGCATTTATCTGCTGCGTATGTGGCTAGACATCTATTGTGATAGGTTCACTGAATACGACACACGTCCCTCATAGCCTTGTGTGCATTTATCTGCCACGTATGTGGCTAGACATCTATTGTGATAGGTTCACTGAATACGACACACGTCCCCATAGCCTTGTGTGCATTTATCTGCTGCGTATGTGGCTAGACATCTATTGTGATAGGTTCACTGAATACGACACACGTCCCCATAGCCTTGTGTGCATTTATCTGCCACGTATGTGGCTAGACATCTATTGTGATAGGTTCACTGAATACGACACACGTCCCCATAGCCTTGTGTGCATTTATCTGCTGCGTATGTGGCTAGACATCTATTGTGATAGGTTCACTGAATACGACACACGTCCCTCATAGCCTTGTGTGCATTTATCTGCCACGTATGTGGCTAGACATCTATTGTGATAGGTTCACTGAATACGACACACGTCCCCATAGCCTTGTGTGCATTTATCTGCCACGTATGTGGCTAGACATCTATTGTGATAGGTTCACTGAATACGACACACGTCCCCATAGCCTTGTGTGCATTTATCTGCTGCGTATGTGGCTAGACATCTATTGTGATAGGTTCACTGAATACGACACACGTCCCCATAGCCTTGTGTGCATTTATCTGCTGCGTATGTGGCTAGACATCTATTGTGATAGGTTCACTGAATACGACACACGTCCCCATAGCCTTGTGTGCATTTATCTGCTGCGTATGTGGCTAGACATCTATTGTGATAGGTTCACTGAATACGACACACGTCCCTTATAGCCTTGTGTGCATTTATCTGCCACGTATGTGGCTAGACATCTATTGTGATAGGTTCACTGAATACGACACACGTCCCCATAGCCTTGTGTGCATTTATCTGCTGCGTATGTGGCTAGACATCTATTGTGATAGGTTCACTGAATACGACACACGTCCCCATAGCCTTGTGTGCATTTATCTGCTGCGTATGTGGCTAGACATCTATTGTGATAGGTTCACTGAATACGACACACGTCCCCATAGCCTTGTGTGCATTTATCTGCCACGTATGTGGCTAGACATCTATTGTGATAGGTTCACTGAATACGACACACGTCCCTTATAGCCTTGTGTGCATTTATCTGCCACGTATGTGGCTAGACATCTATTGTGATAGGTTCACTGAATACGACACATGTCCCCATAGCCTTGTGTGCATTTATCTGCTGCGTATGTGGCTAGACATCTATTGTGATAGGTTCACTGAATACGACACACGTCCCTTACAGCCTTGTGTGCATTTATCTGCTGCGTATGTGGCTAGACATCTATTGTGATAGGTTCACTGAATACGACACACGTCCCCATAGCCTTGTGTGCATTTATCTGCTGCGTATGTGGCTAGACATCTATTGTGATAGGTTCACTGAATACGACACACGTCCCTCTTAGCCTTGTGTGCATTTATCTGCTGCGTATGTGGCTAGACATCTATTGTGATAGGTTCACTGAATACGACACACGTCCCTCATAGCCTTGTGTGCATTTATCTGCTGCGTATGTGGCTAGACATCTATTGTGATAGGTTCACTGAATACGACACACGTCCCCATAGCCTTGTGTGCATTTATCTGCTGCGTATGTGGCTAGACATCTATTGTGATAGGTTCACTGAATACGACACACGTCCCCATAGCCTTGTGTGCATTTATCTGCCACGTATGTGGCTAGACATCTATTGTGATAGGTTCACTGAATACGACACACGTCCCTTATAGCCTTGTGTGCATTTATCTGCCACGTATGTGGCTAGACATCTATTGTGATAGGTTCACTGAATACGACACACGTCCCCATAGCCTTGTGTGCATTTATCTGCTGCGTATGTGGCTAGACATCTATTGTGATAGGTTCACTGAATACGACACACGTCCCCATAGCCTTGTGTGCATTTATCTGCTGCGTATGTGGCTAGACATCTATTGTGATAGGTTCACTGAATACGACACACGTCCCCATAGCCTTGTGTGCATTTATCTGCCACGTATGTGGCTAGACATCTATTGTGATAGGTTCACTGAATACGACACACGTCCCTTATAGCCTTGTGTGCATTTATCTGCCACGTATGTGGCTAGACATCTATTGTGATAGGTTCACGGAATACGACACACGTCCCCATAGCCTTGTGTGCATTTATCTGCTGCGTATGTGGCTAGACATCTATTGTGATAGGTTCACTGAATACGACACACGTCCCCATAGCCTTGTGTGCATTTATCTGCTGCGTATGTGGCTAGACATCTATTGTGATAGGTTCACTGAATACGACACACGTCCCCATAGCCTTGTGTGCATTTATCTGCCACGTATGTGGCTAGACATCTATTGTGATAGGTTCACTGAATACGACACACGTCCCTTATAGCCTTGTGTGCATTTATCTGCCACGTATGTGGCTATAGACATCTATTGTGATAGGTTCACTGAATACGACACACGTCCCCATAGCCTTGTGTGCATTTATCTGCTGCGTATGGCTAGACATCTATTGTGATAGGTTCACTGAATACGACACACGTCCCCATAGCCTTGTGTGCATTTATCTGCTGCGTATGTGGCTAGACATCTATTGTGATAGGTTCACTGAATACGACACACGTCCCCATAGCCTTGTGTGCATTTATCTGCTGCGTATGTGGCTAGACATCTATTGTGATAGGTTCACTGAATACGACACACGTCCCCATAGCCTTGTGTGCATTTATCTGCTGCGTATGTGGCTAGACATCTATTGTGATAGGTTCACTGAATACGACACACGTCCCCATAGCCTTGTGTGCATTTATCTGCTGCGTATGTGGCTAGACATCTATTGTGATAGGTTCACTGAATACGACGCACGTCCCCATAGCCTTGTGTGCATTTATCTGCTGCGTATGTGGCTAGACATCTATTGTGATAGGTTCACTGAATACGACACACGTCCCCATAGCCTTGTGTGCATTTATCTGCTGCGTATGTGGCTAGACATCTATTGTGATAGGTTCACTGAATACGACACACGTCCCCATAGCCCTGTGTGCATTTATCTGCCGCGTATGTGGCTAGACATCTATTGTGATAGGTTTACTGAATACGACACACGTCCCCATAGCCCTGTGTGCATTTATCTGCTGCGTATGTGGCTAGACATCTATTGTGATAGGTTCACTGAATACGACACACGTCCCCATAGCCTTGTGTGCATTTATCTGCCACGTATGTGTGGCTAGACATCTATTGTGATAGGTTCACTGAATACGACACACGTCCCCATAGCCTTGTGTGCATTTATCTGCTGCGTATGTGGCTAGACATCTATTGTGATAGGTTCACTGAATACGACACACGTCCCTTATAGCCTTGTGTGCATTTATCTGCTGCGTATGTGGCTAGACATCTATTGTGATAGGTTTACTGAATACGACACACGTCCCCATAGCCTTGTGTGCATTTATCTGCTGCGTATGTGGCTAGACATCTATTGTGATAGGTTCACTGAATACGACACACGTCCCCATAGCCTTGTGTGCATTTATCTGCCACGTATGTGGCTAGACATCTATTGTGATAGGTTCACTGAATACGACACACGTCCCCATAGCCTTGTGTGCATTTATCTGCTGCGTATGTGGCTAGACATCTATTGTGATAGGTTTACTGAATACGACACACGTCCCCATAGCCTTGTGTGCATTTATCTGCTGCGTATGTGGCTAGACATCTATTGTGATAGGTTCACTGAATACGACACACGTCCCTTACAGCCTTGTGTGCATTTATCTGCCACGTATGTGGCTAGACATCTATTGTGATAGGTTCACTGAATACGACACACGTCCCCATAGCCTTGTGTGCATTTATCTGCCACGTATGTGGCTAGACATCTATTGTGATAGGTTCACTGAATACGACACACGTCCCCATAGCCTTGTGTGCATTTATCTGCTGCGTATGTGGCTAGACATCTATTGTGATAGGTTTACTGAATACGACACACGTCCCCATAGCCTTGTGTGCATTTATCTGCTGCGTATGTGGCTAGACATCTATTGTGATAGGTTCACTGAATACGACACACGTCCCCATAGCCTTGTGTGCATTTATCTGCCACGTATGTGGCTAGACATCTATTGTGATAGGTTCACTGAATACGACACACGTCCCCATAGCCTTGTGTGCATTTACTCTGCCGCGTATGTGGCTAGACATCTATTGTGATAGGTTCACTGAATACGACACACGTCCCCATAGCCTTGTGTGCATTTACTCTGCCGCGTATGTGGCTAGACATCTATTGTGATAGGTTCACTGAATACGACACACGTCCCCATAGCCTTGTGTGCATTTACTCTGCCGCGTATGTGGCTAGACATCTATTGTGATAGGTTCACTGAATACGACACACGTCCCCATAGCCTTGTGTGCATTTACTCTGCCGCGTATGTGGCTAGACATCTATTGTGATAGGTTCACTGAATACGACACACGTCCCCATAGCCTTGTGTGCATTTACTCTGCCGCGTATGTGGCTAGACATCTATTGTGATAGGTTCACTGAATACGACACACGTCCCCATAGCCTTGTGTGCATTTATCTGCCTCGTATGTGGCTAGACATCTATTGTGATAGGTTCACTGAATACGACACACGTCCCCATAGCCTTGTGTGCATTTATCTGCTGCGTATGTGGCTAGACATCTATTGTGATAGGTTCACTGAATACGACACACGTCCCCATAGCCTTGTGTGCATTTACTCTGCCGCGTATGTGGCTAGACATCTATTGTGATAGGTTCACTGAATACGACACACGTCCCCATAGCCTTGTGTGCATTTACTCTGCCGCGTATGTGGCTAGACATCTATTGTGATAGGTTCACTGAATACGACACACGTCCCCATAGCCTTGTGTGCATTTACTCTGCCGCGTATGTGGCTAGACATCTATTGTGATAGGTTCACTGAATACGACACACGTCCCCATAGCCTTGTGTGCATTTATCTGCTGCGTATGTGGCTAGACATCTATTGTGATAGGTTCACTGAATACGACACACGTCCCCATAGCCTTGTGTGCATTTATCTGCTGTGTATGTGGCTAGACATCTATTGTGATAGGTTCACTGAATACGACACACGTCCCCATAGCCTTGTGTGCATTTATCTGCTGCGTATGTGGCTAGACATCTATTGTGATAGGTTCACTGAATACGACACACGTCCCCATAGCCTTGTGTGCATTTACTCTGCCGCGTATGTGGCTAGACATCTATTGTGATAGGTTCACTGAATACGACACACGTCCCTTATAGCCTTGTGTGCATTTATCTGCCACGTACATGTATGTGGCTAGACATCTATTGTGATAGGTTCACTGAATACGACACACGTCCCTCTTAGCCTTGTGTGCATTTATCTGCTGCGTATGTGGCTAGACATCTATTGTGATAGGTTCACTGAATACGACACACGTCCCCCATAGCCCTGTGTGCATTTATCTGCTGCGTATGTGGCTAGACATCTATTGTGATAGGTTCACTGAATACGACACACGTCCCCATAGCCTTGTGTGCATTTATCTGCCACGTATGTGGCTAGACATCTATTGTGATAGGTTCACTGAATACGACACACGTCCCCATAGCCTTGTGTGCATTTACTCTGCCGCGTATGTGGCTAGACATCTATTGTGATAGGTTCACTGAATACGACACACGTCCCCATAGCCTTGTGTGCATTTATCTGCTGCGTATGTGGCTAGACATCTATTGTGATAGGTTCACTGAATACGACACACGTCCCCATAGCCTTGTGTGCATTTATCTGCTGCGTATGTGGCTAGACATCTATTGTGATAGGTTCACTGAATACGACACATGTCCCCATAGCCTTGTGTGCATTTATCTGCCACGTATGTGGCCAGACATCTATTGTGATAGGTTCACTGAATACAACACACGTCCCCATAGCCTTGTGTGCATTTATCTGCTGCGTATGTGGCTAGACATCTATTGTGATAGGTTCACTGAATACGACACACGTCCCTTATAGCCTTGTGTGCATTTATCTGCTGCGTATGTGGCTAGACATCTATTGTGATAGGTTCACTGAATACGACACACGTCCCCATAGCCTTGTGTGCATTTATCTGCCACGTATGTGGCTAGACATCTATTGTGATAGGTTCACTGAATACGACACACGTCCCCATAGCCTTGTGTGCATTTATCTGCCACGTATGTGGCTAGACATCTATTGTGATAGGTTCACTGAATACGACACACGTCCCCATAGCCTTGTGTGCATTTATCTGCTGCGTATGTGGCTAGACATCTATTGTGATAGGTTCACTGAATACGACACACGTCCCTTACAGCCTTGTGTGCATTTATCTGCCACGTATGTGGCTAGACATCTATTGTGATAGGTTCACTGAATACGACACACGTCCCCATAGCCTTGTGTGCATTTATCTGCTGCGTATGTGGCTAGACATCTATTGTGATAGGTTCACTGAATACGACACACGTCCCTCTTAGCCTTGTGTGCATTTATCTGCTGCGTATGTGGCTAGACATCTATTGTGATAGGTTCACTGAATACGACACACGTCCCCATAGCCTTGTGTGCATTTATCTGCTGCGTATGTGGCTAGACATCTATTGTGATAGGTTCACTGAATACGACACACGTCCCCATAGCCTTGTGTGCATTTATCTGCCACGTATGTGGCTAGACATCTATTGTGATAGGTTCACTGAATACGACACACGTCCCTTACAGCCTTGTGTGCATTTATCTGCCACGTATGTGGCTAGACATCTATTGTGATAGGTTCACTGAATACGACACACGTCCCCATAGCCTTGTGTGCATTTATCTGCTGCGTATGTGGCTAGACATCTATTGTGATAGGTTCACTGAATACGACACACGTCCCCATAGCCTTGTGTGCATTTATCTGCTGCGTATGTGGCTAGACATCTATTGTGATAGGTTCACTGAATACGACGCACGTCCCCATAGCCTTGTGTGCATTTATCTGCTGCGTATGTGGCTAGACATCTATTGTGATAGGTTCACTGAATACGACACACGTCCCCATAGCCTTGTGTGCATTTATCTGCCACGTATGTGGCTAGACATCTATTGTGATAGGTTCACTGAATACGACACACGTCCCCATAGCCTTGTGTGCATTTATCTGCTGCGTATGTGGCTAGACATCTATTGTGATAGGTTCACTGAATACGACACACGTCCCTCTTAGCCTTGTGTGCATTTATCTGCTGCGTATGTGGCTAGACATCTATTGTGATAGGTTCACTGAATACGACACACGTCCCTCATAGCCTTGTGTGCATTTATCTGCTGCGTATGTGGCTAGACATCTATTGTGATAGGTTCACTGAATACGACACACGTCCCCATAGCCTTGTGTGCATTTATCTGCTGCGTATGTGGCTAGACATCTATTGTGATAGGTTCACTGAATACGACACACGTCCCCATAGCCTTGTGTGCATTTATCTGCCACGTATGTGGCTAGACATCTATTGTGATAGGTTCACTGAATACGACACACGTCCCCATAGCCTTGTGTGCATTTATCTGCTGCGTATGTGGCTAGACATCTATTGTGATAGGTTCACTGAATACGACACACGTCCCTCATAGCCTTGTGTGCATTTATCTGCCACGTATGTGGCTAGACATCTATTGTGATAGGTTCACTGAATACGACACACGTCCCCATAGCCTTGTGTGCATTTATCTGCTGCGTATGTGGCTAGACATCTATTGTGATAGGTTCACTGAATACGACACACGTCCCCATAGCCTTGTGTGCATTTATCTGCCACGTATGTGGCTAGACATCTATTGTGATAGGTTCACTGAATACGACACACGTCCCCATAGCCTTGTGTGCATTTATCTGCTGCGTATGTGGCTAGACATCTATTGTGATAGGTTCACTGAATACGACACACGTCCCTCATAGCCTTGTGTGCATTTATCTGCCACGTATGTGGCTAGACATCTATTGTGATAGGTTCACTGAATACGACACACGTCCCCATAGCCTTGTGTGCATTTATCTGCCACGTATGTGGCTAGACATCTATTGTGATAGGTTCACTGAATACGACACACGTCCCCATAGCCTTGTGTGCATTTATCTGCTGCGTATGTGGCTAGACATCTATTGTGATAGGTTCACTGAATACGACACACGTCCCCATAGCCTTGTGTGCATTTATCTGCTGCGTATGTGGCTAGACATCTATTGTGATAGGTTCACTGAATACGACACACGTCCCCATAGCCTTGTGTGCATTTATCTGCTGCGTATGTGGCTAGACATCTATTGTGATAGGTTCACTGAATACGACACACGTCCCTTATAGCCTTGTGTGCATTTATCTGCCACGTATGTGGCTAGACATCTATTGTGATAGGTTCACTGAATACGACACACGTCCCCATAGCCTTGTGTGCATTTATCTGCTGCGTATGTGGCTAGACATCTATTGTGATAGGTTCACTGAATACGACACACGTCCCCATAGCCTTGTGTGCATTTATCTGCCACGTATGTGGCTAGACATCTATTGTGATAGGTTCACTGAATACGACACACGTCCCTTATAGCCTTGTGTGCATTTATCTGCCACGTATGTGGCTAGACATCTATTGTGATAGGTTCACTGAATACGACACACGTCCCCATAGCCTTGTGTGCATTTATCTGCTGCGTATGTGGCTAGACATCTATTGTGATAGGTTCACTGAATACGACACACGTCCCTTACAGCCTTGTGTGCATTTATCTGCTGCGTATGTGGCTAGACATCTATTGTGATAGGTTCACTGAATACGACACACGTCCCCATAGCCTTGTGTGCATTTATCTGCTGCGTATGTGGCTAGACATCTATTGTGATAGGTTCACTGAATACGACACACGTCCCTCTTAGCCTTGTGTGCATTTATCTGCTGCGTATGTGGCTAGACATCTATTGTGATAGGTTCACTGAATACGACACACGTCCCTCATAGCCTTGTGTGCATTTATCTGCTGCGTATGTGGCTAGACATCTATTGTGATAGGTTCACTGAATACGACACACGTCCCCATAGCCTTGTGTGCATTTATCTGCTGCGTATGTGGCTAGACATCTATTGTGATAGGTTCACTGAATACGACACACGTCCCCATAGCCTTGTGTGCATTTATCTGCCACGTATGTGGCTAGACATCTATTGTGATAGGTTCACTGAATACGACACACGTCCCTTATAGCCTTGTGTGCATTTATCTGCCACGTATGTGGCTAGACATCTATTGTGATAGGTTCACTGAATACGACACACGTCCCCATAGCCTTGTGTGCATTTATCTGCTGCGTATGTGGCTAGACATCTATTGTGATAGGTTCACTGAATACGACACACGTCCCCATAGCCTTGTGTGCATTTATCTGCTGCGTATGTGGCTAGACATCTATTGTGATAGGTTCACTGAATACGACACACGTCCCCATAGCCTTGTGTGCATTTATCTGCCACGTATGTGGCTAGACATCTATTGTGATAGGTTCACTGAATACGACACACGTCCCTTATAGCCTTGTGTGCATTTATCTGCCACGTATGTGGCTAGACATCTATTGTGATAGGTTCACGGAATACGACACACGTCCCCATAGCCTTGTGTGCATTTATCTGCTGCGTATGTGGCTAGACATCTATTGTGATAGGTTCACTGAATACGACACACGTCCCCATAGCCTTGTGTGCATTTATCTGCTGCGTATGTGGCTAGACATCTATTGTGATAGGTTCACTGAATACGACACACGTCCCCATAGCCTTGTGTGCATTTATCTGCCACGTATGTGGCTAGACATCTATTGTGATAGGTTCACTGAATACGACACACGTCCCTTATAGCCTTGTGTGCATTTATCTGCCACGTATGTGGCTA
Organism: Crossaster papposus; assembly: GCA_037893245.1. Classification (NCBI taxonomy): domain Eukaryota; kingdom Metazoa; phylum Echinodermata; class Asteroidea; order Velatida; family Solasteridae; genus Crossaster; species Crossaster papposus. Next base: position 65,503 of record JBAIAA010000119.1, on the reverse strand, counting down.
GACATCTATTGTGATAGGTTCACTGAATACGACACACGTCCCCATAGCCTTGTGTGCATTTATCTGCTGCGTATGGCTAGACATCTATTGTGATAGGTTCACTGAATACGACACACGTCCCCATAGCCTTGTGTGCATTTATCTGCTGCGTATGTGGCTAGACATCTATTGTGATAGGTTCACTGAATACGACACACGTCCCCATAGCCTTGTGTGCATTTATCTGCTGCGTATGTGGCTAGACATCTATTGTGATAGGTTCACTGAATACGACACACGTCCCCATAGCCTTGTGTGCATTTATCTGCTGCGTATGTGGCTAGACATCTATTGTGATAGGTTCACTGAATACGACACACGTCCCCATAGCCTTGTGTGCATTTTTCTGCTGCGTATGTGGCTAGACATCTATTGTGATAGGTTCACTGAATACGACGCACGTCCCCATAGCCTTGTGTGCATTTATCTGCTGCGTATGTGGCTAGACATCTATTGTGATAGGTTTACTGAATACGACACACGTCCCCATAGCCCTGTGTGCATTTATCTGCTGCGTATGTGGCTAGACATCTATTGTGATAGGTTCACTGAATACGACACACGTCCCCATAGCCTTGTGTGCATTTATCTGCCACGTATGTGGCTAGACATCTATTGTGATAGGTTCACTGAATACGACACACGTCCCCATAGCCTTGTGTGCATTTATCTGCTGCGTATGTGGCTAGACATCTATTGTGATAGGTTCACTGAATACGACACACGTCCCTTATAGCCTTGTGTGCATTTATCTGCTGCGTATGTGGCTAGACATCTATTGTGATAGGTTTACTGAATACGACACACGTCCCCATAGCCTTGTGTGCATTTATCTGCTGCGTATGTGGCTAGACATCTATTGTGATAGGTTCACTGAATACGACACACGTCCCCATAGCCTTGTGTGCATTTATCTGCCACGTATGTGGCTAGACATCTATTGTGATAGGTTCACTGAATACGACACACGTCCCCATAGCCTTGTGTGCATTTATCTGCTGCGTATGTGGCTAGACATCTATTGTGATAGGTTTACTGAATACGACACACGTCCCCATAGCCTTGTGTGCATTTATCTGCTGCGTATGTGGCTAGACATCTATTGTGATAGGTTCACTGAATACGACACACGTCCCTTACAGCCTTGTGTGCATTTATCTGCCACGTATGTGGCTAGACATCTATTGTGATAGGTTCACTGAATACGACACACGTCCCCATAGCCTTGTGTGCATTTATCTGCCACGTATGTGGCTAGACATCTATTGTGATAGGTTCACTGAATACGACACACGTCCCCATAGCCTTGTGTGCATTTATCTGCTGCGTATGTGGCTAGACATCTATTGTGATAGGTTTACTGAATACGACACACGTCCCCATAGCCTTGTGTGCATTTATCTGCTGCGTATGTGGCTAGACATCTATTGTGATAGGTTCACTGAATACGACACACGTCCCCATAGCCTTGTGTGCATTTATCTGCCACGTATGTGGCTAGACATCTATTGTGATAGGTTCACTGAATACGACACACGTCCCCATAGCCTTGTGTGCATTTACTCTGCCGCGTATGTGGCTAGACATCTATTGTGATAGGTTCACTGAATACGACACACGTCCCCATAGCCTTGTGTGCATTTACTCTGCCGCGTATGTGGCTAGACATCTATTGTGATAGGTTCACTGAATACGACACACGTCCCCATAGCCTTGTGTGCATTTACTCTGCCGCGTATGTGGCTAGACATCTATTGTGATAGGTTCACTGAATACGACACACGTCCCCATAGCCTTGTGTGCATTTACTCTGCCGCGTATGTGGCTAGACATCTATTGTGATAGGTTCACTGAATACGACACACGTCCCCATAGCCTTGTGTGCATTTACTCTGCCGCGTATGTGGCTAGACATCTATTGTGATAGGTTCACTGAATACGACACACGTCCCCATAGCCTTGTGTGCATTTATCTGCCTCGTATGTGGCTAGACATCTATTGTGATAGGTTCACTGAATACGACACACGTCCCCATAGCCTTGTGTGCATTTATCTGCTGCGTATGTGGCTAGACATCTATTGTGATAGGTTCACTGAATACGACACACGTCCCCATAGCCTTGTGTGCATTTACTCTGCCGCGTATGTGGCTAGACATCTATTGTGATAGGTTCACTGAATACGACACACGTCCCCATAGCCTTGTGTGCATTTACTCTGCCGCGTATGTGGCTAGACATCTATTGTGATAGGTTCACTGAATACGACACACGTCCCCATAGCCTTGTGTGCATTTACTCTGCCGCGTATGTGGCTAGACATCTATTGTGATAGGTTCACTGAATACGACACACGTCCCCATAGCCTTGTGTGCATTTATCTGCTGCGTATGTGGCTAGACATCTATTGTGATAGGTTCACTGAATACGACACACGTCCCCATAGCCTTGTGTGCATTTATCTGCTGTGTATGTGGCTAGACATCTATTGTGATAGGTTCACTGAATACGACACACGTCCCCATAGCCTTGTGTGCATTTATCTGCTGCGTATGTGGCTAGACATCTATTGTGATAGGTTCACTGAATACGACACACGTCCCCATAGCCTTGTGTGCATTTACTCTGCCGCGTATGTGGCTAGACATCTATTGTGATAGGTTCACTGAATACGACACACGTCCCTTATAGCCTTGTGTGCATTTATCTGCCACGTATGTGGCTAGACATCTATTGTGATAGGTTCACTGAATACGACACACGTCCCTCTTAGCCTTGTGTGCATTTATCTGCTGCGTATGTGGCTAGACATCTATTGTGATAGGTTCACTGAATACGACACACGTCCCCCATAGCCCTGTGTGCATTTATCTGCTGCGTATGTGGCTAGACATCTATTGTGATAGGTTCACTGAATACGACACACGTCCCCATAGCCTTGTGTGCATTTATCTGCCACGTATGTGGCTAGACATCTATTGTGATAGGTTCACTGAATACGACACACGTCCCCATAGCCTTGTGTGCATTTACTCTGCCGCGTATGTGGCTAGACATCTATTGTGATAGGTTCACTGAATACGACACACGTCCCCATAGCCTTGTGTGCATTTATCTGCTGCGTATGTGGCTAGACATCTATTGTGATAGGTTCACTGAATACGACACACGTCCCCATAGCCTTGTGTGCATTTATCTGCTGCGTATGTGGCTAGACATCTATTGTGATAGGTTCACTGAATACGACACATGTCCCCATAGCCTTGTGTGCATTTATCTGCCACGTATGTGGCCAGACATCTATTGTGATAGGTTCACTGAATACAACACACGTCCCCATAGCCTTGTGTGCATTTATCTGCTGCGTATGTGGCTAGACATCTATTGTGATAGGTTCACTGAATACGACACACGTCCCTTATAGCCTTGTGTGCATTTATCTGCTGCGTATGTGGCTAGACATCTATTGTGATAGGTTCACTGAATACGACACACGTCCCCATAGCCTTGTGTGCATTTATCTGCCACGTATGTGGCTAGACATCTATTGTGATAGGTTCACTGAATACGACACACGTCCCCATAGCCTTGTGTGCATTTATCTGCCACGTATGTGGCTAGACATCTATTGTGATAGGTTCACTGAATACGACACACGTCCCCATAGCCTTGTGTGCATTTATCTGCTGCGTATGTGGCTAGACATCTATTGTGATAGGTTCACTGAATACGACACACGTCCCTTACAGCCTTGTGTGCATTTATCTGCCACGTATGTGGCTAGACATCTATTGTGATAGGTTCACTGAATACGACACACGTCCCCATAGCCTTGTGTGCATTTATCTGCTGCGTATGTGGCTAGACATCTATTGTGATAGGTTCACTGAATACGACACACGTCCCTCTTAGCCTTGTGTGCATTTATCTGCTGCGTATGTGGCTAGACATCTATTGTGATAGGTTCACTGAATACGACACACGTCCCCATAGCCTTGTGTGCATTTATCTGCTGCGTATGTGGCTAGACATCTATTGTGATAGGTTCACTGAATACGACACACGTCCCCATAGCCTTGTGTGCATTTATCTGCCACGTATGTGGCTAGACATCTATTGTGATAGGTTCACTGAATACGACACACGTCCCTTACAGCCTTGTGTGCATTTATCTGCCACGTATGTGGCTAGACATCTATTGTGATAGGTTCACTGAATACGACACACGTCCCCATAGCCTTGTGTGCATTTATCTGCTGCGTATGTGGCTAGACATCTATTGTGATAGGTTCACTGAATACGACACACGTCCCCATAGCCTTGTGTGCATTTATCTGCTGCGTATGTGGCTAGACATCTATTGTGATAGGTTCACTGAATACGACACACGTCCCCATAGCCTTGTGTGCATTTATCTGCTGCGTATGTGGCTAGACATCTATTGTGATAGGTTCACTGAATACGACACACGTCCCCATAGCCTTGTGTGCATTTATCTGCTGCGTATGTGGCTAGACATCTATTGTGATAGGTTCACTGAATACGACACACGTCCCCATAGCCTTGTGTGCATTTATCTGCTGCGTATGTGGCTAGACATCTATTGTGATAGGTTCACTGAATACGACACACGTCCCCATAGCCTTGTGTGCATTTACTCTGCCGCGTATGTGGCTAGACATCTATTGTGATAGGTTCACTGAATATGACACACGTCCCCATAGCCTTGTGTGCATTTATCTGCCACGTATGTGGCTAGACATCTATTGTGATAGGTTCACTGAATACGACACACGTCCCCATAGCCTTGTGTGCATTTATCTGCTGCGTATGTGGCTAGACATCTATTGTGATAGGTTCACTGAATACGACACACGTCCCCATAGCCTTGTGTGCATTTATCTGCCACGTATGTGGCTAGACATCTATTGTGATAGGTTCACTGAATACGACACACGTCCCCATAGCCTTGTGTGCATTTATCTGCTGCGTATGTGGCTAGACATCTATTGTGATAGGTTCACTGAATACGACACACGTCCCCATAGCCTTGTGTGCATTTATCTGCCGCGTATGTGGCTAGACATCTATTGTGATAGGTTCACTGAATACGACACACGTCCCCATAGCCTTGTGTGCATTTATCTGCTGCGTATGTGGCTAGACATCTATTGTGATAGGTTCACTGAATACGACACACGTCCCCATAGCCTTGTGTGCATTTACTCTGCCGCGTATGTGGCTAGACATCTATTGTGATAGGTTCACTGAATACGACACACGTCCCCATAGCCTTGTGTGCATTTACTCTGCCGCGTATGTGGCTAGACATCTATTGTGATAGGTTCACTGAATACGACACACGTCCCCATAGCCTTGTGTGCATTTATCTGCCGCGTATGTGGCTAGACATCTATTGTGATAGGTTCACTGAATACGACACACGTCCCCATAGCCTTGTGTGCATTTATCTGCCACGTATGTGGCTAGACATCTATTGTGTTCATCTGCCGCGTTTATCCCAAGAAATAACAAATGGTTGAATCTTGTTGCACAAACACTCAGTTGGAATACCCAACTGGCTTTGCATTGCAATCAACTGTTGGCAAGCAGTCATGTCGTCCCACTTCTTACAAAGGCTACTCACCTTCGTGTTGTACTTCTTGACATAGCTCCAGAGTTGAAGAAGAGTGCTCAGCTTGCTGAACAGACCGTTGAAATTCTGTCAAGAAAATGTAATCAATACAAAAAATCAATATTCTGTACATAACGTAACCATGTCTGTGAGTTTGTGAACAAGTAACAAAAAAGAAAGAAAGAAAGAAAACTGGACCCAAAGTGCCTCAAATTGACTGAGGAAAACGTCATGCCATTTTTTAGTGCATGAATCAATCTTTATTCATAAATACCTGGGACAGTTTAGGCATTCCTATTGGTCGAGAGCCCGTCACGTGGCCGGTATTAAACGGACGATAAAGACATGGCTGGAAGTGTTTAATACCAGTTGGCAGCAAAATACGTCACGCGATGTCGCATTATACCCGTCCCCAGGGCTCACTTTATTTATAACCGTACATTGTCTACAATAGTATGGTGGTGTTGGGCGCGTACAGCTTGACACGCTGAAAACGAGGATGCCAATAGCGGTAATAGTCTGGTTCCTAGTAAATACGCTTTATTGCATGTATTGTGTAGAGCGACAGAGGCGGAAACATGTCATTTGACACGCACAGAATGGCGAAACACCGAAATTTACTTGCGACAATTTTCCGTGATTTTCGGGGCTTTTATGGCTGAATTTTACAAAAAAGGTATTTATGAATGGGAATAAATGTGTGTTCGGTCGGTATTAATCACTCTGTTTAATACCGCTTGGAGTCTGGGTGCTAATAATTACCCACGCCTTCGGCCCGGGTAATTATCAGCACCCAGACTCCAAGCGGTATTAAACAGAGTGGTTAAAACCTCCCGAACACACATTTATTCCCTTATTAAAGAGTCTACTTCATGTTTAAATGAAGTTTAAAGCCGAAAGTTGAAGGGGTAATCCTCATTCTGTAAATCCCATGCTACCTTTCTCCAGTTTTGGGAGGGTTCTTTAAAACGTCTATAAAACCTATTTTATTCTGTTTGTCGAAGTAAACAGTTCATTGACTAAGACAAATGCAAGATTTGTAAATGCCATTTTCTGAACAATCAGTTTTACCACTTCGGTTAAGTGGTGGTCCATTTTTCCGTTACTGAACTTGCACCCCTGAATGTTTCATACCATCAGAAAACTCTTAATCTGCAGAATCCAAAACTATAAATATCTCAAATTTAAAAAGAAAATCCAACTTTCAGCTTGTTTTGTGATAATTTTGTGTCAGTTCTAGACCTGGGAAGTGAGTGCCAACTCCTTGTTGAGTTCATTGACAGGCACAAATGGCTTGTTGCAGATGCCATCGTAGTATAATCCCACTAGGGACTGGATGCGAGGCTGGTCCTTGTTGAAAAGCAGCTTGCTTAGATCAGAATCCTGCATGGGAAAAAAGGAAGATCAGAAAAACAGGTATTAGTTGTGAATACACGATACTCCTTTGGTCCAGTTATTTGGGAATTATGAAGCAAGAAATAAGGCAGATGGATGCACCCCCCCCCCCCTTGTTTGTGTTGGTCATTGTGTTCCTAGAATCTCAGGAATTCTTTTTATTATCTCGGGGGTGGGAGGGAGGGCTGTTAGCAATAGGTGTATAGGGTATAGGTAACAAAAGAGGGTGCACTCTGCCTTAAATGGTGCTGAGTATATTTGGGAGGTACAGTAATTCAAGAGAGTACAGTAGTTTGAGATACAATAATTTGGGAGGTACAATTTACGGTGATAACTGTTAGACCAAACCATTTTTGTTTGACCTATGACTGCGAAAATACCTCTGCTACTGACATTAAGACTAGAGTCGGCCACACCCATCCTGAGCCACGCAGCGCTTTTAAGCGCTTTCTACTAATAGCGCTCAAACCCCTGCGGACATTCGGCAAGATCCGTGGTTATTAGCGCAAAGATTCATGCGCCCAATCAGAGCCTCTGTTACAAACAGACCAAGGCCATTTCCCAAACCCTGGCTTTGGCTCCGTCTCCGGCTACAGCCGATTTCTAAACTGTATGAATGAAGCCTGAGACGAAGACAAACTGGGGTTGGACACCTGAGGTGTTCTCAAAATCGTTCATCCTCCCGCGTAAAAATTAAAATGAATCAGAAAAATTGTAGAAATTAACGTACAGAACGTGAAATAAAGCTTTGCTATTATATATTATACAGAATAAAAAACATAAAAGACTGAAAAGCTTCGTAAACGTTGAAACAAAATAAGTATAGTGGTAGAAATTGTCATTTTACCAGGGGTGGACATTCATATCATGTATTGGCCAACTTGTTTAATGATTGCTGCGAATGTCCGCAGGGTTTGAGGGCGACAATTCAAGAGCCCGTTAAACTCTGTGTGGCTCAGGATGGCCACACCCATCTTGCCAAGTTTCTGATCATTAACATTAAGACTAGAGTCAGCCACACCCACCTTGCCCAGTTTTTTATCATCAACATTAAGACTAGAGTCAGCCACACCCACCCTGCCCAGTTTCTGATCGCTGACATTAAGACTAGAGTCAGCCACACCCACCTTGCCCAGTTTTTTATCATCAACATTAAGACTAGAGTCAGCCACACCCACCTTGCCCAGTTTCTGATCGCTGACATTGTGGGCATCATAGAAGGCCTGAGCAATGATTCCTAGACTGGCCTCCACAGAGCGAGAAGGTCGAATATCAAAGATGAAGTCAGGACGCCGGATGGCATTGGACCAGAAACGCAGGGACAAACTACCAATGAAAAAAAAAATAACAAACGAGCAAAAATTTCTTAAATCAATTTTTGAAAAAAGGATCCCATATAGTTTACACCGTCAGAAATCAATGAAAAATTGAAGCTACTTTTCAATGCAGTAGAAATAATCGAGAGGGGTTTGTGTCCAAATCTTTTGTCTATGACTATTGTCTAGATCTTCGTCCATTACAACTACGCATGAGCAGTCTGACAAAAGACGTAGCCGTAACTTTCGCAGCCCGTTTCAGTCACGGCCTGAAACCGTCATCCTTTTCATTTTCATTTTCATCCTGATTTTACACTGGAGTTTTAACTCAAGTGTGATGAAATGGAAGAGCTAAACTTGCTGGTCGAATCTTGACAAAGAAGTCATTGTTTTTTTGTCAATCAGGAAGAACCCAATTGATTTTAAGGACAGTACCTGTTGCCCTTCCAATTCCTGACTGCATCAGCGTCTTGGATGTTGTGTCTGATGGCTTGACTGTCAAAGAAATCAAACAGATACTTGACGGCCCTGGGAGCTGTGTCAGCATTCAGGATAGACTGGAACATGCGGTCGATATATTCCTGGATAGTGCCCTGAAAAGGAATCAAGATTTAAGGACGTCAAAGACTGGTTGTATCTCATCCAAAACAAACAATGACCTTAAAGATTAACTCTCACTCACGGCCAAGGCATTATTCTGTCATCTTTCACATTTTAGGCTCAACATGTTTTCCTTTCCTCTTACAGGAATAACAGATGGAGAGTTTTATTTTCTCTCATAATGTCAACAGTTTGGGGAGTCAGGTTGACGTAGTGGTTGTTTCCTCACCTTCTACCGCTGTTACCCGGGTTCGAATCCCGCCTGGGCCAATATGTGGATTAGGTTTTCAGTCCCTGCCCGACTCCGTGTGTTTTCCCCAGGATATTCTTCTGGGGTTTTGTCTCCCACCTCTAAAACTGTACTTTCTTTTCATCGTCTTCTCTCTACGGTTTTTTTCAGGCTTACGAGCTACAGTGCCTAGTGTGCTTTTGATGAATCCTTTGTTTCATTACCAGAAAAAATTAATAAAAATAATGGGCACAGTTGAATCTAAATTAAACATTTTGTTTTTAAAGACTTCCGTCTGACCTTCGTGCTAATGAGTCTTGGAATGTAGAGCTCACGGAGTCTTCTATTGGGGCGAGATCCTAGTGTCAGACGTCTGGATATGCGATTCTTGCGATGTTTGGTTGTTGTCGATTCGTTATAATCAAATGCTCCTTCCTCACATTTAACCTGATAGGGTCAACACAAAAGAATGAAAGACCAGTTAATATCAGTCGTAAGGACACAACGGTTGACCTTCATCTAAGAGTGCATTTTGTTTGAAGTTAACACCATGTTGTGACATAATTAACACAAGTTTACTGCTAACTGTTCAGTCTTGGTTCTAAGACCTTCATGTTGTTTATTCCGCGATCACGTCAATGTCACCAACGCAGTAGACACGTACACAAATCATTTCTGTTATATAGAGGGTGTTATCTCCAAACAAACTGATATCAGCCAGTAACTGCTATCACATGAAGGTCTTGAACAAATGTACATCGACACATGAAATCATGGCTGCTGTGTGGTTTATTTGTGACTGGATGCAGAGGTATTTCTTTTTAGTGCTTACATTTGTGATGAGTCACTAATAATAATAACAATATCAACATTTATAAAGCGCTTTTTTCTATGGTTACAAAGCGCTAAGAATGACCAACAAAACACAACAATGGTATAATAACGTCAAACCAAATGGAAAAGCAACTGCCAGACCCAGCCTGCGGGACTCAACAAGTGAGCCCAGTGATAGCAACTCGGAGAGATACGATCACTGATGAGATCAAGGAATGAAGGACTCTCTAAGACGAGCACGCGGAGGTCAGGTATGACGAAGTTACAGATTAAACAAACGTTTTTAATGACTCTTTAAACTTGGTCATGGAGCTAGAATTGTTAAAGGAGGGTGGAATGGAATTCCACATTCTGGGGCCTGTGTCTTGTAATGGTGATGGAGCTGGACCCTTATTAAGACGGAGTTTGGAGAACTGTCTGTATCCCGTCTAATCTACTTACCAGATGCCAGAGTTTAACATCGTCTTCTGGTGCCTCTACCATGGTGAAGCGATGACTACGTGGTGCTTGGGTAGGTGGGATTATCCTGGCAGAAGCACCACCTTTTGATGAATTGTCAAACCCAAAATTCACTGAAGAATGAGAAAACAATTCAATTAAGTTAAATAGTGTTCATGAACAACAATGAGCTTCAAACATTATTTTTTTATAATTGGAGGTTTGAGTACAGATTATGCAAGAATATAAGTTTGCGCCGGAATTTTTTTCACTTTGACCGAATCCAGATACGGGTTTGTTTTTCACGAACCTCGACTCGCGAGAATCGACTCGCGAGAATCGACTCGCGAGAATCGACTCGCGAGAATCGACTCGCGAGAATCGACTCGCGAGAATCGACTCGCGAGAATCGACTCGCGAGAATCGACTCGCGAGAATCGACTCGCGAGAATCGACTCGCGAGAATCGACTCGCGAGAATCGACTCGCGAGAATCGACTCGCGAGAATCGACCTGAACTGACTTATGAATGAGTTGTGGACAACTCTGAAGAGTTTATTGTTCTATTAGATGGTATTTGCGTTGAGAGATGTGAATTCAATATTTGATTTTGGCCCTACACCAACGTGTAATTACACTGTATACTCAGAGTTGTCCTGAGGGATTCTTTTAAAATAAAAATCATTAACTTAGGTGAGACTCGAACCCACAACCTTCTGCTTTCTAGTGCAGACGTCTTACCACTCAACCACCGAGCTAGACGGGGTCAGCTGGCTGGTTCAAATCTGATTAGCAGCGGGTACCGCAACTAAATATTTTAACATTTATTTGCGTGACTTTTCTTACCGTACACGCTATCATCCGTCGATGGCTTCTGCTCACTTTTAGTTGCTCCGCCCACTAAGGCCATAGTAGACTTGTTAGGAACCTGCTCACATAATAACAACATCATCATTCATTCATTCATTCATTCATTCATTCATTCATTATTTATTTTCCACATAACTGGTCTCAATATAATACAACGTAGGTAAAGAAAAGGATAAATGTGGATGGGGGTCCCCAAAAAGCAAATGCTTGTCGAGTAGGGACCTCCATTAATTTATTGACAATTACATTAATTGACATTATACACATAAAAACACTACACAAAACTGATATATCATCACTGATATATCATCACTGATATATCATCACTGATATATCATCACTGATATATCATCACTGATATATCATCACTGATATATCATCACTGATATATCATCACTGATATATCATCAGTGATATATCATCACTGATATATCTGTCCTAAACTACTCTTGTGATGTCTTTCTATTTAGAAAGGTGTCCATCCTGTTTAACTCCTCAACGTAATGTTTCACAACGTAATGTTTTACTTTCTTCTTTTGAGGATTTTAGAGAATAATTATTAGTACCTGCATTTTATGTCACCACCTGGTAAAATCAAGTATGTACTGATTGTCTGGAAGGTGTTTTAATGCAATGAAATGACAATGAATTTCTTAACAGCTAAACATTATCTTGGTTTTTTTAACTCTAACGTTCTAGACGTTCATTTGGTGTGCAGTACACATACAGTACTACAAAATACTACTCAATTCTCATAGGCCAGTGTAGCAGTTTATCACTCAAGTAATATTTTGTAGTATTGGTTGACGTTAGAGTTATAAGAGAACAAAATAGAAGAATGTAGGTGGAATTTCTACACAGGTGGAATGAAAAGCTCTGGAATTGAATTAACGATTTTTGTTTGGGCGGGCGGGGGAGGGGGGGGGGGATTTTAACTGACTACTCACATGATAGAACTTGAGTGTGTTCACCCTCTTCCATCCATCTAATGTCACACTTGTATGATCCACATCACGCAGGATTTGACGTCCATTATCGCCACTATGCCATTCTATTTTGTGGAGTAAAAAAAGACAAACCATAAAAGCCTTCAACCAGTTAGCGCCGGGATAATTTTCACATCACCGAGCCGAGGTGCGCAATTATTTTTAACGAAACTCGATCCGAAGCGGGTTCAGGCCGATAGTGCCGAGAAGCACACCCATGCATTTCCGGTCTTACTTGCTACTGCCAAACATTTCCGGCCTTGCTCATGACGTGTTTATGAGTCATCCGTTTTTAATCTGGGAAAAGTACGTCCTCTGGCGCAAAGTGGTAAACCCGTTTTCTATTCAAACTTTTTATGTGCCGCCTACATATATACTTCAACTCTAGAATTGACTTAGGGTTATTAATACATGGGCAACATTAACATGTGTTGATTAGGCCTTCTTTAGAATGAAAAGGTTCTGTTTTCTAAATCCTTGTATACAATTTGAAGGCTTACATGACGACAATAATGTAAGTTTATCTTTGTATAATAACCAAAATCCCTTTTGTGAGGTTCTAAAAAGAACAGGGGGGAACTTGATGTTTCAGGTAGTTGTTGAGAGAGATCTGTTACATTATGTGCAACGTTAAACTTAATGTTATAATCTGAATACTAATTATGGATTTTTGTTTAATAAACCCTACTCAAGAAGCTAGTAAAAAAACTACAGTTGAAATCGTCAATTGTGAGCAGAGGGCTTATTAGGGGAAACATTATGTACAATATTCTTAAAAGATTGGCTAGATTAGGCAACAACAGCAGAAGGAGGAAGCAAGTTCCAAAGTCTAGCATAAGTTGCTGTCAAGGACCTCTGACGTTGTGAGGTTCCTGACTTTAGAAGAACAAATGTATGTTGGTGGGATGCAGATGACTGCCTTGTAGAGCATTTTGTAAGCACATTGCCAATATTCAGAGGATTCCTACTTGTCTTGTCTTGGCTCTCTGTGTGCATGGCTCATTAACCTCTGGACGCCAGAGAATAGCTATGTCTGCAGCCTGCTAATCCGTCCGGAATGCTGTGCTACACCACAGAACACGTCATGTTCCACAGCTGTACGTTCGGGTCCATTGTACAGTGCAGCTACTGCAAAAAGAATGCTGTGCAGCTATGCGTAATATCCAGTCCAGCTAGGAATTAATACTGGCATCAAGGGGTTGAGGAATGGGGCAAAGGATTAAATTCTTACCTAGATCCACTTCATTGGCAGTAGGTCTCCTGGAGTAAGGCTGGCTGCGATGGATGGAATCTAAGATCTTCTCCTTGACTTGAGAAATGGTGTCCACGTCCAGCACCTTGACTTCCTTGATCTCACCATCAGCATTGTTCACAGTGACAGTCAGCACCTAAAGGAAATGGTACAAATAAATTATGTTAGGCCGTGTCTAAATGGGCTTCCAGAGCTACGGCTACATCTATTGTCAGCCTGCTCAGGTGTAGTTGTAATGGGTTAAGACCTAGACAATAGCCATAGACAAGATATTTGGATACGACCTATGATGAACTATGCTGATAACTATGACCATTTTAAAGTTGATTTGTTCTTTTTCTTTTTGTCTTTCCCAAATGCCTAAAAGCCCTTTTCTCAGCAGTATGTTAATTCTGACACTGAATGGCAGAAAAATGCAAAACCAAAACTGCAAACTCAAACCTAGAGAAAATCAACTGCAATTCAACTTTCACCCCCACTTCGAGCCTTGCATTGTGTCTACTCAAAGGGAGGGGGAGTGGTGGTAGAGGGAAGGAGGACCAAGGATAGAGGGAGGAGAAATGGCAAAGTGTGGAAGGGGGGGTGGGGGGGGGGGGGGCAAAGTGGGAGGGAAAAAAAGAGTGGAGAAAAACAGACTACTCCAAGGTAACCATTATTGTTTCCCTGGTTACGAGGAAGAAGGGGGGGTTTGAAACTTGTACAAACGTTGCTCAAGACTGACCATCTCTCGGTAATCGGTGTCCTCAGTCAGTAGCCTGTCATCACTCAGAGTAAACTTAGCCTGGCCAGAGATGATATCAATAGGTCCGTGCTCGCTGTGGCACTTGATGGCACGGTACAGCAGAAACAAGGGGTAGGCTGTGTCGTCCTATCATACAAAGCAATCAACCGACCAACAAACAAATTACATAACACAGCACGGTTAACAAACAATATAAGACCACACATTCTAAATCAATGGCATCCTTGTGGAGACATCGCTTTGTTCTTGTGTACAAAATGGTTAGAGCTTCAAAAGCTATTTTCAAAATGCTTCTATTTCAACTAGAATTACTTGTTAGAGAGGGGGAGTGGACTGTGGACGTGTGCAAGTCAACAATCCGTAACCTCTTCCCGCATCCTGTGGACGTCTATTGTTCACAGGTCCACAGTATGTTTGAAATGCTCGTACACCAATTGTGGCAAAACATTGTGCCTGCCAGGGTACAAAAAGAATGTTTTACCAAGGTTTTTCTTACTACCAACTGGCACAAATGCTCATGTAATTACTTTGTCTTTCTAGAGTGTAGAGTCTAGATCAGTCTACAGGGTGATTGATATGTTTGTGGCCTTTGGTAGTTAAAGTCGATTTTAGAAAATAATATTTAGTCCCCTTCTACATTAACCCTCCTATGGTTTGAAAGCACAAATCTGCACTAATGTCCCGAGTCCAGCCTTTTGCATGTTTTCCTATGGAGAACACAATTCTGCCCAAATCTTCAATGTACAAACTCTACACACAAAGACAGTCTGTGCATTTTTGTGTGGCTAAACAACTGACCCAAATAGTGATTTCCGCATAGAAGGGTCAACACACAGAGCTTCAGATCACATCTTTATAGAAGACGTCTTGGGCCCACAGGAACTACAATATAACAGTTTAAGGTGTTGCATATTTACCTTAAGTGAGTCGTACATACACAGAGTAATCCAATTAGACAGCAACTTCTCCAGAATGGTCTCAGTTCTGTCAAGAAACCAAATTCAAAGTTCCCTCAATGAATCATCAAGACACTACACAAGCACCCAATCCGTACTGTCGTATTTAAGAAACTATATCATCTGAAACAAACAATATTTAAGAATGCTGACGCAAGACAATTTAAACATCTGCAATCGCATTATCAAAATCTCCAACAATTATCTAAATTTAATACAATTGTGGCAATACAAAAAATGAACATTATTTTTATCTGAAAGCTTTTTATGAACACATTTTTGAAACAACAAACATACAAATGCAATGGAATGATAATAAAACAAATAGTAAAGCACTGCTCAGCAAAAACAACTGACGAAAGTACTATTAAAAAAAAAGAGAAATAATCAAAACAAAGACAAAACAAACGACAATTCCAACTGAATACCTAAACATTTGAAAAACTGAGAAAAGGTAGGAAATGTGAGACATGAATATTCATTGAATATGAATATTAAATGAATATTCATTGAATTTGAATATGAATATTCATTGAATATGAATATGAATATTCACTAACCGACGGAAGAGTTGTTTAGGTCTGTTGGCATCCAACTCATCTTGTACCAGCTTAGCCATCAAACTGAACAGTACACTGTCAAAGAAAGAAATACAAAGTGCATAGATAATGAACAGACAGTATATGTGACCGGCTCTACAAAAAGGTGTATTAAGTCGCGCTGTGCACTATCATGTAATGGCCCGCTCTATGTTGAGAGGGTAAACATTTTATCAAAATGTGATTTTCATTTTTTGTTATGAATGACATCTTCAATACCTACAGTTTCAGGTTTCATTCAAAGAAATGTTGATTTTGATGAATAAAGTGGGAAAAAATCCCATTTTGTGTGAATCGTTCTGTTGTAGTACAACACAGCCGACTATTTCAAAGCCTGTTTTCTTAGTTGTGTAATTTGAACTCCAAGGAAGTAATCAATATGTAAACACGTCATATCTCCATAATAAGAGGGGCTATGGAGCTCTATTATATACCAAATGAAAGCTTATGTTGTGGGCGTTTCAACCAAGTATATAACTCAATTTCTGTTTTTGCGACTTAATACACCTTTTTGTAGAGCCGGTCACATTATGTGCTTCAATTTAGAATATTCCTACATGTAGGTATGCTCAACTGTTGTTTCTGGAAAATCTGACCGATAATAATAATTATAATAATATTTTGGGAGGCTAATCAGTTGCGAAAGACACAGTTACACAATATTGTTGGAAACAAAATTGTTTTCAATTGTTGCCCCCCAAGTTAGCCTGGTTACCTGACCTAAAAATTCCCGATTGTCTGTAAATTACTTTGTATTATTTGTGGTAGGGTCAGGGAACCAGACTACAAGAACAGCGTTTTGTTCTTGTTTTTTTCAATATCTTTGTGCCTTTTGAAATCACTGTCTTTGTCTAAGGCCTAAGGCAATTTTAGGCTCCAAACTGCAGGAACACCAGCCACATCCTGGTGCCTGCTGTGCTTCAGAAACATTCAATTGATTGATATGAACCCAAAAGTTTTGTATATTTCCATTTGCTTTTATTTCTATTTGCTTCTCAGTGATTCGAAAGAAAAGGGGCGAAGCTGATAAGGGTTTTGAAAACCACTTATGAACGACAAACTTTAAACAGGTCATTGCAACAGGGTATTGCAACAATAATTGCTACAATAATTGCTACAAAAATACCTCTAATTCTCAAATCTTTAAACCTTAAAATCTCATATAAAAATACTAACCCCCACATCCATGCATTTAAAAAAAAATTACAGCACAATAATTACCTTACAAAAACCTGGCTTGTTTATGAATTAATTCTGGCCCAATGAAACATGCCACAATGCCCTGAGAAACCTGCCAATACTCACTCAGTTAGGTAGTCCAGTTTACCTTCAGCCACCATAAGGACTGTAATCAGGGAGGCAATTGCTGCTCTGTAGAACAAAAAGAAACAAACAAAAAAATCACAAGTGTTCCTTCTCCCGCAGTTGATTTGTATTGAGGTTTGACATTGGTTGAGGAGAATCAGAGTTGTAGTCGAGTATCTTCCGAGTACCTTCCGAGTACTTTCCAAATATTTTTTGAGGTACTTTCCGTGTACTTTCTGAGTACATTCGAAGTACTTTGTTTACTACCAAATATTGACCTATTTGTTCCGAACAAAGCGTGACAAACATTGGGCGGACTGGGTCACAAATTCTCTCCGGGACGTTAGATGCACCGCATCGGCCAACCGCATCGCACGTGGACCGCAGCGCACGTACAAAAACATCTCACATCTGCGCTGGTTCACTTTGAGATTAAGTTGACCGGCCCATCGGGATTTATTTTAAGTGATGGCCAGTCTGCAACTTGACAGTAGACAACAAATGAAATCAGTGTTAGAAAAAACTTATTCGGGACTTTAGATGCATATAAAGATATTTTTTAATCAAAGTTTTGGAACAGAAGTACTTTGAAAATACTCGGAAAGTACTAGGTCAAGTATTTATTAAATGCTTTTGTCTCGAAAGCATAATTCATTCAAGACTCTGATTGTCCACAGTTTTTCATTTCTTCAGCAGAGTATTTACTAACCAGTGTTTGTATTCATGCATCGCATCCAATAGCATAGCATCCAATGACAGAATTAACTTTGCTTGGGATCAACTGACAAGCTCGACTTCTCCTTGTGTTCAATTTACAACCCTTACATGGACTACATCACAACAGGCAAATACCACTTCAGTGATTTTGTACAATGTCTATGGAGAATCAAGAACATTGCCAAAGCATGTTCTAACAAAATTTTGAAGGTTCTTAAGTTGAGATTCATTTCTTTTCAACATGTTTTTGCAATGATTGACCTTCATTGATATGGTATATGAAGAAATAGTGTTGTCGGGTTGCAACATTCTTACCAACATTTGAACATTAAAATAAAGAATAACGGTGATATTCTGACCTATCTTTGACGGAGAGTTTGGATTTGCTCTGGGCATCCAACGTCTGTAGGAAAGTCAGCAAGAATGTCTTATTGCTGAGAGCGTCACTAAACTTCTTCATTGCCTTCTCAACATGCTCTTCAGGATTCTGAGGAAAGACAAGTAGAAAGAACATTGGTTCTTTAATGTCTTAGCCAGTGTACGACACTGTCGTAGGATAGTAGCATGTATCTAGCTACTTCACTGGAAATGTTAATACAAACTTTAACGTGGAAAACAGTCTGCAAAATAGCCCATTTTTGTCACTAAACGGAACCCCCTGTATTCTCAGACCGGAAGGTCGCATACATTTTGGGGTTGCAACTGTTATCTTGGTTGTTTTGCCAGCATTACTGCTCTCAAGAGCATCTCAATATTCAAGCTTGTTTTGCTTTTACTATCTGACAGGCCAATTTTATACGGTGCAATGTTTTGTTTGTTTGTCTGCTTGTTTGTTTTTGGCTGTGGTCCTTGTCCTGTTCGGCCGTCTCAAAGCAAAACAATGTAAGTTGTGTGCAAATCACATTAGAGCATTAGAGTTTAATTGTTTTGCCTTGAGACGGCCGTGTTGTCTCTCTGGCTTACTTTCTATATCCCGTCATTTTTAATATTGAGAATTGTATTCCAATGTAGATTATGTTTTTAAATATATTTGTAATTCTGCCTGCAAATATTAATAATAAAAATATAAATAATATTTATTATGCAACTCTTCTGTCGCTTATACTTTACCTCTGGGTCAGAGGTCATAGGTTTCGTATCCTGACCAATAAACAGCATGTTGGTGGCATAATTGCGATGACTAACAAACGGCATACCGATCCCTTCCAAGTCACTGGTCAAATCCGACACATCGGTCTGAAGCTCAGCAAAGGCTGGAGAATATATCAAATGAATCACAAGATTACATCCAAGATTACATCACAAGAATTCAACACTTTGCTCAAAACAGTCGACTAAGCTCCACATTAACAAAGAAAGGGTTAAAGTCTATCTTAATGTTAATTTTTAGCCGTGTTGAAGACTATTAGTGCTTAGCATTTTTGTTTTTTTATTTATTCTTCTTGTGCCAAATTCAACATCCAGGAACTTCTCGGTAGGCACCAAGCACTTAAAGAGAGGCACTTAAAGAGAGACACCAAAATGACAACTAAAGCCAAACGATGAGGTTGCTTAACCAGCTAATATTGTATATTTTCTTAACAATATTAAAATGAAAAGATATGGTTCAACAAATGAGCAATTTTACATTAATAATTTGCAAAAACTTTGGACAACTGAAGGTTTGCAAGTTTTGAAAAGCTTGATTTAAACAATGCCGTTCTATTTGTTTATTGAAATAACGATTAATGTGTCGCAAACTGCTTACTGGCTGGAATAACCTGAAATATACAAATCAAATAAGTTAGGAGGGCCTAATATTTTGATTTCAAAAAGATTTTCACCAGAGACAAAAATTTCAGTCACTACAAGAATTTTTGTAGTTGAGGTAAAATTGTTTTTACAATTTTTGAAACTTTGATAAACATTAAAATTGTTCACATTTCTTAAATTGATATATTGCGTTTGGAACTAGGAATCTTGACTGGTAAGTATTTAATTTTTAAGACAGCACATGCTAGGAACGCCCCCTATCCTCATTACCTGTTCTCATATCGTCAGCTAGTTTTACTTGCACATCGTCGATGTCTTGCAGACGCTTGTCTACCTCTTTTTGAGCTCCCTTTGACTTCTTATAGAGGACCACAGCTAACAATGCAGCCACTAACAGCACTGCAGCACTTACACCGCATATAACTGGTATAAAGTCAAATGGATACTGGATGTAACCAATGTTGAAGGACAGCGTGGTGCCGTGAATCACCTGGGAAAGGTGGATAGATTAAAAAGGAAAAAAGAAGTTAAGATTAGATGCCTGATCCTTCATATCGATGAGACTGACCACAAAACTGAACATTTTGTTCAATGGTGTGATGTTAATTGTCTTATGCTAAACGTATTCAAAACAAAAGAACAATGTTTTGATTGGCCGAGACCAAGTCAAATGACATTTGCTTTTTTCTATCTTTCTGTGCATAGCCAAAGGTACTATACCATTAGCAACCAAAGGTTCTATACCATTAGCAGCCAAAGTACTATACCCATAGCAACAAAAACTATACCCTTAGCAATATACCATTAGCAGCCAAAGTACTATACTATTAGCAACCAAAGTACTATACCCATAGCAACCAAAATAAAACTAGCCTCCGAAGGTTATTCACGCAGCATTTCACATTGTCAGAGGCAAAGCTGAGAGAAATTATAATGCTTCATAGATCACTGAATGGTTAGTTTTACTCATAGAGCTATATTAAATTACTAGAGCGCTAATTCTTCATTCTTATGCGCGGAAATACTTTGAATCCATTCTGCGCGCAGACATTTTAAATTCATGTGCGTGTTGTAGAACATAATAAAAATAGATGAATTTCATTTTGAAAGTGTACCCTAAATGCAACGTGCGTAAAGTAGAACAGATGCTAACAAGCCTACGCGCCATGTCAGGTTTTTTTTAAAAGTCACGGCAAAATCAACTGCAGCGCGCGGATACGCACGCGCATTTGCTAATCATGCGTTTCGGTTTCGGGCGTATCGGCTTCGGTAACGCACCGTATAAAATACAAACGCAGATATGCAAATACCCGTACAAAAGCCGTACAAAATGTTGAGGTTTTCAAAGCTTTGTGCACAAACATGGATGCGCCCAGCAGGCATCACTTTGTACATCGAGCCAGCGCTCTTGTAATTTAATAAAGCTCTATGGTTTTACTACACCACGAGATAAAGCAGTCATCAATTTTTGTTTTATATCGCCTAACCCACCGTATGATTTTAAGATAACTACATTAATCTGCCTCAAATCGTACTGGATATAAAGTTTCAAGATGAGAATTTACCCAAACCACGGGTAGATCTTTTGACGTATCCCTGCCCATATAATCTCCAGCCGACGGTTTATCTTTAGGCAACGTGCATGTTAGAGCACTCTCACCCACAGTGACACCAGTACATAGAGACTTCCCAACGTACACTGTCACCTCCTCATCCGTTATCGCTAAGTTCAGTTCCCTTCCCTGAAAAAAAACCCAAAGAATAATCAAATCCAAATATAAAATATTCAGCCTACAGACATCGACAAAAGAATGCCGGGAGATTTCTAATTTAAAACTGGTAAAGCACTTTTTCCTTAACCCTAACCATCCCAAATCCTTCAAATTCCTCATTGCAAATTTCAGGATTTTGCAGGATTGAGGTCATTTGGGAGTTAATGCATGGCAGGATTTTGCAGGATTGAGGGCGTTTGGGTTTTTTGCCACTAGAGGAGAATGCAGGATCCAGGTCATAAGGCCTAAACTATCCAGCTGGATGAGTTGGCAGGATTGAGGTTACTGGGGATTTTTGCACTTCTGCTTAGGAATTGTGCACTCGCGAGTAGTGATTGTTAGCGAGCGATGATTGTTGACACGTACCGAATAAGTTGTGGTAGTAAGATGCAACGACACGAAATGAATCGACTTGCCGCTCCACATAATTGCATGCCTACAGCGGCACGTCTTTTTCCAAAATAAATAAGGTTCAACGAACTAAATCCCTTGAGTGAGCAAACACGAAATGTAGCAAAAATCGTCGACCGCAGATGTTCCCAGCCAGCTCTCT
Source organism: Crossaster papposus (assembly GCA_037893245.1). Classification (NCBI taxonomy): domain Eukaryota; kingdom Metazoa; phylum Echinodermata; class Asteroidea; order Velatida; family Solasteridae; genus Crossaster; species Crossaster papposus. The sequence goes on along the minus strand of JBAIAA010000119.1, from coordinate 43,514 downwards.
GACCGCAGAGTTTATACAATAAAAGCAAATACCTCTCCTGCAGATACATATATCAGGTTTCAAAACCACATTCCATGTTTGAGTCCGTGGGATCGTGAATTAATTCAGCAGAGAGTTCAGTCAGTGATATAGCTTCTTTCCAGACAACGTAATCAAACAACATAAAGTTGACTTAATATACAGAAGAGATTTTTATCATTGATGTTTGTGAATTGGAATTGTGAATTGGCGTTAAAGGAAACCAAATTGCTGAAGAAATCGCTGTGAAATTACTGTTGTGCTTTGAATGAAAACACATGGTGATAAGCATGTGTGTGACCGTCATTTTACCCCTTGCAAAAATTGTGACAACTACTCGCGAGTACTCGACTCCTCGCAAGTAATTTCTTCGCGAGTAATCACTACTCGCCCAGCACTACTTGGGACATTCTGAGCATACAGCATGCATATAATAAAAGCCACACTTTTACAAAATCCAACTGACCTTAATTGTCATAGAAGGCCCTTCTTTCTTCTCAATTCCGTCCTCATTTTCATACACAGAATCATTAAATGGATAGTATACAGGATTCGGGAAGTACTGCAGAGGCGTACAGTCATCAATTCGGTCGACAGAGCACCAGGAACGAAGGGATTGCACGTCGTCCATGATGAAACCAGTGGTTACGTTCACGCTAGTCTCAGCATCAAGGTTGGGTAGATTGATTGCTGGTGAAGTGCAGATCATTTTGTAGTCACTTTTCATGCTACAGTCCTGAAACCAATTCAAAAATTGGGTTCACAAAATAACAATAAATTAATAAATAAATAATAATAAATTTAAATTTGTATTGCGTGATCTCCATAACAATGATCAATCGCGCATTACGCGCAATGTAATACACCAATAATTACATAAAAATAACAATAACAGGTTGAAATAGTTTGAACAAAATAAATAAAACCAATATTAAAGAAATATATAAAAATGAAACTGAAAAATATAATTGTCAGTATCAGAAATATTATTATTTATAAGATGGAATTTGCATTGATATCATTCAATTCAAAAAAAAATCTGCCTTCACCAACGTAGTTTATACACACTGTATACTGAGTGTGCAGGTTATGCAGGGATGCCATTGGGTCAGCAGTCCAGGGCCGGAATAATTTTGTTAGAGTGGATGTTGTAGGCGAACATATTTATGCGTACCTAACTTAACAGCACCTGCACATGATCAAAACACTCACCTAATTCACTGGTTTATTTTTAATGAACTAAGTTGTACTGTTAAAAGAGTCTGGCCTTAATTTTGCTTTGCTTTCGATTTCCATTTTGAAGTCAAAACAACGCAATGTTCAGCTCTGCTGGGGGGGGGGGTGTTTTGGCTTACCGCAACAAATTCCTTCACATCTTGTCCATAGGTGATGACTATCTGAGGTTGTTGGATGATTGAGAAGCCAGATCCATTGACGGTCAACTCTCTACCACCCCTGGTATAATTCAATCACATTCAACAAGGAAAGAATCAGATTTGTCGACTGCATAATTGCAAATCAGAATGAAAACTAATTTAATGTATCAAAATAAATATAAAAAAACAAAAAAACAAAAAAAACAAAGCTGGAAAATGAAACTATGCGGGGCCTTTTTGAAACCGTTGCTTCGTCTTTGGCTTTGCCTCCGAATTCCTATAATACATGTATTTTGATCTTAACAAGATTTTAATCAGAGGCAAAATTTGTTTAAAAACTTTTTAAGGTAAAAAAGAAGCAAAAAAAATTGAAGCTTACGCTAAGACACTGGTAGACGGATTGATGTAATTCACATCTGGATCCACAGCGTACGTATACTTATCTGTGGAGCTTCTTATTGCTCCATCAAATGCGATGTTGACTATCCATGAACCGATAATGTTAGTACGGGATGTGATACAGGTTATGCTGTCATCAGTGACTACCATCCTGTATCAAACATTGGAGGAAAAAGCCCTTATCAATTGAAATTTTGAATTTCACTTGGCAAAGAAAACTAAAAGTAAAACAAATGGCGTAGGATAGATTTGTTTAGACAGTTGGCTAAAGTGTAGAAATACTGATATAAGACATCAATATTTCTTGGTGTTAGATTGAAATAGGACGTTTGGCTAAACATAGCAAAACATTTATATTAAACGCAGTCCTCGAATCTGCAAACTGTTTAGGCTAGACAATCTTATAATAAACAAATTGAGTTTTTCCAAATCTCCTACGAAATTCCTTCACAAAGTTAATTCGCTTGTGCAAGGCGGTCAAGGAATAAAGCACCGAAATTCTCCTAATAATTCCAGACTTATCCAGTATTAATCTGATCAATGCGCCTACACAATGTAAGTGATTAACTAACTAACAAAGTGAGAATTCAGTTATCTTTTGAAGATGTCCAGCACCCGATTTCATGAAACGATCTATCGCTTCGTCGTAGGTGTATTTATAGCACAAAACAGTAACTGTTAGTGTACCTATTTATTGCAAAGTAGACAGTTGTCTGATATACAAGAAAGAGTCGTATCCTCATTGAGTGATCCCCATATGTCGCTTCGACAGTTGTATCGTAAAATAGGGCGTGGTTCCTGACTACACGGCATTCTAGTGTTTATGACTTCTGACTAGCGCCCTCAAACAAAGATACTGACAATTTAGGAGACTACCAACATAGGGCAAGATAGCTCAGTTGGTAGAGCGCCGGTCCGGTGTTCCGGAGGTCGCAGGTTTAAGTCCCGCCTTGCCAATTTTTTTGTTCACTTTGAAATGTATGCAAATTTACCTTTGCGGTTTATTTGTGTATTTATTGAATTGAATTGTTTTCAAAACGTAAATCAAAATGGCTGATGTATGATGCAGTTTTTAGAAAAAAAATTGCTGTGGACTTCTAGCTAATTTAAATTTTAAAGTACAATATTAAAGATTTATTCAGATTGACTACGATGAATGTTCCATTGACAAATGTTATCGTCTGAAAGTTGGTTACAGGTACTGAATTTCATAATCTGGAATCGGTTCGAGACATCAACGGTTCGTTTACTCGGGTACAAGGTTCCGATGCACAGCCTTAAGCTTGAGTTCAACTTACATATCAGCAAAGTACCGCTAGACTGTGGGCCAATCTCAGGAGTGAAACCCGTCAAACTTGGGTTCTGAGAAATCAATCTAAGCTCGAGTTCAACTCACCTATCAGTAGCACACGGCATGTTGTCTATAGACACATTAATGTACCTGCCACAACCCAGAGATTGACCGTTGATGGTCAGCCGAGTACCACCAGACTGTGGGCCAATCTCAGGAGTGAAACCCGTCAAACTTGGGTTCTAAGAAATCAATCTAAGCTTGAATTCAACTCACCTATTAGCAGCACACGGCACGTTGTCTATAGACACATTAATGTACCTGCCACAATCCAGAGATTGACCGTTGATGGTCAGCCGAGTACCACCAGACTGTGGGCCAATCTCAGGAGTGAAACCCGTCAAACTTGGGTTCTGAGAAATCAATCTAAGCTTGAATTCAACTCACCTATCAGCAGCACACGGCACGTTGTCTATAGACACATTAATGTACCTGCCACAATCCAGAGATTGACCGTTGATGGTCAGCCGAGTACCACCAGACTGTGGGCCCATCTTAGGAGTGAAACCCGTCAAACTTGGATTCTGAGAAATCAATCAAATGTTTTAGGAAAATTTGGATTGATGGATGATTTCAAAAACGTTGGTACCATTTAGATTTGTGAGTTTGTTGACAAAGCACCCAGAAACTGGTGCAGCCTGCTTATTTGTCAAGATTGAAAGGTGAGCGGTTGACTTTGACTTTCAAAAAATGTGTTTTTAATAACAATTTTATTTGACTTTAATAAATGAAATTTTGCTTCACCCTAGGAGTGGGGGAGGGTGAATTGGGGCTCAATGAAAAAATAAATGTTTGTCATAACAGTGAACCGATTATACAAATTATCTTGGTAAGATGTCTGCACTTTATTAACGGTACTGGGAGTTAGATTTACAATTAACATAGAAACCATTTAACCACGACTGTGATTAAAATCAGTCTGGTTATGGAATTGGGGTATACAAGTGTAAACAAAAGTTAAATAAACGAAACGCGTGTAGTAAACTGTGCCAAAGTGAAGAATGTTCTTCAGACAAAAGGCCGACATTTTGTCGGGCCTTTAATTAATGCACTGTGATTGGTCAATTTGTTGAGAGGCATATGGCCTACTGGATCGATCTATTATTGAACACATGGGTGGGCATTCCCATGCACAGACAATGTGCGCTTCAATCAGTGTCCCTTGATTTTAACCAGTTAGTTAAAAAGTTAAAAACATGCAAACAAAAGTTTATCAACAACATTTTTCAATTAACCAGTTCGCGCCGGAGAATGTATATAAACGCAAAATTTTCCCCAGATTCAAATCGAATGACGCATAAGCACGCCACGAGCAAGGCCGGAAATGTCTGTCAGCAGCGAGCAAGGCCGAAAATCCGTGGGTGTGCTTTCGGCACTATAGGCCTGATCCCGCTTCGGATCGAGTTTTGAAAAAAATAATCCTGCGCCTCGGCTTGTGAATGTTAAAATAATCCCGGCGTGAACTGGTTAAGCCCAATTAAGCTTGTTGGTGAGTTTCTGATTTAGTAAAGCAACTTTTATTCTTCTTACGTGCAATGGCATAAACCTAAGCCTTATAGTGCGTACCTTGTATCCAAACGTTACGTTTGTAACATCACTAGTCTGTATTGATCCATCTCTACCAGTAATCTTTATCTGTAGAGATAGAGGTGTCACATCGCGTCGCCGTCGTGATTTGGTCTCTTCTGGCGTACGACAGCTCACACTGTACACCAAAATCAACAAATTGCAGTAGGTTTGGCATTATTTGGAAACTAAAGGACTGACATGATAATCAGGGTGCGTTCTAACACGAACGTTGGCAATGGCAATGGATAAGAAACTCTGTCCCTAAAGGACCGCCATAATAATCAGGGTGCGTTCTAACATGAACGTTGGCAATGGCAATGGATAAGAAACTCTGTCCCTCAAGGACCGCTATGATAATCAGGGTGCGTTCTAACACGAACGTTGGCAATGGCAATGGATAAGAAACTCTCTCCCTAAAGGACCGCCATAATAATCAGGGTGCGTTCTAACACGAACGTTGGCAATGGCAATGGATAAGAAACTCTGTCCCTAAAGGACCGCTATGATAATCAGGGTGCCTTCTAACATGAACGTTGGCAATGGCAATGGATAAGAAACTCTGTCCCTCAAGGACCGCTATGATAATCAGGGTGCGTTCTAACAAGAACGTTGGCAATGGCAATGGATAAGAAACTCTGTCCGTAAAGGACCGCTATGATAATCAGGGTGCCTTCTAACATGAACGTTGGCAATGGCAATGGATAAGAAACTCTGTCCCTAAAGGACCGCTATGATAATCAGGGTGCGTTCTAACACGAACGTTGGCAATGGCAATGGATAAGAAACTCTGTCCCTAAAGGACTGCCATGATAATCAGGGTGCATTCTAACACGAACGTTGGCAATGGCAATGGATAAGAAACTCTCTCCCTAAAGGACTGCCATGATAATCAGGGTGCGTTCTAACACGAAGGTTGGCAATGGCAATGGATAAGAAACTCTGTCCCTAAAGGACCGCCATGATAATCAGGGTGCGTTCTAACATGAACGTTGGCAATGGCAATGGATAAGAAACTCTCTCCCTAAAGGACTGCCATGATAATCAGGGTGCGTTCTAACACGAACGCTGGCAATGGCAATGGATAAGAAACTCTGTCCCTAAAGGACCGCTATGATAATCAGGGTGCGTTCTAACACGAACGTTGGCAATGGCAATGGATAAGAAACTCTGTCCCTAAAGGACCGCCATGATAATCAGGGTGCGTTCTAACATGAACGTTGGCAATGGCAATGGATAAGAAACTCTGTCCCTCAAGGACCGCTATGATAATCAGGGTGCGTTCTAACACGAACGTTGGCAATGGCAATGGATAAGAAACTCTCTCCCTAAAGGACCGCCATAATAATCAGGGTGCGTTCTAACACGAACGTTGGCAATGGCAATGGATAAGAAACTCTGAGCCTAAAGGACGGCTATGATAAACAGGGTGCGTTCTAACAAGAACGTTGGCAATGGCAATGGATAAGAAACTCTGAGCCTAAAGGACCGCTATGATAATCAGGGTGCGTTCTAACATGAACGTTGGCAATGGCAATGGATAAGAAACTCTGTCCCTAAAGGACCGCCATAATAATCAGGGTGCGTTCTAACACGAACGTTGGCAATGGCAATGGATAAGAAACTCTGAGCCTAAAGGACCGCTATGATAATCAGGGTGCATTCTAACACGAACGTTGACAATGGCAATGGATAAGAAACTCTGTCCCTACAGGACCGCCATAATAATCAGGGTGCGTTCTAACACGAACGTTGGTAATGGCAATGGATAAGAAACTCTGTCCCTAAAGGACCGCTATGATAATCAGGGTGCGTTCTAACATGAACGTTGGCAATGGCAATGGATAAGAAACTCTGTCCCTAAAGGACCGCTATGATAATCAGGGTGCGTTCTAACACGAACGTTGGCAATGGCAATGGATAAGAAACTCTGTCCCTAAAGGACCGCCATGATAATCAGGGTGCGTTCTAACATGAACGTTGGCAATGGCAATGGATAAGAAACTCTGTCCCTCAAGGACCGCTATGATAATCAGGGTGCGTTCTAACACGAACGTTGGCAATGGCAATGGATAAGAAACTCTCTCCCTAAAGGACCGCCATAATAATCAGGGTGCGTTCTAACACGAACGTTGGCAATGGCAATGGATAAGAAACTCTGAGCCTAAAGGACCGCCATGATAATCAGGGTGCGTTCTAACAAGAACGTTGGCAATGGCAATGGATAAGAAACTCTCTCCCTAAAGGACCGCCATAATAATCAGGGTGCGTTCTAACAAGAACGTTGGCAATGGCAATGGATAAGAAACTCTCTCCCTACAGGACCGCCATAATAATCAGGGTGCATTCTAACACGAACGTTGGCAATGGCAATGGATAAGAAACTCTGAGCCTAAAGGACCGCCATGATAATCAGGGTGCGTTCTAACACGAACGTTGGCAATGGCAATGGATAAGAAACTCTGAGCCTAAAGGACCGCCATGATAATCAGGGTGCGTTCTAACAAGAACGTTGGCAATGGCAATGGATAAGAAACTCTCTCCCTAAAGGACCGCCATAATAATCAGGGTGCGTTCTAACAAGAACGTTGGCAATGGCAATGGATAAGAAACTCTGTCCCTACAGGACCGCCATAATAATCAGGGTGCATTCTAACACGAACGTTGGCAATGGCAATGGATAAGAAACTCTCTCCCTACAGGACCGCCATAATAATCAGGGTGCATTCTAACACGAACGTTGGCAATGGCAATGGATAAGAAACTCTGAGCCTAAAGGACCGCCATGATAATCAGGGTGCGTTCTAACACGAACGTTGGCAATGGCAATGGATAAGAAACTCTCTCCCTAAAGGACCGCCATAATAATCAGGGTGCGTTCTAACAAGAACGTTGGCAATGGCAATGGATAAGAAACTCTGTCCCTACAGGACCGCCATAATAATCAGGGTGCATTCTAACACGAACGTTGGCAATGGCAATGGATAAGAAACTCTCTCCCTAAAGGACCGCCATAATAATCAGGGTGCATTCTAACACGAACGTTGGCAATGGCAATGGATAAGAAACTCTGAGCCTAAAGGACCGCCATGATAATCAGGGTGCATTCTAACACGAACGTTGGCAATGGCAATGGATAAGAAACTCTCTCCCTACAGGACCGCCATAATAATCAGGGTGCATTCTAACACGAACGTTGGCAATGGCAATGGATAAGAAACTCTGAGCCTAAAGGACCGCTATGATAATCAGGGTGCGTTCTAACATGAACGTTGGCAATGGCAATGGATAAGAAACTCTCTCCCTACAGGACCGCCATAATAAACAGGGTGCATTCTAACACGAACGTTGGTAATGGCAATGGATAAGAAACTCTGTCCCTAAAGGACCGCTATGATAATCAGGGTGCGTTCTAACACGAACGTTGGCAATGGCAATGGATAAGAAACTCTGTCCCTACAGGACCGCTATGATAATCAGGGTGCGTTCTAACACGAACGTTGGCAATGGCAATGGATAAGAAACTCTGTCCCTAAAGGACCGCCATGATAATCAGGGTGCGTTCTAACATGAACGTTGGCAATGGCAATGGATAAGAAACTCTGTCCCTCAAGGACCGCTATGATAATCAGGGTGCGTTCTAACACGAACGTTGGCAATGGCAATGGATAAGAAACTCTCTCCCTAAAGGACCGCCATAATAATCAGGGTGCGTTCTAACACGAACGTTGGCAATGGCAATGGATAAGAAACTCTGAGCCTAAAGGACCGCCATGATAATCAGGGTGCGTTCTAACAAGAACGTTGGCAATGGCAATGGATAAGAAACTCTCTCCCTAAAGGACCGCCATAATAATCAGGGTGCGTTCTAACAAGAACGTTGGCAATGGCAATGGATAAGAAACTCTCTCCCTACAGGACCGCCATAATAATCAGGGTGCATTCTAACACGAACGTTGGCAATGGCAATGGATAAGAAACTCTGAGCCTAAAGGACCGCCATGATAATCAGGGTGCGTTCTAACACGAACGTTGGCAATGGCAATGGATAAGAAACTCTGAGCCTAAAGGACCGCCATGATAATCAGGGTGCGTTCTAACAAGAACGTTGGCAATGGCAATGGATAAGAAACTCTCTCCCTAAAGGACCGCCATAATAATCAGGGTGCATTCTAACACGAACGTTGGCAATGGCAATGGATAAGAAACTCTCTCCCTACAGGACCGCCATAATAATCAGGGTGCATTCTAACACGAACGTTGGCAATGGCAATGGATAAGAAACTCTCTCCCTACAGGACCGCCATAATAATCAGGGTGCATTCTAACACGAACGTTGGCAATGGCAATGGATAAGAAACTCTGAGCCTAAAGGACCGCCATGATAATCAGGGTGCGTTCTAACACGAACGTTGGCAATGGCAATGGATAAGAAACTCTCTCCCTAAAGGACCGCCATAATAATCAGGGTGCGTTCTAACAAGAACGTTGGCAATGGCAATGGATAAGAAACTCTGTCCCTACAGGACCGCCATAATAATCAGGGTGCATTCTAACACGAACGTTGGCAATGGCAATGGATAAGAAACTCTCTCCCTAAAGGACCGCCATAATAATCAGGGTGCATTCTAACACGAACGTTGGCAATGGCAATGGATAAGAAACTCTGAGCCTAAAGGACCGCCATGATAATCAGGGTGCATTCTAACACGAACGTTGGCAATGGCAATGGATAAGAAACTCTCTCCCTACAGGACCGCCATAATAATCAGGGTGCATTCTAACACGAACGTTGGCAATGGCAATGGATAAGAAACTCTGAGCCTAAAGGACCGCTATGATAATCAGGGTGCGTTCTAACATGAACGTTGGCAATGGCAATGGATAAGAAACTCTCTCCCTACAGGACCGCCATAATAAACAGGGTGCATTCTAACACGAACGTTGGCAATGGCAATGGATAAGAAACTCTGTCCCTAAAGGACCGCCATGATAATCAGGGTGCGTTCTAACACGAACGTTGGCAATGGCAATGGATAAGAAACTCTGTCCCTACAGGACCGCCATAATAATCAGGGTGCATTCTAACACGAACGTTGGCAATGGCAATGGATAAGAAACTCTGAGCCTAAAGGACCGCCATGATAATCAGGGTGCGTTCTAACATGAACGTTGGCAATGGCAATGGATAAGAAACTCTGTCCCTAAAGGACTGCCATGATAATCAGGGTGCGTTCTAACATGAACGTTGGCAATGGCAATGGATAAGAAACTCTCTCCCTAAAGGACTGCCATGATAATCAGGGTGCGTTCTAACACGAAGGTTGGCAAATGGCAATGGATAAGAAACTCTGTCCCTAAAGGACCGCCATGATAATCAGGGTGCGTTCTAACATGAACGTTGGCAATGGCAATGGATAAGAAACTCTGTCCCTAAAGGACCGCTATGATATTCAGGGTGCGTTCTAACAAGAACGTTGGCAATGGCAATGGATAAGAAACTCTGTCCCTACAGGACCGCCATAATAATCAGGGTGCATTCTAACACGAACGTTGGCAATGGCAATGGATAAGAAACTCTGTCCCTAAAGGACTGCCATGATAATCAGGGTGCGTTCTAACACGAACGTTGGCAATGGCAATGGATAAGAAACTCTGTCCCTACATTTTTCTTCAAGTTTTGATTCAGTTGGTGAATTTTCTCATAACAAAATAGAGTATCTTGAACAAAATGCTTAAAAAGACTGTATCCTCTCCAGAATGTTTGACATTAAGAAAAAAAAATTACAGAAATGTCCTAAAAAGAAGAAAGATGATTCTAACAACATGAAGCATTCTTGCAAAAAACCTGGTGCCAACTTTATAATGGAGCTGCTTAGCAACAACAAATTGCTTAGCATAAGAAAGTCTTGATTAGTAAAAACAGGTTCCTAGCCAAAACTCCATGTGCTTTTTATGCTATTAAAGGTAGTATACACCATTGGTAATTGCTTGAATTATCATGAATGGGTAGATTTGGGGGGTTGTATTTTATAGTAAATATCGTTTAACTGACTTTTCCCGAAGTTTTACAATCATGGATGCCGAGAAAAGCACGAAAAACAGCGTTTGTTTTCAACCAGGGTCGAGCAGTTATTCTTATGTTATCTTTGTTTTTTTGCGATCGCCAACCGGCGATCGCGAATTTTTCTTTATAAAATTCATTTTTTTTAAATAATTACAGGATATCTAGCGCAATCCTTTTGCTGAATGCCTAGAATCATTATTTACTTTCAATTGAGTAAGATATTTCTTAATAATTCGGTAGTAAATATTTTTGATATCTGCAAATGGTGTATACCGTAATTTCCTGCATACAAGGCGCTCGGCGGTTAAGGCGCAGGTCCCTAAAATCACCCCAAAAAATTCAAACGTCAACAGATAAAGGCGCATGCTTGAACGCACCCAGAAGAACACCAGGCGCCACCCGGTTTAGGTACATCGCCAGGAAGGGGTCATTTTGTTGCCTTGTTGCCAACTATTCCAAGCAAGAATTAAACCGTAACCCACTTTTTCCATTTCGGGGGCTACTCTTTCGGGGGTTACTTTTTCATTCATTAACAAAAGAATACAATTTGCTGAGTACTTGAGTTTATCTGGCATGCAAACAATGTATGAAAACTTCAAACCAGTAGTCACACGAGGTTTACTTTGCCGATCAATGCATGCATACATATACATAGCACATGCAGCGATCGCGTGCATGCCCAGAGAGGGGTATCCCTAATTGCTCAATTGCGACACCCCTAGTCTTTTTTCCAGTCGTTGTGAATGCTCCGCGCTGTGTAGTTCGGATGGTGAACTGCATGAAGCCAGGGAACGAAGACGGAAAAAACGTTTAGAAAACGGCCACATAGTACAGGACAGCTTTTTATCGCTGTTGTACGCGTCATGTAGCGCGCGCTGCTGAGTGCTAAATCACGTACCGTACACTGTATGTACATATGTACATGTACGTTAACCGCAGGCTGTGTGTCGTTGCGTGAAATCGCGTGCGCATGTAATTGTGACAACAATTTATATCATTATCAACACATCGCGGCATTGTTGGAATGGAAACACAGTCACAATGTCTGGAGAGTTGAGCTAATTGGTTGACCGCATTATTGAGTAAGATTGCGGCGTTGAAAGAATTCTTCACACAAAGACCGTCACTTTGAACTCAAGCGACATCAGATACGGCGCACCTAAAGATAAGGCGCAGCGATGTTTTTGTGGTCTAGAAAGTCGGATAAGACGCGTTTTTACCGCAGGAAATTACGGTACAACCTTTAAGCAAAAACCAGCTAAATACAATAACAAACAATACACAACACCTGACAATGTTTTGGGCAAGAAAGAATTGTCATGCTAAGCCATTTTGTTTGTGCTTAGCAGCTCCATGAAATTGGTCTCTGCTTAAAGCGTTAATCTCTCTGCATTCCTGTTTATGATTTTATATTTACACTACTTACCTGTTTCCTGTACTGTACTCAAAATTATCCAGAGTACAGTTTTGGCCTTCAATAGTCACCTCACGGATGTCACCATATCGTAGTCCTATGTTAGTCCCATATATAGTCAGTGTAGTGTCCCCTTCAATAGGGCCAAACAACGGATACACCTACAGACAGATCAAACAAGAATAAAGTCAACAATTCGAACCACATAACCTTTGACCTAGACACTCCATTGAGATACTGAACTGGCAAAGTTTTCAACGTGGACACGTCAAAAGTATCCCATCCTCGCCAGCTACGTATAGCCAGGAACGCATTGGATACGTTTTTTTCTCGGAGTTGCACAATAGCTGTAAACAAGGTATAACCTGCCAAAGCAATTCGTTTTGAACAGCGGACTTTGTATCGCTTTAGATTTTAATGTTGGAAATTCTTTCAAGATAAAAAAGAAAAGAAAAAAAACCACAATTATACATTTTTTGCTTCACCGATTTTACAGTACAAAATCAACATTTTATTCACCATTTAAAGTCGTACTCGACCTCAGACCCCCTCCCCCCGCCGTACGCTTTGTACGACCATTAAAATGTTGAAAATGTTGGAGGACCCATTATCGCATACGGTGGGCCTTTTCGAAACCTTTTCTCCTTTTTTTTTGCTTCAGATTCGCCTCTGACTTCTGAATTACTGAGAAACATACTGTGACTGATCCAATGACGGACAGATCTACTGCCATATTTAATACCTGCATGAGTTTTGGATCAGGGCAGTTCATCATGTCATCTCTAGTAACCTTATCCGATGTCATCATGCACACTTTGCTGTCTAATACCCCACAGGTATCACCACACCACATGCAGCCAAGCTCAACACGAGTAGTTTCCTCAGAAATGCATCGGCTGCAGTCAGGGCGCAAGACCTCGCATTTGTACAGGGTTACTATTCAGAATGGGGATACAGAGGTTTATATCATTACAGATTAGCTGGGAAACCGCAGCACCTAGTAGCCATCAAAATCAAATAGTTTCACATTTCCAGTGGATGTTTGCCCATTACGTGTGATGGAGAGGTTTATTGACAACATAGATAACATATAAATCTAAGATTACGTTCGTTTAGCTCACCAGAGTCAACATGGGTAAAGTCAGTCAGGTCAGACACGGGTAAAGTCAGTCGGGTCAGACACGGGTAAAGTCAGTCGGGTCAGACACGGGTAAAGTCAGTCGGGTCACACACGGGTAAAGTCAGTCGGGTCAGACACGGGTAAAGTCAGTCGGGTCAGACACGGGTAAAGTCAGTCGGGTCAGACACGGGTAAAGTCAGTCGGGTCAGACACGGGTAAAGTCAGTCGGGTCAGACACGGGTAAAGTCAGTCGGGTCAGACACGGGTAAAGTCAGTCGGGTCAGACACGGGTAAAGTCAGTCGGGTCAGACACGGGTAAAGTCAGTCGGGTCAGACACGGGTAAAGTCAGTCGGATTCTTGCGTGATATTCGTAGCCGCGACTGTAGCAATTGACAAACTTCATTCACCTTCAGTTTGCATTCAAATCTATTGCGTTTCTGTTAATTGCGAACAAATAAAACAATTGAATAACAGCTTCTAAAGTTGCAAGGAGGTCAGTTAATAATTATGTTTAGACTTCCAATAAAGTTGATTTTTGAACCAACTTGAAGTTATCTGCAGCCAAGTCGCCATATTTGTCTGTTGCTTGGAATGAACAACGTATGCGTGTGACGTATTCCTGTTCCCCAAGCAGGGTCTGCGGTGGCTGCATGACCCGGGTAAGCCCAGAGTGCGACGTCAGAGCTACATGAACAACCCTGGGCTAACCCGTGTTGACTCGAGTGAGCTAAACAAATGTACCTATAGTAAGTGGTAAGTCAAATAATAATAATAAGGTCACACATTGACCTTCTGAACTCTGACCTGTAAACTCATGTCTGTCATCCAGGGGATGCACCCCGTTATCCACATCTGTCCATTGTAGCGTTAGAGATGCATTCAATTGTTGCACAGCGGCTGTATAAGTATACTGTGGTATAAAACAATGGAGGAGAAATAACAGTTTTATCAACGGTAGCACCTTTTACCACAGCATGCATGGTAAAGTTATTATACTCAGCGAATGGCTTGTGCCTAAATTGGTAGCAGGGGGTCAAGTCCATTCAAATAACAGTGCAGGATAACATAACTTTATACACTACTGCTGTACAGTGCTGTATTTCATGTGCGTAGGTGTATCGATTGTGTCTGTATCAAGGTAAGGTCAAAGTAAGGTCAAGTTATGTTTACATCAGTAGCTAAGGAAGGTCACGCAATGCACATCACCATATATGGTAAATTATACAAGATGGTTGTGCCTGCATGGAGACGCTAAAGTTTCAGCGAGCAACCAATGTTTTTGGTCAACCCCCCAAATTCACCCATTCATGATAATTCAAGCAATTACTAATGGTGTATCCTACCTTTAAGTGGTATTGTAAATGTGACTGCCAGTACCGTTAATTACACTATAGCTGTAACGCACTGTGCAAGTTATCTGCCCAGCACGCATCACGTTACTATAGATAGTTGCTATGGTGAGCGTGATCTACTGGATCAGTGTATTGACTGCGAAATTAACATTAACCTGACTACAACACTGTGCTCAAGAATACAATAGATAAGAGAGAGCAAAGATTTCTCACTGATTTCATGTTACAGATCACAGTTGAATTATTACGAGTAGCAGGTACACTCTGGTCAGATCCTGGTTCTACAGCAAGACTGCACTGAAAACTGCTTATCTGCAACAACAACAATTCCATAGTAAGTGGAGAAATTAAAAAAATGAAAATTTGTAACTATCTTTATAACTACAAGCATCAGAACAACAAGTGTGGAATCAATTTAAAAAGAACAATATTTGTATTCTTTACTGTATAGTAGACCTAGGTAGGATGTACTTATGGTAACATAACTGGGACTTGAAACTTATACATCTTGATGCAAGAGTCAAATAAGATTTGCTAAAAATGTAAAAAGTTACTAATCGTAGAATTGCCTGTAGAAATAAAGCCCAGTGTATTGTAACAAAATGGACTTGATCTGTTCTTTTCTTATTTCTTGGACACCTGTTTAGTTCAGTTTCTTTATAGAATAATAAGTTTATATGTTTGTTATATTGGTATGTGTTGGGGCCTGGGTCCTTTTGTTATATTTGGGGTTAACCCAATTAGTATGTGCAGGGGCCTAGGCCCTTCTTTGCATATCTTTTGTGAAGCATTCGTTTTCAACTGCTTCAGTAGATATATAAGGCCCATGTACCTTACACTGAACAAGAGGGTTTTGAAAGATCAGTGTGGCTGGGGATGACAGGCTCTGCTGGTGAGCGGCCATTATGTTGTATAAATCTTGTGTTGGACAGAAGAAGTTTGTTATAGCCATGTTGTGTTTATTAAGGTAGCGCCATTCTTCTCCATATGTAAGTTTTGTATATTTATATTAATGTAACCAAAAATCTTGTAGGCCCGGCTGAGCTATTTTTCTGGAAAGAAGCTGTAATAAGAGTATGTTTTACGGAGGAGAGATTAAATACTATTTTATGAGTGTGTTATTTGACCTGAGACAAATGATGTCGACCTTTCCTTTTTAATTTATTTATCTGTTCCCAAATGGTAAGCGACCCAAGAGGGTTCGTTACAGTATCCATCAACCTCAACGTCACCCAATACTACGCGAGTAAACTGTGTGCAGTATATCTTGATACACTGGCCTATGAGGATTGAGTTGTATTTTGTATTACTAAACCTCATAAATACTCATGAGCAAATTGGAGCGAGTCATTAGCCGATACCGCCGCGCGAAAATGCTACGCTGCCAGGTAATGTCATCCCGGTATGTATCCAGCTAGCTGACGTGCGGTAATTATTTCTGGCATCACCAAAAATTCCCTCTGGATCCCGCTTCGTAGGCATGTAGTTTGTGGCATGTAATCTTTACGGAAACAATCTCAGTAACGGGACTAGATTTCTGTCATTGACTGACCGAGAACTTGAAAATATCTTGTGCTAAATACAGATGCCAAATCTAGGAAGGCCGTTATCGACAAGGCAGTGAATATTTATGAGGTGTAGTAAAACAAATACAGCATGGTATATTTCTAGAAAATAGTTGGAATTACTGGTCCCTCGATGTAGGTCAGCTCGACTACCTCCCTCTGCTTCACGTTGGGAGAAAGTCAAGCTGATCTACACCTTGTGAACAGTAATTCCTACTATTTTCTCCCAAATCATGCTGTATTTGTATAGTATAGTGTACTATACCCCAAATGAATGCCTAAGACATTAGGGTTAATACTTTGATTTTAAGCCAGAAAAGCAATTTGTCCAAACTACAGTAGACCATTTGTCAGTTGTTTATTTTTATCAACAACTATACCATGGTGAAGTTTTAGCTGTGACCAAAATCACCATTAGGAAATTTGAAAACTTACAAAAAAGCTTCTCTGAGACACATTAACAAGATCAAGTTCACAATATTTTGGTTGGTTACCTGGGGAATGGCTGTTATTGGACCGAGCCGAAGGTTCATTAACAACAGCGGTCTCTCTCCAACCCGGTCATTATCACACAATGAAGACTGGGTTCTCACACTATTATTCCTATTAATAAATACTTTTTGGATCTGGCCAATCATTGGCTTACATAATGCTTGATTAATGCTGGTTCAGGGGCCATTGATTGGCTTGTTCTTGAAACCGGTCTTTATATCACCCCTTTCTTACCAATGTACAGTTTTTAGCATAGTGTTTAAAACATGTGATAAGAAAAGTGATAAGTGCTTTACAGTGCCAGTTTTGTTTAACATAGCCGACATTTGGTTAATGTAACTTGTTTTCCTTTCATGGCGTTTACAGGAAAAATAACCTTAATGGTAATAAAATCATTTAACATTTGCGAACATAAAAACTGCCAACCTATTATACAATACCTATCTTGACCGTAAGTGAATATAAACAGTGTCAAGCATCCTGTGAAATTATGACATGTGGTGTCTCGCCATTTTCAAGAAAAGTAGAATTTTTGTATCAATTTCCGACAATGGTCGCCGTGTAAACAAAATGTTTAAAGCCCAGTTCATACTCGGCGCGAAAGCGAAAGCAAATTTTTGACGGCACAGGGAGTTTTTGTGCTGCTTATTCGCAAAAGTTGAACACATTTCAACTTCAGCGAATGCTTTGTGACGTCAGATTTGTATCATATTCCCTTTTGCGTGAAGTATGGACTGGTCTTATTAGTTAGCACAACTTTCCTTATAACTTTACAGCTTCAGCATAAAATTGATCCCAAGTATCTTGTTGGCAATTTTCTGAATTGTTCCATAATTCTAATCTTTCTCTTTCTTCCTACAAAGTGCAGCCTCATATGAATGAGGATCAATGTACTCTGCGTCAGGATATGAACCCGCGTACCACCACACAAGAGTCAAACACAGTAATCATTGGACCATTTTGCGCACAATTCCTCTTTCTTGATGAGTTCTACCTACCTGTGCTTCACCCGGCAAGTTAGAGACAGCCACAACAATCTCCTTATTGATGTCGTTAGGGATCAGCACTTCACTGGACTGAGGTTGGAGCTGAGGGCATGAGTTTGGTCCTAGCATGGATGGTCCTCGACTCTAGTAAAAGTAAAGAGAAAAACATGAGAAAAAGAGCTGAATTACACTCTAAAGGCAGGGTCATACTTCACGCCAAGACAAATTCGATGCAAATTTGACAACACAAAGCATTCGCTGCGAAAACTTTGCAAATTCACAGTGCAAACATTCTCTGTGACGTCACAAATTCGCGTTTGCTTTTGGACAAAGTATGAACCGGCCTTTATATTGGGATTAGGATGGGAATAGGTGAAGATACGTACGTCGACAACCTTTTTTTTAGGTGTTTGCATGTTTTTAGAACAGAAACAAAGTCTCTCTCAATATTATAACTGATCAAATCAGACTGAAATTTGGAAGGAAACATTAGAAGTCTTCACTTCATTCACCTGTAGCAGTTCAACAAGTACTTACAGGACTTTAACTGAGATAAAAGCATTTTATCTATTATTCCCCTAATCATTGAGACAATTAAACAGTTCAAAAACAATCTCAGCTCCCTGGGAAGTATATAACTGGATGCAGGCATATCAAACACAATCTCTGCCATCCTTTGTAGGTAGAAGCAAAGAATGACAAAGTACCTTGCCCAAGGGCACATGTACAATAACCCCAGACTGGACTCGAACCCACAACCTGCACAATTACCTGCAGACCACAAAATCACGACACTCCAACACTATAAACCACTGCTTACTGATATCAAACCAAAGATTCTGCATCCATTTGATGACTCTGCATATTTTCTACCATGACTAGGAAATGGTACGAGGTGATTTTGCATTAAAAAAGGAAACAGCCAGTAGCAGGAATGGATTTCAACAAAAGATTTCCAAAATCGCAGCCAAAAATTCAAATTCACATCCAGTGGGTACGAATTCGGATGTGAATTTGGAGTATTTGGAAGTGATTTTTATTATATATTTTTGAAATCACAACATGCCCTTTCATAATGCTCCCATTTCCTATCTTGCTATGTAATAATTCCCTGCCCCTGTAAGACCATGCTGCATGTACAACGGCTTTTACAGATTTCTTTTCTATTTTATTTTACAATAAGCTGGACTTACAAATTGTCCTGTTATGATGATTTCATTGTCTTTTGTGCACGCTGAGCTTTCATGAGTACATCTGTTGTCAAACACACACCAATCACAGGCCCAGAGACTACCAACGCAGGATACACAACTGAAAAGGAATAAAACTTGAAAGTGGTATGAACGTCAAGAGACGGGCAGAGCATACTGTCCGAAACGAGGGGTTTCCTCCGGTTCTTTTTAGAACCACACAACTCACAACAAGAATTACCACATGGTGCTACCGCAAACTACTTATCTTGCTTGAGCAAACTACTTTTTCAAAGTAGAGGAATGTGATTTTTTTAAGGGCGTCCCTTTTTATGTGGTTCTCATTTCTGACCGAACCTTTTCCATTTGACCTTATCTGGAACCCCATTCACACAAAAAACAATTAGCAAATAATAAAATAGTTTATACGCAAAATATGGCAGACTACCTGAAGATTTTAGGATGCATTATGTTGCCTCTCATCATATTAAGTCTCTATAGTATACCTTACTGGTATCTCATGACTGCCACTACAGCCAAAATGTTTGTGAGCTGCATTGTGCAGGAGTCAACTGCATCTTGCCAAAAATGAATTATTTGTATGCAGTAATATCAACTCATGATAAACTCACTGCGATAAAAACTGGACACAGGCCCGTACGCAGGATTTTTTATGGGGGGGAGGTGCGAATTTGTACAATGGGACCAAACATTTGTGTGTGCCAGTACCGTTATTTCCACATCAAAATACCATTATTTACCCCGGGAAATGTGGACCTTTTGGTAATTTGGGAGGGTGCGTGCGTACGCAACCGTCGCACCCGCCCCTGCATACAGGCCTGGGACATAATACACACTTATCGTCATTCATCAGGTGAAACAGCTACTTTTGTTTTCCTTCAACTTTCTTTTTTTTTTCCTCGTCTGAATTGCCTGAATTTAAAGGCCAACAAATATGGGAACCATAGGAATAAAAAGAGACAGGTTATTGTTCTTTTGGGGGGCACAGATCACATAAACAGTCAGACAAAACATTCTTACGTTTTGTGGGTGTCACATTCATAGAAGTTGAAGTCGATATCAACAAAGTTCACATTTGTCTCTGTAGACATGACGCTCAGCACAACCGTCACATGGTCATCTGAATGCAAAAGATAGAAAATAATGTGCAATTGCGATGAGCAAATCATAAAGGCTTGCACGATGAAGTCAACGAACAAAGCACAGTCACATGCTGCATCATGTGACAAAACAATGTTTGTGTTCACCCTGCGATGTGCCATGACGCTGTCAGTGATTACAGTAATATTTATAAACATTTTTAATGGCAGTCAGGTTGGCGTAGCAGTTCTTTCCTCACCTTCCACTGCTGTGACCCGGGTTACAATCCCGCATATGTGGATTGTGTTTTTAGTGCCTGCCTGATTCTGCGGGTTTCCCGCAGAATATTCTTCTGTGGTTTTCCTACCACCTATAACTTCTTTACTTTGTCTTCTCTCACTTATCTATCCTGTAATTGGCGCTATAGCGCTGTTGGATGTCCACATACAGTGAAAATATGTGAACCTCCTAGTTCAACTCAAGCCAAATAACGTGTGAACGTCCCTTGAACCTGGCCCAGTTGAACTATTGACCTCCCAAGAAATCCAGGCTCATTGCATAACGGGCAGTAATGCATTGCCCTCACAATACACCAATACTGTCACTAATCACAGCAATGGTGGTGCAATTAAAGCTATCTCCATTGTAGTTGGTTGCTAGGCTGCTGTACTGATCACCAAACTCGCACATATATTGATTGTTTTATTCCTGTCTTACCTCCAGTCTGTATTGTAGGTATGTCGCTTGGTGGCGGTGTGATGCAATTAAAGCCATCTTCATTGTAGTTGGTTTCTAGGCTGCTGTACTGATCACCAAACTCACACATATATTGATTGTTTTATTCCTGTCTTACCTCCAGTCTGTATTGTAGGTATGTCGCTTGGTGGCGGTGTGATGCAATTAAAGCTATCTCCATTGTAGTTGGTTGCTAGGCTGCTGTACTGATCACTAAACTCACACATATATTGATTGTTTTATTCCCGTCTTACCTCTAATCTGTATTGTAGGTATGTCGCTTGGTGGCGGTGTGGTGCAATTAAAGCTATCTCCATTGTAGTTGGTTGCTAGGCTGCTGTACTGATCACCAAACTCACACATATATTGATTGTTTTATTCCCGTCTTACCTCCAGTCTGTATTGTAGGTATGTCGCTTGGTGGCGGTGTGATGCAACTAAAGCTATCTCCATTGTAGTTGGTTGCTGGGCTGCTGTACTGATCACCAAACTCACACATATATTGCTGAACACCAATTAGATCTGGTAGCTGCTGCACTGTCAATGTTATCTATGTGTAGGAAGGGAAGTTTAATACAGGAAGGAATGATGCAAGCCCTTTCACAAGTGCAGTTACTTGTCTTTTTATATAGCCAGTCGCAAGTAACTGGTTGAACAATGACAAAGGAATTATTTGTTATTTATAAGGCTGTGCATGATCGGAAGGGGATACCCGAGTACCGGACCATCGATGTCAAGAACTGGTTTCAGTTTGAATCAAGTAACTGTAACTAACTTTTAAATCACATAGTAACTTCTTGGACAATGAAATAGACAAAGACATTGTTAAACAACTTCTGTTTTGCATCTATCAACCTCTAGAAGCTTGTTCATGCTTGTTTAGGGTGGGTTTTCACAGGGCACGCGAACGATTTGCAAATGATGCGAATGACGAAAACATTTCAAAGTCCAACATTTGTTTTTTGGGTTCCAAACATTTGCCAAACATGCGCGGGGGGTTCGGAAGCGTCGTCAATTGTTCGCAAGAGTCGTTTATAAAACGTCGGGAATTTCAAAAAAGTTAAAAATTTCGTGCGAAATTTGTTGGCTTTCTGGGTTGTGATTTGCTCGTGATTTGCCCTCAATAATTTCTAAAAAAGCTTTGTCATATGCGCATGAACTACTCAGGACATGTGTGATGTTCGCAAAATCTTCTTGACAACTTCTTGAGAACAGTTGACTTCGCCAAAGAAGAATAGGATCGCCGGTCGCAAGATAAGCGCGCGATTATGGACGAATGTCGCATGTGTCGCGAAATGTCCGCACGAATGTTGCCCAAGATTCGTGCAACATTCGTGTTGTTCGCATTTAAGTCTCATGTTCTTCGAGTATGTGGACTGGCCATATACATGCTGGTCAGTTACAGTGATAGGCAGGCTGTTATGAGGAGTGACTCGACTGATTTCAATTCACTGCCCTCAAATATGGCTTCTGTGTAAAGTGTCTATTCCTAATACCTGCTGGTCAGTTACAGTGATAGGCAGGCTGTTATAGGGAGTGACTCGACTGATTTCAATTCACTGCCCTCAAATATGGCTTCTGTGTAAAGTGTCTATTCCTAATACCTGCTGGTCAGTTACAGTGATAGGCAGGCTGTTATGAGGAGTGACTCGACTGATTTCAATTCACTGCCCTCAAATATGGCTTCTGTGTAAAGTGTCTATTCACCATACCTGCTGGTCAGTTACAGTGATAGGCAGGCTGTTATAGGGAGTGACTCGACTGATTTCAATTCACTGCCCTCAAATATGGCTGCTGTGTAAAGTGTCTATTCCTCATACCTGCTGGTCAGTTACAGTGATAGGCAGGCTGTTATGAGGAGTGACTCGACTGATTTCAATTCACTGCCCTCAAATATGGCTGCTGTGTAAAGTGTCTATTCATCATACCTGCTGGTCAGTTACAGTGATAGGCAGGCTGTTATGAGGAGTGACTCGACTGATTTCAATTCACTGCCCCCAAATATGGCTTCTGTGTAAAGTGTCTATTCCTAATACCTGCTGGTCAGTTAGAGTGATAGGCAGGCTGTTATGAGGAGTAACCGTGATCTCCACACACTGTGCATTGTTGTACGCCAACCAACGAGTCGACACCTCCTGCATTGGACATTCATGGTATCGGGTGCACCTTGATAGAATGGATTATCAAAACAAATTTAAACAAAACACATTCAGAAATTGAAATATTTCCTGTTTATCAGCAACGTACTGTTGATCTAAGGAATATTAACCGAAGTTACAAATACTACTGGTAGTAAAAGGTAGTACGCAGTAATCTTACAATGGCCTATGATGAGAAATTGTGTAGTATTTTGTGGTATAGTGTGTACTTTAATTCAAATGAATGTAGGGTTAGAAAATTGAAACTGTCAGGAAAAAGTTTTTGTAGAGTGCACAAAAGCATCAGCAAATGTCTAAAATCGTTTAGAAATGTTCCCTACTTTTTAAACGAAACCCCAAATTATTACAAAAAGAGACCTACATTGATGTAATTCCATAAATTCTTATCACAAATAGTTTTTTAAATAGATCTAATTGACAAAGTTTTACAAGCATGAGGTACATGAGTTACCAGTACATGTAGTTCAATTCTTTACTTGTCCATTGACCATCTGCTATTTATTGTTGACTTATGTCAATTACGCCTATCTGCAGACTGAAACCTGTAAGCCTTCATTCAATGACTAATCATTTAAATGTTTAAATGGCTCTAAAAAATATGTCATTAACATTTTCAAAACTAACTGTAAAGTCACATCCTTAATCTGACATCTAATTTCCTTCCCCCTCTGTTTGTTTGTTCACGGCTGGTGTATTTTCATTATGCCAGTGATGTTCCTCATATAGCAACACTGACCATATTGCTGACATTGATGCTTATTAGTAATTGTTATTACACTTACAAAACTCTGTTCATTTCACAAAAGCCGTTTGGTGTAGAAGCAAACCGAAGTTTGTTGCAATAACTCTTTTGTGATTTTGTTTTGGTTCTTTTTAGTTCCTGATTATGTGCTTGCATTAATACAGCAAAACCAAGAGAAACAGGAAATCCAGAGGATTTAGGACCCTCTACTTCCCTTTTCATTTGATGTGAGGGGATGTCATTATTGTAGCATCTAGGCTGTTTACCTTGATTTGTGTTCAGTATATATTTAAAATATTTTATTATATTTTGGTTTTTTATACTTTCAAATTTCTTTTTTTATCATTTGCATACCTTTTTGTTTCAAACATCTTTTAAATATAATATAATTTTTATATTTTTATTTTGCTTTAATTTGGTTTATGTTTATATCTCAGCATCTATCATTTTAGTATTACTCTGTTTATTTATTTAATTGTGCCGGGCCCTCACTAAAAGCAGTTGCCAATAACTGATGAGGCATACCCTGTTGAAATAAAACAGCTAATAATAATAATAGCAATCAAATTGGAAAACTCAAATTATAAAGGTAAAATACACTATTTGCAGATATTGAAAAAAAATTACTACCAAATTATTAGGAAATCTCTTACTTATTTGAAAGTAAATAATGATTCTAGGCATCCTGCAAAGGGACTGCGCTAAATATCTTGTAATTGTTCCAAAAAAAGTTTTATAAAGTTTTATATAAAAACATTGGCGATCGCGAAAAAAACAAGAACATAAGAACTACTGCCCGACGCCAGTTGAAAACAAACGCCGTTTTTCTTGCTTTTCTTAGCATCCACGATTGTAACACTTCAGACAGGTCAGTTAAACAATATTTACTACAAAATACAACCCTTCAAAACCACCCATTCATAATTCAAACAATTACCAATGGTGTATCCTACCTTTAAAGATTCTATTGCTCAAGATATTTTAAACTAACAAAATATTTTCTGGTTTTTTTACAACAAAGTCTGTAGAAGCACAGAGTCTTGATAATGATCATCAGAATTAATTTGAACAAAAAAGGATCCAACTATAAAACAACTATATAAAAGTCTGATAAAATATTCTCAAAGTATTAAACAAAATGGTATTAAACAAAATGACATTAAAAAAATGTGTAATTCATTTTAATTCATTTTCCATGACCTTTATTTTGACTAGAAACCCTGCCAGAGGCAGCAACATGCACCATTTGTCAAAATGACTAGCCTGTCTAGTGCAGCAAGATCCATTAGGTCAAACTCTCACGGCCGAATTGCCTCAGAGTCTGTGGTCACCCAACACAGCAGAATCCATCTCTGGCATTTTTTTGAATGGGGACTTTAGCTCTCAATAGTCTTGGACTTGGTTGTTTATGCTGAATGCATCAAAGTGTAGCAGACCTTTTCACCTGATGCACTGTGCTGCGTCTAACAGGGTTAGAGTTAACCAAGTCCCTGACAGTTTTCTTTTTTTAAGTTGCATCTACTGAGAGTCTAAACTGAGTACAAACTGACAACCTGACCAACCAACAAATGAGTGATTTCCACATCCCCTGTGACTAACCTTCTTTCCAGAGTGCACCATCCACAGTATGGGTCTCCATCATTCCCTGCATCAGTCCCAATACACGTCTCACAGGTTGTGTAACGACCGCAATTCTCAACGCGTATCTTGATCAGCTAAAGTTACAAAATAGTAAACGCACAAAAATGTATAAAGATTGAATGCTTTCTAAAATGCAAAGTGAACAAAGAAAACTGGCAGGAGCAGTATTTGAAATGACTACACCTCATAAAGGAGCCCATTATTCCGCCGCACATCTTGGAAGTAAAAATCATATGCTGCCATGTGACCTATCCAGTATAAGAGTATCCAGCTCGCTGCCGTGCAGTATTCTTTTCTGGTAGCACCAAAAAATTCCTTAAGGAACACGCCTCATAGACATGTAGTATGTGGCATGTAATCTTTAAGCCCCAGTCCCACTGAAGCCGGATATGCTACGGATGGCCCCGAATGAAACAGACGTTTGATCCGGGGTCATCCGGGGTGGTCCGGGAAGGCAATCGAAAAAAAAGTGGCATGTTCCACGGTCCTACTACGGTTCTACTATGGTTTGACTACGGTTCCGCCACGGATGGGCCCGGATGGTCACGGATTCACTACGGTTCCGCCACGGTTTCACTACGGGTGCGCCACGGTTCATCCCGGATGTGCCACGGTTCACCCCGGTGAACCGTGGCACATCCGTGGTGAAACCGTAGTGAATCTGTGGTGATCCGTAGTGTATCCGGGGTCATCCGTAGTGGAACCGTAGTGGAACCGTTTGTGAACCAACTCCCGTTTCATCCCGGAGAAACACGGTTACACTACGGTTACGCTACGGTTTATCCCGGTTTCACTACGGTTTCACTACGGTTTCACTACGGTTCTCCGCCACCCCCTCTCCCTTCCCGGATGGCCCCGGATCACCCCGGAGCAAGTTCGGGCGCGAACTATAGTTAACCATAGTTCAACTAACATCGCTCGAACGCAGAATGGTTGGATTATCTAGTCGACTATTTGGAACCAGACCCCGGAGCACGGTTGCCGCTGGTTGACAGTAGCCTCTTTTCATAGGAAAACATGGAGAGAACCAGTGACGTAGAAAAAGGTGAAGTCAGTAGTCGGACGGAGGGAAAGGCAGTAACGTTAAGTGAAAATCTGCCGGGCCTAATGTAATTTTTGTCTTGTTTTTGGACCAACATGACTAACGTTATGGCTTATCCTACTTATATGCGTGGAAGAATAGTGGCAAAATCCATTTCATTCATGTCGCAAATGTAAACAAATCGGTTGCCATCTTTTCAACAATAGTTCGACTAGAGCCGTTCGAGCGAACTGCATTTGAGCATGCGCATTGGTAAAGCAGAGACTGACTAATGGTTAACTATAGTTCGCGCCCGAACTTGCTCCCGGATGCTAGATGTTGATCCGGGGTGACGCTCGACTTCCCAGACGTACTACGGATGTCCCCGGATGGTCTAGGATGGCCCCGAATGGTCCCGGATTGGCTACGGTTCATCATGGTTTGACTACGGTTCCACTCCCGGATGACCCCGGATATGAACCGTAGTGCATCCGGGGTGATTCGTAGCGTATCCGGCTTTCGGTGGGACTGGGGCTTTACGGAACCAATCTCAGTAACGTTACTAGATTTCTGTCATTGACTGTCGAAAAATTGAATATTTTGCGCTGAATAAAGATGCAAATTCTCCAAAGGCCGTTATCGATATGGCAGTGAACATTTATGAGGTGTAGTAAAACAAATACAGCATGGTTTATTTCTAGAAAATAGTGGGAATTACTGGTTCCTCGGTGTAGGTCAGCTCGACTACCTCCCGACGCGAAGCTGACCTACACCTCGGGACCATTAATTCCCACTACTTCTTCTCAAACCATGCAGTATTTGTATACTACAACCTACGGAATATTATACCGGTGTTCTACCAACAGAGATCTTTTTTAATTTGCTTAGAACAAAAACAACAACTTTCTCAGTAAATTGTAGTGAAAAGCTTTCTATAACTTGACAAATCGGTCAGCAACATGTATTCGCGTTTTTGTATTACTGTGGAGACATGGCTTTGTTCTCATGTACAAAATGGTTAGAAAGTCAAGCAAGTTTTTTAAAATGCTCCTATTTTAACCACAATTATTTTCCTGGGTTGAAATTTTGACCCAATATACCCTATATTATACCCTAACCCAAACACTAACCCTAACCCACATTCTAACCCTAGTTTTTGAGTAATTTAAATACAATCCAAAAATCTAATTCGTGAAATTCCTAATGGAGACCTATTCATCTATAGAAATTACCCTTTGGAGACCTTTTCACTCCCATTGTGTTCAAGTCTCCAGAGGGTATCGTATTTCACACCACACTAGTTAAGCTCTTCAGAATCAGTGCTAAGAAATATATCCTCCCAAACAAGCACATACATGTACTGTACTATGATGAGGTTCCATACAACTCCTCCCAAACAAGCACATACATGTACTGTACTATGATGAGGTTCCATATAACTCCTCCCAAACAAGCACATACATGTACTGTACTATGATGAGGTTCCATACAACTCCTCCCAAACAAGCACATACATGTACTGTACTATGATGAGGTTCCATACAACTCCTCCCAAACAAGCACATACATGT
This sequence comes from Crossaster papposus, assembly GCA_037893245.1. NCBI lineage: Eukaryota > Metazoa > Echinodermata > Asteroidea > Velatida > Solasteridae > Crossaster > Crossaster papposus. Next base: position 15,647 of record JBAIAA010000119.1, on the reverse strand, counting down.
ACTGTACTATGATGAGGTTCCATATAACTCCTCCCAAACAAGCACATACATGTACTGTACTATGATGAGGTTCCATACAACTCCTCCCAAACAAGCACATACATGTACTGTACTATGATGAGGTTCCATACAACTCCTCCCAAACAAGCACATACATGTACTGTACTATGATGAGGTTCCATACAACTCCTCCCAAACAAGCACACATGTACTGTACTATGATGAGGTTCCATACAACTCCTCCCAAACAAGCACATACATGTACTGTACTATGATGAGGTTCCATACAACTCCTCCCAAACAAGCACATACATGTACTGTACTATGATGAGGTTCCATACAACTCCTCCCAAACAAGCACATACATGTACTGTACTATAATGAGGTTCCATACAACTCCTTCCAAACAAGCACATACATGTACTGTACTATGATGAGGTTCCATACAACTCCTCCCAAACAAGCACATACATGTACTGTACTATGATGAGGTTCCATACAACTCCTCCCAAACAAGCACATATACATGTACTGTACTATGATCCGGTTCCAATTTCATGGGGCCCCTAAGCACAACAAATTTACTGAGCATGAACATTCTTTCTTGATAAAAACAGGGTTACAAACCAAAATTTCATATTGTTTGTGACTAGTATTCAGTTGGTTTTTGTTTAGCATAAAAAGCACATGCAGTTTTGGCTGGTAACCTGTTTTTACTGAGCAAGGTTTTGTTTGTGCTCAACTAATGTTTGTGCTTAGCAGCTCCATAAAATTTGGCCCTGTTTTTACCCATCTCTTAATTAGCATACCTTCTGTTCAGTGAGTACATACATCTGTTCCTCAGTTTCATTAAGCATTGTATCTTGCATAACTTGATTGTCATCAAGTGATACAGTCTCGTAGAGTCGGGCAGAAACACTATTCTCAATGTGAACCTGAAAAAAAGATAGTTCTTTATCTGAATTGTGACATTTTAGTTCACTATTGGCGTGCTGATACAACAGGAACATATCCCCGGTCGAAAAATGTAGTGCCTTTACTACAAAGTTAAAAAACATGCAAAAAAACCTTTATCACCAACATTTTTTAATAAACCAGTTCGCGCCGGAGGATGTATATATACTCGCAAAATTTCCCCCAGATTCAAAACGGTAACGCATAAACACGTCACGAGCAAGGCTGGAAATGTCTGTCAGCAACGAGCAAAGCCGGAAAGGCGTGGGTGTGCTTCCTGGTACCATCGGCCTGAACCTGCCTCAAATCGAGTTTCCTTAAAAATAATTCCGCGCCTCGGCTTGATGTTAAAATAATCCCGGCGCAAAATGGTTAAACCATATTTCATCTGCCCATGATAGTACTTAAACTGTACCCAAGAACACTCCACTCAAGAGGCTACTCCAAGATTCTTAAATTTGAAATAATACTCAAATTAATTCCCCAAAGATTCTATGCAAGGATACTCAGTTTCAAGGGCAGTGGGACCAGAGTGGTAATGACTCGATTCGGACTCGAGTCGCATCTTTTTGAAACTCATCAAGTCCCGATGGGTAAATGACTTGGCTCGACTCACTGCAGGCAAATGACTCGACTTCAGTAAAAGCTAATAAGATCCAAAATATCAGCAAAACTTTGCCAAATATATTGCAATGTCTTACACCAGTGCCGGTTATGTAAACGTCACGTTTATGTAGCGAATAACTATGAACATAATTACATACATGATAAACAAACAGCAGCTGTCTGTTTTCTTTCCTTCAACAAACATGCTGCTCAGTTTTTATGACTTTTAGGTTTCACTTGAACAAATTTTAATAAAGGTTTCCCTAGTTTTTTTAAAAGAAAATCTACTTTTATATAATGATAGTGGAACGTCGCTATACCAAACACCATTCTTACCGATCATTTGGCTATACCAAACACCATTCTTGGCTACTGATTTTTGGGTACAAAAATACTGAACACTGTTGTCGAAAAAATTTCAACGGATTAAAAAAATTCACTGTTCTTTGCTCCCGATTTTGTGTAAAAAAATACCAAACATTGTGACGGGTGGCTATTATTTTCCCAATAAAAAGAAAAAGCCAATCGTTGGTAGCAGTCAGACCACTTAGATGACAAAGATTTATTCAGGTGTTGTAAATAAACAATGAATGTTGCACATTTGTGTTTGCTATATGTCACCTGAAATTATTCTTACTGCTGTGCCTGACGGATTAACGCATTACTGTGGATAGTAATCAATTTTTTCAGGCCTTGCTTCGGACGTGTTTATTTGTCATCCGTTTTGAATCTCTGACAAATTTGTTGGATATCTACGCCCTCCGGAACGAACTGGTTAAGTAACAAACAAGGCTGTCTAATGATCTAAAACAACTAACATTCACATCTCTTTGCCAAGACAATCATTTCATCTTTGACATTTTCATCCTAGTACCTTTAAGAGTTGTCCTTCTGTTGTTCCAATGAAAGCCACAGTGTGGTTGAGTTCAGTGCTGGTGATAATGGATGATGCTAAATGGCCTGGAAGATTAACGACTGATGTACCAAGAACTGTAGCTATCCCAATAGCATATATGTAATGGCTACTAGTATTGCAGATATGCGGAGCGGGGGCGACCAGAGGCTAGAAAATGAAAAGAACTGAATTAACTTTCATACTTTATTAATTACATCTTGTTCACTAGGTAAAAATTATTTTGGATTTGGATTTATTAGTTCATAAAATAGACGCAAGTTTTTAGTAAATATCACGCATTCAAAATGAAATTATATGAATTGTTATGGTAACCTCACTGTACATACGTGTACATGTATATACTATACCTGTTCACCACAGAAGCCTCCAGAAAATATAGTTGATCTATAGGCAGCTCCTGACTGAATACATCCCCCGACAGCCTCGGTGAATGCAGCTTGGATGTCACTCATCTTGTAAATACACAGAGCAGAGTCTGCCATAGGATCTGGATTGAGACTGGCTGGGCTTCGGTCCTTTGCAAACACAGCGTACAACACCTGAGCACCTTCATCCAATGCTAATGACTTGGCCAAATGTGAGCCTGCAGGTCCAACATGAGCAGCCTGTATCAAACTGAACACTTCAGTAGATCTACTGCATGTAATCAGAATCTCAGTGTAAGAGTAAGCAATGTTAGAGTTGTGGCAAAGACGAGCCAGTTTAGAAACATGTGGACTACTGAATATGTCTCGCCGTTGAAATGAAGCAAAGTAGGTGAACCCATCCCAATTGAACACGCCGACATATTGAATGGGATGTGGATTGGCTGCATAGTTATTGCTATATGATGTTGAGAATTCGAGTTCATCGTTATTATTTACGGTCATAAATGATGTATCGGTTGCAAGACTTCTTCTTGAAATAGGATCGATGTTTTGATAACCACGTTCAAGGGAGTAAGATGTTGCCATATACAGTCTTTCAGTAGTTAGGTCTCCCCAAGGTGCAACGATACTCACTGCTGCTCTGGTACCGTATGATACAACTCCCCCTCTCCTGTTTCCATCACCTACCTGTACTAAATCACCTTGCCCTCTCAACTGGCACTGATCAGAATCGAGAATCTTACTCCCACATGTGACAAGCTTGCCATCATGCAATGCCAAAACCTTATTGTAATTCAGACAATTGTCTATAGAGCACGTGCTAACATTAGTGATCTGTTTCAAGTCCTTGTTCAGTTTATACAGGTAATTAACAGCACCGACGTACACGTCTCCCGTTTGTGGGTGCAAGGCAAAATGATCCAGCCGAGTTATCAACGTTTCTGACTTCACTATGGGATTGTCAAAGGATGCTACTTCATAATCAGAAAGAGTGCCTACTCCACTCCACAGCAAACAAACAGACGGGATTAAGCCACCAATCAGAAGCAGTTGAAATGCCAAGATGAAGATTGGTTGAACAATGCCTCTGGTTGCCATGCCTCTGGTTGCCATGGCGCTCGTCTTTTGATCCCGACTGGAGTGGACTGAACGCAACAGATAGAGAAAGAGAATCCTCAGTTCTTTGTTAAATTCTGTGCCAATCAAAAAACAAAAAAACAAAAAACATTATAAAGGATATTACACTGTCATTCTTTATTTCCTTAAAACCATAAAAGAATGTAAACAAAACACTGGACACGGTTTTGAAAACCAAAACACAAGCAGGGTGGCCACACGACGGATATACAGGGTGTCTCTAAAAAAAGTATACCCATTTTTTAATTTGTATTATTGCAAAACTACTGAATATTTCAGAAAAAAGACAAATGTCTGTGGAAAGAGTTGAATGCCCTCTGTCTAATGGTATAAGGCTTATTATGTCATTGTCATGAATGACCGAACAAACGAGACGGTTATAAAATGTACGGAAATCAGCACTGACAAGTTGATTTTTACTTACTTGTGACAAAGCTTCGACAGGTGTTTGTAAGGACAAATTCTTTTGCTGTTTCAACACATTGGAAAAATCATGACACTTGTCACATTGCTGAGTTCCGTACATTTCATAACTGTCTTGTTTGTTCAGTCATCCATGACAAGGACATAATGAACCGTATACTAGTGGACAGAGGACATTCTACCCTTTCCGCAGACATTTGTCTTTTTCTGAAATATTCCGTAGCTTTGCAATAATATAAATTTGAAAATATGTATACCTTTTAGAGACACCCTGTGTACATACTCATACTGGAGTGTAAAACACTATGTTGACATGTCACATACATGAGACTTTATACAGGAATTGTACCACCTAGAATTATATGATTGAAAATATCAGAATAAACCACTGCAGATTCAAATTTAGATTTATAAGCTCTGATTAGATGTGAACAAAATTGAATTATGTCGCCAGGTATACCTGCCTTGTTCAAAGGATGCTGGACAAGAATTCAAAACTTGATTAGGTGTCTCTCTATTGTAACGTCTGTCGATGTCAGTTTTTTATAATAATAGATATATCGGAAATTCAATATCGAGTATACTCAATATATCGATTATTTCCCGTGTGCAAGATGAAACCTAAAAACAGTGCTGAATATACTGAAGACCGACAATTTAATAGGTACGTTGCATATACCGGTTTTCGGCTTGATCCTTCGCGCATGTTGTCAGTCCGAACAATATAAAATTGTGCCAGCAATTGATCTCGAGGTAAGGTCAAATGATTCAACATGCATTAATTTCAATAAGTTGCCTTGCTGGACATGAGGACTAATATAATCACACCAAAATCATATAAATATATTGCCTGATCATATAAAAATAACATCGTGAAACAAATTACAGAGTGTTCATATCCAATGACTCTGTTAAGCGCCTTAATTGCAGAGAACAAGGTCTTATCAGCAAACAGTGCAAAAAATCTAAAGATGTCCCTACTTCCAATGTGAATACCAACCCCTTAATTCCACCCCTGATCTTTATCCATGGAAAGAAAGCTGACTCTAAACACATTCCTAAAAAACTCCCACCGTCAAATCTACCGAGTACCACTACTTCATCTACCCCCACCCCCCTCCCCTGAGTGAGAAAACCAATGCCAAGCCACCAGAAACCCCTTCCACATGATCTATACCTACCAGTTCAGCTCCTCAAAAGATAACCCCAAACCCTTACCTTCTACACACTCTCCCTCTTCCATGATATTCCATATATCTGAGGCATCCCCCTGAGCTGTCTAGACAAAAGACCCTCTATTTCCAGAGGTTGCTTCATTAAGAAAAAACAACAATCCCAACAAGGTTATCTCCTCTAAAAAAAACATTCTGTTAACCCCTCTTAAATCATCTTCCCCAATGAGGAAACTAAATAAAAACAATGATAGAAACTGGAGCTAAAACGCAACAACCCCTCCCTACCAAGTTAATTTCTACCGAGAACTCCACACACCTACCGGTACAGTGTCACCATCAAGAATGACCGCGACTCTGCAGCGATGGAAATCGAAACCCTCACTCAGGTACTTGACAACACACAGCACCCGTTACAATCATCTCCTGACCATAATTGGAAATATTATAATTCCCAAGAAACTGGCGATTCGGGCACAAAATTATCCGTGTAACCCAATGTTTTGCGGTTACGGTTAACAGTTACCGGTAACCGTAACCAATAATAAAAAATTAAATAAAAAAAATTAAAAAAAATATAAAAATAAAAATAAATGCACGGGCCTGCATTGCATATCTAATTAGTGCTGCTTCATCAAGGAATTTAGTGTGTGCGCAGTTCTGCGATTGCTAATTGTCTGCATTAAATTGTGTAGGCCGACTAGCTATATGTTAGATAAGCTATCAGAAATGTCCATACAAAATGTAATCAATAATTGTACTATTTTGTGACCTGCTCCAACGAAACCCAGACAAAGTTAACAATTATTGGTATTTTATTTTTTGTAATTAAAATTTAAATAAAAAAAGAAAACGGTAACCAGACAGGAAAAAAGTAACCGTGTAACCGTTTAAACGGTTGGTTAACCGTGTAACTGTTTAACCGCTGCAGGCTTAGAATCCGTCTTTTCAAATCAAACTTAGCCTCTCGTCATTAATAACAGTAACGAAGATTTGCAAATTCCTCTGTCATCTAAAGAAATGATTGCGTTTCTAAAATGTGCCAAATCTAAACATAATCCAGTTGCTGTTGCAAAAAAGTTCACTCCAGATTTACCTGGTTTGGTTATGCAGCTTAAACCTCTACGAAATAGCCCTCTACTAAAAAAGAGCATGTAGCAGGGGTTTCAAAAACTAATCCGAAACCGTCATCCCCGCAACCCTCTTGTCCCCATTCAAAAATGCATCAAGATTGTTTTTTTGTACATGAAACGCCCACATTTTTAGTGCCATTGCTCTACCCATAAAATGGTAGAAACAAATGGCAACATTATTGTTCAATTTGTATTCTTATCCCAGAAGACAACCTAAGTAGTGTGTGTGTCTGACTTAATATGTACATCCACATGTATGAACAATACAGGAAATAGATTAATATTTGATAACTGAGCCATGTAAGATGATTACAAGATAGAAAATAAAAGGAAGCAATTGGTATGCATTGGGTCATATCATTAACAAGTATGCTAGAAAGTACAAGTACCAGCAAAAAGAAAAAAACATTTACTTTAGAATAAAAGCATTATAGTCTAGGCCATATATTTGTTTTAAGGCTCATTTTGGGGAAGAAGAGGAATTTTTGGGTAGAAGTTGGTATTCTTTTTTACTTATTTGGGGGGCGCTGAATCCGAAAATGATGGATACCAAGCTGAATTCTGAGTTTAAAGGGATATTTCGTCAACAATATTTGATTAACTGAATAAATAATTATAAACTAAATCTACAGAGTTTATTGATTTTCCTCTGTTCTATTTTTTTTTTTTGTAGTGGTGGTATGCTTGTCATCTTTAGATGTAATGTCCAGTTTTCCGTTGTATGATTACTATGTGTTGCAGAAAAAGATTGTTGTTAAATGGCAGTACCAAGCAAATATTACCTAATATGGGTCAGATGAATAAGAAAATGATAGACAAGTTAGTATTTGTAAACTAAAGGAATATAAAAATTGGTTTATTTCATGCTTTTTTTCGCCACAAACAGCAGAATTGTCAAGAACATAAATTACAATCATTTAAAACTCCACATTGCTTGTACAAATATAGGACATAAAAGTTATATTTTTAGAAAAAATTAAATAAAAAAATTCTAATAGATAATAAAATTTAAAGATTATATTTTAAAGATCGTATTTTTTTACTTTAGCATCACTGTGTACATGCTGTGAAAATATTATTTTTTTTAATGGGAAGGCTAGGGTGTGACGTGTATGGTGCACGTGATCGACCCACATGAATTTTGATTTTTAATCGTGAGTCTGAGCCCTGTTTTATTTTCAAATTAAATGTAGGGTGTGACATTTTCACTAAATGACTCGCATCAAAATGTGTCGGGCGGCCATTTTGAAAAAGAGGAAGATGGAGAAACACAACTTTAATCAAACAAATACCGTACAACAGTGTCAACTTAATAAAATCCATTTTGGGGAGTTAAATTAATACCCCAGTATATTCAGTTGTTTTCAGCACTTTATATGTGACCCGCTCCAGGAAAAGGTGACATAAGTCGCAAATACTAAAAATAGAGTCCTGTACATGATTGTAACGTCCAGGATATAACCTTTCATTTGGTACATAGTACAGCTCCATAGCCCATCCCGTTCCGGTGATATGACGATTTTGCAAAATAATAAGTTTCATGGAATTCAAAATACACAACTGAGAAAACAGGCTTCGATACACAACAAAACTAAGACAATACATTGAAACCATGCACTCTTAAAAGGTTTTATTTCACTTTATTTATCGTATTCCATCTTTTTGTTATTTAAATCTGAAACTTCGGATATTAAAGATGTCATTTAAGACAAAAAATGAAAATCTAATTTTGACAGAAATATTTATCATATTAAAGGTAGTATACACCATTGGTAATTTGTTGAATTATCAGGAATGGGTGGATTTAGGGGGTTGTATTTTATAGTAAATATCGTTTAACTGACCTGTCCGAATTTTTACATTCATGGATGCCGAGAAAAGCATGAAAAACAGCGTTTGTTTCCCACCGGAGTCGAGCAGTTATTCTTATGTTATCTTTGTTTTTTCGCGCTCGCCGGACGGCGAGAATTAATTTTGGTTTATACAATTCAATTTTTTGGAACAATTACAGGATATCTAGGGCCCTTATTTTGCTGGATGCCTACAATCATTATTTACTTTTAAATAAGTAAGATATTTCTTAATAATTCGGTAGTAAATTTTTTCGATATCTGCAAATAGTGTATACTACAGTACCTTTAACTTTAATTAAGAGGCCATTACTCAGAAATGCATAGCCATTAGCGCGACTTATGTCACCTTTTCCCGGAGCGGGTCATATATTATTGTAAGATAACAAAGTAAAAATAAAAGAATACGTTTGTTTAATCTTTCATTTTGTCATGTTTTGTCTCTTTAATCTCGAATAATTTCAACTCGGTATTGGTCCTTTCTGGTTGCAGGACACCTGAATTAAATAGATCTGTTACCAACTTCCATTCTAAATAAATGAATTTGACTATCTCTGTAAGTTACCAAAACCAGCTTGTTCATCATCATTTTCTTATTCGATTGATTCCAATTTGGTAATATTTGGTAATTTAACAAAAATCTCTTTCTGCAGCACAGAGTAATATTACAAAAAGAAATCTACCAGTGCTCTTAACCAGTTCGCGCCGGAGGACGTATACACGCAAAGTTTTCCCCAGATTCAAAACGGATGTTGCATAAACACATCACGAGCACGGCCAGAAATGTCTGTCAGCAGCGAGCAAGGCAGGAAATGCGTGGGTGTGCTTCCCAAAACCACCGGCTTAAAACCGCCTCGGATCGAGTTTCGTTAAAAATAATCCCGCGCCTCGGTTTGGTGACGTTATAAAAATCCTGGCGCAAACTGGTTAACCAGTTCGCACCAGGTTTATTTTCAAGTTACCGAAACAACTGGCGGGATTATTTTTCATCAAAATAAAATGGTTGTTTATATTTAGTAAAATATTCCTGTTTTGATAATGCAACAAATAATGCAAGACGCCAACACTTAGTTTATTAGCAAAATATTTGTTTTTGCCAAAATTATGTCGCCTAGGGCATTTTTTCTCTTTGCAGTCGGGACGTGATATTCACGACAACCGCCCCAACGAAGCATGCATGGCAACGTCGACGTATATTCACTTCCACCGCGTGTATGCCATACATGTCAGTCGTGTGTATCCGTCCTTCGCAGCGCTAGCGGGCAACTTTTTGCGAAAACACACGTCAACTGCAACAGCCAAGAAAACCTTTCCAGCATACATGTCCTCCGCGGAATTAAACTGCTGTGCCTGACGGATTAACCCGTCATCCGTGGAGGGTAAACAATTATTTCGAGCCTTGCTCGGGTCATGTTTATTCGTCATCAGTTTTTAATCTCAGGAAAATTTGGGATATACGCCGGCTAGCACGAACCGAGTCAAAATGTCAAGTATACCTCATCCTTGCAAACCCAACACCCTGTGCTTAAACTGTACACTAAACAGCTGGACTCCACCAAACTCTTGTTATTGCAATTGGACCTATTGTTTTTTAATAAGACACAATTTACAATTTAAGCCTATTTTAGAACTCTACTTTAAATGACTTTAGGTTAAAGTATTGCAGTTACGTGTACCTTTGTATGACCCAAGATTGATTGGAATTGGACATCTACTTTGCATATAAGACCAATTTGTCGAAACTTTAACCAAAATGACACATACATGTACTAATACGTTTGTTAAATGGTAAAATTTGTTTCTTTTGGGGATTTGTTTCTGAGGAGTTTCTTTAATTCCTCTCGATAATTTCCTTTGTTTGTACTCTAACTTTTTTCGACGGCTCTCATTGGTTTTGTACACGAATCTCAATCGAGTTCGTCTTCAATTCTAACCCTAACCCCAATTCACCTTCATGTCACCAGGTATGTGTCCTTCATTTACACCATAAACAAACACATACACACACACACACACATCGCTATTTTACGTACAAAAATAGTGATTACGTAGTCTCTTCCTTGTTCGGCGAGACAAAATTAAAAGTAAAAGCAAATGCTAGTTTTTATTAGACAGTGGTTCATAATGATTTACAAAAACGATATCACTACAACAAATCAGCCTGGACTTGTAGTGTACACATTCTTGTTGATAAAATACATGGAAGTCTGTGTTATCACGCTTTGTTTGGGTCTTTAGGTTTTTTTTATTTTTATTTGGTTTTTTTTTTTTGGGGGGGGGTTTTTTGGGGGGAGTTGGCTAGTATTGTAAAGTACGTTGTGGAACTAAACTTTTCCCAAGGCCGGCCCCATCAACATTACAACACAAAACCATACAATATTTTGTAAAACCACCGAGTAATGTATGTACATGTATGTATAACAAAGCCATAGTAGTTCAACATCATCACGTACAGATCATGACTGTTATACCGCAGAGCTAGGTGTGTCACTCCAATGTACATGTACATGTACTTTGCACCAGGAAATACTTTTAGGAGTTAACAGGAAATAGGAGTTTATTCTTGCATACATAAATTCAAAGTTCCGTTAAAATTCACAGAATGTTGTGGGTTTACGACTTTAAATGCTCCAAAACAAATCAAATACGTTTGATTTCCTGGATTGTTTTGCAAGTACATACGTGTACATGTACTTCTTTTGCAAGTGTAATTTCCTCTATACAGTAGGCCTAGTTAAACCACTCTTCATAACTCATCAGTCCCCACAAGTCCCATTAGATGTAAACTATTTAACAATTGTTGACTGTGATATGATGTGGATGATGTGTTTAATACTGGAGTGGAGTGCCATGACCTTGTGGTCTAGAGCGTTGCATTTTGTGATCTGTGGGTAAAGCCACAGGTCCAGTCCAGCCTTATGATGTTATGGTGCGTGTGCCCTTGGACAAGGCACTGTCACTCATTGCACACTTCTCTCCGCCCAGGAGTAAGTGTACCTGTAAGGGTAGAGATGGTTTAGCTGCTTTGTACTGAAATGGCAGCATCAAGCTGTATACTCCCCAGGAAGCTGAGATTTGAAATGTTTTGTGGGCCCAGTGATCAGGGGTAATAATGTGAAGTGCCCAGTAAATATATAAACAAGTTTCTCACCTGGGCTTTTCAACAAAATAATCGAAGTACATGTAGGGCTGTTAATTTTCGAATAATTTAGTATTTGAATATTTAAAAATGCAGTAATGATCAAATATTTAAAAAAAATTGTTTTCGCCGATGAAGTAATACAGCTGCAGCTGCCTTCTTTGCTGGTCAAACGTTATGAGCAGGTACTTATTAGGGCTGCTAAAGTGTTTTGAAGTAAATACCGGTACTGTACATGTAATGTATACTATTCCTTACTTTATGGTATTTAACTATCAAGGGACTTTACCCAACTAAAAGGAGACCAATAAATAGGTGTCAACCAAAAAGTCACTGTCGACCAGGAAATGGCATCTGACAATAACAAAATGCAACTTAAAGGGTACTAGAAATACAAAACTTTAATATGGCGAAAAAAAGGTTTAATAATGCTGAATACTTAACAACTGCAAAAACTTCATATTTCTTTCTATTCGTTCATTAATCGTGACCCTAAAATAAAAACCAATGCGCCGTGCCCCGCCCATAAAAGATGACGTCACGGTAAGAATAGAGCGTGGCTGTACCAGGCTAAGCCTAGTCTTGAATACAAGGCTATGCTGTATCCGCAAGGTGGGATCATCGTTTGCCACAACACTAAACGTGTACATAGCCCGCAATGCATTATTATACATACTCAGCTGGTTCTCTATAATAATGCAATGTGGGCTATATGTACACGTTTGGTGTTATGACAAACGATGATCCCACGCTGTGGATACAGTGCAGCCTTGTATTCAAGGCTAGGCTTAGCCTGGTATAGCCACGATATATTCTTACCGTGACGTCATCTTTTGTGGGCGGGGCACGGCGCATATTGCTTTTCATTTTAGGGTCACGATTAACCCTAACTCCATCACCATTGTTATTAAACAATACAATTCCTTCAAAATCCTCCAACTTCCTTTGTTGTGTAGGGAGTTAGGGTTAATGAGCAAACATAAACAAATATGAAGTTTGTGCAGTTGTTAAGTATTCAGCATTATTAAAGGATATATTTCGCCATATTAAAGTTTTGAATTTCAGTTACCCTTTAATGATTGAAAAAGTACGTAAGTGCATAGCCTACAGTGCAGTTTTTCTTTTTACATTCAATTGAACCAGCAAAAAGATATTTAAATATTTGGTTGATTATCAAATATTTAAATGTTTTATATATTAATCGTGTACAAAGTCTATAAAGAGTTGAGAACATTTTCTAATAAGTACATGTTCTGTAGGCTATTTCTTTTTTGAGAACAGAATACGTTTCTCAGTTTCAGATTTATCTTTTCAACATTTGTGCACCTTTATTGAGATGAAATATGAAGTAAAAAAACAGGACAGGTCGCAACAATCTTTCCTTCGGGACAACTCTAAAATGAAAGATGCGGGAAATAATTGTTTTTGTTTCTTTACCAAATCGGGGGATTTTCAAAGATCGAGAGATAGATTCTTAGGTTTTTTATGATACAAACTACATGGGGGCTATTCTTACGTGACCTTAACCCTACGTGCTTTTTCTATTCTTACGTGATTCAACTGGTTCCTCACAGACAAGGGAAACTCAATCCGCGCGAAACGTATGAAGACCACCCAGGAAATTTGTTTTGGCAATAGTCGATGTTAAATTGTGGTATTTAGTCCAAAATGCATAATATGTAATTATTCAAACGATTCCGTGATTGAATTTAGATTTTTGTGCAAACATTGTGAAAAATTCACATTACATTTCATTCGTATTCAAATGTTGACATTTTTCATAAAAAACTAGCTGTGACTTCGTCGTGGACAAAAAAGCGAACTATAAAACTAACAAGGGCAATAGCTCAGTTTGTAGTAAGTGTTCAGTAGGTATTATAACACCTCACTCACAGATTCTGTGTCTTGATTGGCCGAGAGCGCGGCACGTGTCACTTGCTATTTTTTGTATTTTTTACTTGCGCTATCCAAAAAGACTATACCACGCAAAAAGGACTATGCGCATAGCAACGAAAGCGTGACTGAAACCCAGACGTGTGTTTCGGTGCATTGCGTAAACATTGCTCTATCACCTTCGCACCCGTTCATCAAGGTAACAAAGTACACGTATGATCGAGAGACGTATAATTCAGAGATTTGTTGTCATTACTATACTTTCAGGAAGCTTAAATTGTGCAGAATCTGTGAGTGAGGTGTTATAAAACAAATATTGACTGCTTTATTTCGCGGTATAGTAAAACTAGCCTCCCTCGGTGATCCATGGAGCATTCTATTTTCCCTCGGCTTCGCCTCGGGAAAATAGAATGCTCCATGGATCACCTCGGGAGGCTAGCTTTACTATACCACTCAAAGCAGTCAATATTTGTATAATATTAGTAATAGGGATAGTTTATTAATGCATGTATGTGTAACTAATAATATTAGTAATAAGTTAATTTCATTGTTTTTTGGTATAATTTCATTACGTAACCTTTTTTTATTAACTACAATTATTGGTTAATAATCTTATCTAGATAGGGTATTTATTATAGAAAAAGGTATAAAAGTCGTGTATAACGAAAAACTAGGGACTGTATACAAAAAACTAGGGACTCACATAAGAAGAGAAAAAGTACGTAGGATTTATACGGTCACGTAAGAAAAGCCACGGTGTTTGTTGAAAGCAAATATTAAAGTCAAAGTCAAAGACAATAAATTTACATCATTATTTCTCAAAATGTATTGCGAATGGCTAAATGAATTTTAAGAAGGAGGGGGGGTCGGGGGACGAGGAAAACAAAAGAAACAGACAGAAACAGAAACATTTTTTTCCTTGGACTAAATATTTTATTTGTTAGTATTAACGTTAATAATTAAGTCAGCACCCTCTTAATCAAATTGTAACACAACATGTCCTACAGTGTACGGTACCTCCGGCTCCAACCGCCACCTGTCACTTGTCAGTGTCATAATAAATTAACAGCACTACCAACTACATGCACTGATGCAGTCTATGCATGCAATTACCGGCTGAAACTGAAAGTACCTCACTGGCAATTTTTACTAGCATTGCATTTTCTGCTCCATTTATTACATTTATCTCCCAACAAAAACCTAACCAACATGTTTGTAATAAAGGCACAAACTCAAACTACATTTACCAAGGTAAACTACTTACTCAGAATCTGTCTGCAGCCTAGAGTTTTCTTCTCGATGATCAATGCATGTAGCTATCTCGCTGTGCCACTGTGAATTATATCTGTGCACTAGTGACGGTACGTACGCACAGAAGGGAAGTTTTCCTCACAAAAGTTATTTATTTTTGCAAAGTTATTTCCGTGTTACGATGTCCTTGAATGACCATTAATATTTCGTTGCAACAACACGGCGAGACCTGGGACCTTCCGATCCTAGGCGACCGTGTACCAAGAGTTGTTTCTGACGTAGTCTTGATTCCAAGACCTTCATGTTGTTTATTTTGTGATCACGTCAACGTCATGTTATGGAGGACGCGGTCTCCAAACGAACCGATATCAGCCCACGCAGGGGGGGGGGGGGGGGGGGGGGGGGGGGGGGGGGGGGGGGGGGGGCAAAAAAGTGCGCCACCAACGTTGAAATGTATCTCATTCGTTCTTCCACGCTCATGAGCCACACATCTCACACAGTAAATACGTATAGATCGCTACCTCGAAGCGCACCATTGAAACACGTACAAATTTGTTCCGCGCTCGCTCCCCGAATTCAGTGATTCATATAACGTCCGCAAAGCCAGGTACACAGGCACGATCTACACGAATTTGTTTTGAGGCGATGTCATTTTCTGCCATTTTCGTTCAAAAACAACACGATAAAACGCAAGGGGTTCACAGGCAGATTTTTTTTTAAATTCAGTATATAACTGCTACATCCTTTTTTAACGTATCCATGGAAAAAAGTGAGTGGGTTCAAAGCACGATTTTTCACAATTTAT